>OZ020507.1:56496702-57246702 GCA_963971375.1 Platycheirus rosarum | reverse complement strand
TATAATATCATAGTGTTAAGTTCACATTTGTTTGTACTTCATTAAATCATTAATTATTTGTAAAATAATAAAATAGTTTTATACTTATGAAGAAACAAACAACTAAAGCACAGTTTTGAATTTATAAAATAAATTTGATTTTAAGTTAATAAGGTTTAGGCTTCACCTTTATTTTTTGTTATTTTATTTTTATAGCTTCTATAAGGCAAGTTATGCATACGTAAAAAAAATTAGATAACAATCAAACATAACATTACGATGGTAGAGAAGTCAAAAAACGGAGGTCGGACCATTCTGTCTGTCTGTCCGTATCGATACTTACAGCATAAACGGTTTGGCCGATTTGCTTCAAACTTGGTATATAGCATTCTTAGACTACTCTCTACCCGACTGTTTTTCGATATGGCATTCAGCTCCAAAACTAACGGTACCTGCCAAATAAATTTTAATAAAAAAAATTATTTTTTTCTCGAAAAAGGCTCCTACGATTTTCATAAAACTTTCTGAATGGTACTTTCTATGCAAATCTACCTTTTAGTTTGAATGGATTTTTCAGAAAAAAGTCTTATCACGGTAGCTCTCTATTTTTTAAAATCAGACTTTCTCCTTAACTATTTGACGGATTTTAATGAAATTTTCAAAATAGGTAGTGTTATATGATTCAAATAATATTGGCCATTAAAATTTCCAAAAACATTTATTTTACCTTTTAATATTATTTAAAAAAAAAACTTTTTCCTTTTTTGAATATTTTGAAAATAAATCAATAGATTTTTTTGTTATTTTTTCCTAGTATAGACTTAAGATTTGAAATTGACAAACTCAAATTATGTTTTCGAAAAGTTTTAAATTTTTTTTTATTTTTTTTTTTTTTTTGAAAAAAAACTTGTCGAACGATTTTGAAATGAAAAATTCATTCTCTTCGTCGTGCACCTAATAAGTGAATATAATCGAATAAAACTTTAAGTTTCTCTTAATATTTTTTTAAAAAATTATTCGACACTATGTCGGCACATAAGAGCAAGTACGTGTGTTCCAGTCGTGCATAATATTTAAAACGGCAGTACAAATAACGAAGCAAAGAGGTTGTGTGGTTGTAAATTAAATGTCCGGGGATATTGTTCTAAGCAATTTGAGCTTGGTGCAGTATGATCTGGTCTGTAATATACTGCACTTCGTGTGGGCAATCCTCCGATCTAAAATTTCTCATGGATTTTATATAGTGTTGAGATCAAGAGATTGTACTGACCACGGTTATTCCGGCTACGTTATGCCAATTATTTACAAGTTAAGCGGTATATTTATCGTTATTAAGTTGGAAAATCCACCGCATCGCATTGTAGGATTTCCCGAAACGTGAAACGATACAAAATACAGTTAATTGTATGAATTGAACCGACTCCTTGACTGAAAACACATCCCCAGTCAAAAATATCTGCTTCACCGTGCTGAACTGGGCTATTGGATAATTGAAGATTTAGGCGTTCACCCTTTTGTCGTCCTTACAGAAGAGAACCGTTTTTCAATTTACCGCAGTCCAGCTAATGTGGGTTTTGGCAAACTCCAGTCTTGCTTGTCGATTAGGTATTTAGGGAAAAAATACGTTTTTTTATAGCTTCATACAGTTTCAAGTCCCTCTACACCGCTTTTTGGCTGATTGTCCTACTTGAGAACTTGAGTCTCAGATGATGATATAAATACGTCTTTTTAATTCGCCTAATTATTTTTTTTATCATCGCGCTTGATGGTTTTCGGGGTCTACCGCCACTATTTAATGTTTGGACATTATACCACGAGCACGAAACCGAGATATTACCTAATGGCTTACACGAAATTTATTTGCAGTAAATTTAACAGTTCCATCCTTTTTATAAGCAGACATTATTTTTTCTTTCAATTCTTTAGAGCATTTACAGCGAAAAAATGTGTTTTTATTTGAGCCCTTGAATTTAAACATGCCGTTCTTAAGAAACGGCTAAACACATAAATGACTTAATTTAATTTTTTACTGACAACACCTTTCAGAAATAACAGTTAACTTTGAACCATGTTAGAACAAAAGTTTAAATTTGTTAATTTAAGCCAAAGCTAAAAGCTTCTTTTTTCCATTTTCTTTTTAATGAGTTTAAAATTATTTTGTATTTAATAAATAAATTATGATTTATTGGAATATGTATAAACAAATGTGAATTCAAGATAGTACGTTTGAATCTCAATCTTGTTGCATTGGCTTGCATATTTCTTTTTTAAGTAAAAGCTCTAAAAAGGTTTCCATACTAATCATTATAAATCCACTTTCTAATTACAATACAATAAAAAACTTATTAATTTAAAAAATTATAAATTCGTTTTTGTATTAAAAACATTAGCACTTCACAGTTTAAACACAATTTTAACCAATTTTAGTTAGCAGTATTTACTAAAACTATATATATTTGTATTTATTATTCACAGTACCACTTCCACTTCACCCTTATAAAAGAACAATATATCGTCAGAACACTTTTACGAAATAATATTATCACATAATGCACTTTTAAACTTCAAAAAATAACTTCTTTCTACTAAAATACGAACAAAAATTTTACTGCATTTTAATGATTTTTCAACTATTAGTACTAAAAAAACACACCTGCTTCAACACCCACCCTCTCACACAACTAAATTTGTTCTCAAAAGCTTCAAAACTGAGAGCACTATGATAAACACCAACAAAAAAAGCTGTAAAGTATTGTTTTCAATTAGCAAAGGTAATTCCGTTTCTGAAATAGGTCCTTTTTACTTGCGATTTATAGGGACTTTAAGGCATTCGTAAAAAAAAATTCTAACAATCAAACATGACATTACGATGATAGAGAAGTCAAAAAAAGTGGGTCCGGAAATTCCGTCCGTCTGTCTGTCTGTCCGTATCGATATCTACAGCCCAAACGGTTGGGCCGATTTGATTCAAACTTGGTATATAGTATTTTTAGAGTGCTCTACCCGACAGTTTTTGGAATTGGCATTCTAACTCCAAAACTAACGGTACCTGTCATATAACTTTTAATGAAAAACTTATTTTTCTCGAAAACGGCTCCTACGATTTTGATAAAACTTTCAGAATGATGTTTTCTGTGCAAAATCTATCTTTTTATTTTAATGGATTTTTCAGAAAAAGTTTTATAACGGTACCTCCCATATTTTAAAGCATCTCATCATCATAAAAGCACACAGAATAAAAAAGGAAGCCTTTGATAAACACACATAAACAACTAACAAATAAAAAAACTATTCGATTACTACAGAATCCCCCTAAATAAACAAAACCACTGTGTTAACTATATACCCACTCGCTTAACATTATTTGGAACGTGCATCTTAACAATCCTATATATTTATGTGTTTATCCCTTTCTACAACGATTCTAAAGAAGTAGCACGTCAAAAAAACTCTAAAATTAAATCTTCGTCAAAAAGACGCATGTACCTAAAAAGGAATAGCACACGGGAGCAAGTACGTGCGACCCAGTCGTGCCTTTTATTTCAATTCACACAGCGAAGGTAGGTAGAAGGGAGAAAACGATCATTTCATTATTCATTATTCCGTATCCGTCAATGTTGATGGAGTCGGTCATGAATCGTGCTAGGGTCTTCGAGATTTTTTTTTTGGAGAGATACACACTAGTCAGTGGCTTTGTATCTTTTTTAGTAGAAATTTTTTCAATTCAGTGTTGCGATAATATACACCGGCGTCACTGTTTTGAAAGAAGCTCGCCCATAAGCCCGCTACTGACAATTTTTATTGAACAGACTATATCTTAATTACTATCATTTTTTATTTACAAAAACCTATTTTAAATAAAACTTTTTAAGCTTTCGCGGTTGTTTTTCATATTAATTAATATTTTCGGATTGTTCCGCGTTCTTAAAATATTCATGAGTGCAATTTCTGTACTCACCCCGAACTTTTCCCAAAAAATTGTATTGTGCGTGGACACCGGGAAACTGATAACTGATTCAAGTTCGGGGTGAGTACAAAAATTGCACTCATGAATATCTTAAAAACGCGAAACAATCTGTAAATATTTAATACTATTTGAGGTAAACTTAAAATACATAAACCTACTACAGCCAGATCAATTTTTATTATGATTTTTTTTGTAGTTTCTTTTCTCGTTTTTTATCTATTGAACCTGATTTTGAGGCGCTTTCTTCGCTCTCTGTAACAATATTTCCAATTTTACAGTCGACGTGGTAGTTGGTAAGCCAATGCAATGCAATCGTAGATCTATCCTGTATCAATCTACGAGTATATCTCCTGGGACTATTCCAAAGATTTCTGTTCTTAATTTAATTTTTCTAACTCCTTTTATGAACGCTTTAAATTATTAATATTCGTTTTTTACATTTTGTCAATTACAAATTACGGAAATTTTTAATTTTTGTTGCATTACTCCATTTCTCTGTCTTATCGTCGACTCTTACTTACTTTTAGTTTTCGTGGTGCTCCTGAGCCTGGTTAAATTCAAACTCCCAGCATTCAGAGGTCTCCCTCAACTTGTTCGTTCCATCGGAGAACCGTCAACTCATATCTTACCGAAAAATAAAATAAATCACTTGATGATGAATTTGGCCCAGTGCTCAATCGTGTCAGCTTATCGCTATTTCGAGGTGAATTTCCTCAGATACGAAAACCATACTCAGATACCCATTAACCCCAATTCACAAAAAAAGGTTCTAATGCGATGTTACAAACTATCCCCCCATTCCCTTAAATTCCTAAAATTTTGGAAAGCATTCTGTTTTTATTTCTCCCTTCATCAACATGGGCTTATTAATAGTAGATTTACAATAACAAACCTTTTCGGCCCTAAAAAACGTAAAGGAAGTAGATCTAATGTTTTACTGACCTTAAGAGGCCTCCGTATAAAAAGTCCATCTCAAATACGAAGACTAGCATATTCGAAACCACGCAAAAAAAATTTGGTCATTATCAAAATTCGAAACAACTACCCACACATTTCCATTGGTGTCATATGCATCTCTTGTTTCGTTTGAACCAGTGGTTAGAGAGTGAGAGTTGCTTAGCTATTCAGGGGCTGGATATTTTGTGAAGTATTTTTTTTTTCATTCATAGAGGACAAAGCAAAGTTATCTAACAAAATGCAAGTCCATAGCAAAACTGGTTATTTGAATATATGTGTTTTTTGCAAAGCATGTTGGACAAATTATCTTGTTCATTATACCAACACATACTTAGGTATCCGTTTATCCTTCTACTTATGGAGGAAAAAGATCTTTGAAGCTATGAAGTGATATTAAAATGTATTATATGTATTATTTCAATTTTCACAGAGACTTCTTATTTTATCAATTTATGATATCGCTTTATGCGATTTTCGAACTCATTGTGATAAATTGGTGTCACGGTGTATTGTAAAAAGTACTAGGTAAATAATAAACGCTGTAGATTTTTTCAAATTTATTTCTTTATTTTTTTTTTATTTTTTTTTTTATCAATCAATATTTATTAATTAAACATTCATATAGGTCGTAATAATTTAATAGGTACCTATAGTAAATAAATAAAAAATACCGGAAACTGCCGGAGAATGGATCGGTACACCATCATTTGCCTTTGCTATACCATAGTTGCTTCATCCAAAATAAGTCTCAAAATAGCGATGCAAACATTTTTCAGCATAGAAAACATATTTATGAGTCAAACTCAATATTTGCTTAGCTTTATATATAATTTATAGACAATTACGTGTGTGCATATAGGGACATACACGCAAAACCATCCAAATATTTCTTGTCACCAGCTAAAATTAAAATTCAGTTCTACAACCCTACAGCCGGTTATGAAAACAATACCCAATGGAGAACAGGAATTGGAAAACGCACACTGCGCGGGAATTAAGAAGATAGGGAGGGGAAGGATAGGAGGTGTCGATTAACATTAATTTTAAATGCTAGCAGATCAAAATGGTAAGGGAAAATCTATTCCCAATTTGTGTTGTTCGTGGTACATCCGAAATTGAGCTCAAAGGTGAACTGATGAGCATTCCTTGCGAGACGAGTAATAGTTAAGAGCAAAATATTGCGAAATGTTAATCAACCACTTTTTCGTGAAATGCATAAATCCTAAAACAATCCATCATCTACGTAAACCTTTTGTCCTACAAAACATTCGTGCACCCGCCATATCAGCAGATGGGAGCTTACGACATCACCAAATATTATTTAGCCAACATTTACTTCGCCATTGTCAGATAGATTTTTTTTATATAATTAACGCGCGCACAAGGTATTTTTTGTTTCACTTTTAATGTAGAACACACTGCGCGGGAATTAGAAAGATGAGGGGGGGAGAGATAGAAGGTGTCGATTAACATTGATTTTGAATGTTTGCAGATCAAAATAGCAAGGGAAAATCCCGCCGGGTAAACTATTCCAAATTCGTGTTGTTGGGCTAAAAAATCCCTATATTTCACGGTACGTCCGAAATTGGACTCAAAGGCGAACTGATGAGCATTCCTTGCGAGACGAGTATTACGGGAGAAACTTCTAAGGGGAGGAATGGAGCTGGCTACTTCGAGTGAACATTTTTTTATAAAAGAAACGATAAAATAAGAAAAGACATGAAACATTGCGCCGGTGTTCGAGAAGGGCAATTGTTTCAGCGGCAGTCCTATTTCCTATCAATCTTAACGCTCGATTTTGTATTCTATCAAGCAGGTGAAGCGATGTTTGCGAAGCACCTGCCCAGAAGTGGGAGTTATACTCGAGTTTAGGGAGTATAAACGCTTTATAAATTGTAGCCAGATCAGATGGCGAAAAATACTTCTTACACCGATACAGAAAACCTAAGCACTTTGCAGCATTCTTAGCGATCTCAAACATATGGTCGTTCCAACGGAGGTCGTCGTTGATACACATACCCAGAACTGAGAGATTTTCGGTTTCTTCGATGCAAGTGTTTAGCTTTAACGACAGAAGACAGCATTGGGTTTTCGAAGCATTAAACTCCACACGATTCCTATTACCCCATTTGACAATGCTGTATAAAAGGAACTATAGGGCAAGGATTCGTGAATATAAAAAAAAATTGAGATAAGAATCAAACATGACATTACAATCATAGAGAAGTCTAAGAAAGTTTGTGGCAAAAAATGAATGTCTGTCTGTCAATATGTATAACGAGCTGCAGCCTAAACAGCTTACGCGATTATCTACAAATTTAGTGTGTGTGTGTTATCCTTTTGCAATTCCCCAGAAGAAAAAAATTATTTTAGGCCCAAAACTAACGGTATCTGCCGTTTAGGGAAAGCTTATTATTTTATAATAATTTTCTCGGCTTCAACGATTTTGATGAACATTTTTGAGAATATATTGTTGGTATTGGCTATCAATTTATCAGAACCAAATTTAAGGGAAATTAACGGTACCTTTCATATAACGGTTTTTTTTTAATTTTTGGCTTTCTTGGTAACCGCTCTGAGAAATTTTATATTTGAGAAGATCTAAGTAGGTAATTATTTAATAATATAATTAAAATTAAGTCTGCATATCAAAATTTTGAATATTTTTTTTTTCTAATTAAAATTAATTTTTAAAATTTTGGTATTGACAAATATTAATAAAACTAATCAAAAAAAATTATTTTAAATTTTATGATCACATGTAAATTAATAAACACTAAAAAACTGCATACCTATATTAAAAACTAATTCAGAAAACTAAAAATAAAAAAAGGATTTTATCATTGTATCCTAAAATCTCCGAAATACTTTTTTTATAAATTCTTTAGTATACAAGACGTGTGATGGCGTACTCGATTTTTACTAAAAACAGTTAAGTGTTGTAGTTTTGACAATTTTTTAAGTTCAGATACTTATTTTTTTATTTTTTTCCACGATGACGCACATATAAGCAAAGGTTGGGTGTCCTTTACTCTAGATGCGTTTCTCCCAAGCATGAACGATGGATTCATCAGTTAGACCGCTCGTGCTCATCTAGTATACAGAAATAGGTCGATAATTACCGACTCCCTACAAAATCATGGTGAATTATATTTTAGGGAATCAATAGCTTTCAACATCGCTTACTTAGAATTTCCCATTTCCATTAAACCCATCAATACACCTAAATACCCTGAAATAACAAACAGAAAAATGGGCAAAATTCTCTGCATCCTTTGTCTCTTCTATGGTTTCGTCAACCGTGAAATTCTGTACAACTTTATCTCCTTCAGAATAAATCTCCGTAACATAATATATCCTCCCTTCTACTATCTGACTAGTGCCTATGCCTACCTCTGATATCTAAAACGATCCTATTTCTCGTATTCTTACTTTACCTAGGCAGCAACCAACAAACTTCTCCAGTCAGTTCTGTCTCTAGCTAACCGCCCAAGCTTTAGATAATAGCAGATTCCTCATTGAATGCTTAACCCATTTTCGGTGCTTCCTCTCAATACTCAGAAAAGGGCTCCTTACATTATGCTGGTGTTCTTTCTAAGTGACTTAAGTTATTTTTTTCCATGTTTTTTGAGACTTCACGTAAAATGTTTCTATGAACAAGAAATTCTAAGGAATTTAATACGTCGAAAACGCATTCAAAGGAAACCATTCACAATGATTCGGGATGATAACATCATTAGAATTAACACTAGCGGGCGGCCAGCAGTGGTGCAGTAGAATGTGAAGCAATGATTCTAACTCCTATAGTGCAAGCTAGAGCCGTCAGTGAGTTTTCAGTAAAAAAAATAGGCACCTTGTTTTCGATCCACTGCGCCAAAACAAATTATTTCATAAATTTTCTAATTCTTCTAAGTAGTATAAGGGTAGTGCCTCTTTTTTATTATTATTATAAATCGAACGTCTACGGAATATTTCATGTCTCTCTCTCGTGCCCATTTGCGGTCGTACCTACTGATAAGTACAGAGATTCGTTCTTCAGCCGGACAGACAGCTTGAATATGAATATTTTGCCTAACTCTATATTTCAATCCGAATATCATGTTTAAGACCAATGCACATCGGCATGTTATTTTAATGTAATGTATTTGGCAGACAAGACCTATAATTGTTAAGAATGCTTGTAAAAGGTAGACAGAAAAGCTTTTATTAATCCTTTCCAATATTATTTTTCAGAAGTTGAAAGAAATATCAACCTCACACCATAAACTCTATCAAACATTTGCTTTTTAAAGCACGTCAGTAGTTGAGCAAATATCTTTGAACACATTCGGATTCCTGCAACCGTGAGCGTATAAAATATGTGCTACTTTCGTAATTGTTAATGTGGGCAATGTTGATTTTTCCAGCAACATGGTTGAACACACCTGCAGTGTTATGCATGTCTGCCATAAAATATGTTTTCTTATTTTGTTTATTTTTTGCTGCTGCATTGTTGACTGTTTATGGAGCTGCTGTTGGTTTGTTTTTTGTATTCAGTATAGGTAGTTATTATCCTGTAGCATTTCATGCAAGGTTGGATTGTAAAGAAAGTTTTTTTCGTATTTATTTAATTTGCTCCATTATTTGACATTTAAAAGTAATATTTTTAAATTAAAAAAAATGTTTTTTAATATTTTAGGAAATACATCTACATTCTTCAGGTATGCCATAAAATTCAGTTTATTTTTTAATATGATTTTTTTTGTAAACTGAGTTATATTTTGATTGGTTGGTATTTAAATATTTATTTAATGCAAAATTGTTTTGTTTCTTAATTTAAGTTATGAAATTTAAAAGTAATGTTGACGATGTACACATAATTGTCTTACATTCATTAATTTAAATGAATCAACAAGCGATTTCATTAGGGGAGAGTGGGGCTTAAAGTAACAAGGGTATTAAGTAACAAAACAGACTTCACTTAAAATTAAGAATTGCGTAAATTAACAAAATTTACATCATTTGAATATCTACCAGCATACCCACTTAAGTTGTTAATTGGATGTCAACGAGATAAGATCTGTGTGTGGTCCCAAAAATTAGCAGATTAGATCATCCTTTGTGTGAAATATCGGGGTGAATAGTAACATGTTAAAACTTACCCCTTGATTATTTTACCAGATTCATCATTGAGCCCTTGAGGCAAAAAGCCGGGAAAATTAAGTTCAGTGCATAATATGCAAAAATAATATAATTTTTTCTTTTTGTTCTCATAGAACCGCTTTTTTCAAATGCGGCTTTATCGGAAATCAATATTCCGATTTCAATAAATTTTAAACGCAGGAAGTCATTTATAATTCAATTAATATTGCACTTCAAAATTTTCAAAAACTTTTTTTTCAATTTTTTTAAATTTTCTAGAAAAAAATTTTTTCCAGATAAGAACTACACATTTCCTTATAATGACATACTAAAAAAAAAATTTAAATATTTTTTCGAAAAGTTTTTCAAAAAAACGACTTTTTAAAAAAACTGGTTGAACGATTTTCAATATTTTTTTTTCCTCGATAGAAATTTAGTTTTTAAATTTTATTGCATACTTAGTTTTTCCGAAAAAAACTCTTAAACTAATTAAAATTAATTACATTGGAAAGCAAGATATTTGACGGAAACAAATAACATATACGTCGAAAATAACACAGTTTGAACTTATAAAAAACATCAAAACTACAATATTTAAAGGTTTTAAGTAAAAATGAAGTACGCCATCACACGTCTTAAATAACAATGAATTTATAAAAAAAAAATATTTTCTTTCTGGAGTCCAGGCTTAAAAAAGGAGTCAAAATGATGCAAAAGAGTCTAAGAGGTAACCCTGATGGTAGCTCTGAATATTTGCGTCGATTAAATAGAAAAAGAGTTGGTTGTCTGTAAAAGTCGGTTTACGGACGATAATTTTACGTGATAACGTCATAAGAAAACATTGATGGCAGCAACACCTACATGCAGCCCGTTAAATCACACCCACAAACCATCTCGTTTAATCTACACCCACACACCCCATTATTACATCTACTTTCTTCTTTAACAAAACTCCGCCTATTTTGTATTTCTTTGTCTCTTCTTGTACTTTTTGAATTTGAGTGGAATTATTTTGAAATTTGCGCCTGTTCTTTTTCATGTCCGCCAGGTGCTTGCGATCGATTTTGGTTGATAGAACCTTAATATTGCAGCATGCGTTACTTTTCTTATCAGCATGAGTCATGTTATTTCTTATGTGTAGCCTGTCATCGATTGATAAGACGTTATCACGTCAAAAAAATACAAAAACAATGCTGGGTTAAGTCTGTGGTTTTATTGTATATTTCAGGGGAATAGTTTTGGTTTTGGTTTTTAGTGTTATGAAAAGCTCTTCCATATAAGGCATGTACTGACAATATTTGAACATAATTTTTCTTAAAGAAATAAATATCGTGGTAGTTGTTTATTTATTGCTTATCTAGACAAACTTGTGTTGACTTATAAAAGGTACATTTACAAGTAAATTGACGGTAGTTATAAAGATCATGGCAGTAGTGACAAAGAGTGATCAACAAGGAGCTAAAAAAACTAAGACTAAGGTTCCACATTAAGAATACAATTTTAGGAAAATATAAATGCATTCGTTCAGTTTAGTGAAAACATTACAATATATTCATATAAATGACACTAACTTTAGGTACCTATAACATAAGAGTATTAAAAATAAATGCCATTTTCATTCCCAAATCCCTTAACCTCATCAGATTTACGTGTTTTATCGAAAACAGGACAGAGATTACAATTTACTACCCCACCATTTACAACCTCTCTATAATCTTTGTTTTCTTATTCACCAGAATAATTAAAGTAGATACTCACTCTTCCATGATCATATTAAAACTTTAATCCTCAAACCCAATTCAAAAACAAACTAAATTAAAAAACGAAATCCAATTCAATCAAATATCCGAAAATAAATTTAATTTTGACTATCAAATGTTACCATAAGAAGTACAAATATCTACTTAAACCTTAAAAAAATGCACAATCATTTCACCAGCCATGTCACCACCCGCAATAAAAATTTTATAATTTTTCAGTCCTTTGTTCTCGACGATGGGCTATGGTTTCATGACAATTGTTATCCTATCGCTTGATTTTTCTCTCGCTTGGTTCTTCCATGTAAGCCCAATTCACAGGTTCCATTTTATGACCTATCACATAAAAAAAAATATAAATTCTGCACACTCCGCTGAGGATGGCCAAACCGAAATAATAATTCACAACATGTTTGAATTTTATTTCGTCACGAAATCATTGGTCGTATATTTTTTTATGGGGATCCTCATTGCCAATGACTGAGAGTGGAGAACGAAACCAACAAAAGGCTCTGTTTTTTTTTTGACACCATTCCGGAAATACGGCAAATAAACATAAGGCATTCAAATGCGAGACCAAAAAAACGGGATCCCTTTCCCCGGGATTCTACCGGGAATGCGCCGAGGATAGAAAAATTATCATCACATACTATCGGGCAACAAAAGGACTTCTAATAAAATAAACAAAAGAATTCAGCATCCTTTTTTCCATTTTTTTGTCCATGATTTATATATTTTTTTTTATCCAATTGTGTGTATAAGGTTGGGATTTCTTGGCGTAATACGAAATTTTAACACAATTCATCTGGCTTTGTCGGAAATTGATTCCAATCAATCATACATTCCCATAAGGGAGATGGCACGTAGGATGGCGAAAAAAAAACAATAGCCTGCTTGAAGTACGTAAATAAATGCCTCCAAGGATTGACGTGACAGCAGTAGGGGATTATCTATGTTTTAGTAAAAAAGGAGGGAATAAAATAACAACTCGCGGTAATGAGCCTATTATTCATCCCATAAAGTAAGATAAGAGATAACTGCAGAGGATCATCATCTGTATTATTTATCACTCGTTTCAGATATTTGGAAAACTGGATTCAATTTAGTGAGAACGTCAAGAGGAAAAAAATATTACTTCCACAATGCAATCACCCATGGCCTTGTCAACCAGTTAAAAAAAACAATATCTAACTATTAAGGACAACATGTTTTTTTTATTAAGGAATGCATTACACGAAAGGAGTGATTCATCCTTGAGTATATGTCATTTAAACGAAAAACCAAACATTAATTTTAAAACTATTCAACGCCAATTGGGTGTGTCGCAGGAAAGTGACCTAAGGCCACTTTTCTTCTTTGTTTTTCAATGCATGATGGTTTATGATGAAGCATCTTTTACATATGAGTATGAGAACATTTATTAGTACGAGAGTACTTACGATCTCAATTCATTAAATCCGGATGAACTGAATGCAAAAATTTCTATTGATTCTGTGAATGCTAAGTTGTTTAAACTTTCATCTGTTGTGTAAAAACTAATGCTTTCTACGTAGATTCTAGTTCTAGAAGAAATAACCATAACTATTTTTTTTCAATTTTAATACTTTTCTCTTGATACTTAATCCTATCTCGAAGATGGTGGAAAATGTAATTCCGACTCACTCTTCACGATTGCAGTGTTCATTTTCGATTATGCAGTGAATAGTGAAAGAATGTGGATGAAGAAGCCGTCGATGCTGCGCTGAGATTTCTTATTTCAGTTATCATACAATTTTAACTATGTGTCAGTGAGGCACAATCCTTTTTAAGAATGCGACATTGCAACATGACGTTGCAGGACATTTTGGCGCAGTAGATCGAGAATTAGGTGACTATTTTCTCACTCAAGACTCACGGACGGCTTTAGCATGCACTACGAGTTAGAAAAATTTCTCCTAAATCTGAGTATCAAACTGGCGACCTCCGGGTCAGATCGAAATACGCTTTACGCCAGCACCTGGCTATTAAGCCTTATCTGGCGGTGACTATACTCACATAGAGTCAAACTTACCATTGACCAGATCCCCAGAGTGGTCACTAGTCACTCCTTGTTAGAGTGGTCCCTTCAGTCCACTCTAACTTTATAACATCAAAGTAATATGTTGTTATATTACTAGAGTGGCTCTCCAAACCACTCTAGTAGCAATTCAATGTCTATGTTTTGGCATACACATTCCCCTTGCTTAGGAGCGAGGCCCATCATGCACCTCTGGTAGATTCCCTGATTAGCATCACTAACAGTCTTCTTTCGTAGTCAGCCAGCGGTGTGAATCCAGGTTCAAATACCACGAAACTCCCACTAGGGGGCCTACATCACATACCATGCAGCTACTACCGAGCATATGCTCGTGTTATCAGCTGGGCTTTACTGGTATCCCGTGATACACGACATTTATTCAGCCTTGGGTATGGCCTAGCCCGCATCCGCCGATTTGCAGTTATAGGTTCGACTTCCAAACTAGCCACGGAAACCAGTTAACAGTTAATGAACGATCTTTGTTTCCAAGGGCACCGCGTGGAGGTGGTGAGAGTTAATTCGCCCTTACCTCCGGTTCAGATCGAGATAAGCTTAACGCTAACCTACCTATTACGGCTTAGTCTGGCAAAGGGCCTACACACCTGGGGTCATAGCATTGACCAGATCCCTAGAGTGGTCACTAGTTAGTGTGGTGCCTGCAGTCCACTTAACTTAATAACACCATATTAATATGGTGATATTTCACTAAAGTGGCTCTCCAAACCATTCTAGTAGCAAATTCAATTTTTATGTTGTGGTCATAGTTATTCCCCTTGCTTAGGGTAAGGTCTATCATGCACCTCTGGTAAGTCTCCTTTTTTTCAATTTCAAAATTCTTTATTTTCACAATAGTTTTAATTTACAGAAGTTTACCCGCAAAGCAAAGTGCTTATCTACAGGCGGTTATGAACAAAGGCTATTATTTGAATGCAAAAGTTATTGAAGTAATTATTTTAATTTTAATTACAAATTAACATATTTATTTTATTAATCTAAGCATTGGAATTGAACACTTAAGTATCACAATAACAGTGGAAATCAGTCATTTTTATTTACGTTACCATCAAAATGCGATTCTAGAAAGTATTTTTTTAATTTCTCTTTTTCTTTTCTTAAAATTTTGAATACTTTTCAAGTCAAAGGAAGTCATTTAATAACTTCGGAATTTTACATCTCAGTTCTGTGCCCCCTTATAGGTTGGTAGATAATGGAATTTCAAGCATCCATAGTGCTCTTCTTCTAGTATTTTGATTGTGTCTTATTGGCTGTAGGAATCTTTGGTCTTCCATATAGTATTGTAATGCAGTCACTTGATAAATTGCGTTTGAATCCAGAGCTTTAAAGTGTGCATTAGGTGGCTTAATCAGTTTGATTAGACGATGTTGAAGATTTAATATCTTATCTATATGTGTTTTTGAGGCGCTACCCCAGGCCATGATCCCATATCCCCATGGTCATGACACCACTTGGATACATTATCAAACTGGTCTTGAAGTATTGCTATTGCTGACTCCAAGTTTTTGTGTTTGACTATGATGGCTATATCATCTGCATAATGCATAAGCTGTATTGTTTTGAAATAATCTGAGAAATTCGTGTGTATAAAATGAACAAAATTGGACCCAACTTTGAGCCTTGTGGAACACCATATTTAGTAGGTTTTTCTTTACTAAGAGTCTTTGATATTTTGACCTTAATTGATCTATCAGTTAAGTAGTCCTTGAACAACTCCAAAAATATCCTCTCACAAAAATTTTGTTCAAGGTTTCTAGAAGCTTTCCTTGGTTAAGGGTGTCAAAGGCTTTGCTGAAGTCAATAAACAAGACAAGTACGTGATGGTTACGATTAAGTCCTGCATTAACTGTATTTATAAATTCTGCTAGAAGTTGGTGCGTGCTTTTACTTTTTGAAATCCATATTGGTTTGGATGTAAAATTTGGTGTTTGTTAATAAATTTATTAAGACGTTCGGCGATAATTTCTTCCAAACATTTTTCTACAGCTGATATGATTGCAATTGGTCTATAGTTTTCGACCATGTTTTTTGTTCCTCCTTTGTATATAGGTCGAATCAGTTGTTTTCATATTTTTTCGAACACAGCCTTGGATTATGCTACGATTGATTATGGTTCGTATAATCGGTGCAAAAATGTCAGCGTTTATTTTTTCATTTTTTCTTAAAATGTTGAGTATCTCTTCTTCGCTGGCTTCTTCAATGAAAATACTTTGTTGCAGTTGTAGGTTTTAATGATTCGTTATATGTGTTTTGATATTGCACACGTGTATGATATTGGATAGCTGATTTGCAAATTGATCCGCAAATTTTTCCGCAATACTGTATTCACCTTCAGCATTTACTGAAAAGTTGTTTTTTACAACTTCACCGATTGAAGCTTTCTTTCTTCCTAAAAGTTCATTTATCACGCTCCGGTGTCAAATGGTTGTTTACATATATATGTATATATTTATATTCGTTTATTCCGTTGGATGCTGCACTCTGGTCGTTGTTTGTGTTTGCATTTGCACTATTTGCAGTAATTTTTGTTAGTGGGATGTTGCGTATGGACTTTGACTTTTTAAGGAAGTTTGATTTACATGTTTGACTGGCAAATGAGACAATTATTGTTATTTTTTCTGGATTTTTTTTCTATAAACGTCTGACAATACCAACCAAATTCTCATTTTGCATTGGTGGAATGTTTTTTATTTCTATATAATTTTTTTAATAATTGTTGTTCTAGTGCGTTCATTTTTGTTTCCATTGTGAATTTTTTTTATTATCCTTTTTCGTGTTACTTCCTTTTCTAAGTCTTTGATTGCATTTGAGAGTTTTTGTACGATTTCATTGTTCGAGTTCATTTGTTGTTTAATTTCGTTAAATTGTTTGCAAGAAATTCACAGCTTGATGTCGGTCATTTCCTTTGTCATTTTTCGCATTTCGTTTAATATGTCGTTGTTTAAAATTAAATTGTCCTTAATTGCTGTCGAGTTTGCGTTTTCTTGTTCTTTAGTATCTTCGGGGGAGCAGACACTTCTTAAGCGTTTTGTCATTTGTTGCATGGGTGCAGTTTCATCTGGAGGAGCTCTGGCCATGGATAGCTCTCATCTACAGATTGGACACTTCCATTCTTTCTTTTTGGCGGTTGTCATTTTTCTATACGACTTCTCGGAGATGGTTTTACATCCAAAGTGCATCTTGCGATCACACCTGTAACATGTCACGTAGTTCCCGTCGGCAGGGAGATCAGACAAGCACTCGGAGCATGGGTTCATGTTATACATGTGTGCAATTTTTAGTTGTTTGTTTATTTTATTTTATTTTTTGAGAGTAATAAAATAATGATTTATAATCAAAAAGAAAATAAAGAGAAAAAAAAAAGAAAAAAAATTGTGTTTAAATTTGTTAAATGTATTATACTTTGTTTTTAAGCAGTATTTGCTATTCTTTCCTCCTTGAAAAGGGGGTTGGCAAGATTTTTGATCATCGGAAATAAAAGCTCGACTCTAGACTCTAGAGTCTAGACTAATGAATGTTTGTTTCTTGCTAGTTTTGATCCTGCCTACACTCAGAAAGGCTTCGTTTTCATTGGGGTAGTGGGGAATATAAAAATCCAGACAGTAGGTTTGGTTTTGGTAGCAATCAGCTTTGTAAGCGAATTCAAAGGACAGGTAGTGGTAGTGCTTTATAAGCTGCCTTATGAAGTTTTAAAGAGAGCTCTACATAGAGGGGACCTTAATTTGCACGCAAGTCGAAGGGTTCCGTTCTGTGGAGTCGATGTACAAGATTTGGTCCATTAAGGACGTGTTGAATAAATCTGTTGCGATGGCCTTGTGAACGTGTTTTGAACTTGATATCACATTTTTGTCTTTCTTTTTTCATCAGCTTCTGTACACAGACTCGGTGTTAATCACTGCTTCGGAGATAACAAGGAGCTTTAAAGATAGCGCTGAGAGCTTTGTGTTGATATGAATGCAATGTTTTCTATTACGAGTTACTCTGTTCGGAACAACAAATAATTGTATTTCGTGCAAGCAAAGGTTACTTTTGCTTGGTTTAAAATGATCAGCTGCAAAGTCGTGTCAATTTTTTTGGGATACCGAATTCTATTAATACAGGGTATAGTTCTACCCTGTACCCCTACCCGTTACCTGCCTAGGGGTCTAAGGGATAGATCTGATCAATTGTTGATTTCACTGGTATGAAACAACACTGATAGTTGCCAATTATGGTTTTCCCGTATGGGGCTTTGGCTGTATATTGCGACATATGTATTTCTGACGCATTGGTAAAACTTTCTTTCCAGACAATGTTTTTTCCTAGGCTGCGTTTTTTATTTGTGATATATTTTCTCTGTTATTCTTTGCATTCAACGTCGTAAGGACTGCTGCCTAAGAAGATGATGTTAGCAGTACTAATGGCTTTGTTTTTAAGGCGTAACCAATGTTCATCTACGCCCGGCACTTGATACGTTAGTTTCGTCATCAGGCTCGAATAGTGGTGACGATCTTTCAACACATGGTTATTTTATAGCTGTTACTGCAAACACTGCTCTAACAAAATAGACAACTGCATTCCTACCCTGATACGACTCAACCGTAATACTGACCCGGCTAAAAATACCCATCAGCTTACCCTTAAGCCCAACCTCGGACGTAAATTCAAATAGGGATTCGTTCTTTAGCAGTACCCCAAGAATGTGGAATGCCTTGACAGACTCAGCTTTTCCCTTCCATTTATAAATGCAGAGCTTTAATTCAAATGTGCATCGTTACCGTTCTTTTAAATCCTTCCTTATTTACCTAATGCCAAAACCATTTTAGTGCGGGTTAATAAAAAAAAAAAACAAAATTAAAGAAATGAAACACCTGCATTAACTTGATTTTCGACATGAAACAATTTAAAACGGGAGGCCTACTAACGGCGTTTTCGGAAGTCAGCTTAACAACTCGCACAAGTAGAGCCTTAGGGCGAAGCAGGGAAGTGTGTGAGTTAATTTCTTCGTCAAGACAAAAAAAAAATAAAATAAAGAAAGAAACGTGTTGTTCAAAACCACACATCAAGTGAAACTAGTAAGCTTAACACGTGTTTAAAAAATCTATATTTTCGCATCATAAAAACTATGAAAAGTGGCAATTTGTAATAAAAAAGAATAGTTAAGGAGCGTCCAGATTTCCGGCTTTAAATACTATTTATCACTTTCACTATATATCACTATATATAATAAAATTGAAGCAGTTTCGCCTGACCGTGTATTACGCGAGAACGACAAAACGAATTTCAAAAAATCTTTTGGTAATAAATAGGATATTTGCTGGAGTAACATATAGAATACAATTTTTTAATAAATTGATTAAAACTTTGTAAATTGGCCAAAAAAAAATGTTTACTACTTCACGCAAAATGGCAGAACATACGTTCTTATTTGTTGTCTTTTTTTACATTCACGCCATAAATAGTGTTATTGCGTACTTCAATTCTAAAACAGATGGCGTTGGGACTGTAAGTTCTTATTTGACTTCTTAACGCTGCGATAACACCGAATCACTACGAGCTATATGATAAATGAAAGATACCCAGAAATACCAAGGAGGTATACCGGTATGATGCATACAAATTGACATCTTAGTATTTCCTGACGTCACTATCATCTTTTATTATTATTTTATTTCTTAAGTGAAAACTTAATTTTAAAATTGAAGAAAGGAAAGGTATTTCACGCATATTTACAAAATTAAAATACGATTTTTGTATGTATGGACCGAGCCTTACGCAAGCGTTTCTAAAAAACATCGCTTAAGAAGATTTCTGTAGTTTGTAATGTTTACCATTGACAAAGAATTCAGTTGTTAAGGCCACCGTTCATCCCCTTATAATACCACAAAAGCACCGTTTTAAGCCAAAGAACAAAAGAACCCTTCGAAAGTAATGCCTTTTCTTAAGCACACCCATCCACCAACAACTCTGTGCAGTATACTGAACGATTTCAAGATTATTCCTTTAATTAAGGAAAATAAACGGCATCCTTTGCACATCCTTGGATTACACAACCAGACTATCACCCCGGAAGTCCTAAGCAAATATCAAGCATCCATTGTGTTTTCGAAAGCACTTTTTGAGGCTGTTGTCGCTGTTTCCGCTTTTGTGCTTAGCGTGCTAGCATGGTGTGTTGTCAACATCAACATAGCATAGTATACATATCGTTATCATACACCTATACTTACGCCAGGTGCTGTGTGACACCATTAAATGTCACAAGGTCGCCGAACTCATTATACAGGCTTAAAGGATGCCATGATAGCGATACTCTGACGTATTCTCCTTGTGCCCCGTTTTCCGGATCCTAGCTTTCGATGTCGTCAGCAATCGCAGCTGTTTATCCTTATTTTCATAATTGAAAAACGCCACCCTGTGTTCAAGCCCATCACTTGTACAATACAAACGAATTAATTATTAAAGCAGCCTCCATTTTGATGTAACAGAGGGGTAATCAGGTCGGCCCCTCTTTGAATAATCCTCCTCGGCTGATTCACAATACAACATGAAGATACCTTATAAAACAACCCAGTATGACTGAAGAACGATATAATATGTGAATGAATTCGGATAATAAGGATTATAAAGGTGCGAGACAAAAGGGAATTCTATTAAAAGCTCTCAGAACTAAAAGTTTTATCCTTTGAACCGTAATTAAAGCAATTAACCGAAACCATGCACTCGCGGGGACATACTGCCATTAGATACAAAAGACATTGAACTAATTACGTCTCATGCATTATTATGTGCTTTGTAAACGAACTTATTTAAATATACATATAATTAAATAAATATTTAATTTAGTTAATCTAACGAATTATAATCAAGGATGTTTGAATGAAAATTGAATTTTGAACATTTTCATAACTGATTTTTAAAAAATATCGGCACTTCTCTTGGTTTTAAATTGTTCCATGTCTGAGGCAATGGAGGAGGATTTAGAAATAAGTTATGGAACACTTATTTGAAATCCAGAAGACGATCACTATTTTTTTCATAAAATAGTGCTAGCGCATCCCTTAACGATTCTTTTTCGATCCTCTCTTTGGCAAGCAGTTTTCTATTATTTATGCAAAAAGTCATATATTTTCTCAATTCACTAATCAAAAGCCAACAAAAAAAAAACAGTAGGGATGTGATCACAAATTATTATTTATATATACAGTAGAGAGTAGAGGCTTTTAATGTTAACTCTTAAACATCCTTCCCTCAGTTTCTTATAAATTTTAGTTATAAAAACATTAAAAAAAATGTAAAACAAGAAACACTTATGTATGTTTATTTTAACTGTCTATAAATTATCATTAACAATTTTAAATTAATTTAAATTCCAAAAATATAATATTATTTTTAAGTATAACGAATGAGTGCCCTTATACATCTGCCATATTTTGTTTTATAAACCTGCGTTTCGTGGCCAGCTTTAATTGGAAATTCTTTTGCTTTGGTTTGGGATATAAGTATCTGCATTAAATACGTCTTGGTTTTGTCATGAGAGGAGAGCGGCTGTCGATGCCATTACCTAGTTCTCTATCTATCTCTACTAAACTTTTTCGAGCATTAATATCAACAGAGTTCTTTCGATAAATGTTTCCCTTTTCATCTTCCAACATGTATGACCCTAGGCTATTATGTGGTGAAATTATTTTTGCGGGATACCATACGAGTTTTGCTTCATAAAATTAACTTTTTCCCCACTTTTAAAACCTACACGAGTTTTGGCAGTCTTATTGTAAGAATTTCTTACATTATGGTTATTATTTTTGATTTTTTCTTGTATGTCACTTGTAATTTTTGGGTCTAACAATTTTTTCTTTATTGGCAATAGAGTTCTTCAGCGTCTACTAAACAAAACTTGCGATGGAGAAATTTCTAAAGCTTTTATTGGGGTGTTGCGATATTCAAGCAAGGCCGAATAGAGTTCTGTTCCCGATTCTCTGGATTTTTTTAAACAAATTTTTTTGCTATGCCTACAGTTAAAAGGATTATTGTCGCAAACTATTTCCTCTGGAATACCATTTTGATTTCTTCATTTCATTTCTTTTTATTGTAGATTAAAGTACAAATAAAGATTGACTTTTAAATAATATGCTTAAGAGTTTTAGAACTTAACATTTTGTTCTTTTCAACTTTAATTTATTTATGTTTATGTATTGAAGATAATTTGAGACGTTACATAACATTTAATTACAAAATAAAACCCTTATGTAATACTTATTATCTAAATTTCACATAGTTCTCCTATTAGACTGTTGTCCGAAAATTGGCATTTATGAGTAAAATCAGTGACATACTTTATAGAAAGGGTCGCAACCAGGTTGACATTAGCTCTTTCGTGTAAATTCAACGTTGAAAAACGTTAAGGTAATTTTAACATTATTTTAAGTATTTTTTTTTGCATAATTTGTAATTTCGTCTAATGACAGTCAGCGCAATCATACCAGACAGGTACTCCGTATAACAAAATAGGTTGAAATATTGTTTTAAACAAAATAAGTTTGTTTTCTGTACTAAGTTTTGAAGTTCGACTTATAAATGGATACAATATTTTTATATACATACTAATTTTTTTAATTGTTAATGCAGTATGACTTTGAAAATTTAACTTTTTATCTAATGTTATACCTAGATATTTACATTCATTTTCCCACTGTACATTGACATTATAAAATGTGATTGATGCTAAAAAACTGCTTTTTCTGCGACGTGTAAAGAAAACGGCTTGAGATTTAGAAGCATTGGCTTTAATTTTCCACTTCTTAAAATAGTTTTCAATGTCTTTTAGTACTCTTTGTAGGGAGGACATATTAGCTACAGGGCTTACATGGGTAGAGTATATTGCAGTATCATCTGCAAACATTGCCCACAGTGTATTGTTACATGTGATCTTAAAATCTGCCACAAAAATATTAAAGAGAATAGGACCCAAAACTGATCCTTGAACAACTCCAAAAGGAATATCCAGGTAATCTGAATTGCTGTTTCCTAAATACAGAAAAGAGTCTGTCTTTCAAAAAACTTTGGATAATTTTGATTAGAAATAGAGGAAATCTAAACAGTTTTATTTTATGTACGTAAAAGAGCTTCATGCCAAACAGTACAAACGCCTTTTCAATGACCAACAAAACCAACCTTGTAGACATTTTAGAAGCGAAGCCTTGTTTTACACGTTTTTTTATTCTAACAACTTGATGATTTGTACTGTGCCCTGCTCGAAAACTAAATTGTTGTTTTGATAATATTTAAAATTCTTCTATATGGTTCACTAAATAGTTTTTAATTATTTTTTCAAAGATTTTTCCAATATTGCTGAGTAGACTAATAGGTCTATGGCTAAATGGGTCTGTTTTTGGTTTCCCAGGCTTAGGAATGGCAATTACTTTTGCTCTTTTCCATTGATTTGGGAAATAGTTTAAGGTTAGACAAGCATTAAATATAAAAGTTAAAAAAATCAACCCTTTTTTTGGAAGTTCTTTGAGATATTTGTTTCTAATTTTATCAATTCCAACAGCCTCGGACTTTAGTTGGAGTTGTAAGATACTGATTTTCAAAATGTGATTCTGTTAATTCTATTTCATTTATAGACTCTTCAACTATGGAGGTTGTTTGTTCGTCACTCAATTGAGCAGCGATTATATTGTTTTTATGAAAACAAGATGCAAGTAAATTCAGCTTTTCATCTGGGTTATAAACTTTAACACCATTATTAGAAAATGCTGGTATATTAGAATGTTTTTTTGATATAACTCTGCTAACTTTCCAAAAAGGTTTGGAACCTTTTTCAACAGAAGAAAGCAATACATTCAATCTTTTAGTTTTGAAACCATATCTCTATAATAGAGCTGTCTGTATCTTATCCAACATCTTCTAGCCGTGTTTCTCAAGCGTATAAGATCTTAAATGTTTTTTAGGCAAGGGAGTTGGAGGCTTAATGTCAAGAGTTTTTTAGGTACACCTTTATCAACGGCACCTGTAATGATATCGACAAGGTTTTGTAAATACACATCAATTTGATAAGTTTGGCTAACTTCATTCAGCACTAAGTTTTGTGTATTTATGTTACTTGAAATATGCGCCCGAAAAACATTCCAATTTGCAGCTGAGAATAAATATCTTTGGAAATTTTGTCTTAATACGATGTCTGTAAACGATGTATGCACCGGTAAGTGATCGGAACTTAAAACTGTGAGAGTAATAGGTTGCGTGAAGTAATTAATTTTATTCGTAAAAAAGAAATCTAGTACTGATGGAGTTTTATTTAGGTCAGTTGGAATAAAAGTTGGATTAACAGGGCTAATTAAATAATTTGTATTCCAAGATTGATGTCTAGAATTAAGATCACCACCTAGCAAAAAAATTCTTTAATACGCATAAGCTTTAAAATATATTTTATATTTTTCCTTTCGTTATTACTATTTTTTCCTGGAAAATAAACAGAAAATATATCAAGAGATTTGCCAAAATTACCACTCCTACTCCAAAGACACTTTCTCTATCACGTCTAAAGCCGTTGTAATTAGAATGAGATAAATTTGTTTCAGGTTTAAGCCATGTTTCTGTAAGTAAAGCTATGTCAACATTGTTGCGAATTAAGTAATTCAAACAATTCTAAACTTTTATGGCGAACGCCTCTTGTTCCAAGTTATTGTTTTAAGGCTTTTATTAGACATTTTGGTTATATACATATTTTAGTGCCAACATTATAATGACATTAAATTGATCAGCTTTTGATTTACAGAAATTAAGTTTTGGCATCATTTCTTTAAGCAAAGACATTAATTCGTTGGGAGAAAATAATTCATTTTGTTTACTACTTCTCTGCTCATTCTTGTTATTATAATGTTGTTGCTGTTGTTCTGGCATAGCTTATGGTTCTGCACGAATCTGCATTGATGTTCCAGTTGCACTTGTAGTTTTATTTTTATTTTGGTCCGTTGGTAGAGCAGTTTTTTTTGAGTGACAACCTCTCTCTTTTGTAATTTGTATGCATTTGAGTTATTTCGATTTGCAATTTGTTTCCGAATTTCGAAGAAATTTGAGCGCAGTTTACAAGTTGGATAATTGGCTTTATGAGTACCGCTACAATTAGCACATTTAATGACATCAGGTTTATCACAATCAGTAGCTTTGTGTTTCCCAGAACAGTTAGGACAAAACATTTTTACATTGCAATGCTTTTTCCCATGGCCAAACATTTGGCAATTGTAGCATTGAGTCCCTTTATTTGGAAAATGTCTTATAGTCCCCACGACACCGCTTGATATTGACAGATTAAGACTTTCTTATTTTTTGGTACGAAATTACGAATGTCAGCTGGGTAAAGTATACCTTAAGAGAGATAAAGAAGCGGTTTGCTGGTTTTAAGGTTAGACAAGTTGTTTAAGGTTTAAAATATCCTTTATGTCGATCAAAATTAACATGGAGCAGACTCTCGTTTTATATTTTGTTTTTAGAGTCGACTTCCATTTGAAATTGAATTTAGAGTAGGTTTTAAATCTTTAAAATTTTGCCCCAGTGGCGCATTATTAAAGTTTCTTAACTCTCCTTTACACTTACTTTACTTATTATGACCTTATTTTCTTATTTGTATGAAAATATGAGCTAGTGTTACAACAAATTTTTGATGGTAATAATTTTGCACCATTCTTGATATACCTTAATTTTGCATTTTTACTTGCGATTATAGATAAATATTATAAAGCAAGCTAGAGAAAATTAACAAATGTGCAACGACTGGGTCGCGCGTACTGGATTTCAATTTCTAGAATAGAAAAACGTATTTGAGTTAGTGAAAAAATTCTGTCTGTCTGTACGGATGTATTATTTTGAAATACAGCTTGAACGGTAAAGCCAATCGTCTTCAAATTTAGAACATCAGTTTATTTTACATTCTACAGAGTGGATTTTTTCAATTTTTTTTTTGCTCTAATATTATAAAATTTTATTCGACGATGTGACCGCACATTCGATCCAGTCGTGGTATTTCAAAATTTCATAAACGAATATTTCTATATTTTAGAGAATTAGAACATTTTTTGTGTAAGAAATATTAGCTTGCAAGTAACATATCTTGAAGCGAATTTTAGGAAACAATTTCTTCAGAAAGAAAACCTTTTGAATCCTGATTTTAACGCACACGCTAGCAGAATTTGGTAAATATAACAAATTGAGCTTGTACGAATTATAACAACTTCATAAGATAACAATCTCCTTCATGTACCTTACCAAAACATATCTCGTGGCTCATACTTTTCCCAATTGGCTCCCAAAGTGTCTCCCAATATTTCTGTCTTCACGGCAATGCTGGAAGGGACGCTTTTCTCTCTCTCTCACGATATTCGTTCGTGCACGGTTGTCGTTGTGCGACTATAGTCGCATTTTGATTTTTGACCCCATTTTGGGTCATCTTAGCGACTTTTTCGACCCCCAATTAATTTTCAGTCACTAATTAAAAGTATTGGTTTACTCAACTTAAAATAACAACTTTTTACTAACATCAAAACTTCTTTACAACGAATTAAAAATAAACACAGGAATTAATTTAAGAATTTTTCTTCGGACTTTTCCTAAAACGCTTTAAAAAACGTCGATGGTTGAACAGTGGGTAGTTCTGCAGCCAAGTTTGGAGAAAAATCACCTAGCCTTTTCTCCAAAAACTGAGATATATGAGCAAATTTAAAAGACACAAATCTAGTTTATTATTTTTTTTTAAAGTTCATATTACAAAAAATGAAACAATTTCAATAAAACTTTCCAAAAAATCGTTTAAAAGCATTTTTACAATGATTTTTAGAAGAAGAAAAGTTTTTATGGTTTGATTCCATAAAAACTTTTAAACATTAAAAAATAATTTCATATATTTATAGGAAACGAGGGTGAAACATTCTTAAATTAATTGGACGACTATATCGCACGTACTTGCGATATATATATATATGATATATATGACATATATGATATGCGGTCATATTGTAGAATAAAATTTAAGAAAATTAATCTGCACATCAAAGCGTTTATTCGATTTTTGTGACTTTTGATTGTTCGAAAAAAGTACGTTAAATTGTATTGTTTGAAATAATTTAAACTCCATTTTATTTCTTTTAGATATATATATAATTTTTAGATATATAAAAAGTGTGATATTTTTTCAAAATCTAAGGAACGGTTGTTAAATAAAACGGGTTTTTTTAACAACTTTTTTTAAAAATTAAAAAGATAATTCAAGAATACAAACATAAGCACAAAAATAACATATGTACGGGTGTCCGCCGGGAAGGTATACTACTTTGTTTGTTTATAATGTTTGATTAAATGAAAGAGAATGGATCTTATATTGATAAATGTTTTATTTAATGTCGGTCATTATGTATGGAATACAATATCAGGTAAATGTCCGCCTCTGATAGTCTCACAAATGCGAGCCCTTTTGAGCACATTTTTCATTACATTCTCACACATTTCACACGGTATTTCATTAATTTCATCACGAATATTTTGTTTGAGTAACTCAAGCATTTCTGGTTTGTTTGCATAAACCTTGGACACATTTAAAAACAAAATTAAAAAAAAAATCACCGACCCGTTTTCAAAATACTGATTAAAAAAAAGTTTTAAATTAAATAAAATAAATTCGAAAAAAAAATGAATGCCAAATTACTAAGCCTACATCTTCTGGAATATCAATTTTGATAGTAATCAAATCACCAGTTTTTGAGAAAGTCGAAGAAAAAAAAAACCGTCCTATGGAAGGTACCGTTTTTTAGCCCACCATATAATTTTTTTTTCACCAAAATATAATGCTTACCAATTACTGATTTTTGTTCATAATCTTGGAGCAGTTTTTTGAGAAAAACAAGCTTTTACATAACGGTTATATGACAGATTCCCTTAATTTTTGGGTTAAAAAAAATATTAAAAATAAATTGTACGACGTACTTGCTCATATGTTTATTTATTTATTCGATTTTTGCGATTTTTGATTGTGCTTATAAAATATGTTAAATTGAATTGAGTGAAATAATTTAAACGCCATTTTATTTCAAAAAAAAAAAAAATAAAAAAAAACTCTGTTAAATGTCAAAATAACCTTAAGTTTAAATTTGAAGAAGATTGGCCCAACCGCGTACATCCGTTATGATAGACAAACATACAGAATATTGCCAGTAAGTCAAATATGTTTCTCTATCATCGTAATGTCATGTTTGATTGTTATCCCCATTTTTTCACGAAGGCATCACTTGCATTTTAGTACCTATAGTCGCAAGTAAAAAGTACGGCAACACTGCGTTCATGTTTGTATAAGTCACCAGTGCTGTCGGTAGAGTTAATCTCGTCAATACCGCATTTGATAGTCGTTTAGGAGGAATTTATAAAAATATACTTAAATATCAAATGACTTTATCGTTTAGATACACAAAGCAGTTTACTTTGAATTCAAACCATATTATACCTGATTTTAAACATTAAATGTATTCCGGCTATTCGAAATAACAGACTCGGGAGAGCTAGTGGTGGAATATTATGTGGCTACAAAAATAGTAGCTCAGAAAATAGTATTAATAATGTAACTTTATGGAACTATAGTAACACAATCTTAATCGATGTAGAATGTGATTCAAAACATTTTCATATTATTCCTGTATATTTGAACTTTAATGCAATTGTACTTAAACAAAGCTGCTAGGAATCTTTTAAACTGTAGGGATTCCAAGTCTTTTTGGTGCAAAGTGTGGATCTTAGGTGGAAGGAGCAAGTCATCTTCTTTGAGCGTAAGTGTAGATCAACTAGCAAACTATTTTGAAAACCTCTTGCTCTCAGACTCAAACCAAAACTCTTTAAGCTACGCCCTTCAATACATTTCGATACCTGAGCTAGACTCGCCTTTTACAATACTTGAATTATTATCATCACTTCATAAAATGAAAAATAATAAGGCTGCGGGGTTAGATGGAATCCCGATCGAGTTCTACAAGTTTTCGACCCCTGAGTTTCTGGAACGCATTTTAGCATTGCTAAATCAAATGTTCATTGACGAGATGTTTCCAAGTAGCTTTCGCTTGGCGAAAATATGTGCTATATTTAAAAAAGGTAATCCAAATCTTCCTGAGAATTACAGAGGTATATCCGTTTTGTGTTCATTAAGAAAACTTTTTGCTCAGATCTTATACTGTAGACTTATAAGATGGGTTGACAGCAATAATATTATAAGCTGTTTTCAAGCTGGTTTTTGGGCTAATCTCTCAACAATGGATCAAATATTTGCTCTTACAAGCATCGCAAGACGTTTTATCGATAAAAAGAAACCATTGTACACTTTTTTTGTAGATTTCAAAGCTGCTTTTGATACTATCAATAGGCATTCACTATTATATAAGCTTTCAACTATTGGTGTATCAACAAAGTTCATTAAAGTCTATGAACAGCTTCTTTTGAACACGTCTGCGACTGTATGCAATGGTGAACACCAGTCTAAAGCTTTCCGATCAGAAACAGGTGTCCCACAGGGTTGCGTTTTGAGTCCGTTGATGTTCGCCTTATATATAAATGATATTGAAAATTACTTACCAGGAGGTGTAACCTTTGGCGATTTGTCAATAAAGCTCCTGCTCTACGCGGATGACCTGGTGATCTTTTCAGACAATCCTATGACGCTTCAACTCCAAATTAATAAGCTGAAACTATTTTGGATACATGGGATATTAAAATTAATATAAATAAATCTAAAATAATGATCTTCAGAACTCAAAACCGATTTTATAACCTTAAAAGGAACTGGAATTTAGATGGTCAACATATTGAGGTAGTTAGTGAGTTTAAGTATCTAGGCCTAATTATAACTCACAATCTAAGTATGAGAGCACATATTAAAGAAAAACTTTCCGTAGCAAAATCAGCAATTAATACCTTGTGGTCAAATTTTTTTTACTAATAAATTTGTTGACTCTACGTCAAAGTTTAAAGTTTTTAATGCGACGGTTAATAGATGTCTTTTTTATGGAACTGAAGTTTATGGGTACCAATTTTTTGAGGAAATTGAAAGCATTCAAAAATACTTTTTCAAACGAATTTTCCGGTTGCCTTTTAATACCCCCAATTACGCAATATATGTTGAATCTGGTCTACCACAAGTTTATGTGAGGAGTTTGAAAGCCAATGCAGACTATCTCACGAAAGTAATGCATAGATTTGATAGCAATTTACATAAAAGAATTCTACTGGTATCACTCCGCTGTGGTTATTCACCTTTTAGAAACTGGCACGCGCTCGCGTCGGCTCACAGCGTCTCTTTAGATCTGAATGTAAGCAACAGAGAAGAGTGGACAAACAACTTTTATGATTTAATATCGGTGGTAGATGATAAAATCTATCAACTACAATTAGAAAGGGTAGCAAATTCCACCTCTAGGGTTACGTATAGACGTTTGAATCTGAGCTTTAATAATTATTTTAGGGAGGAACTTTCAACCTCAGATTTGAGTTTAATCTTTAAGATTCGAACTGAAACCCTTGAACTTAGTTATAGGCCACATAGAACAGATTTAGACGCTACATGTTCTCTATGCAACCTTAACCAAATTGAAGACGTACGCCACTTCATTGCAATATGTCCTATTCTTCAAGAAATACGCAGGCTTTATTTTAGCAAAAGCTTCTTGTCTTTCGATGAGCTTATCAGTATTTTAAATGGTGAGAGAGGTTAGAAAATACTTGTGCGATTTGTTTCACATGCAAACAATTACAGGAATTCATATTTGAATTTGTTTTGACTTGACTATTCTTAGTTAATTTATATAAAAAGACCATTTTTTTAGCTAAACTAGAAGCCCAAGTATGCCATCTCTAACTTTTCATTTACGTTTTCTTTTTTTTTCTCGCCTTATTGCAGTTCTTTGACTTTTTGAATGTAATCCGTAATATCTTGCGTAAATATTAAATATTTCCTACATAAAATAATCATTGTTTTTGCTTAAATATAAATATAAAAATTGTGTTTTATAAAGGTACTTATTTCTGTTAATCTATTCCCGTTAATTTATTTCTGTTAATTTATTTTTGTTAGTATATATTTGTACCATCAGATTTTAATTGTATAAACTGTTTAACTTTATTCAATCTCTTAAAAAATAAAACTTAATCGATATCATATACGGCAGACGGCTTATATGCCATGCTTAAATTTTTATTTGAATTAAATATTATATGTTATACATGTTACTGTATTTTTATTAATAAATTGAATTGAATTGAATTGAATTGAAATTATACCTGATTTTTAAATTTATGCTACTAGGAACAAGTAAGATTTCGAATTTAATGGATTTAAAAAAACTATCTGTAAGACCACATTATGAGCGCATCCTCACTGAGGATAATGAGACCTGGGCCTTATAAATGTTAAAGTTCTTGAAATCATAGAACGATAGTTGAGTCCTGTTTTCAATTTTAAAACGATCTCATCTTCTTTTTTTAAGAGATATGATTACGCCAAGCTTTGAAGTGCGTATTATATACTTTTATTTTTATCAAATAAAGCTTTCAAAGAAGTAGTTAAAACTGTTAAGTTGCTTAGCGAAAAGATAAGACATATACAAATATATTAAGGTTGCTTTTACCTTAAATATTTTCTCTCTGTAAATTGTTATTCAATATACATAAACCAACTACTTGCATCAAGCACCTGCTGCCACCCCTTTTCCAATTACTGTAATATAATCAAGGAATCCAAAAAAGCTGATCCCTGAATATCCTCCTAAGCTCAGCACACTTTATATTCCAATTATTGCCTTAGCACTATGTGAAAAATCTTAAATAGACCCCCTTCTAAGACATCCAATTCCATCTAAAAGGAATAATTCACTTGAAACCCTCGAGGATTCCACCATACCACCGAGCCAGAGTCGACTCAATTCGTCTCGACACTTTGAATTCCCTTTGCGCTCCCCAAACAAACTTATTCATCTGCAAAACTAATCAAATGTTTACGAGACCCAAATAACGTCAAACTTTGTACACAATAAATAACATTTACCCAGCAAAGCAGCGCTTCAACTTACCAAGGGGTGGCATAGACACGGTTCTAAGGGTTATTTGCACAAGGGTTGTGCCCTCGCGAAAATTGGGATAAGGAAGAGGCACCCCCGACGATGTGGTGTAGGTACTGGTGCCGCGAAAGTAATTTCACCTCATTAATAAATTCCTTTCAGGTATTCTCTTATAAAACCTTTGTTGAGCCAAAGAATCCTGCTCCCGATACAGATTTTCCAAGAACTTTTCAACTCACCTCCTCCCAAAGATCTATAGATGTTAAGATGTCGAGGCACTAAGGTATACCTCTTCTGAACTATGGAAGGTACCAAAAAAAAAATTCAAAAGAGGATACATGATATCGCTGCAAGGATCCTTCAGCACGAAATCGGGGAATGATGAAAGGTAATAGGAAGTGCTGGATACAATACCAATTCAGGAGCTCTAAATGCACCAATCCATCGCCTATTTATTTTCCCTTAAATTGATGCTTTCAATTCGTTTTTCGGATCCTAATTTCTTTAAACGAAAACTGTGATGTGCAAATGCATCGGCAAAGGATGCAGATGACGATGGAGATAAAGATGGAGATGCTTCATCTTCACACCCAATAAGGCATTCCAAGTAGGTGGATCGCACATGAATTCAACGAAGACAGCACGATAAACACGAAAATTGCACAAAGCGGTTTGCTTGGTTTGCACTTGAATTCATGCACACATCAACAGCGTGCACAAAGGAGTTCAGTTAAGTGATGCTCACGTTCCATGTGCAATTATTGAAAAACACACAAGATGGCAGGAGCAATATTTTGGTGTGGGAGCGTTGCTTTTGAGAATGTGCGGTATCCGTGGAAGTTCTCTAATGAATTGTTATCCTGTTTTTGCAAAACTAACGAACTTACATATACAAATACATATCTACATGGTGTACAGTGTACGTGTTTGGTATGTTTTTTAGTTAAGTGTCGGTTAATCGAATAAATAATTTATTGATGCGTGACTTTGTTGTTTATGAGAATGAGAGATATAATTGTAGACGTAGACACTAACGTTTATCCATTCGTTATAACATTCATATAGTATGAAGTTTATTATTACCTATTTGTTTGTATAATCGGCGCGCACTCAAGGGGTTATTACTACCCTTATAATGCATTAACATAGTGCGAGCGCTTAGGAAAATTGGATAGAAGATGAAAGCAGATACCGATGCACATTGGTTTTGAATGTTTGTAAATCGTAACGGAAGGGAAATATTGATCCGGGCAAAGCGTTCCACATTCGTGTAGTGTGGCTAAAGAATGACTCTCTATACTTAACAGCGCGTCCAAAAATAGGGTAAATCTATTGTATGTTGCCATACATGAAAAAAATACATAACATATACCTAACCATGTTGAATAAACTTCTAAAGCGCCCTAGCTACCTAAACTTGCAAAAAAATAAAATCAATTTGGATTGGGCATCAGTCTAATTAATTCTGCATAAAAACGGCATCCTTCTAAAAATATAACGTTAATATAACCGTTTAATCATCAGAGGTTGAAAATAATGTGTTCTTTGGAACTAAATTATTCATCTCCTGTATAAATGTGTGAATTGGGAAACAAAGAAACATTTCAGATAATCGCAACACTTACCGAATAGATAAGTCAAGGCTTACGGCACGTTTATGTTTGTTTTAGAGGCAACAAAAACACTTTTGGCTGAAGAAATTTATCATTTAGATCTAGTCGAATCAGTACTCTGTTTTAGGGAAAATGAAACAAACTAGCGCACTCACATCACCTGAAAAAGTCGTTTAATAAAAATGGGATCATATACCTATTTCCAGAAGTACTGAAGAATCTGCAGTTTCTGTTAAGTTTTGGTTTTTAAAAAACTAATGGTACCTATCAGTAACTTCTGGCGTTTTGTAAGAGTTGCTGAGCGGAATGAAAGTGGCCCACTTAGCATTAGAAAATAGAAAGTGTCTGAAGAAAAGATAAGGTCTTATTGCCTACTTTATTAGTTAGTGAGGCGACTAGCATCGATGATAATGAGTCAAATAGACATTAAATAAAAATTAATCCTTTCTCATACAAAGAATTTGTTGGCATAAATGCGATGTTTTATGTAACAGCAGAGTCAATAAAGCTTTTAAAGAGTATAGAATCAAGTTTATTGTATACAGTCACAAGGACTCTATCCCCGAAATTTGTACCATTATTACTTATTCTATCAGCTGAGCAATCCGAAGAGAATAATTTCCTGGATTTGGAGTCACAGTTATAATAAATTTCACACCCATAAGTGAGGATTGGTATCATCAAGGTTTTCACTAGTAGAATTCTAGTTTTGAGTGGGGTAAATTTTAGTAAATCAAGTTCCTGGTTAATGATGAAGACACAGTTTTCAATGAGACCTAGGGGGCAACTTTTATATGTATATTTCGATATCATCCGCATAAAATATTTTCGAGGTTTTCCGGATAATGGAGGCGATTTCATTGATATAGATTGAGAATAGCAGAGGGGACAAAATCGATCCCTGGAGAACACCCTTTAGTAGAGGAAGGAATTCTGAAAATGTATTTTCTATGCAAACAGCCTGTTTTCTATTAGTTAGGTAGGAAGAAATTAATTTGATTGCTTCTAATATCTTCAATAACCTTTAAGAGTGCGGTTGTGCAGCTATTTTAAGGTCGAAAACCTGATGATTGTTGTTTTTGCCATAATACGTTAAAATACTGTTTTCTATTAGTTAGGTAGGAAGAAATTAATTTGATTGCTTCTAATATCTTCAATAACCTTTAAGAGTGCGGTTGTGCAGCTATTTTAAGGTCGAAAACCTGATGATTGTTGTTTTTGCCATAATACGTTAAAATACTTTTGAGAGAAATGGAAGTAGAGAGATAGTTCGAAACTCATCACAGAGCGTGTTCTTAGGGATCGGTATGATTTTGGTCATTTTCCACTGCTGAGGAAAAGTTCCAGTCATAAGGACTGTATTGAATACATGTGTAAATAAATAGCACGACTGAATTGCACGTACTTGCTCATATGTGCGGTCACATTGTAGAATTAAATTTAAGAAATTTAAAGTGAACATCAAAGCATTTATTCGATTTTTGTGACTTTTGATTGTTCGAATAAAGAAGCTTAAGATAAAGACCTTCAAACCATACGGTGTCGAAAGCCTTCTCCAAATCAACCACACAGGCACCCGTGCATTGGTTTTTAGCATTGTTCCATTGGACAGCAGATACTAGCATAGAAGTGGCATGAATTGTGTCATGTCCCGCCTTAAAGCCGAACTTGGTATCTAAAATTATATTTTTGTCCTCGGCTCACTTGGACAGAGCTCTATTGAGAACTTTTTCGAATACCTTGCTGATATTCGGAAGAAAACTTATCGACCGGAGATTTGCCGGATTGGAATTGTCCTTTCCCTTTTTCGGGAGAGGATGTACAACAGCTGTCTTCCAACTCACTGCATAATATGCATTATTCAGCGCGTTGATTGATTCTCAGATCGCCATTGCGTGATGCTATTTCGAAGGTAAAAGTGATTCTGCTGAAAAGCAGAACCCACTGTCTCAACCTTTTCCAATAGATCTTCGATCACAAAGAAATCTTCGTCCAAGACGGCGTCCCCCAGATCTACTCCTGCGGTCAGGAGTATGTTTTCGTTGTCTGTCTTTCTCGGAAGCTTAAGGCACGGAAGATCATTTTGGGTTTTCTTTCTAAAGATTTTATTAATCTCGGGAAACATACTCGGGTCGCTAGAATTAACGGCTCGAATTCTGTTATCCCAGTAAGAGTTAATAGACAAACGATTGTCTTGTGCGAGTTGACATTTTTGATTGCCGACTTCAGTGTCCTAATCTCCAGATAGTTTCTGTCAATAAACCGCCTGTACAAGAGCTTTAGTCTTGTCAGAAGGCCACTTTTTTGTCTGTGTAGGTGTTTTATGACACCATCCAACTCTATGTCTACATTCGATAAATTCCTGTCGTTTGGAGGCAAAATGTCGTTGAAGAGGAGTTCTCTTGTCAGGGTGTTGGAGAAGCATGGCCAGCGTGCCTTACTAAAATTGTAAGAGCGCGCAGGCACAAATTCATCCAACACCACAAGCTCGTTTGGTAGCTGTATGACGGCGGAAAGTCCGCAGTGGGGACTATCGTATTCTACAGTCTGTAAACAATTTCTTGTCTGTTGGCCCAGAGAGTCAGTTACTGTCAGTCTTGAGTCTAACAGTAGTAGATCTAGAAAAGCACCGCTCCTTGGGAACGATGGTCTATCTGTAGCAAGAAGGTCGATTTTATACTCAACATGGTGTCGACCCATCCAATTAAAAAGATGGTATCCCCTTGGATTTTGTATTTGATTTCCCCAATCTTCATGTTTGGCATTCAAATCTCCGGCGATAATGTAGTAGTTTTCATCCGAGTACAGACTAAGACACTCGAAAAGTTTTTCGAGCTCTGCAATAAAGTTTGCAGGTTGAGGTGCTTCTGGTGCATACAATGCGATCACATACATTCGCTTCCCATGTTGGAGGGAAATGCATATGATGCAAGCTTCTAGCAACTCGAATCTTCGCACTTTACTATTATATATGATCAATATCTTTTCGCAACAAAGATAGCGACGCCGCCCCCACGAGTGGAGTTGGGCCGGTCCCTTTTTACGATATTGTTATTGTGTTTCTGGTTTATATTGGTTTCGCTAGCCAAAAAGACATCTGGACTGTGATCATGCAACAATTGAAACAAATTTTAAAGGGTTGCCCTAAGCTGGGAAGGTAAGCGTAGACACGGTCTAGTCTTTCTTCCTGCTGTTGTTCTAGGCTGGTTAACTGGGCCTGCATGGCCAGCAATACAGTCATTATATCGGCCTGTCCCGCAGGTGCCGTAGGCACGGGGGCCTGTTTGGCAACCTTTAGTTGTGGCTGTACCGTTGTTGTTGCCCTCCCTGCCGGCATTTGGGCGTAAGATATTTGGGGTACAACGGCTGTCGGTGCAGGAGCAAAAATAATTCGCCTCTCCACCACCTTCAGAGGTTTTGTTTGCTTTAACTGCTGGAACTTAGGACAGCCTCGATAGCTAGTAGGGTCCCCTCGCCCACGCAAAGTACACATTTAAGTTGAGATTTATCTTCGACCTTTTATTGGCCGAGTTTGCACTCACCTTAACTCTGGTTCTCGCTGCATTTAACGCAGTGAGACTGCATACCACAGTTCGCCGCGGTATGCCCGAACCTTTGGCAGCGGATGCATTGAAGCATGTCGCCGCGTCTCTTTAATTTGTCCCAAGTGACAACTTGGTAGTCTAGGTTAGTGATATTCCGTTTGAAGTTTTCCTATTTCAGCGTGAAACTGTATTGTTCAGTGGGCGATTTTTTAAGGATTTCTTTTATTTTCTTATGCTGACCCACTGAGAAGCAGTGGATAGCATGCCTATCGCTACTTAAACGTTTAATCAAAAAATTGTCGTCTATGGCATCTCTACATATATCAATAGTATCTTTAATATTCATTTTATATGTATTAATAGGCGGCACCTTACCTCTTTTGTGTTTTTGCTGCGGTGGCTGCTGCTGCTGATCCTGCTGCTGTTGACTCTGCTGCTGTTGTTTCTGCTGCTGTTGTCTCTGCTGCTGTTGTTCTTGCTGCTGCTGCGCTTTTACGGAAGTTGACGGCTGGTCCATCTTAACTTGCTATGGCTGTTTTTGTTGCTGTTGTTGGTGCTGTTGCTTTTTAGCATCCATTTTGACGGACTGCTGTTTTCGCTGCTGTTATGGCTGTTGTTACTGCAGCTGTGTTGGCTGCTGTTGTTGTATTTGCTGTTGTTGCTGCTCAACCGTCTGGAGGGCCTTAAGCTTGGCTGCCTCCTTTGCTCTTTGGCGAGCCTTTCCACAATCCTTCTTTTTTCTTGTTTCGAGCTTACTGATTTTCTCATCCTCATCGTCTGACTCCGATGAGGATGGGATTAGCTCCACGGTCATGTGGCCTTCGGTAACTTGTGTGTCGTCTGGGGTACTGGTGTAGTGCCCCTCCCCTTCGTCGGACACATACGACACAGATATGTCCGACGTCAGTCTTGCAGTATCTAATTGCTGGCGTATCTTAGCTGCAGCGCTGGTCTTGGCTGGGCGCGCAACCTCTATCTCTGGTGCTTCTTGCACCGGGTTCGTTGCCCGTGTTGGCCTCTTTATCAAGTTGGGCTGGACTTTAACCTACCTTCTCCTTTGTCATTGCGACATCAGCCGATTCTCCTAGTAGCGCATCATCCGATGGCACCACCTTCTGCTCGTCGCCCATTGGCTGGGCGTTTTTTTCTCCTTTCAGGCTTAATCTGTTCACCAAAACAGTTTCCCAAAAATAGTGTGTGAAACTTCCCAGGCCGGATTCGAACCTTCGCCGCGATAGGCCACTCTATCACCTGAGCTATTTACTATATGGAAATAGTCAGGTTTTTTTGTAATATATACCTTTGGCCTGGATTGCCCAAAGACATACAAATGCCACGACTTTTGTGGATTTTTTGTTGCTTAAACAATTGCCAAATTAATTTTGGCTTATTTTAAACAAAATAAAATAAATTAATTGCCTATTGGCAAAAAAAATAAACTATTTTAATACTTTGTAAGTTAATACTTGAAAATAAACTTTTTCCCACTGAGAAAGTCGTCAACAAAGTTCTTCACTCTTCCACAGTTGCTGATCGACGATCAACACAAACATATAAATACATGTGTGCACACATGTATCAATAGGAACATTCTAACTATATCTAGTCACTAAAGCGTTTCCCTTCCATTTTTTCAAGGACCAAAATCATCTCAACTGGAAAAACTTAAATCCCTAGGATCAAAGCAAAGCCAACTTTTAGCATTTCCAAAATCTGCAATCAGAATGGATTTATTTTTTTTCGTAATTTTAAGTCACAAAACTAATCCCCCACAAAGCCAAAAATTGCACACAAACCATCAAAGGACAAAGCAAAAGCGTTAAAATACACACTTCAACAAATTGAAATTAGCCTATTTGCTCAATTAAACAACCGCAATCCTCCAAAAAAAAAAAAGTCCATTCTTTTCATTCAAAAGGAATCGCACTGCCTTTTCCATACATACAGTTACAGATTTTCCTTCCTCTTCCATCCGTTTATGTAGTAGATGAAAGGCGAAAAGCACAAATTTAAGAATAATACTGAAAAAAGGACACAAAACAAACCAAAAAGAAAAAAAAAACAACTAAACTACGTAAAAGGATACAATGAAAACTTAAAACTTTTTTACAGTTTCAGAAAGAATAATGAAAGTTTTCACAGTGCACACACACATACACGCCCAACAGAACACTCGAGCTTGTGCTGCCGCCGCGCTAACACTCCAGAAAGGGGCGTTAAGGTTTCATCCTTTGCTAGCTCCTGATGCTTACAGCGGATCCGTAGTTTCTTTCGCTGCGGTAATGGTCCCTTTGAAGTGGAAAAATAATCCTTTCCAATTTTTGTTTCTATTAAAAAGTTTTCGCGTTTTGTTTTTAGGTAGCTATGTGAGTCTTTTTTTTGTTTTTTCAAACAAATACAAACACACATACACCTATTTATATAGAAGACTTTTCCAATTGCTAGGTTTGAAGGATTCTACAATTTTTCCTCACAAATAGAAAAAAGAATGATTTGCAAACCGGGTTGGGTGAAATGAGTGTAGGACGCGAAAAAGTTTTGCTAGGCAAAAATTCAAAAATTCCTAGAGAATGGATATCCTTTTTCTGCAGTCGACCACGCGATAGGCGTCTTTCAATGGTCCGCGGCAGCATAAGAGCATAACAACCAGAAGAGAATTGTATAGTGGAACGTACTTTCACTTTGTATCTTTTGTTACTTTTATTATTATTTTTTTTTTGTGCAGAAGCAGTTTGATGAAGCTCAAAATGAAAGTCTTGATTTAGGGAGAGTGGGTGGTTGGAAAAAGAAGGAGAAACTAGGATACTTGTCCCGAAGTAATTTCATGCATCGTTGGGTTTTTTATATTTCAGTTTAATTGGCCCATTGTATCGTTTTTGTTATTGCTAACGTTGGCTTTTATTTTGATCCTTAAATTTCTGCATTGTTGTGTTAATAGATAAGATATCGATGGGTAAGCTTCAAGGCTGTCAATTTTTGTGGAGTATTAATTTTTTTTAATGGAAAATTTCAGATTAAATTGAAAAGGATTTTTGGGTGCCTTCAGAAAGTGCTTGATCTTTTTTTTCTTGCGCTAAATTTGCTGAAGCATATAGATTATATTTTATTTTAAGGTCTATTGAAAAAAACTGATAAAGCCAGATAAATGTTTATTAAAAAGGAAGAATGCTTCTCGCATGAGCTCTTATAGGCTTTAACTTCAACTTTAATAACTCGATAACCGGATAATACTTTTCATGTTTCATGTTTCAGAAACATAATTTTAAAGAGAAAGAATTTCTTAGAACAGTTTTTGAAATGCAAATTTTAAGAGCAAAATATAACGAATTTATAAATGTAAGCTTTATTTTGACCTTTTTGAAGTAAACAGAATGCAGAATACGCACGACAATAAGCCATGCAATGCTATATATACTCCCCAAGAATGTGGAATAATTGTTTATATTTGTTTGCGCAATAATTCGTCTGCGCTATTGGCGCAGAGTGAGTATCGTTGCAGAAGTTCCGGTCTGCGGCGGTTAGCTGCTCCTCCTGCGACAACACGAGATATTGTCAGGCGTGAACGACCCCTGAGTAGCTGTTCTGCTGCTGTTGCGGAAGATGTCGAAGGGGATCACGGCGCAGGCGGTCCCTTAAGAAATGCAGCTATTTGCCGATAATGACTAAGCTCATGTCACCTTCAGTTAAGCTTTGCTGAATTTCGATAAATAAGGGACGATTTTTCATTGAAAACCATCATGAGCGATGAGGCCAATTTACCTTTCTCTTGTTACTTTGATAAACAAAATTTTGCGGCACCTTAAATTCGCATTTGGCCCACGAAAAACTATTACACCAGCTCCAAGTTACTACATTGTAACGCTGAAGAAGAAATCTGGCCATATTTGTCTTTCCAAAAGTTGCAAGTAATGTTTGCCGTGTTGAAATAAATAAAAAAAAACAATTTTCCTTTATGAAATAGGTAGGTACTTAATTTATTTAATTTTTGCAGGTTACTGCACTCACGATCAGACAGCCATTTTGCTTGCTCACTATGCCGATTATGTTGACCGTAAAATGGAGGAAGTGCTCTATGAACTTCGCCAACCATATTAATTTTGCTCAAAGTAAATTTCCACAATTTGGAAGCGTTGTTCTGGCGTTTAACCATTCATGATGAATTGCCAAACCTTCTCAACTGTCAAACCATAGACAACAACCATCGAATCTTCTCAAGCAGCTCAAAAACACACTTTATTATAAATTTGAAAGTTTGTATGTTTAGATGTTTGTTTTAAAATCAAGCCTCAACGATTTAACGGATTTATATAAGATTTGGTAGGTAGATGCATGTGGTGGTAGATTGAATTATAGACTACTCTTTAACCTGTGAAAAAATACGGTTCCTGTAGGAGAAGCTTAAATTTGAAATAATGTATTGCTTCCATGCTTCAGGAATTTATGTAGTTTGATAGATGAATGAGTTGCAGTATTTCCTACACTACTACACATAATACTTTTTATCGAGAAAAAAATGCACATTAGGGAGAAATCCAAATACTTCTTTTAAGGGGTTTTGATTTATGGCAAAAATGTAGATATTATGGGATTGTCTGTATGTCTGTCTGTCTGTACATATTTATTTTGGATTACAGCTTAAACGGTTGGGTCAATCGTCTCCAAATTTAGGATATAAGGTTATCCTGACATTCTACAGAGTACTTTTTTAATTTTTTTTAGCTTAAATATTAACGGTGCCTGTCATATAACCGTTAAGTAAAATCTTATTTTTTCGAAAATCAGTATACTTTTATACGAAAAATTTGGGAGCTAAAAACAGCAGCTCCATAGAACCAATTTTTGTCTTCTACTTTTTCGAGAACTACTTAACCGATTACAATAAATTTGATATTCAAGAAGATGTAGATAGCCAAAGTTATTAATTTCACAATAAAATATTTCCAAAAATAATATTTTTTGTATTTTTAAAAATATTTTTTTTTTTGTGAAAAATCAATACGAAAACGGGTAATTTGATTTTTTTATATTATATTTTTCAATGAAGGTTGTTTTTGTGCTTAAGTTTGCATTATTAAATTCTTTTTTTTTAATTTTTAAAAAAATGTTGTTAAATAAAACCGTTCCTACGATTTAAAAAAAGTCACACTTTTTAAAATTTTTTACAGAAATAAAATGGCGTTTAATTTTTTTCGCTGAAAACTATCTTACGTACTTTTTTCGAACAATCAAATGTCAGAAAAATCGAATAAAAACTTTGAAGTTCCCTTAATATTTTTTCATATTTTATTTGACGCTGTGACCGCACATAAGAGCAAGTACGTGCGATCCAGTCGGGCAATTTGTTTTATTAGCAGTTATGGTTTATATGTTATTATTATGCCAAATTGCCATTAAACTACTGTAAACAAAGACAATACAATAATATATTGTTTTGCAAACTTTTTTTTATTAATTATTATTGTAGATGAATTTATTAATAATGGTTGACTGTGGCGTATACGTACTGTTCTATTAACAGTTATAGTATTTGTTATTTATTTGCCAAATTGCTATTAGACGATTGTAAACAAAGCCAATGCAATATCTAATATATTGCCCTCTAGTTTTTTTACTTATACTGGGTGATTCGCATAAAGTGTGTCAAGACACACAAAAAATCATATGGTGTAGGTTTTAGTCGGTAGGAGAAATTTTCTAAAAAAAATTGACCTAAGAGAACAAAAATACTTAAAAATAGCGGTTACACTCGCAATGCCATGATATAAATTTTAAAAGTCAGAAATCTCTTCTTTTATTTTTTTTAATAAAGCTGTTTAGGGAACAGTAAGAAATATAAAAAAAATACAAATATTTTTTTTTTATTTTATTTAGTTAAGTACTAATATTTGTTTTAAAAATCAAAGCTCTTTAACTAATTTTAGTCAAAAACAGAAAACTGAATACTCATATGTATCTTGTACTTAAAAATAAAATAAAAATAACGAAAACCACTTCTTTCTCTTACGTGATTAAAGAGTTGTAGGTGAATATTATATGAAAGATTAAACTTTCTTTTATTAATTTTAAAATAATCGGTTTTTAAATAGCATATTAATAAACATACAAAACACTGGATTAATTCTATTCTACCCTTGAAAAACTACGGTCCAATTACTGCCAAGCCAAACATTATTGCTAAAGCGGTGTTGAGATTTATTTTTTTTTTGTTGTTGTAATGGCTTTATTAATGCTAATTGATGAAAATTAGTTACTCCATCTCTGGAAAATTGTGCTTCATCCGTCTAGAATATCCTTGCAAAATAGTTCCATTCAATTTTATCTCAAAGAAATCTTTTGAGATAATTTTCCGAACTGGCGTAACGTGGTTTAGACTTATAGAATTACTCTCCATATTCTACGTTTGATTACTTGAAGCCTAGTAGCTATCTCCCTTATAGTAAAGAGGGGTCACAATACACTCTGGTGTAAAATTCTTGTATTAAAGTTTGCTGATCCATCAGTAGATGATCTGATGGTAAACCATCGTAGAATTATATGTCAATTAATTCTTCTCGAAAATAGTTTGTAATAGTTGACACTAAAATTGGAAATAGTTATTTAATAAAAATTCCATGCCATTCCATCAGATCACCAGCAGACCAATTCCCACAAGAGATTGTCTTTAAGAAGCTTTCGTTACATTTATTATCGAGTTACGGACAATTAATTAGCGTTTTCATGACTTGGAAAAGAAAAGATGTAAGTGCGTTTGACCGAAAATTTAAGAGTGAAGAAGAATTGGCTGGTCGAGTGATGTTTTCCAGCTTCTAGAATTTACGGGAAAATGTACCTTGATGTTTTGCTGTTGTGGAAAAACACTTCTTAAGAACGATAGGAAGACTATTAAGACAGCACATGTGTAAAAGGAATTTTTTTTGTCCATAGAAGTATTTATGCGTCCAAGAAGTGGAGGAGACATGACACTATTTAGTAATGGATAGAGAGTCATTGACACCAAACGTTGAAACTTGTTGGAGATGTTTTGTTTCGGATATTTTTTAATGGCGCATTAACCCGGGACCCGATCCAGATGATCGACAAAGTTCTTACACACAAATCCTTAGGCTTCGGGCGTCCAAGTCTACGCCATCCTTCCAGCACTAGCAATGTCTGCCACGTTGCGTTTTATTATTATATGGAACTACAAAAGACTTCTTGACCAGGTTCCTTTTGGCTTATACGAGCTACGTGCCCAGCCCACCGTTCTCTACCGAGCATTCAATGTTTTCTAATCAGTTTTAAGTTAGATTTTATACAGTTCATATTATGTAGCAATTTCTACGTATATATTTGCAAATGACCAAAATTTTTTTATTGACATGCAACATAGTACATAATATTGTTTTCCTTTATTTTGTATCATGCGAAAATTTTGTAAGACAAATTTGGGCATAGCAGGTCTTTTTGTTTTGTCTAAATTTTGCCTAATTTCCCAACTTGGCTGGCTTTAAGATAACGGAAACTTGCCTCATTTTCCTGATAACCTTTTTATATCTATAATCAAATCATGGCTTTTTTTAGCGTCTGATAATTAATATTTAATGTTTGAAGTTGCACTTAGTTGCAGATCTACAACATACTATGTATGTATCACTAATAATTTAGCTAATATAAGGTTCGATGTTTTGAATTTCGCAAGCAATTGCTTGCATAGAGTTTGTATAAGACAAACTTACGCAAGTAACACATTTCAAACTTTGACAATTAAAAAAATAGTTGTAATAAGGCCTTAAAAAGTGAGTTTGGTGAGCTTGTAGATAAAGCTTCAAAATGACCTGTATAAGGCCTTTCGAAGATGTTTACTAAAGATTAAACAAATAATTGCTGCTATGAGGCTTTCCACGACAAGTCATTGCAAACACCTTTTGCAAGGCTTACCTATGGGCCTTAATTAATTTGCTAATATCAAGAGTCTTATAAATAAAATCAGTTGTAAATGAAATAAGAGAGTTGCAATTGAATATTGTAATACATAAAAGAAGTGCTAACAGAAATTATTTCTTAGGTTCACAGAAATTAAATCAAATGCAAACGTGAAGTATATAGTATAGTTTCAAGGGAATAACCTTTGAATTTATCAATTTTTCTCAAATAAAAATTTAGCTTGATTTATAAAATCCTATTGTTTCTTCTTCTTAAGTATTAGATTGTATAACTTTAGAAAGGTACACAATTAAAACTTTGAAAATTAAAAAACTAGATGCTTAAGGCCTTTAAAAGTTATTTGGAAAGCTCTATACAAGGCTTGTAGATAAAGGTGGTGTCTGTATAAGGCCTTCCAAAAATGTTTACTCAAAATTAAAATGCAAACAACTTGTGTAAGGCTTGCCTATAAAGGCCTTATGCAAACTAAAACAATTTTTGTTTTGTCGATGTTTGATGATACTTTTGCCAACCGTGAATTGGTGTAGAGGTAGAGTACGGAAGTGTTACAAGAAGTCTCGTATTCAAAACTCAGGTAAATAAAAACTTTTCACTTTTATATTTAAAATTAAATTTCAATCGTTATGCACTAGAAAAGTTACTTTGACAACTGATTGAGGAGAAATAAAAATAAAAATTCAACATTTTAAGAAAAAACAAAAATAATGTAGTTTTTTATAAACAAATTCTAAACCTGCTTTTTTGTTCTAAAAAATAATTGTTGTCTCTTAAAAAAAAAATATATAAGGCTAGCAAATACTTTTTGTTCGTGGCTATACAAAATAACCTTTATATTGTCATAAGCCATGATATTAGTAAAACCTGCCATTAAATGGCTTGGTTAAGGCCTTTTTATAACATCCAGAGCAGGTTATTAGCAATGGCTGTCATTGATAAGCTTGTGTAAGGCATTTTTATGAAATCCAGAGCAGGCTATTAGCATTCAGCTGAAACAAAATGGCTTGCTTAGCTTATAACATTTCATGAACAATTATTTGCTGCCATTCTTCCCGTTATAATTGGTCCAAGTTGTTTTTTTGTATAAAGTCGAAGTCTTTGGTTGAGCTTATTTTATTTTTTGGACGTTAGACCAGTTTAAAAAAAAAAACATTTTTTGTTGTAAAATTACACAGTGTCACAACTGCCAAATATTTGGTCACGGCGAAAGACATTGTAATGTTAAAACATGTTGCGCAAATTGTTCGGGTTTGCATAAGACATCAGAATGCACTAATGTGGACATTTCTTCGCCTAAATGTGCAAACAGCAAGCAAAACCACAGATCAACTGATCAAGCTTGTACTAGACGAACAAAATGCGTCGTATTAAGAGAGAGAACTACAAGGAAAAGCAAACATCATTAACGTGCCTCTGTGCCGACAAATCATATTAATACCAAAATAAAGCCATCTCTCTCCCTCAACCCAAAAATCCTGGAAGACGCACCAACGCTCTCATCAACCACAACACTCATTAAAAGTGTAAGTCCAAGTTCGATTAATTTAATGTCATTGCACAGCTTGCAATTAAATACTCATATTCTCATAATGCAAAGTAATTCACAAAATATAAAAATCGTATGTTTTATTGCTCGAGGCATTCGTAATAAATGTACTGAGTTCTTCAATTTTCTCTTAAATACTAATGTAGATATTTGGCTTGTGTGTGAAACCTGGCTTGGTTAATAAGTAATGGCCAATTTTTAATCGGTGGCGATTTTAACTGCAAACATTGAAACTGGGGTTGTCTAAGGGCAAACTCGTGGGGTAACAATTTATTAGATTTTACGATAAGATATCCAATCACGTTACATATGTATCCTAACGGTCCTACATACATCTCTGCTTCCCGAAGATCTTCACCATTAACAAATGTGAACTTAGTGAAAATGCTGTTATTAAAAATCTTATTTAAAAAAAAGAAAAAAAAGAGACCATTAAAATTGATTTTGTATAAAAAATGTTATATCTTTTCTTAATAACTTCTTTTTGTTAATTTAAATTATTTATTTTTTTTGTTTTCATTATTAATTTATTAACCTATTTGTTTGTTAAACCAAATATTTATATATTCGTCTACTTATCTATTTAAATGTTTATTTATGTATTTATTTATTTTTTAATTATTTATCTTTGTTAAAGATCCAATAACAAATTTAATTAAATTTAATAATTTCATAGTTTTAAGTTTTATCTGTGATATTAATATAAATTCAATTCGAATGAAGGTTTTTAAGCTTTATTTTCTTTCAAATTAACTTTTTTTTTCACTTAAGCTAGCTCATTAAAAATATACCATTATTTCTCAGTAGTAAGATGCAAATTGTCATTATATCTCTGTGCTGTGCAATGACTTCAAAATTATTGTAAAACTCTGTACATATTTCATTGAAACAATAAAATATCTGTCTATCTATCTAAGCTTCTGCAAGCTTCCCTCTGGTTCTGGCACAATCTAAGCTTTCGGTTCGAATTAGTACTTCGAGTTCGCTTTAGTACTCAATCAAAATATATTGCAAATATGAATAATATTTTTAGGAGCATGGTTGTTGTACACAATACATTTTGGTTGTTGTACACAATGAATCCCACAGATGTCGTTAATTTAAAAACAAAATATATCCTCCGAATATCTAAACATTTTTGTTGCCACATCACAATATATATCAAAAGGATCGAAACAAATCGATATATGCTGAAAGTGTCGATATTCGTCAATTTAGTGGAATAGTTTTTTACACATCTATAGTACGCATTTTGAAAGTTAGAAATAACTGGTCCGATAAAATGGGCATATCAAAGACATTATGCCTCTTAAGAAATTAGAGCGTTTGCGACAGAATTTGCATATCAATGACAACGCTAAGATGTTACTGTGATATGGCAACAAAATGATTAGATATTCGGACAATACATTTTAGTAAATTAACGACATCTGTGGGATTCATTGTGTACAACGTTAGTAAAAAGTGTTGAATTATAAAAACGTACTTGAATTGTGAATAAGTGGAATAAGTTAAATTTGCTGTTATTTAAACTGAAAGACATTGTGTTTCATAAAATAAAGAGATTTGTTGTTTTGATTTTGGAATTTTGATTGCGTTTTATTTGTCGAACCCCAGGCCAAAACTTCGCATTACCTTACACCCAGCTCAACAAACGCTTTTCGAACGTGACCCTGGAAACATTCGAAACATTCTAAAGCAATATAATGCCCAGCAAACCTCCCAAATCGGGCTTCAAATTGTTTTTTTTTGTGTGGTGTAACTGGTTTTGGCTACAACTTTGAAATTTACAGTGGCCAAGAAAATGATTTATGGGAGAGCGAGCCACAATTGGGTGCTGCTTCAAATGGGGTTGTGCGTTTAGCGAGGCACATACCAAATAATTGCAACAACAAACAGGCCTTACTTCGACAACAATTATACCGCTTATTGAATTTTTAGCTAGAAGAGGAATTCATAGTCTTGGGATAGGGAGGAGAAGTAGAGTTCCCAATTGTAAACCTTCCGATGAATATTCAAAAAAACAGCTACTACAGTTGTTGTTGGCAATCACAATAGTATTCGGATTTCAACAACTGCTTGGAAAGACAATAAAATTCTTTCACTGACTTCAATTTTTTGCAGGCAAGAAACCTACGACCAATGTTGAACGATATGATAACATCCAGTCTACGTGCTGATTGAATGACCAATTGTGGTAGCCGAATACAATTGTCACATGGGAGGAATGGACTTGATAGACAGCATTATTGCCAGACACTAAATTTTACCAAGAAGTACATTTTGGTATATGCGTTTGTTTCACCACCTTCTTGGCATGGCGATGGCAAATGCGTGGTTCCTCTTTCGCCGGGTCAACAAACAAAACATGTCGGGCTGTCAATATGAGTGCTCAGACTTTCAAGTGGAAGTAGCTGAAGCACTTTTGCAAGGTGGGCATGAAACAAAGGCCAAGCAAAAGAACATCAGATGTTGAACAAGGTTAGCAGTCAAGAAAAAAAAAAGAAAAGAAAGGCCCAACTCAACACGCGCCACCCAAAAGGAAGTTCGTCAAGATCGAACGAACCATTGGACAGTATGGCGAGAAAAAAGAATACGGTGTTAATGCCATAGACATTGTGTGAAAAGTGTAGGATAGACTAATGCTATAATAAAACAAACAATTGTTTCATAAATGTTCATTGTAAATAGTTCAGTATAAAAGTAGGTGCTGAGGCGTAATGTTGCATTTAGTTATTTTCGTGTTTTGCGTCTATTTTCAAAATTTTAGCGAAAAAGGAGCTATTGTGCTACGAAGGGCAAGTCTATTAAATTTCGTAAAAGAACTCCTTTCAAAATTTAAACCACTGATAATACATTGCTAAAGTAAATAACAACTTGCGATAAACGAGAATGGCTCACCACCTAATATTACTCCCCAAACCACAGATTTTCCCATTTACTACCATCTACTCTACACCATCAACTTTTAGTCACTTTGCTGAATCACAACGAGCTCCATAAAATAATTCGTAAATCCAAGATGGATGAACTGGCTGTTCGAAGACAAAATTGAGTGACACACAAAAAAAATTACTTAAGAATATCTAAAAGGAAAACAAGGACGAAGGAAAATGCACGATATAGTGTATGGTTGACACTATACATAAGCCCCCATGTGTTTTTCAACGAGCACCCTAGTCATATACACATCGCCACCTTTTGTCGCACAAATTCAAGTCAGCTCCTCTTGCCACACAAACTACACGACCCCCACGAGTGCTATCCCCACCCATATTATTGCCATTCGCATGCAAATTGAGCAAAACGACCTTATTATGCAAATTGCAAACTGCAAATGGTGAACAAAATTGATTTTCCCCCTCATCGCACCACTCATCAAAATCCACATCTTCATCCAAGCCATTGTCTTCCATCTAATCTAAAAGATGGTATTTGCTATGCAATGTTGGCGGTCGGTAGGTGGCGTTGTCGGTTGGGGCTTCAGATAAAGATATACAAACGGATGAGTTTGTTATACGTTTTCATTTTACCAAATTCTGGATCCGAACAGCAAGGAGAGTGTGTTCAAGGTATCTATCTCATCAAGAATAGTGAACATATACAATATATACGGCAAGTTTGGCAAAGGGCTGCTTCTGGTGGCGCTGCTGTTCGCATAAAAGCTACTCCACATATTTGTTCCTCAGATCATACTCCCTTCACCGCAAGGCGCACACACTGCTGCTGCTGCTGCCGACTCCTTTCGTGCATGTAATGGAAGTTTTAAGGGGAAGTCATTATAAACAATGCACACATCTGCAGCATTATCCATGCATAAAAACGATTTCCAAGGAAGACCGGCTTCAATTCCAACCAGCAAGCCAGCCAGCCAGCCAGTCAGCCAGTCAGCCAGTTCTGCCAGAGAAGAGAGACCTCGTTTTGCTAAACGAAAGCAGGTTATTCAATGCCATTTGGAACGCTCGCCTAGCATGCTCCACATGCCACATACTATCGGTACTGGTTGTTTCTTTTCTCAACTATATGGAACTTCTTATCTTGATGCGTTTTTTTCCTGTTCAATCCTTTTTCCCTGGTTTGCGCCATGTCACACAGGATGCATGTGCATGCATGTGAAATTCCACTTTGTTCTCTATGCAGGGAACACCCGAATACTGGGTATTTTCAGTGCAGAAATGGAAAGGAGGAGCTGCAAGGTTGCTTATTGCATCTCAGTATTAAGTTCGTGTCAAAAAGAAATTTCGTTATCAAAGACCAGTATCAGGACAGGATTGTAATGGCTTATGTGTAGATACAAGGTTCGTACTTTTGTTTATAAGAAGAATTCCAGGAGACATGTGGAATTTTATTTTATTGTTAATCTTTTAATAGTTTGTTCTATTAGTGTAATGACTCTTTAAGGAGGTCATATGGTAAGGTATAGGTATCCCCGAACAATATGCGGTTGAGAAGTATTCTCACTTTGATGTGGTGACACCTGTTATGATCGTCTTTCTTAACAGGAGATTGGACTAGATTTCTTTATAAGTTTTTCTGTAGTATTAAACCTTCAACCTAGCCATCTTCTCGCTGTTAATTAGTGGGAATAATTCATTTTGGATCAAACTAATCTTAAGGAACACTGGTTCCAAGAGCTCAAATAGAAACTCTCATTTGGTTTGGAAAAAGCCTCATGTATTGACATTACGGATCTTATGGTTATGATCTGAAATAGTTGAAAAAAGGGCAAAGAGAACATTTGTTTAGTAACATAAATGACCACCTTTTTTTCAATATTTTTTTCTCTCTCTTTTTATTTTGATCGGAAAAAACTCTTATGAGTTCATTTCAGTTTGTGGCTCACTGGAGGGAAAGACCTTTGTATTTTCCTCGGATTTTTTATTTGGTAGTTATTTTTCATTGTGTTTACTTCGTTTAAATTATGAAACAGATGCAAATAAATATATACAAATTAAAAGCCAACAGTGATTTCTGTAAGATCTCTATCTAATATAGATTAGATTAGATTAGAATTGACTTTATTTATATGCTAATTTAGGTTTACAATTATTATAATTTAGGTTTAAAATTTCCCCTCTGGCTCGAAGAATTGTAGATATCTTATCTGTGGAATATATATCGAGGAAATAATTTGACCTGCCTAAGGTAAACTCGAGACGACTATAATATTCCCTATACTGAGAATCCTTGGCCTGTTTGATGAAGTTCTCCCAATATTTTGTGTCAAGTTTGGATACAAGCGAGTAAAACTGCTGTTTTAGGTACTGGGCATCCTCCATATCAAGATCCAACGATTCTCCCAAAGAATCAGACAAGCTTATCAATGAACGTACAAAATTAAGTTTACTTGCAATAAGATATCTTAAAACTTTTTTGACTAGCCTTTCCGAATCCATTTGAAGTATTTTTAGAACATAATCAAAGTGGAACTTAAGTGTGTCGATAAACATCGGTGGAACTCCAGTTTCGATATGAAGCATGTAATTAGGTGTCGTTGTAGGAAGAAGGAAAACTCGTTTTAAGAAGAAACGAAGTAATTTTTCAACATCATCATACTCTTTACAGCCCCACACTTGCGGTACAGCATTACAGACTTAGAAACGGCTTGAAATAATTTGTATTTTGCAGAGTGGGGAATCGATTTTTTTGCAATACATTTCTTCCATGATACACAAATGGCAGCTTTGGACTCCTGAAGCTTTACCTTGACTTGCTTTTTCATACATAGGTTACTTGAAATAATCATGCCAAGGTATTTGCATTCTTTAACTAATATAGAATTAGAAAAAAAACGTTGTCTATTATATTTTATTTTCGTCAATTATTGTTTCTTTTAGATATCTTGTAGTCGTTTTTCACAAAAGAGCTTTCAACTATTCAAGAGGTCCTTAAGAAGTCATTGAAACCCAAACTGAGCTTAAGAGGTCGAGCTAACTGCATAGAACGAAGAGCTCTAATTGCAGTCTTCTCAAGAGCTCATTAAAAGAATTGTTTGAGTCAATAGTGTGTACCAGAAAGATTGCTCATATGTGCGGTCACATTATAGAACAAAATTTAAGAAAATTAGAGTGAACATTAAAGCATTTACTCGATTTTTTGGACTTTTGATTGTTCGAATAAAGTACGTTAAATTATTTCTTTAGGAAATGATAATAAAGTATGATTTTTTTTTTCAAAATCGTAGGAACGGTTTTGTAATAAAATAATTTTTATTTGGCAACTTTTTTTAAAAAATAAAAAAAAATAATTCAAGAATACAAACTAAAGCACAAAACTAACATACATTTAAAAAATTAAAACAAAAATCACCTACCCGTTTTCAAAAAATTGATTTTCCAAAAAAAAAAAAAATGTAATTAATAAAAATAAAAAAAAAGTTTAGGCTGCCTACATCTTCTTGAATATCAATTTTGATATTAATCGGATCACCAGTTTTCAAGAATATCGAAGAAAAAAAACCGGTCCTATGAGAGTTACTGCTCTTAGCCCACCATATTTTTTTTTTCACCAAAATATAATGCTTATCTACAGTTTTTTTTTTATTTTTTTGTGGTTTTCGAGAAAAATAAGATTTTACATAACGGTTATATGATAGGTACCGTTTATTTTTGAGCTAAACATAATATTGAAAAAACTCCTCTGTATAGAATGTCAAAATAACCTTTAGTTCTAAATTTGAAGACGATTGGCCCAACCGTTCAAAATACATCCGTACAGACAGACATACAGATGGACAGAATTTTGCCAGTAACTCAATTATGTTTTCTATCATCGTAATGCCATGTTTGATTGTTATCTCAATTTTTTTTGCACGAATGCATAACTTGCATTAAATTACCTATAATCGCAAGTCAAAATAATAAACGAAATTTCTATCCCTTTAGCAAATAATACAATTTAGTACAATTTAAACGAAAAGGAATGAATTTTAATTAAAATGTCAAAACAAGACGAATTATTTCTTTTCATTAATTTTTCTTTTTTTCTCTCTTTTAAATTGATGCGATTATAGGGACTATAAAGGCAATTTATGCATTCGTAAAAAAAAATTAACAATCAAACATTACATTACGATTATAGAGAATTCTAAAAAAGTGATCGACAAAAAATGTCTATCTGTCTGTCTGTCAGTCTGTTTGTATGTATGAATAGCGATCTGTAGCCTAAACGGCTTAAGAGATTACCTTCAAATTTGGTATGTGTAATTCTTTTGGCATTCCCCAGAGGGGAAATAAAAATTTTATTTTTAGACCTAAAAATAACGGTACCTGCCATATAGCCGTTAAGGAAAAGCTTATTTTTCTCGAAAAAGGCTTCGAGGATTTTGATGAACATTTTTTGAGAATTTTTCTTTTTGGTACTAGCTATCATTAAATCAGAACTAAATTTACGGTATAAGTCTATTAACGGTACTGTTGGAGCGTAGTTAATTATGTATTTTTATACAATTTTATAATTGTTATAAATATTACTTTAACGTGACGAAAAATAAAAGAATATTTTTGGCGCTTCTTTTAAACTAGTCACCATCTTTTGTTTAATAAATTAAAATTTAAATTAAATTTAAATTTATTTATTAAATTAATTTTAATTAAATTTATTTATTTTTTTTAGAAATGAATTCGCTTTAAAACTTAACGAAAACTCTGTAGTCTAAATGTATGCATAAATGCCATGTACGAAAAAAAATTAGATGAAAAGTGTACCTCAACCTTAAGGAAAACTCGTAACGTTTTTATTTCGAATTTTTGGTCGTCCATTCATCGTTCGATATCTTGTGATTTTCCAGTTTTGTCATTGATATTTTTACTCGTCACCTAATAATAAGTTTTATCGTGGTTTTAATAAAAAAAAAACTTCCGTCGAACTTTTGAAAAAGTCAACATCGATTAAGGCAGCAACCAGTATCGTTCCTATCCTTTGAATAAGACGGTTAGGATTCGGACCGTTCAGGTGCCTTTCATAAAACGGTTTTTTTGGCTTTCTCGTTAACGGCTCTTTGGATTTCTATCAAATTTTATACTTGAGAAGATCTAAGTAGCCAAATTAATTTTGCATGTCAAAATTTTGAATAACGTTTTTTTCTAATTAATTTAAAAAAATTTTTTTTTTTGGAAAAATCAATATTTTAAAACTAATCAAACAAATATTATTTTAAATTTTATAATCGCATGGATATTAATAAACTTTCAAAAACTGCATACTAGAATTTAAAAAAAACACAAATTTAAAAAAATTAAAAATTAAAAAAACTGAATTTTATCAAAATTCGTCATACACGTTCGAAATAATGTATTCTTAAATTCGTTATTACACAAGACGAGTGATGGGGTATTCCATTTTTTACTAAAAACCGTTAAGTGTTGTGATTTTGATATTTTTCTTAAGTTCAGATATTGTTATTTTTCTTCGTTATTGTTACTTATTTTTTTTTAATTTTATTCGACGATGTGATTGCACAGAAGAAGTACGTGCGATCCACTCGTGCAATTTATTTGATTTGATTTGATTTATTCATTTAATAGCTTAATATTAAAATAAACATCTTATGTGCTAAAAAGCTTAAAGTGGGTTTTTTAAATTTGGTAAATGAATACATACATTTACATTTTTTATATATAAACATTTAAAAAAATAGTATCTATAATACAATGAAACTATAATTTTAAATGTTTTTAAATAACTTAATAAATAAATAACAAATAACGGCTTTTATTATTTTGTATAAAGAAAGAGAAATGAAAGAAAGTATATAAAGACAAGTGTGATTTTCAGCAAAGGCAATATAGAAAACAGAAATTATATTTAAAGATAGTTATGGTAATGAATAATAATTGAAGACGTTTTTTCTTAAAGACAATAAGATTATCCTAGCAAATAACGAGGTACGATCTCGGCGACCTAAGCCAAAAACGTACCGGGCGACAATATTAAATGCAACAATAATTTTTCTTGTCCAGATTGCAAGAAATCTCGAACTCACATTAAGATTGGATTCTACAAGAGTTCTTGCAAGCTTTTTATTGGTTCGTAAGGGGGTACAGTTTCTACGTTGCCAAAGAAATTGAAGAGCTCCATATGCTTTGCCAACAGTTTATATGGATGTTCCATCCAGTTCAATTCTCGGTTAAAAAATATTCCCATATTCTTTACAGTATCAACATATTCCACTTGAGTTGTATTAAGTTCGATTGCTGAAACCTCACCAACAACAACTAGTTGACCTATTTTCGAAAGATAAAACACATATTTTTTGTGCCTTATACGGCAATAAGCAATACACAAGTATTTATCAGGTACATCTTAAAAATATTTCAAAAAGCACTTTGAGAGAGTTCAAACAAACAACATTTTTAAAGAGTGAATTAACCGGTCATAAAATGAAATAGTATTAAGAAGATGCAATCAAGAGCTTAGTAACTAAGCTCTCCTCGGAGAACTCGATGAGGGATGAATAAGTCCTGGGAACAGAGTGCCGGACATAGAGGAGAAATAGTCACGCATTAAGAACAAAGTCATTAGTACTGCTAATACCATCTTAGACAGTAGTCGCAGAGATCGAAGCGACTGGTATCATGATGAATGCAAACTAAAGTCCGAACGTAAGAATGCTGTATACCGAGCAATGTAGCAGTCTCATAGAGCTCGGGCACGCGATAATTAATATAAAGAGCTAAGAAGAATAGAAAAAGACTTGAAATTCAAAGACGAAAAAAGTCAGCCTGGGAGAAAAACATTGTCTGTAAAATGGAAAGAAATAGAGAGCGAAGTATGTACCAGACGCGGAAGTTCTAACAATTCCTCGCAACATGTCAACATGTTGCACATATTGTAAGGACGGAGAGAGAAATCTGATCACCGATTCTGAAGGCATTTTGGAGCGATGGGAAGTATACTAAAATGAATTACTGAACGGTCAGCTCACGGAAGAAATGAACACTCACACATTTCAAGAAGAAGACCTCATGCTGCAGCCACCAAGTACTGAGGAGATACAAAAGGTGATTAATCGGCTTGAAAATAACAAGGCCTCGGGAGCCGACGGCATACCTGCCAAGCTGATCGAACATGGAGGGCCAACACTACATCAAGCAATTCACGAAATCATAGTACACGTATGGGACTTCGAAGATATGCCAGAAGACTGGTGAAAAGGTATGTGTCCTGTGTCCCATACATAAGAAGGGAGATATCACAAAGTGTGACAATTATAGGGGTATAACATTGTTGAGTACATCCTCTGAGATATTCTCCCCTAAGCCGCAAGAACGGATAGCCCCATACCCTAAAACCATAACCGGCAAATATTAATGTCGCCTAAATATTTTTTTTTGTCATCCGCATAAATCAAAATTGATGAGTTTTTAATGGCATACTCGACATTATGTTTTTTCTTGCGATTATAGATACCTACTATAATGCATATTATGCATTCGTGCAGATTAAAAATGTTGAGATGTCTGTCTGTCTGTACGTATGTATTTTGGACCACACCCTAAACGGTTTGGTCAATCATCATTTTAAATTTAGTACAAAGGGTTGTTTTGATTTGAGGATTTTTCTTAACTATTTTTTTTAGCTCAAATATTAACGGTACCTGTCATATAACCGTTAAGTAAAAGCTTATTTTTCTTAAAAACGTCTCGAAGAATTTTTACGAAAAAAAATCAGTGCACCTACTTTTGTAGATGAGGTTTATGTTTTGATAAAAAAAATATAAAGATGGTAAGCTCGAGAACTGGTTAACTGATTACAACCAAGATAAATATTCAGGAAGATGTAGGCAGCCTTATTAATTTTAATTTAAAATATTTTCGAAAAAAATTTTATTTTTAATAATTTTCTTAATTTTTTTTTGTAAAATCGGTATTTCGAAAACGCGCTAGTGAATTTATTTAAAATTTTGTCCTTAAATGTTTTTGTGTGCTTAAGTTTGCATTCTTAAAATATTTTTGTTTGATTTTTAAAAAAGTTGTTAAATAAAAACCATTTTAGTAAAAAAACGTTTCTACGATTTTGAAACAAAAATCAAACTTCTTTACTTTTTCGCTGAAAACTATCTTACGTACTTTTTTCAAACCATCAAAAGTTAGAAAAATCGAAAAAAAAACTTTGATTTCCTTAATATTTTTGAAATTTTATTCGTCGCTGTGACCGCACATAGGAGCAAGTACGTGCGATCTTAGAAAAAACCGCCATCCTTTCGTTTAAAAGTGAGAACGTGCATCGTATACACATGAATGTTGCCATCAAATAAACGGGTGCAGAAATGAAAAACCCTGAGTAATACCCAGAACTCATAAAGATTCGGAATTATTGCAATTTGGTTGTGCATCGTGCAAAAATTGCTGTAAGTGAAACACCAACAAAAGGACATGAAAGCTTTCTCATATTCTGCTTCCGCTTCGATGAAATATGAAGCTAGAAACACCGCACAATATGTAAGGATTAAGGTGTTTCCTCCAACGTCATCGGAGTGGTGCCTTCTCGTGTACACTTTGGCAGGTAAATATGTATATAAACTATGCGCTCTTGTTTGGAACGTATTAGCTTCAGGCTCTAAAACTGCTCCATATATATGTTAATATGTCCAGATGTGTATGGAAGAGGCAGAACTGCCTCGAAATAAGGACATTGTTTTTATCGTTTTGATAATAGAAGCCCATATGCAGTGTGGTACCCATAGCTAAGTATTCTTCCTTCGAAATATACATGCACCCACCATCACGGATAATGTGGAACAAATTCGAGTCCTCCGTTGACATATATTTCATAAGGTTTTGTTCCATTGGCTTCGTGGCCGTATAGCAACAATATACAGGGATTCATATTGGTGGCAACGATTTACCTTGCTACTAAATAATAACTAGAGCATATGCATTGCCTTGGTGGAGATTGTTTACGAGAAACGGTATCTAGACGAAGACTCGGACATGCTGGTTTTGACGGTTTTGGGTGGGAACATTCATTGTGGTTGAAGGTAGATTCCGAGTGTACAATTTTCATCCAGAAACCTCCTTAAAGCCAGAAAAAGCTGTTGATTAAGTGACTCACTGAACAGAAGCTTATAGTGTTCATATTTGAGTAAATTTATTGAAATTTTACGACATTGAATAGCAATAGTCCGAGAGGCGGTCGTAGGAACACCTACCTCATCGAGTCCATGGAAAATTTAGCCATAAATAAATGGCAAATTACATAATATGTACAAAACCGCTGGTTAGGGCAGATGCCCTAATGAGCTACTTCGACGTATTTGGAGATAAGGTCATTGGGACAATTCTAATGCAAGTCAGGGCATGGAAATAGAGATGGTGGCGGATGAATCCATAATGGACCAACGGTTGGGGGTTGTGCGCAGGGCTAACATGCCATGAAAAAAAAGAAAGTTACGAAGCGACCACAATAGCCTCGGAAAAGGACGGATTAACTGTTGACGACCCGGAAAAACGAATTAAGCACAAGGACCTTCGGATCTGCACGCGGAATGTTAGAACTCTTAACAGACCACGTGCAGCCAAACAACAACCGGAAGCCCTAGACTGCTACAGAGCAGAAATTACTGCCATCCAGGAAAAACTGTGACTTGTACTACTGTAATTGTGAAAGAAGTCCACAGAGTTTATTTGGGTGCGGATTCATAATAAGCGGTAGACTAAGGCAAACAGTCTTGGGCTTTAGACTTGAGCGACTTGTGAAAATCCGTATCAAGACTAAATTCGCCAACATTAAGTTAATACGCGCTCATGCCCCCACAGAGGACAAAGTTGACGCCACCAAGGATGACTTCTATAAGCTCGACAAAACCTATGAGAAATGCCCTAAATATGACGTTAAGATCGTACTAGGCGATTTTAACGCCAAAATAGGTAAAGAGAAAATCTTCGGCAGGACTGTCGGAAAACATAGCCTACACGACACAACGTCTGAAAACGGAATTAAGCTAATTAACTTCGCAGCGGCACATAACGTCACTAGTGCAAGCACACGGTTTCCTCATCTCGATATACACAAAGGAACTTGGCGACACCCAGATCAAAAAAACCGTCAACCAGATTGATCACGCTGCGATCGATGCAAGACACGCCTCCAGTATCTTGAATGTTCGCACCTTCCGAGCAGCTAACATCGACTCGGATCACTACCTTGTTACAGCAAAGATAAGAATGCGAATAACCCAAACACCACAGCAATGGTGTTATATTGTGAGGAAGTATGACGTCGGAAAGCTGTAATCGCAAGAAACCGCCAGAACCTTTCCAGATCGAATATCCCGTAACCTCTCAAGAAATCCAGTACCGCCAGCATCAAGCGCCGAAGACCATTGGCAACACTACCAACAAGCCATCAGAGATGCCGCAACTGATGTGCTAGGTTTCCCCAGACCACCACCACGAAACCTCTGGTTCGATGACGAATGCATGCAGGCCCATGCAGCCAAACAAGAGGCTTATACAGCGGCGCTGTAAAGAAAGACGAAAGCTGCTCGCGAGCTCTACGAGCAGAAAAGAAGGTAAAAACACCGGCTTCACCAAAAGAAAAAGATAGAGCATGAGAAGCGCGCGATCGAAGATATTAAGAGATGCTACACCAGGAACAATGTACGGAAGTTTTACCAACAAGAACGTGCCAAGGAAAAAAAAGCACAAAAGCCTGTAGAGATAGGTATGGAAACCTCGTAACAGAGTCACAGTCGGTGCTGAGTACATGGAAGGACCATTTCTGCAGACCGTTAAACGGCGATGAAGACCAAAATCCTGTCAGATAGAATGAACCATTCAACATGGACGATGATAGACAAAACTTCCGTCCACCTGACCAAAATGAAGTAAGGATAGCAATATCTAAACTAAATAAATTGCACGACTGGATCGCACGTACTTGCTCATATGTGCGGGCACATCGTCGTATAAAATTTAAATAAAATGCACGACTGGGTCGCATGAACTAGTTCTTATGCTAGAAAATTGCTTAGTGGCTGCATATGTATGTATATAAAGGGTGTTTTTTAGGCGTGTGGTTTTCAAGAAGAAATAAAACGCATATAGTTTAATGTTATGGCCAAGAATCTAGCTTTATTATAAAGATAAGGGTTTGCATTATGTTCCAAAAATGATTTCGGGGAAGTGGCTGCCGTGGCTGGCTCGAAAAAATTCCAGCCGAGGCCCAATTTTCTCAATTTTGTGAAAATCGGGATCGGTGGCCATTTCGTTTTGGGCCCATTCACCGAACGTGTGACGCGCTTGATCGGCGTTCGGCTTCAATTCTTGAACGAGTTGGATTTTGTAAGCCTGTAAACCAAGATCAATCTCCGCGCGATGGCGTCTGGACTTATTTGGGTCTTCTTCGATACTCTGCTGCACCGAAACAAACCATTATTTTGGTAATAAATTTGCACAATTTGCAAACTTTGTTCAAGAGTTAGTCTATTCATTATGAAATCGCAAACCAAACTGAGCATAAATCAAGAGACAGCTGTCAAAAAGACCAACTCCAAAAATAGTATTGCCAGATTGAAAACCACACGTCTATTAAAATAAAAAAATGTTTTTTTTTTGAAAATTCTTTTTTTTTTAATTATTTTCAGAGTTTTTTTGGGAAAAAATAAGTATGCAATAAAATTTGAAAACTAAATGTCTATCGAAGAAAAAAAATTTTGAAAATCATGTGACCAGTTTTTTTAAAAAGTGTTTTTTTTTTTAAACTTTTCGAAAAAATATTTTAAATTTTTGTCGAGTATTTCATTATAAGGCAATAGTTTTCATCTGGAAAAAGTAGATTAAAAAAATGTAATCTACCCATTTTCAAAATATTTCGAAAACCAATTTTTTTTTTTTGAAAATTTTAAAAAATCGAAGAAAAAAGTTTTTGAAAATATTGAAATACAATGTTAATTAAATTATAAATGGCTTCCTGTGTGCAAAATTTTATTGAAATCGGAATAATGGTTTACGATAAAACCACATTTGAAAAAACCGGTTATATGAGAATTTATCGTTATAGAACAAATTTCCAAAAATGTATTCTAACTGAAAGATGTACTATTGTAAAAAATTAGCACCCTGAAAGTTTTATCAAAATCGTTTTAGCCGTTTTCGAGAAAATCTAACTTTTTGTCCAAAATTGTATGGCAGGTACCGTTATTTTTTCGACCTAGAGCGAAATTGAAAAACACCCCCAAGATACTACCTAATAAATACTAAATATCAAGTTTGAAGCAAATCCGTTTAGGGTGTAGAGGCGCGAACAGACAGACAGACAGACAGACAGACGGACGGAATTTCCGGGCCCACTTTTTTTCAACTCCTCTATTATCGTAATGTCATGTTTGATTGTTAGATTTTTTTTTTGCACAAATCCATAACTTGCATTTTAGTACCTAAATCGCAAGTAAAAATCAACAAAGCTGCTGGACCCGACGGACTACCCGTCGAACTTTTTTAAGCGGCCGGAGATGACCTGGTGGATTGAATACACCAACTCATCTGTAAAGTTTGGTCAGAAGAAAGTATGCCTGATGAAGGGAACCTCAGCATCGTTTGCCCGATCCACAAGAAAGGAGACCCTCTAAACTGCGCCAACTATAGAGAAATAAGTCTCCTGAATGCCTACAAGATCCTCTCTGCCGTACTATGTGGACGCCTGAAACCTTTCGTCAGCAACCTGATTGGCCCCTATCAGTGTGGTTTCAGACCAGGATCCACAATCGATCAAATGTTCACGCTACGGCAGATCCTGGAAATTACCCAAGGATTCCAAATCGATACCCACCACCTCCTTATCGGTTTTAAGGCCGTGTACGATAGCGTTTATAGAGACGAGCTATACAGAACCATGTCTGGTTTTGGCATCCCCACAAAACACGTCCGACTGCGCAGGATGACGATGGAGAACTCTCGCTGCTCCGTCAAGGATGGTACTGACCTCACAGAAGACTTGGACGTCAAAAAAGGATTCCGACAAGGTGATGCGCTATCTTGCTATTTTTTCAATTTAATACTTGAAAAAATTATAAGAAACTCGTAAGTCAATTGTAGTGGAACAATTTTTTTTGTCTGTGCAATTGCTGACGACATAGGCATCATTGACAGAACTCGGCGAGCTGTCACTGGAGCGTTTGCTAACATTGAAGCTGAAGTGGCTAAGATGGGACTAGCAGTCAATGAGGCCAAAACGAAGTACCTGCTGTCCACAAAAAGAGACACACAACACCGGCGGATTGGACAAGACATCACCATAGACAAATCTAACTTTGAGGTAGACAGGGACTTTGTTTACCTCGGATCCGCTCTTTCCAATCGCTGAAGGAAGGGAATTGAGCAAAGCAAAGCCCTTTCGTCGACTGAGAATTGGTTTGACGTATACGCCATTTCTATTTTTTTTTTGGGAAATCGCTATTAAAAGTTTACGGTTCAATGAAAACTAAGCGGGTCTACTTTTTTCATAAAGTATTATTTAGAATATCTTCTTTCTAATCATAATAATCTTAAAGCACAGTCTCTTTTAGTTTATTATTTATTGAAAGATTTCCTCAGAACGGTTTTAACGGTTTTGAAATCCGTGTTAAAGATTTTTCTGTAGATGTTTCGTTTTACAGGATCAGGTGTTTTTTCTTTATTAAGTTGGTACAATTTGGATAAATATAAATGACTCTCTAAGTATTTTATAGCAGAGCTGGCTCTACAATAATGGGAATCTACTGTTGGCCTTAATTATATCGGGGGTGTGATTTTTTTTGCCTTTATTGGTTTTTTTTAAAAGGTTTAGGTACACCATTTGAGGGATCATTTAAATGATTAAAAAAGTAGTAAATACGTTTCTCATTTATAGATAAGGTGTTCAGATGGGATATAACGCCATTGATTTGCAAAAAAAAATGTATATATGTCTTTTGTTTTGTAACGGAGTGAATAATTCGTCTTCTTTTTATGGTTTCTTGCCTTACAAATTTAGAAAAAAAAAGTGTTTTTTTCTGCATCCGGTAATCCCCAAAAAGACTGATGAATATCCTTTCTATCATCGTTTGTAAAAATTTTCGTACATAAAAAAAAACAAGTGTGCTTACAAGGTTCTTTTGCACATTTTGATGCCATAGTTTTTCCGTCTATATTAATATATTCTTATCCAGATTCTCCCAGTGTTTTTCTTATGTGTTGCGTTCACAGCTCTGGATTCCTCTTCCGTTTTCTGGAAGATACCGTTGGCGTACTATCGCTGTCTGTTTAAATGAACATAAGTTAGGTACAATTTTATGAGTGTCTGGAATAGAAAATTTTACCCGAAGTATTGTATTCAGAAGGAATACTTCTTAAATTATCATAATTTTCTGGAATGATCATTACAGGTTCGCGCTGAACTATGAAGTCAGGGTCCTTAACGCTGTCGTCACTGTCATAAAATATATAAATATATGACCTAATTTATATATTGTGATTATTTAAGTTCATAAAAACCAAAACCGGTTTCAGATGAAGTAGAGGAATCAAGATCGGGATTAATATTTTCCGGGAATTCTGTTTCATTGGGAACAATTTCATTAAGTTAACTTAAAAAAATATAAATAATGTTACTCAAAATTCGTTTACGTCAAACCAAGATTCTAACTTTCTAATTTGGGTGGTTGGGTGCTGTAGTGGTTGGGTGCTGTATGAATAGGGTAGGCACTGAAAGGCATCAAACTGGTGATGCACAGTCGCTGCAACTATATCGTACACATCAATTGTGCTTATTTTACCTCCACGCGGTAACCACCGGGTACTGGTCTGTCCACCCGGACATTCCTGCTAAACTTATAAGCGCGAGTGTTGAACACAGAAAAAATAGCAACACTATAATGCTCTGCTTTAATGACTGTTCTGATCGATTCGCAGAAGTCTTGCACGAGCCCCTCAGAAAGAGGACGTACGGCGGATGAGCCCAACCAATTGGACCAACGGTGGCGTCAACAGTCAACGAAGCAGACGCCCTAATGAGCTACTTCGACGTATTTGGAGATAAGGTCATTAGGACAATTCAATGCAAGTCAGGGCATTGAAATAGAGATGGTGGCGGATGAACCCTTAATGGGCCAACGGCAGCGCTCATATCCCCGAAGTGGGTTACTGACTCCGGATTCTCCGGTTCCTTTTGTCCAAGGAATCCAACAAAGGACCTGGCCCTCCAGGTTGGGGGTTGTGCGTGGGGTTAACAACCTTGCCACGGAAAAAAGAAAAAGTTGCGAAGCGACCAATAGCCTCGGAAAAGGACGGATTTACTGTTGACGACCCGGAAAAACGAATCAAGGACAACGACCTTCGGATCTGCACGTGGAATGTTAGAACTCTTAACAGACCACGTGCATCCAAACAACTAGCGGAGGCCCTAGACTGCTACAGAGCAGGAATTACTGCCATCCAGGAAGTGCGATGGAATGGGCCGGGCAAAAGGAGGATGAAAAACTGTGACGTGTACTACGGTGATTGCGCAAGAAGACCACAGCGTTTATTTGGGTGCGGATTCGTCATAAGCGGTAGACTTAGGCAAGAAGTCTTGGGCTTTCGACACGTAAGTGAGCGACTTGTGACAATCCGTATCAAGGCTAAATTCGCCAACATTAGCCTAATATGCGGTCATGCCCCCACAGAGGACAAAGATGACGCCACCAAGGATGACTTCTATGAGCTCCTCGACAAAACCTATGAGCAATGCCCTAAATACGACGTTAAGATCGTACTAGGCGATTTTAATGCCAAAATAGGTAAAGAGGAAATCTTTGGTAGGACTGTCGGAAAACATAGCCTACACGACACAACGTCTGAAAACGGACTTAGGCTAATTGACTTCGCAGCGGCACATAACGTCACCATTGCAAGCACACGGTTTCCTCATCTCGATATACACAAAGGGACTTGGCGACACCCAGATCAAAGAACCGTCAATCAGATTGATCACGTTGCGATCGATGCAAGACACGCCTCCAGTATCTTGGATGTTCGCACCTTCCGAGCAGCTAACATCGACTCGGATCACTACCTTGTTACAGCAAAGATAAGAATGCGAATAACCCAAACACCACAGCAATGGTGTTATATTGTGAGGAAGTATGACGTCGGAAAGCTGTAATCGCAAGAAACCGCCAGAACCTTTCCAGATCGAATATCCCGTAACCTCTCAAGAAATCCAGTACCGCCAGCATCAAGCGCCGAAGACCATTGGCAACACTACCAACAAGCCATCAGAGATGCCGCAACTGATGTGCTAGGTTTCCCCAGACCACCACCACGAAACCTCTGGTTCGATGACGAATGCATGCAGGCCCATGCAGCCAAACAAGAGGCATATAAAGCGACGCTGCAAAGAAAGACGAGAGCTGCTCGTGAGCTTTACGAGCAGAAAAGACGGGAAGAACACCGGCTTCTCCAAAAGAAAAAAAGAGAGCATGAGAAGCGCGCGATCGAAGATATTGAGAGATGCTACTCCAGGAACAACGTGCGGAAGTTTTACCAACAGGTAAAAAGAACATGCCAAGGAAAAAAATCCCGCACAGAAGCCTGTAGAGATAGGAATGGAAACCTCGTAGTAGAGTCACAGTCGGTGCTGAGTACATGGAAGGACCATTTCTGCAGACTGTTAAACGGCGATGAAGGCCAAAATCCCGCTGTCAGGCAGAATGAACCATTCAACATGGATGATGACAGACAAAACTTCCGTCCACCTGACCAAAATGAAGTAAGGATAGCAATATCTAAACTCAAAAACAACAAAGCTGCTGGACCCGACGGATTACCCGCCGAACTTTTTAAAGCGGCCGGAGATGACCTGGTGGAGTGCATACACCAACTCATCTCTAAAGTTTGGTCAGAAGAAAGTATGCCTGATGAATGGAACCTCAGCATCGTTTGCCCGATTCACAAAAAAGGAGACCCTCTAAACTGCGCCAACTATAGAGGAATAAGTCTCCTGAATATCGCCTACAAGATCCTCTCTGCCGTACTATGTGAACGCCTGAAACCTTTCGTCAGCAACCTGATTGGCCCCTATCAGTGTGGTTTCAGACCAGGAAAGTCCACAATCGATCAAATGTTCACGCTACGGCAGATCCTGGAAACCACCCAAGAATTCCAAATCGATACCCACCACCTCTTTATCGATTTTAAGGCCGCGTACGATAGCATTTATAGAGACGAGCTATACAGAGCCATGTCAGGTTTTGGCATTCCCACAAAACTCGTCCGACTGTGCAGGATGACGATGGAGAACTTTCGCTGCTCCGTCAAGGTTGGTTCCGACCTCACAGAAGCTTTTGACGTCAAAAAAGGATTCCGACAAGGTGATGCGCTATCGTGCGATTTCTTCAACTTAATACTTGAAAAAATTATAAGAAACTCGCAAGTCAACTGTAGTGGGACAATTTTTTTCAAGTCTGTGCAATTGCTAGCATACGCTGACGACATAGACATCATTGGCAGAACTCGGCGAGCTGTCACTGGAACGTTTGCTAGCATTGAAGCTGAAGCGGCTAAGATGGGACTAGCAGTCAATGAGGCCAAAACGAAGTACCTGCTGTCCACAAAAAGGGACACACAACACCGGGGGATTGGACAAAACATCACAATAGACAGGTACAACTTTGAGGTAGTTAGGGACTTTGTGTACCTCGGATCCGCTATAACATCTGACAACAACATCTCGTCAGAAATAAAGCGAAGAATTACTCTTGCCAATCGCTGTTTCTATGGGCTAGGAAGGCAATTGAGTAGCAAAGCCCTCTCTCGAAAGACAAAGGAGACTCTTTATAAGACCTTAATCATCCCAGTCCTGCTCTATGGCGCCGAGGCATGGACTCTATCTAAAGCGGATGAAGATATCCTTAGTCGTTTCGAGCGTAAGATTCTTCGGAAGATTTTTGGCCCTATCTGCGTTAACGGGCTTTGGAGGAGAAGGTTCAACCAAGAACTATACGAGCTGTACAGCGACATTGACCTGGTCAAAAAAATACGCATATCACGTTTAAGGTGGCTAGGTCATGTAGAGCGAATGGACAACAATGCTCCGGCTCGCAGGATCTTCGATTCCATCCCAGAGGGGAGACGCAGTCAAGGAAGACCTCGCCTTAGGTGGCGCGCTCAAGTGGAGGACGACCTCAACCAACTTGGAGTGCAAAACTGGAGGCAGCTAGCCAAAGACCGAGTTGGCTGGAGAGGCATGTTGGTCGAGGCCCAGGTTCATCCCGAACTGTAGCGCCACCTAAGTAAGTAAGTAATTTGGGTGGATATACGTCAAACCAATACTAGATATCTGAGGATTGGCAAGAGATACGACCAAATAGATAACATATTTTGAAAGAGCATAGTCGAAAATATAAGACTGCATTCATGCTCTATGGCGCCGGGGCATAAACTCTATCTAAAGCGGAAGAAGATATCCTTAGTGGTTTCGAGCGTAAGATTCTTCGGAGGATTTTTGGCCCTATCTGCGTTAACGGGCTTTGGGGGAGAAGGTTCAACCAAGAACTATACGAGCTGTACAGCGACATTGACCTGGTCAAAAAAATACGCATATCACGTTTAAGATGGCTAGGTCATGTAGATCGAATGGACAACAATGATCCGGCTCGCAGAATCTTCGATTCCACTCCAGAGGGTAGACGCAGTCAAGGAAGACCTCGCCTTAGGTGGCGCGCTCAAGTGGAGAACTACCTCAACTAACTTGGAGTGCGAAACTGGATGCAGCTAGCCAAAGACCGTACTGGCTGGAGAGGCATGTTGGTTGAGGCCCAGATTCGTCCGGAACTGTAGCGCCCTTAAGTAAGAAAGGAGCAGTGAGGACCTCTACACATTTTTTGCCAGGCAGTCCTTTTTGCATATATTGTTCGTTTTTTGGTATACATTTTAGCTGGACGTGTAGAGATCTGTCTAAGGGTTTATTACTATATTTGGCTTTGTTGAAAAGCCTCTTTTTCTTTTCTAAGAGCAGACATGGTTGGCCCATCTTAAGTCTGTCCGACCAGCAGATTCTTAATGTAGATGGTCTTAGCTTTTATTTGATACCTAGCCCATATGTTCTTTGACCCGATAAGGTAGGCCAACAATATACCGGAAGCGGTCATTTTACCGCCAAAAACTGATAAGAAAAAGTTTGCCCGACCAGCATTTTATGTAATTTTATGTAATTTATAATTAATGGTTAAATTTTTCATAGACTCGATGAGGAAGGTGTTCCTACGGCCGGCTCCTGGACTTCTTCCGTTACCGGTCTCACCTTTAATTAGTGATGCCAAATCTTAGCGCTAGGGCTAAGATACATACGGACTTTATGTATTAAGGGAAGGTCTTTTTTGAGGGCAAATTCTAATATTACCCCTTCAAATTTGCTCTTAATAGACGCATAGCGAATTAGGTGACCATTTTCTGACCTAATTCATTCATTCCTAGGGTTCGAAGAAAGCATTCTTGATGAATGGAATCTTGGTACCGTTTTCCTGATCCTTATAAACCTGCGCCAAGTCAGAGCGATACCTTTTCATCAATTTAAGAGCCGCAAATGATATAGATGTTCTCTAGAGTTTGTAAGATGGGTTAATTATTTTTGGTTTCCATGTGGCGTTTTTTTTTTTTTTTTTTTTTTTTGAATATTACTAACCATTGAAAGCTTTTATAATAAGCGCATTATTAAATTTCGAACGAATCACATGGCTTAAGTGAAAACAGCCATGTCAACTTTTTCTAGTATTTGCATATACCTATCTAAATTTAGAAACCTGTGACACCTGTACCTACGATTTATAAGATTCCATTTTCTTAATTGAGGTAGTAAGTTGTTCTTGTTTTAAGTCTGCATAAGTTACATCCGCTCATACCTTTTAAAGAAGAACTTGAAAAGAAGTTAAGCAACCAAATGCAAAGAACTTAAAAACGTGCCGTATTTCTGTCAAATTTGTTAATTTGCTGCTTTAAATAATACCCATATTGCAGTGTTCCAAAAAACCCATTTCTCTTCAATTCAATTTTAATATACAAAATACTATGTAACTCCAAATACGTTTATAGCTACTTTTACCACATCCTGCCACGCCATTGCCGATTTATGAAATTATTCAGCAATTATTCTTTTTCATCCTCAAATATACATCAGCAATTCAGTTTTTTTTCCTGACAAAATATGAAAGAATGAAAAATCTCCACCACAATACACTATATCTACATCCTTACTCACAGAAGAAGAGGGAAAAAAATTGTATCTCATTTTTCATTCCTAATGGAAATTCGTTGTACGAAACTTCTCATCATTTCCACGTGCCTCCCAAATGGCCCTCGGTTACCTGTCATCAAAAAAAAAAATGCAAAGAAGCTCCTTCTATACAACAAATTCCATTACCCATTTACGAGCGAGAACCCCTTTGCCGGTTCAACCACAAATTCCCAAAAGTATTGAAGCCGTTTCAGGTAATATTTCAATCCAAACATCGCAGGCTTTTATGTTTTCAGGTGGAAAAGTTCTTTATGTGCATGTACTCATTAACTTTGCATCGTTAGTTTTCCACTGTGTAAAGGCTATTCAGGTCGTACAGAACAAAAGGAAAACATAGAGGAAAAGAAAAACTTTTAAAAACTCAAAATTCCATTCAAAATGGTGTATTAAACAAAACCAAAAACTGTCAACATTATAAAGACCTGCCAACAAGGACTCCATGTTCACGAGTCCACATAATCGTGGCTGAATTGCCAAATAGTAATCAAACCAATTCAATTCCACTCACCTGTAAGGCCACTGTATAAGTTAACACGAACAATCGAAAAATTGAAATGCTGACTTGCCTTGCACGCGCAAGACAGCATTGGACATCGAAATTCCTAGAATTGTTCCCACAGCAAAGGTGAACAATTCTAAGAACGATAGCAGCAACATCGTGTCGCCGTTCTCATTAATTTATGCTTACGTTATCAATTAAATTGTATTTAAGGTTTAGTTTATTAAGGTCTTTGCTAAGTATTGAATTATTGTTAAACAAAAGCGGTAGCTATGCCGGATAATTGAATAAAGTTTTTTTTAAAATAAAATAATGTTATAAGTTTTAACTGGCGCCCGAACAGGGACCTTTCACGGAAACTTAAGTGGTTATAAAAATTTTTTAAAAAAAAGTGTGTTTCGTTAAAAAAAGTCCCCAAGTGGTACGCGAACGATTCAATTTTAAATAAAAAATTAAAAAAGTCCCAAAGTGGTACGCGACAACTTAAGTGCTAGTGATCGGTCTCAAAAAAGAAAAAAAAAAAACCCTGAAAGTCCCCAAGTGGTACAAAAAATTAAACATCCTTAAGTGATTAATAAAAACCCTAAAAATCCCCAAGTGGTACGAAAGAATTAAACATCCTTAAGTGATAAACCTAAGTTCCAAAGTGGCACTATTAAAAACTGTTGGAGAAAAATAAAAAGGGCCCCTTAGTAGCAGAAAATCAGTGCAAAAAGGACACAGTCGAACTGGAAGCCGCTCCAATGTTTATCATCATATTGACGTTGTAAGAAAATTTATTTTTACGAAACTAGTTGTTAAGAAAAAAAAAACGATTTAATAATTACCTGCAAATAATATTTTTTACCTTTTTGATAATTACCTTAATAATTAAAAATATTTTCAAATATTTAAAGTGAAAACGATTTAATAATTACCTATAAATATTTTTTTTATTTTATATCCTTAATAATCAAAAAACATTTTTTCAAATCCTTTAAAGTGAAAATTATTTTATGATCATCGACTAATATTTTTATATCTTTATGATTTAAAATATTTTTTATTGTTGAATATATTTCAAATTTTTAATTAATACAAATACTTTCTTTTAGTTTTAGAAAAATATTTTGAAAACGCTTTAGAATCATATATATTTTTAAATAATTAAATTATAGTCATACCTCGAGTAAATTTAAGAAAAAATAATGGCGAATCAAGAAAATCTCCTCAGACCTCACGTTATCCCACAAAATGTTCCTAGACCTCCAATTATCCCACAAAACCAAAACCCTCAGATCCAACAAAATGCCAATAATGGTATTACTCGTAATGAACTACAAAATATGGTAACTTCTATGGTAACTCATGCCCTCCAAACAGATGGTAGGCGTATTGTTCATTCTATAATGAACCCCAACTCTGATCAATTCGCAGGAACTGATCAGGTTATTAACGAAGATCAACGAAACAATCTCTCGGATCTTGATAAGATACCTGATGTTGTCAAAACCTTGAGAGAGTTTTCTGGACAACCAGGCGAGTTTAGTTCGTGGCGCAAAAGCGTCGAAAGAATACTCAGAATCTATGATTCTACAAGAGGATCCCCAAAATATTTCGGTATCATAAATGTGATTCGAAATAAAATTGTTGGACATGCAGACCTTGTCCTTGAATCCTACAATACACCTCTGAATTGGGAAAATATTTCCAGGTGCTTAACGCTACATTACGCAGATAAGCGTGATCTGGGAACACTGGAGTACCAGTTAACGTCTTTGGTACAGGGTAATTCTTCTGTACAAGACTTTTACCAAGAAGTTTACTCCCATCTTTCATTGATTCTTAACAAAATCTCCTCTATGGAAATGGGAACAGAAGCATTAAATATGCTAATGCACGCTTATAGGGATAAAGCCCTAGACACCTTTATAAGGGGTCTTAAAGGCGATCTGCCCAGGCTTCTCGGCATCCGAGAACCTTCAGATCTACCCCAAGCTCTGCATTTATGTTTGAAATTGGAAAATCAAACATATAGAACACATTATGCTGTTGCAACTAACAATAATGTTAAAAGAATGCACAATCCTATCCCTCCAGCACTCCCTCCTAGACGACCAGATAGAAATATGTTACCAAATCATCAAATCCCATTCTATCCACAACTTGCTAATTTCGCACATTATGCTCCTCGTCCCATACCAAATTATAATCATCGCCAACTCCCATTCAATAATAATGTTCCACGACAACAACCCCATAATAGCTTTAATAATCAACGTCAATTTCAAAACCAGACACAAGGAAACAATTTCAGACCACCCCCAAGGCCACAACCAAGAGTTGAGCCAATGGAAACTTCCACCATAAGAACAGCCCAAGTAAATTATGCAAATAGACCGCAACAATATCAAGAGAGATGGCCACCAGCTCCAAAGAGACCAAATCAAATGCCACAACAGCCAAATTATCCTAATAAACTCCAAAGAAATTTCCACATTGAGACCTCTACTCCTCAAGAATATCCTTCACCTCAATTAAACCCCTCAGTCCAAGAGATGGAATTACAACAATATTATGCCTTACCGCAGTCTTATGATCAGCAATATGATCAACAATACGAACAAAGTTTTAGTAATTATATCGAACCACTCACACAAACAGATGAGAACAACACTGAGATCACATCTGAGCTTAGTGATATACATTTTTTAGATTAGCCAGCTCTTCACTGCCATACATAGAAGTAAAAACAAGCGGTGGAGAAGTGCTGAAAATTTTAATAGATACAGGATCGAATAAAAACTATATTCAGTCTTCTTTAGTTAAAAACCCTAAACCTAACGACGAAAAATTCTATGCTAACTCAGTTGGGGGAAAAATAGAAATTTCTCATCATACTTTCGTTAATTTGTTCGGAATAAAAGATCTCAAAATTAAATTCTTTCTTATGCCACATTTAAAATCTTTTAATGCTATCCTCGGAAATGATAGTCTAAAAGATTTATCCGCAATTATCTTTACTCGTCAAAATTACATGACAGTTAAAGGCTCTATTAAAATTCAAATTAAGCAGCTCGCTGCACAATCAGTCAATACTTTGTCGTTGAGAACACAACATATGACGACTGAACAAGAAGCCACTATAAAAACTCTTGCATGGAAGTATTCAAAATTATTCGATGACCCAGACGAGAAATTAACTTATACTACTGTTGTAAAAGGAGAAATCCGAACAACTTCAGATTCACCTGTCTACACAAAATGTTATCCGTATCCAATGACTCTCAAAGATGAGGTAGAAAGCCAAATTCAAAAACTTCTGAATGACGATATCATACGCCCTTCTAGATCACCGTACAATTCACCCGTGTGGATTGTCCCCAAAAAGGCAGACTCTTCTGGCGAAAAAAAGTTTCGGTTGGTGATCGATTACCGCAAACTTAATACTATCACAATTCCTGACAGATACCCCATACCTGAAATCAATGAAGTGCTCGCGCAATTGGGTCAAAACAAAATTTTCACGGTCATAGACCTAAAAAGTGGTTTCCACCAAATCCCACTCAAAGAAAAGGATATTGAAAAAACAGCCTTTTCAGTGAATAATGGCAAATATGAATTCACCCGCCTTCCTTTCGGGTTGAAAAATGCGCCATCTATATTCCAAAGAGCACTAGACGATATATTAAGGGAGCATATCGGAAAAATATGTTTCGTTTATATCGACGACATTATCATATTCAGTAAAAATGAAGAGTCACACATACAAAATATCGAAACAATCTTCCGAACTTTAGAAGCTGCTAACATGAAAGTACAGCTTGATAAATGTGATTTCTTTAAAAAAGAAGTCGAGTTCCTTGGGTTCCTTATCTCTTCAGATGGCATTAAAACAAACCCAGAAAAGGTTAATGCAATACTAAATTTTCCACACCCCAAAACACTCAAAGACTTGAGATCATTTTTAGGATTGTCAGGGTACTATCGTCGTTTTGTTAAGGACTATGCCAAGTTGGCAAAACCCTTGACAGCTCTTTTGAGAGGGGAAGATGGACGGCTGTCCAAAAATCTTTCCAGTCGAAAACTAATCCACCTAAACGAAGAGGCAATAGAAGCTTTCACAAAATTAAAAAACTCTTTAGCATCAAAAGAAACTATACTTTCCTACCCAGATTACAAAAAAGAATTTGAACTTACTACAGATGCTTCAAACTACGCCCTCGGAGCAGTCCTTTCACAGGAAGAGAAGCCAATAATGTTTATTTCACGTACACTTTCCAAAACTGAAGAATCATATGCCGCAAACGAAAAGGAAATGCTAGCCATTATATGGGCCTTGCAAACTCTCCGAAATTATCTCTATGGTTCAGCGAAGGTCAAAATTCTAACTGACCACCAACCTTTGACATATGCTTTGAGTAGCAAAAATCAAAACTCCAAAATGAAGCGTTGGAAAGCAGCATTGGAAGAATACAACTATGAAATGCAATATAAGCCTGGCAAGGCAAATGTTGTTGCCGATGCACTTTCAAGACCACCCCTTGATGCCCAGGTTAATTCACTTACAGCTTCACAGCATAGCGATGAAAGTTCCTCACACGAACTTATACCTGCGGTCGAAACGCCGATTAATGCCTTCAGAAACCAACTTATTCTTCTTATAGGAGACGAAAATTCTTACCAACTTCAATACCCTTTCTCTAGTTTCCGTAGACATACCTTTGTGCAACCTCAATACACGAAAGAAAATCTTATTTCAATATTTAAACGATATTTAATCCCCACTATAGTCAACGGACTAATGACTAACGAAAGAACAATGGGCATTATCCAAACTATTTACCCCCTTTACTTTAAACATTATAAAGTCCGCTTCACGCAAACTAAAGTTACCGACTTAACAATCCAAGCCGAACAAGAGGAACAAATTTTAAAAATCCACAATAGAGCCCATCGTAATGCACGCGAAAATAAAGCCCAATTAATTCAAAGTTATTTCTTTCCCCAAATGAACTCAAAGGTAAATAAAATAGTAAATCAATGTCAAATATGCCATGAACACAAATATGATCGTCACCCCCAAAAACCCGAGCTAAAACCAACTCCTATACCTCAATATCCAGGTCATATTCTACACTTAGATATCTACTCAACAGAAGGAAATTTAGTTCTTACCGCCCTTGATAAATTCTCTAAATATGCTCAGACGAAACTTATTAAGTCAAGAGCCGTGCAAGATATTTTAGAACCCTTAAGACAGTTATTGTTCAGCTTTGGTGTTCCAAAAATAGTTGTCTTCGACAACGAGAAATCTTTTAGTGCAGCTTCCGTCTGTTTCTTGTTAAAGGATCAACTTAAAATTGAGATTTACAAAACTCCCCCGCATTCCAGTACAATCAACGGACAAGTAGAGAGATTTCACTCTACGCTTTCGGAAATAATGCGTTGCCTAAAAACTGAAAAAATCCACAAATCATTCCTAGAGCTTTTAGATAGATCCGTATATGAGTATAACTGCACGATTCACTCAACAATAGGAAAGAAACCGATCGATGTATTTTTCGGCAGAAATGTCAGCATCGACCCGGAACAATTCGAATTAGCAAGGGAAGAAAATATTCAAAAACTTCGTCAAAAACAAGAAAGTGATCTGAAATACCACAATAAAAAAAGAAGCCCTATTAAAAATTATTTGCCTGGTGAAGTCATTTTTACCAAAATAAACAAAAGGTTAGGTTCTAAGCTTACACCTCGTTACAAAAAGGAAATAGTCAAAGAAAACAAAACAAAAACTATAACAACAGAATCTGGTAGAATAGTGCATAAAGCCAACATTAAAAGCTGAATTTCATCTTTTCGCAGGTACCTTATCTCTTTCGTCATGACAGAAATTAGAATACTCGACTATTCTAACTCAGAGATAATAGTTCTTAGACATGGACTTGCGAGAATCCAAACTGGAAACGTAAAATTTATCCACATCATAGAAATACCCCCATACGAAGACTTCATAGCAAAAACCTCATCCCTCCTATACGAACAAATCCCACCTAAAAATTCCTTTTTTCCCATCCTAGAACACGAACTCAAGCATACTAAGAGCCTTATAAATAATATTAAAATAAACAGATCAAAAAGATCCCTTAACTTTATAGGCTCAGCCTGGAAATGGGTCGCAGGTAGTCCGGACCATGATGATTATGAAGTAATGGTTAATAAAATAAATAATGTTTTGGAAAATAATAATAACCAAGTTTTAATAAACAAAGCATACGTTGAAAGAATAAACAAATTAACCAATATAACTAACGAAATAATGTACGAATTAAAAAAAGATAAATCCTTTGTTAACGAATTAGTATTAAGTCTACTTTATAAAACAAAACTTATAAAAGAGGAAATAATTAATGTCATATATGCAATAGAACTAAGTAAGAAAAATATTGTAAGCTCAAATATACTTTCTAAATCAGAAATTGATATAATATTAAATAATATAAATAAAAATAAAACAAATGAACCTTTTAGAAATATTGAAGAAACATTAGAATTTGCCGAAATAAAAGTCGCTATGGACATATCATCTATTCTTTATATTTTAAGCATCCCAAAAACGGGAAATGAAACATATGAAAAACTTACCATAAAACCATTGATAAAAAATAATAATATTGTTAGTAAAATTTCAAATACAAATATTTTAAGGAAAAATAATATGATATTTGGCATAAAGAATGAATGTAAAACAATAAATGATTTATCCCTGTGCAAACAATCTAACATTATAGACTTAAGTAATGATAAATGTATTTATAATTTAATAAGAAACGAAAATGCTACGTGTAAAAGAACGAATAGTCAACACATCCCACAAGTTGAGGAAATAGAACCAGGAACGATGCTCTTAAACAATTTCGATGGCAACATAGAAGCAGATAATATCACCAGATCATTAAACGGCACCTATCTCATTAAATTCTCCAACACTACATTAAGAATCAGGAATCAACAATATATTGCTGATGAAATAACTAAAATCAATGAACTTCCACCCCTACTACACGCAGTCTCCGAAGAATCCGAAATAGAAGAAATCCTGTCCCTACAACTGATGAAGGAACTCCATATAAACAACACCAAAACAATCAGCAAAATCCAGGTAGAAAAAGATGTTCATCAATACTTAAATTTTTCTTTATTCGCAGTTACATTTTTCGTCCTGATAATATTAATGACGAACCATATGAGAAGAAGAAAGTTTACTGGGAAAATCACACCTGTAATCATTCATCCTGAAATAAAACTTGAAAATTCGACACCTTCAAGCAATTCTGAACATCCAACATTCTACAACCTGCCGCACTTTTAACACGAGGACGTGTTAATTCAGAGGGGAAGAGTTAACACGAACAATCGAAAAATTGAAATGCTGACTTGCCTTGCACGCGCAAGACAGCATTGGACATCGAAATTCCTAGAATTGTTCCCACAGCAAAGGTGAACAATTCTAAGAACGATAGCAGCAACATCGTGTCGCCGTTCTCATTAATTTATGCTTACGTTATCAATTAAATTGTATTTAAGGTTTAGTTTATTAAGGTCTTTGCTAAGTATTGAATTATTGTTAAACAAAAGCGGTAGCTATGCCGGATAATTGAATAAAGTTTTTTTTAAAATAAAATAATGTTATAAGTTTTAACTTATACAAGCGTGTAGGCAACCTAACCTACTTCTATCACTGCCAGAAGGACATCATTGTAAAAACACACGAGTGGGCAGTGATTCCTAAAGGGGTAAAGGGGTATTCCTTTATCGGAAAACTGAACAAAAAAAAACCTAGAAATGTCTTTTGTCATACCAAAAGAACTGAGTAATTCAAATGAAATCCTAAAGTGCCTCTTGCTGGCTCACTGTTCGTTAACTATAAAGGACAACTTTTTGTTGCTCAATGAAAATCGATTTTTTTTTTCTTATTTAATTGAAAACGCTGACGGTGCAGTTTGCAGAACGAAAGCGGCAAATAAGCGCGTGCATGGAATTTCTATTCGAAAATACTTCTTAAAAGGGTTAGCAAGCGAGAAAAAATGCACTCCTAGCTCTGCTGGCAGAGCTGGCCATCAGGCCAATCCATTAAATAAATTAACGGCGTGGAACGAAATCTGCTCGCAATTTAAATTCATTATTCATCAGGACCTTGTATTTTTATATGTATCTATACCTACCTTACCTACCTATCCCCACCTTAAATATCTACTAACATTTTTGTGCTGTTCTAACATAAAATTTCCATTTCTCTTTGTTTTGGTCCTTACAGATTTGGCCAATGGGATTACAATGACCGAGTTGAAAATACCAAATCATATTATGCGATTTAAGACAGCGGTCCTTGGCTGTCGATACAGTTTGGATGGAGAGGCATTGTATTCGGTGAAATGGTACAAGGACGGGCATGAGTTCTATCGGTACTTGCCTAGGGACTCACCACCAGGACAGGCGTTTCCATTACCCGGCGTGAATATTGATGTAAGTTTTTTGCATTTTTATTTTTTTTGCAGAATGATTGCTGAGACGATGAATAAAATATATTTTATGTGAACGTTGTTTATTCAGACGTGATGATGATGAAGACAGTCATCGTGACCTTTGAGGGACCAGAAAGCATTGCGGTAATAGATCTTTGTATAACGAAGGGTTTTAAAATGTGATTGTGATAGCTTTTTTTGGGTTTGTTGAAAAATAAGTTTTTGGGTTATGTCCTGTCTATAAGTGAAATGGATTGATGTGATTGATGGTTGAATTTGGACAACTCAGCGAAAGATTGGAAAGAAATGAGCGAAAATCTGCGTTTGCTTTTATTTCGCACACTTTGATGTCGCGTTTGCAATATCATCAAAAATGTGTATCTGCCGAACAGTATTCTACCAATGAAAACTGAGAGAAAATAAAGATTCTCCCAATAGAGGCTTTCGAACTTTGGGAGTTAACAGCGGCCATCTTGTTGAAGCTACATCTGTCAAATTACCTGTCATTTGTTTAGTCTGATTTGCCAAATCCACTGGTTTAGTTAACAATCAACCCACACACATTTTCGTCGAAACGTAAGATCTGCCGAAAACATCACGCTGTCCGTGGGAGTGTGCAGGAGAGTCCGAGGAAGTTGATATCGCGTCGCACACAAGAACTCGGTTTTTCTCAGACCACAACTTGGCGAATTTTGCGTCTTGACTTGGGCCTGCACCCGTTCAAAATTCAACTGACCCAGGAGCTGAAGGTAAACGACCATAGACAACGACGTGTGTTCGCTAAATAGGCTCTGGGAGCTGTTAGCAACTGAACCTAATTTTCATCGAAAAATCATTATTAGAAAATTTGACACTTAGAATGTGCGCCACTAAGAGAAGCCGCGTCGGACATTTAAACGATGTTATATTCCATATATAATTGCATTGCTAGGCCTTTCAAATGAATACAAAATGTTGATGATATCTCTTACACACTTTTTTTTTATTTAAATTTATAAAGATAACGGAAAATTGTATTGGGCGAAATAATTTAATCATGATTTTATTTTTTTAAGAAATTTGAAAAAGTTTGCATTTTTTTTCAAAATAGTAGGAACGGTTTTTTAAATAAAACGGGCTTTTTTAACAATTTAAAATTTAAAATTGGAAAAAATAATTCAAGAATGCAAACTTAAGCACAAAAATAATCTACACTTTAAAACCAAATTTAAAAAAAATTAACCTTCCCGTTTTAAAAAAAATTATTTTTTTCAAAAAAAAAAAAAATATTGAAAATACAAAAAAATAAGTTTTTTAAAATATTTAAAAGTGAAATTACTTAAGCTATCAACATCTTCTTAAATATCAATTTTGATTGATTGAATCTGATAACCCGTTTTCGAGAAAGTTGAAGAAAAAAAACCGGTCCTATGGGAGGTACCGGTTTTAGACCAGTTTAAATTTTTTTTCACCAAAATATGACACAACTATTGTAGGTGTACATAGGTTACTGAGTTTTTTCATAAATAAAATTTCTTGGAGCCATTTCCGAGAAAAATAAGCTCTTATTTAATTTTAATTTATTTTATTTATATGGCCGGTACCATTAATATTTGAGGTACAAAAAAAATTGATAAAAGTGTCTGTAGAATGTCTAAATTTGAAGACGATTAGCTTAACCGTTTAGGCTACAGTCCAAAATACAGACCGACAGACGGACACAATTTTGCACAGTAACTCAAATATGTTTCTCTATCATCGTAATGTCATGTTAGATAGTTATCTCAATTCTTTTTTTCATCACGAATGCATAATTTGCATTACAGTACCTAGAATCGCAAATAGAATAAATTACACGACTGGATCGCACGTACTTGCTCATATGTGCGGTCAAACTGTAGAATAAAATTTAAGAAAATTAAAGTGAACATCACAGCATTTATTCCATTTTTGTGACTTTTGATTGTTCGAATAAAGTACGTTAAATTGTATTGGGTGAAATAATTTAAACGCCATTTTATTTCTTTAGGAAATGTAAAAAAGTGTGAGTTTTTTTTTCAAAATTGTAGGAGCCGTTGTTAACGGTTTTTTAACATTTTTTTTTTTTTTTAAATAAAAAAATAATTCAAGAATGCAAACTTAAGCACAAAAATAACATACATTTAAAAAACAAAATTAAAAAAAAAATCACTTACCCGTTTTCAAAATATTGAGTTTTCAAAAGAAATATTTTTTTTAATTATTAAATAGGTACCTATACAAAAAAAAAAGTTTTCGAAAAAAAAATTAATGCAAAATTACTAGGGCAATTCAATTCTGATCACATTGTAATCGGATCACCAGTTTTCGAGAAAATCGAAGAAAAAAAACCGCTCCTATGGCATACCTACAGAAGAATACTGATTTGTTTAATAAAAATGCTTGTAGTCCCTGTAGAATGTCAAAATAGCCTTAAGTTCAAAATTTGAAGACGATTGGCTCAACCGTTTAGGCTGCAGTCCAAAATACATCCGTACAGAGAGACAGACAGACAGACGGACAGAATTTTGCCAGTAACTCAAAAATGTTACTCTATCAGCGTAATATGTCATGTGTGATTGTTAGAATTTTTTTTACTTGCGATTATAGGTACTATAATGCGTTATGCATTCGTGAGATTAAAAATTTTGAAATAACAATCAAACATGACATTACGATGAAACACTATAAATTGTAGCCAGATCAGAAGGAAAAAAATACTTCTCACACCAATACAATATACACAAGCACTACGCAGAATTTTTTCCATCTTCTTGGAAAGAATCTAGTAGGAGCGATGGAAAAGGTTACGCAGTGGCTTTGCCAGTGTGGAAGAACACCTCTTCCATCTTCTTGGAAAGAATCTAGAAGAGTAGGAGCGATGGAAAAGGTTACGCAGTGGCTTTGCCATTGTGGAAGAACACCTCTTCAGAAGAATCAGGGGTATACCATCCGGGCCAGCGGATTTGTGTATTTGTAAGAGTGCGGAAAAAATCTGTCCCATGGAAAAATTTACATTTTCAAGTATAGGAGGGCAACGTTGCTGTAAGGCAGCGTGGAGCGGTCAGCGAAATGGGCGGCGAGCAAGTTTGCCTTATCTGAGAGTAAACATTTGCTTTTTAATTTCGATGAGCCTTGGAACCGAAGATGTTGAGGAGTTTTTAATATTTGTTACGTTTTTTTGTCGTTTTGAGTATTTTAAGCAAACTGATATTAATTTGTATGTGAATAAACACCCTGATCTACCAATGTTCAACAACCCTCGTTTTTCGTGTAATGATTCATTTATATGTAGCTATGAGTATGAGTTGCAAGAAACCAGGTTTATGAGCAAGATGATCCATGTAAACCCCCCTAATAACAGAGGGATGAACTACGTAGTCCTCATACCAATACCAAATACGAGTGGCTGCGGACTTGTCTACTCGTTTACTTTGTATATAAAGTGCCTATAATACTCTCATTTTTAATAGCTGCACAGTCCGCGAGAGTCGCCTAAAATTACCTTTTGGTGTGAGTATAGAATAAGAACAAAACACAAAAATGTATTAAATGTTCGTAAATGTTCTCACCTCCACTATTAACTGCATGGCCCTGAAGATGGCCACAAGCCAAATGATATCCCTGTGAGTACTCTGGCAGTATATACAATAATTATGCAATGTAGTCCGGGGCATTTAGACTTTTGATGGGAAATAATTTACAGATGACATTTGACTTCGGTATTCGAAAGAGTACTAGTACACGAGCCAAAGAACCCATTATGCGCACATGCACATGTTGTCAGTAAACCACCATTTTGTTTTTAGTGTTCGTTTCTATATTAACGCGTAACTCTCGTAATTTGTATCCTAGATACAAAAGTTATATCACAAACTTGTAGTAAACTAAATTGTCTACAAAATATATTAAAAGACTTTTTTGGCTACATGCTTTTGTTTAAAAGTTATAGCACATTTTGTTAAAAAAAAGTAGGTGTTGATTTTTTTTATATTTGTCATATTTTTTTTGTATCCGTTAAATTGAAAAACGGTTGTAATAAAAGTTGTAGATCTTCCGATTACCTATATTTTTTGTCTAAGCAGTTTTCTTATTAAAATAAAAGTTCTCGTTTTGCAGCGCATATAAGATCGAGAAAACCGTTCTTTAGCAGTACGGTGCATTTTGGTTTCTTATTATTAATACATATGGTGTTCTGAGAAAAACTCGCAGCTGAAATTTGATTTTAGTGCTTGAAAGAATACTAGTACACGAGTCAAAAAACACATTTTGCATAAATGCACCTGTTTTTAGCAGCCATTTTGTTTTTAGTGTTTATTTCTATTTTTACTCGTTACTCTCGTAATTTGTATCCTAGATAAAAAAGTTATCTCACAAACATGCAGCAAATTAAATTTTCTACAAAACATATTAAAAGACTTTTTCCGCAAATTATATTTGTTTAAAAGTTAAAGCATGTTTTGTTTAAAAAAAACTAGCTAACTGATTGCCAGTATAACTCTTTTCCACACCACATATTCCACTTTTCCACATATCGGCGGACAGTTTCTCATTGCTGTGTATGGAGGCAACCCTGCTAATATATATAATAATATAAAATAAAAAATATATATTAAAATAAATAACGAGCTGCAGCCTAGACGGCTTAAGCGATTGTCTTCAAACTTGGTGTGTGTGATTTTTTTGGCATTCCCCAGAGGGGAAATTGAAATTTTATTTTTAGCCCAAAAAATAACGGTACTTGCTATATGACCGTTTAGGAAAATCTTTTTTTTTTGAAAACGGCTCCAACGATTTTAACGACAATTTCTGAGAATTTTTTTTGTATTGGCTATCATTGGATTATAACCAAATTTCCGGGAAAAGTCTATTAACGGTACCTTTCATATAACGGTTTTTTTAATTTTTGGCTTTCTCGGTTACGGCTCTTTGGATTTCTGTAGCTGAATTAATTCTGCATATCAGAATTTTCTAATTAAAAATAATTTTTGATTTTTTTTTTTTGAAAAATCAATATTTTGAAAACTGATCAAAAAAAACTATTTTAAATGTTATAATCACATGTGTTTTAATAAATTCTAAAAAACTGCATACTAAAACTTAAAAAAAAAATCAAAAAATTAAATATAAAAAACAGGATTTTATCAAAACCGGTCCTACAATTTTCGAAATACATTTTCCATAAATTTCTTGTTATTTAAAACGTGTGATGGCATACTTCATTTTTATTAAAAACCGTTAAATATTGTGGTTTTTAATACTTTTTATAAGTTCAAAATACATGCGACCCAGTCGTGCCCATTTTTTATTCCTTCCTTCCTGTCCAATAATACTAAATATGATAAGAAAATAGAAACCATATTAAAAGATCCTATCTGAGATCGCTTCTGCAAGACCATTCGAGAATTTTCATATCCCTATTTTTTGATATTTTTCTTATTGATATTATTTCTTTTCTATCAAATATATACCTAATTGTTGAAGAGGGTAAACTTGGAATGATAGCACAACTATCCAGTCGGTAAGCTTTGAGTTCTAAGTTAAAGTTTTAAATAATTAAATGGCTAGTTAGAATCCCAGATCCAGGAGACTTAAAGAATCTAAAAGATTGAGTTTTTCAAACATATAATTTCATCAGTGGGGGAAGAACACCGGCTTCTCCAAAAAAAACGTGCTAAGGAATAAAACGCGCACAGATGCCTGTAGAGATAGGAATGGAAACCTCGAAGTAGATTCACAGTCGGTGCTCAGTACATGGAAGGACCATCTCTGCAGACTGTTAAACGGCGATAAAGACCAAAATCCCGCTGCCAGGCAGAATGAACCATTCAACATGGACGATGACAGACAAAACTTCCGTCCACCTGACCAAAATGAAGTGAGAATAGCAATATCTAAAATAAAAAAAAAACAACAAAGCTTCTGGACCCGACGGACTACCCGCCGAACTTTTTAAAGCGGCCGGGGATAACCTGATGGAGTGCATACACCAACTCATCTCTATAGTTTGGTCACTAGAAAGTATGCCTGATGAATGGAACGTCAGCATCGTTTGCCCGATCCACAAAAAAGGAGACCCTCTAAACTGCGCCAACTATAAAGGAATAAATCTCCTGAATGTCGCCTACAAAATCCTCTGTACCGTACTATGTGAACGCCTGAAACCTTTCGTTAGCAACCTGATTGGTCCCTATCAGTGTGGTTTCAGACCAGGAAAGTCCACAATCGACCAAATGTTTACGGCAGATCCTGGAAACTACACCAGCATTCCAAATCGATACTCACCACCTCTTTATACATTTTAAGCCGCGTACGATAGCATATTGTGACGTTTTGGCCTGGGGTTCGACAAATAAAACTCAATCAAAATTCCAAAATAATACAACGAATCTCTTTATTTTAAATAACATCAAATTTAACTTATTCCACTTGTTCACAATTCAAATACGTTTTTATAATTCAACACTTTTTATTAAATCTCAATTCAATCACTTTTTACTAACGCTTCCAGTTGTTAAAAGTTCCACTTTCGAAGTTCCCTTTCTGCAATGCAGGTTATAAAGCCATACGAGATCTCCCTCATTGAATTTACGTGCTATTGTTCTCTCATCGTTTCTGGTCTTCATGCGGTCACTCGCAATTTTTATGTTGTTTCTTGTTCTCTAGTGAATGTCGTTGATCTTTCTCTAAAATCTAACACGTAGTCCTCTTCGCATTTTGGGTCCTTATTAGGAAATCCGAATTTTAGTTCACTTGGAAGCCGAGCAGTTCGTCCAAATAGAATCTCGGATGATGTGTATCCAGTTGTACTATGAACCGCATTCCGGTAGGCCATAAGAAATAAATGAATTCGCCGATCCCAATCCCATTGGTTCTCGTTCACGACTTTGGACAGATGTTCCTTCAAGGTCTTGTTAAATCGTTCTACCATTCCATGAGACTGTGGATGAAGAGGTGTTGTCCTTGTTTTCTTTAACCCGAGTGATGCGAATACTTCCTGGAATACCTTCGACTCGAAGTTTCGCCCTTGGTCGGAATGCAATTCCATAGGCACCCCGAACCTGCAAACCCAGTGGTCCACTATCTGCTCGACAACGGTCTTAGCTTTTTGATTGGGTATCGCAAAAGCCTTCGGCCACTTGCTGAAGTAGTCCATGACACCAAGGATGTAACGGCTACCGTTTTCAGTTTCCGGGAACGGGCCTGTGATGTGAACGGCGATTCTTTCAAACGGGGCGCTCACGTTGTACTGTTGCATTTTACCTCGTGTTTTGACTTTGGGTCCTTTGCTAGCTGCGCATGTTGTGCACTTTCGACACCAATCCTCTACAGGTTCAGCTATTATTCTCTGAACAGAAATACTTTCGTCCTTTTACTCTTTTTGCGCACAATGTTTGCAACTGGGCTCACATGGTCTGCGGGAAAGCGCGTCCGCATTGCAGTGCAGGTTGAATAAGGCTACCACTTTCTCCTGCCCATAGTGTATCTTTGACAGAACTGCTCCAACACCCACGTTACTAGCATCCGCGCCCACAATAAATGTCTTGCCAGGGGTGGGGTAAGCTAGTATTGGTGCCTCACAAAGTCGCTGTTTTAGATGTTGAAAGCTTCTTTTGCACTCACCTGACCATTTAAATTGTCTACCCTTCTCAGTTAGCTGGTGCAGACACTTTGCGATTCCTGCAAAATCCCTTACGAACCTCCTGTAATATGTGGCGAGACCAAGAAAGCTCCTCAGTTGGTGTTTGTCTGCGGGATCTGGCCAATTTTTCACGGCTTCGGTTTTCTCCGGGTCAGTTTTTACTCCATTTGATGATATCACATGTCCCAAATATTTCACCTCACCTTTGAACAGAGCACATTTCTTTAGATTTACTTTTAAATGTGCAGTACGAAGTCGTGTAAACACCTCCCTCAAGTTGTCGCGATGTTCAGCGAACGTCTTTCCCACAACCCTGTAAACACGTTCCAATAAACGCTCAAAGGTGGCTGGAGCGTTACACAAGCCAAATGGCATAACGGTAAACTGCCATAGTCCATTTCCCGTTGTGAAAGCGGTCTTTTCTTTGTCTTCTGGATGGATCCGTACCTGCCAGTAACCACTTTTCAGATGGAGGGTGGAAAACCATTTTGCTCCAGGAAGGGTATTTAAAGTGTCATCTATTTGAGGCAAGGGGTAGCTGTCCTTCTTGGTGACATCGTTGAGCCTCCGGTAATCCACGCAGAATCGAGTGCTGCCGTCCTTCTTTTTCACAAGTACAACGGGTGATGCCCACGGACTTTTTGAGTTTTCGATTAGACCGTCTTTTTCCATGGTTGATATCATCTCATCGACTTCCGGCTGTTTTGCCAATGGAAGTCTTCTAGCAGGTTGTCGGATCGGTCTGTTATCGCCGGTGTCTATTCGGTGCTGTACTAGGTGTAGTCTCCATCCTGCGATGCAAATATATCAGCAAACTCGCCAATGAGATTTTTGGCCATGGTTTTCTGCTCCTGATTTAGCTCACAGTTTCCAAGGATAGCATTACATACCTCAGCTAATTTTTTTGCAGAAACAAGACAGATGTTGTCGATATGGCTGCAATGGGTACGCATCTTCCAATCACCTCTCCTTGTCTGAGCTTGACGGAGTGTTTGTTCGGATTCATCAGCCTTACCGGAACCATGTTTTTCTTTGGTTCTACTAAAATATTTCCAACAATATAGCTTTGAAAGTCCTTTTTTCATCTGCTTCAATTAAATAGAATCGGTGGTTCCCCGGATCACCCTCCAAACGCGTCCAAAGAACTGTCTCTGAAGCTGGTGGTGGGACTTCATCTCTGCTTATAACCACCCGAAGACTCACAGCGTTCTCGTTTCCGTATACCATAGGTATCTCAACGGATACCTTAGCACTTGCATTCGAAGGTCTATGATTATCTCATGTGCTTCATGAAATCCACTCCTATGATGCATTCGTCGCATATGTCGGCTACTAAGAATGCATGTGAGAAGGTCAATCCTGCCAGTTGTATCTTTAGAAATAGCTCCCCGTATACTTTTGTTGCTTCTCCCGTAGCTGTCTTCAGAGTGTAGCAGCTGGTGTTATGTAGCCAGGATGTCTGAACAAGGTCTCTTCTGATTATGGAAGTTGTGGCACCCATATCGATAGTGGCCACACATTTTCTGTTTCTGATGACTGTCTCCACTGTCAAGCTCTTGCTGCAGCGTATAGTTTGCGAAACTTGGATGATGGTCCTGGGGGCGTCGATTCTATTAACCAACTTCAGCCCCGCGAAGTTGGTACTTAGGCGTTTCCCGCCTGCTGTTGATCAGAAGCTTTTCCAGCAGTGTGAGTGTTATTCCTGCCAGATGCTTCGTCATTCTGCCTCCTCCTGGCGCAATGTGAGCAGCTTACCTGTCTAGGTGGAGATCTGCATTGTAGCTGTAGGTGTCCTAACTTGTTGCAATTCCAACATCTCATTTGACCTCGAGCACTGTTCGGGTTTTGTCTTTCAATGTTGACACGTTGACATGAGAGCTCTATTGTAGCCATTTCCCTGACGCGATGGCTACCTTGCGAAGCTTGGTCTGCTGATTCCTTTCTTAGGGCAAATGCTAAAGCCTCAGCGAGCGTTTTCTTACCTGCCATTCTCACAGACATTTGTAGTTTTCCATCTGCAATGGCATTAGTGAACGCATCGGTTGCCAGTTCGTTTATGATTTCCCTGCTGGTATTGGGATAAGACAAATTTGTCAAGCACTCAATGTCAGCTTGCAATTGTTGTAGAGTTCCAACTCTTGTCTGGACCCTTCGGCGGAACTGGACTCGGTAAACTTGATGCATGTGGTCGTCGCCAAACCTCATCTCGATTGCTTTGACCATGGCATCATAATCATTATGTTTGTCTTCAGGAATGTTCTGCAGCAATTCGGCAGCTGTTCCTCTGAGCGCAAGCGTAAGAGCAATTGACTTGTCTTCGTTGTCCTAGTTGTTCGTCAATGCAGCAGCTTCGAACTGCCTCTTATAAATGATGTTTGACCATCGAAGACAGGGCGGGCTGCATTTCTTTTCTTCGTGGACCGTCGCTCAAATATTTCCGAACCTTCTGCTTCTTCAAAGAATCAAATTCCTTTGCCAGATGTTCGAACTGTTGCTCTACACTTTCTACTTGCTTTACGAACTTTTCTTCGAATTTTTCTATTTTAACTTCGATTTTCTCATCTATTGTTTGAAGTCCTTTGTCGAGCAGAACATTCTGTGTATCGATCTTATCACTTATATTCTGCTGGAGAATTTCCAACGAATTCTTCTGCTCCTTCTTATGTTCGTCAAATTTACTCTGAGAACGTTCTTTTGTTCTTCGAGAACGTTCTGTTATTTTTCGAGAAAGTTCTTATGTTCTCTTAGTTGCTTTTGCAGCATTTTCTTTTGTCCTTCGAGAACGTTCTTTTGTTCTTCGAATTTCGACAGAAGCAACTTCATGAAAACAGACACTTTATCGGCTGTACTTACTGTGGTTCCTCTCCCTTGTTCTTCAACATCGAACAACATGGTATTGGGGTCTCCAACATTCTGAGTAATAGCATTCTGAAGTCGGAGTAATAGCTTCTGTTTCAGCCCCGAAGTCTGAAAATTTCTTTTTCCTAATACTTCTTTCAACTCAGCTGTTGTCAATTGTTCTAATTACCCATTTTATATTACCGAAACACAATGTTCGCGACACAGTCAGTTTTATTTCAATATCTCTTCTAGAAAAATCTTTTTCAAACACTATTTTTAATAAAAATATTCCCTATTCACAGTTTTATAGTACAATCAGTTCAATAGTTTCTGGAAATTTCCACTTTCACAATTATATGACGCAGTGAAGGAAGATCTCGCCTTAGGTGGCGCGCTCAAGTGGAGAACGACCTCAACCAACTTGAAGTGCGAAACTGGAGGCACTTAGCCAAAGACCGAGCTAGCTGGAGAGGCATGTTGGTTGAGGCCCAGGTTCGTCCGAACTGTAACGCCCCAAAGTAAATAAGTAATTTCATCAGCATTATTTTTCATTAATACATTATATAACGGCTTTCAGAAGTCTCAAATTATATTCGAAATTCGATGGTTTCCAAATACAAAAAAAAACTCTTTTGAAGTTCATAGCTCTCTTCGAGACTATAAAGTAGATAATTTGTCATGACTTCTGTTCATTCTGGTGTTCCTCGAAACAAAATAAAAGGCACGACTGGGTCGCACGTACTTGCTGTTATGTGCTAATCCTTTTTAAGTGCAGGCGTCTTTTTGACAAAGATTTTATTTTAATATTTTTTGTATGACGTGCAACTTCCTTAGAATCGTTTTGGGGTGAAGCTCGAACGAACATGCGTCACGACAAAGGGATAAACACATAAATATATAGGATTGTTACCTTTTGCAGTTTTTTAGTGTAGTATTATCTTTCCACTTGCTGCTTACTGTTTATAATATAATTTGCTAATAGAAAGATACAAAGGACTTTTTTCAGTTAAATTTTCATTTTGGTATGGAACAATTTGAACAACTGGCATAAAGATTCGTCGGAATCAGCAGTATGACAATAATGCTAGGTAAAGGGACCTTTATACGTCCCAATATGGGACCAATGGAATTTATAAAGGATTTAGGTACCTATAATAAGGTTGGAAGGAAGGTAGGTACTAAAATTAAGATACGTGTTCCAACTACTGTTAAGCCAGTAGGTAAAGAGACAATATTAAAAGTTAACACAGTGGTTTTGTTTATTTATAGGAAGGTGTAAACTTTTGTTTTCTCGATTGAAATTTTTGCATTCAGTAGTAATCGAATAGTTTTTTTTTTATTTGTTAGTTGTTTTTGTGTGTTTATCAAAGGCTTCCTTATTTATTCTGTGCTTTTATGATGATGAACTTTAAAATACGTAAGTATGTATGTAATGTAGGTTGTCACTTTCTTTTATTTGACTAATGGCTTGGCTAGGGCTTAGCCGAGCAATATGAAATAAAATGTTGGGGAAAAAAATTTATGAATTCAAAAAAACACTACTCATAACGTTTTTTGGAAAAAATGTTGTAAGCCATCTTATTTCTTTTGCTGTTTTCTATTTTATGAATTTTTCATTTCAAAATCGTTCGACCAGTTTTTTCAAAAAAATGTTTTTTTTGAAAAACTTTTCGAAAACATATTTTAAAATTTTTTTTAGTATGTCAATTTTAAGAAATCTATAGTTTATACTAGGAGAAAAATTAAAAAAAAAATCTATATATCCGTTTTCAAAATATTCAAAAAACAAAATATTTTTTTTAAAAAAATTATTAAAATTTAAAAAAAAATGTTTTTGAAAATTTTGATAAGCAATATTATTTAAATCATAAAACACTACATATTTTGAAAATTTCATCAAAATCCGTCAATTAGTTAACGAGAAAGTCAGATTTTAAAAAACCGGTCATATGGGGGGTACCGTTTTAAAACTTTTTCTGAAAAATCCATTAAAATTTAAAGATAGATTTTGCACAGAAAACATCATTCTGAAAGTTTAATCAAAATCGTAGGGGCCGTTTTCGAGAAAAATAAGTTTTTTAATAAAAGTTATATGGCAGGTACCGTTAGTTTTGGAGCTAGAATACCAATTCCAAAAACTGTCGGGTAGAGCACTCTAAAAATACTATATACCAAGTTTGAATCAAATCGGCCCAACCGTTTAGGCTGTAGATATCGATACGGACAGACAGACAGACAGACAGACAGACAGACAGACAGACAGACAGACAGACGGACGGAATTTCCGGACCCACTTTTTTTGACTTCTCTATCATCGTAATATCATGTTTGGTCGTTAGAATTTTTTTTTTTTTTTACGAATGCATAACTTGCCTTATAGTCCCTATAATCGCAAGTAAAAATATTAAGCATGATCAAGTCAGTGACAGTTCAGTGAGTAATGCCCATGACATGCTTTGTTCTATACTATAATCTTTACGAAATTGTATCGCCTGTTATATCCTGAAAATTCGTTCAAGAAACAAATCGAGGAAATCTTATTACTAGCCATTATCTTATTAGTAAGCTTTTGAAACATCAATATATTGTATGATGCCTTTATCAACTTTGATATTGCATCGATAATACTAGATTTTCCGCATTGTATATATCAAATATAGGAATATTTCAATTCAGTTTCAAGTCCTTATGATAACTTAATATGACAACTAAGAAAAATTAACATGCGTCCAAATGGTCGCCAACTAATAATGTATTTCCAGGATAATTAATTACTGCTGTTCGTGTCCTGATCCCTTCCATCTCTCCTTTCACACCTAAACAGTATTACATTTAGAACCTACCTATCCTAATGTTTTGCTTGCTAACATCAATTATTATCTGTACACTAAAGACGGTAAATAAGTTACACAACATTGCGCCAAGAGCAAAACCCAGCTTAATAATATGATTACTTTGATGATAACTTTTCCAACATTTTCCATGCGAGAAATTTCCCTCAAGTGAATATAGTGGCATCGATGTGGTGTGTCGATGGTGTTGGTTCAGAAAAGTCAAAATGGTCTTGTCACTGTCATTGCAGTTTTATTTTATACATTTTTGTATTGCAATACCATCAACCTATGAGTGTCCCTGAAAATTAAGTTTATGTTGGAAAGGTTTTACAGAGCGAGAGAAGCAGCAGCAGCAGGAATCCCATGTGCAGAGAAAGAAATCACGTAGCCATGTAAATCCCGGAGTGCCATTTTCTATGCTGCACTGAGTTAGAGTTGGAGCTGGCAATCTAGGAACTTGATCTTTATGTACTCATCGCATGCCTTAGCGTTACTTTTCATCTCTGTGCTGTTTGATGAAAAATTCTTTTTTTTTTGCCTCTTCCCCAAAGTCGTGTATCTAGAATCTGATTTTTTTTTCTCGTCCCTGCAGCTTCTGGTCTGAAGTATCTAGTCTGGTTCTATGGAACGGAAATCAAATATGTCGCGCGCTACCGAATCGGAGAATGTGGCGAGACTTCGGAATACTTGAGAACTTTTTGGAACGTGACTTGAAAGTTGTTGAGCTTGAAAGAACTGGGGAACAATTTGAAACCACGTATTCTACTTGCTGGGCTGGTTCTACCCTTTTTCTTTTTCTTTTTTTTTTTTATTTGAGTTTACTTCGTCATGCAGTTTTGTATCTGCTTTTCCCTTTCATACTGCGGAATTTTCTTGCGTGCCATCTTAATGCTTATCTTGTTGCGGTATTTTTGAGTTACTTTGTTGCTACAAAAGCTTGTGGCTCCTGAAGGACGCAATCTACGGCAGGCACTTCAAACAGAGTGATACAATTTGTGGGGAACTTCAAAGAAAAATCTTCCTTCAGACTTTTACCCACTTTGCCAATGTAGGTCTGGTATGGCTTAATAGGACTGCGTGTTTGTGTGTGTGTGAAGAAGTGCGGTGGGTGAGGAAGTTTGTTACCTACCGTAACGTTGTTAAGTGGTTAATCAAAAATTCTTTATTTTAGACACTCAAGGAAAGGGATTTCGTTAAGGGCCGTGATAATGGAATATGTGATATGATGAAACGAGATATGACTTCCGAATCTAGGATCTTAAGAAGGCAGTGTAAGATGAAACAAACCAAAAAAATAAATTAAAGAAAACAGATGAAGAGGGATAGTATAGATACTTTACAAGCAAGCAATTTCAAATATTCATCTACTGTAAAGCTTAAGAATCCCCTCCTTAATTGAATCCTGAAACATCTATTAACTGCATCAAGTGTTTTCTCTCTAGACGTTAAAATGGCTTTAATAGTATTATAACTTTGTGTCCTTATGAACATTGCCTTTTAAAGAGAAGAATCTAAATATTTAAAGCTGCTTTTCTTTGAGCCTTTAATTAATATTCAATTTTATGATTTCTATTTGCAGCTCCGCAATTCATCGGACACCATTGTAACACTTCGCCGAGTAACGCTGCCTTCCACTGGCCTCTATAGATGCGAAGTTTCAGGAGAAGCGCCGGCATTCAACACAGTTTCCGAATCAGAAAAGATGACCGTTGTCAGTAAGTCAAACCATTTTCCATATAAAACCAACACAAACAACATTGTTCTTCCTTTATCCCGTTTGAGCCAAAAAACACCGCATTGTGCTCATTTCTATGAGTATAATGAACATCATCATAATCCGTCAATGTCCTACCTCGAATTGCGTTTCATTGTTTGAATGTTATGTTTGTGTATTCCAAGCTTTTATTGTCCACTGGCATTAATTCTTAAATAGGTTTGTATCCATTTACGAAACAATAATACCTGCCAGCCAGCTACTATTTAGTACCACCATGCTGTTGCGAATGATGTTCTACCTGAGCCATTCTATTGTTGTTGTCATGTGCGTCCTCATCTCAAAATCTGAACTCTGTATTTATAAGATTTAGCACGAACTTTCTGTGAATATTGTGAATCAGAACAACACAAGGCACACTCATTGTATAGGAACTGCTATGTATACAATGGACACACTTAAGTATATGGTATAACTTCCTTCATTCTCTGGCATATTTATATAGGAGAGCTGAAACGTGCAATGATATTTATTTGGGGCAGGATAATTAGGTATGCCCCTATCCTGGGAGAAACATACAAAATGGGTCTTTTAGAGTCTCTGGAATACCTGTCATTCTTAATCATGTTTCTTTTATGCTGAGAAGGTCTAAGGCGTAAGAACTTTGTTTGGAATTCTATTCCTTTCAGTTTTTAGGGATTATTGGGTTTAGTTAATCAACATTTGTTTGGAAGGATTATTGCCTTAAGGAACCAAGTCGCGTCGTAGTTGGCCCTAGCGCGTTGCTTCCAATGAATTATTTTGGTCATTTCGATATTAAAGTTTTCATTTCAGGGACGATTGTGCTGTGATTGTAGATAGATTGTAGTTTTGGTTTAATCTTAATCACTAAATCTACAAATTAGTTCTTCATTTCTTTATTTATTTATTAAATATCTTAGGTTATTCATCCCATAATTATTATCCCTGTGCAGAGATGGAATATTCCTGCAGCGCCTCAAAGCAATTTACACCATAGTGAGCCTAGAGATAATTAAACGTTTTCTAAGGTCAACCCGGCCAACCGAAAAGGTGGAACCCTATGGCGAAGCATCAGAGAAGTGAGGAGTTGTGGTGCGCACTTCAGTATGATTACAACGGGCAACGTCATGCAACGGTATAATACATTTTCTCAGAAAGCGCACTAACGAAAAGTTGAGATTGCCCTTGTGTCGGCCCGATTCATACGAACTTGACAACGTTTAAAAAAAAACCAAACCAATTGGGATATTTCAAAAATTGTATTGATGATCAAACTAGGCAAATTATGACCGAAATTGGTGGCCATATAACTATGGCACGTTTTTCTATCTCCATTCGTTGAACCAAGTTTTGATAAAATAGCCACACATTTTGACGGAAACTTCCGTTATCTCTCCTTCCATGTTATACTATCTGAGCACATCTAAAGATGCTTGGTGACCAATGATATAAAGTGTTAAACCACAATATCTAGGTAGCCGACCGACAGGACCATGTCTCGATATAACAAATTGATCGACTTAAGTTTTTAATTATTATTGTAGAAACCTTACCTTAGGTGGCACCACAGACCGGGGTGGACCTGGGCCTAAGACCAACAAGCTAACTACTTCAGCCAGATCAGTCCCTAGCTAGGTATCTTTGAGTAGGAACAGTTCTTCGTTGTATCTTCTTTTCTACTCGCCGTTAATGAATACGGGACCGAAAAATCAACAAAGACGATCTTGATGACAACATTTAAGTTTTGGTTGGATTTACATTTAGATTGGCCAAACTGTATATATTCGCCAAATCGGCGTTCAACAAATTGTTTAGCACATCAATTTTCCTAAAAGGTCGAGCAAGCTATAGTTTCACGTCGTCTGCGTAGAGATTTATTGATGCATACAAACAGACATGTTGTAAGTCATTTATTTAAATGCAGAAGAGAATAGGCTTTGCGGGGCTTCTTGCTTTACAAATTTAAAGGATACAAAAAAGTCATCGTTGACTAGTTTTTGCATTCTTTTTTTTAAGAAAACTTGGAATAAGTTAAGAGCCATATGACTAAATTAAAAAGGTGTTCAAGTTTCTAGCAAAGAATATCATCGTTCATATTGTCAAAGGCTTTTGAGAAGTCAAGAAGGCAAAGAACTGTCAAATAATTCTTGTCAAAGTCCTGTCTTATATCTTCAAGAATATTGACCATTGCAGAAGCACAACTATGATCTCTCCTAAATCCCAATTGAAAAGGACTAAGTATGTAGTGCGTTATTTGATAGATGTATTTGAATCTGCTTAGCCATACATTTTATATAGAACCTTTGACAACCAACGTAAATGTTAATTGGCTTAAAATCATTTATTGGTTGGAATGTTTTTTTAAGAATTGGGATGATCTTAGCAATTTTCCAGGATTGGGGTTAGGTAGAAGTAGTTATGAAGTGATTTATGATATGAGTTAAATAATTAATAATAACAAATCGTATTGTAATTCTATCCTGGCCCACTGATTTTGATTTGATGGCTGCAATACAGTCAATGACGTCACTTTCTGTTAAAACTTCAAAATCAGTAAACCGGAAGGCTGGTGGAATCCTATGGGGTGTAAAATCAAAGTGATTACCAAATGTCCAATTTTCTAAAAAGCGGTCATTAAGCTCATCGGGATCAAAACTGCATTTCTGATTGCTTTTACTTTCCCTTATTCCAACTCTGCGTAAATGTTGCCATACTTGTTTAGTTGGCATTGACGCATTGAGCTTGGAAACGAAAAAATTCCCCTTAGATCTTCGAGTAATTAAAGTCGCTTCTCATTAAACAGAAATCCAACAAGATCGTTTAAAATATTTAGTTTATCATTCCCCACACAATACAGGCAACCATTGTGCAATGGTGATGCATCAAAAGTCTCTTGTAGAAGAGTCAACTTAGAACTTCAGTCCTTGTATTCAAAAAATAAAAGGTCTGCAAAGGTTTCAAATTTAATATCATAAGTACAGAAAACTAGATCATGGTCACACATAAATGAAAGTTGTTCAAAAAGTAAGAACGAATCATAATCAGATACTATAGTTAGGTCGAGCAAATTTGGATTGTAATTTTTGGAGAACCGTGTAGGATAAGTTATTAATAATGCGTAGGCCCAGCGACGAAACCTTGTATTTGTATTTGTAGTTATTGACTGCAAATCATTAGTATATTAAAATTAAATAACATTTACATATAATGAAATTTAACAAGATAAAATTATAAATAAAAATGAAAATAAAAAATAAAAAGAATTACAACTACATGAAAAGAGGAAAAAAGAAATTGTCGAACTCAAAATCGAACACAAGCAATTTCGAAACCAGCCAAAATAAATTGCACTTGCACTTGCTCATATGTGCGGTCACATTGTAGAATACAATTTAAGAAAATTAAAGTGAACATCAAAGCATTTATTCAATTTTTAAGACTTTTGATTGTTCGAATAAAGTACGTTAAATTGTATTGGGTGAAATAATTTAAACGCCATTCCTCTTGCTCTTTTTTGCTACTTAAAAAAATGGTATTTTTTTTATTTTTGATATGAAGCAATTAATTATAATAAAATAATAGTACTCAGCTATGTCGTATTATCTGTTAAACAAATATTTGTTCCAAGAAAAATATAAGAAAAAGCATAAACATAAAGTAAGAGAAATCTGTCACAGCGAAAAGGATTTTAAAAGCACCGAAAACATAAGAAACACAATGATAAAAAGAAGAAGAGAAAAGAAAAACGGCAAAAAAGTAAATGAAAAATTACCCACGACTCACAGGGTAAACAGTTTTTTCTTTTCAACTTTCGAATTTGCTATTTCTTTTGATCTTATGTGAGCCAATACTCTTATTTAACAGTCAACGTGTAGAAGCACACTTAGAGAGTGAGAGTTGTTTATCTATGCAACATCATGTTGCATTCTAAATGTGCCTTAGAGACACTTAGTTAAAAATATTATTATTTTTATTATTATTATTATTATTAGTATTATTATTATAGCAAAACTGGTTATTTGGATGTATTTGTTTGTTTTTTGCATATTCATAAGAAAAGCATGTTGGACAAATTATCTTGTTTACCATACCAACATATACTAGGTATCCGTTTATCCTTCTACTTGTGGAGGAAAAAGAGTTTCAGGTACCAGGGGTCAATTCCCGATCTTTGAAGCTATGAGGTGATACAAATATTTATTATTTCAGTTTTCACAGAGATTTCTCATTTTATCAATTTATGATCTCGCTTTATGCGATTTTCGAACTCATTGTGACAAATTCGTGTCATGGTGTATTAGTCCAAGCAAACTAAGCCTGAAAATAATAAATTAACAACAAAATCCATGTAGTTCTAATTTTTGCAGGAATTTATAGGAGTGGCTCCTCTACGCGCGATTAAAAATCCCCGTTAATCGGGGTGCCGCGAGAATTGGGGGTTATTTAAAGGGTTTAAACGGTTCATCGTAGACAAAAACTTTGAGAAAAATTAAGCTGATAAAATTCCCTACAGTTTACTATGGAACTATATTTAAAATAAAAAATACTTGAAATACTCTTTAAAATTGGATATTTTTTAGAGGAAACAAAAATTTCGCCAAACTTTTTCAACTCCTTACCATTTTTTTTATCATAAACTTTTACATATTGGAAAAGTTATGTGGTATTTGTAATGTATTTAAAGCTGAAAATCCATAAGAAAATAATAAAAAAATAAAAAATTTCAAGGCCAGATTATTCAAACAAATTATATGAAAAAATAAAAAATCTTCTCTCACTAACACATGACTTGCGTAGAGCAGTTTTGGGCAATTTTTACGAAACAAGTCACGGAAATATTGATATAAAACGAAAACAAAAACAAAAATTAAAAAAAAAAGTTTCAATGGTTTCAAAGCTAAAATACAATTCCATGCACTTCAATTTTCTCACATGCGTTTGTTCAAATTTCCGCTTTGAAAAAAAGGGCGGAGGCCTCTAAGAGATTTTCAAGGGAATTGTAGGTTGAATTGCATGGAATTCAAGAAACCAATTGTGTGCACACAGAACTGTCGCTTTGAGTTCCGAAAGATATGAGTGCGATTGAAATATTACTTCTATGTGATGATAGAAATTAAAGTTTTTTGAAAAAGATACTCAGGAGTCTTATGTTGGTTCAACTTACCTTACCTTACCTTAGGTGGCGCTACATTCCGTGGTGAACATGAGCCTCAACCAATTAGCTTCTCCAGCCAGCTCTGTCCCTTGCTAGCTGCCTCCAATTACGCACGTGGAGTCGGTTAATGTCGTCCTCTATTGCGCCATCCCTCTGGGGTGGATTCGAAGATTTTCCGGGCCGGAGCACTGATGTCCATCCGCTCTATATGATCTGAGACGTTGAATTTGTACTCCTTTGGCTAGTTCTGGTGTCGCTGTGTTGGATCAACTTAAATAAGAAAGTTAGAGCTTGTCTCAGTTGAAATGAAAAAAATTAATAAATAAAATAAATAGGTAAATACGTTCATTAGTGTGTCTCAGCTACAGCATGCAGATCGTCAATGGTCTTTCAAGTGCGATGTTTAAAAAGTCACATGATAGTCCATCAACTTGTTTAAATACTTTTTTGACTTCAAAAAAGACTTCCATTATCATTTTAGACTTGCGCGGCGGACGAAGTGGAAATGTCCTTCTTCTTCGACCAAATAGAAGGGTTAGATCTGAATGACAACGGAATTTGTGTTTTAGTTAAGTGAACTTAGTTCCCATGCAAAGTGTATTCCATTTTCTTATATAGTGCACCCTTCGAAGCATCCAACTCCTACTAAACACTTTTGAAAGTGCAATGCACCAAACAAAGGTATAAAAGCTTATGTCGTTTAACCAGTATGGGAATGGGATGCATGCTGCCTCTGCAACACACTGCTTGGGGTCACTGTGTGATTTGGATGACAAGAAACCTCGCCTCTACTCCAAATTCTATAGTCAGCCTACGCAGAAGAATTGCAGGAGAGCAGCATGCCCCCATACATATTTTCTCATTGTTTATACACGGTACACTTTAACGGACCATATGGCGTTATTTCGCAATTAGGTGATGGCTTTAGTTCTTGGTGGAATTGGGAATTTATCTTACATTTAAAGAGAATTAAACCACATGACTTTTTTAGGATTGAATTGCCACTCTACATGGGAACTAAATCGACTTGTGACAGTTAGGGACCTTTCTCAGATTGTAAACCACATCAATACCAACTACTATACTATACAGCCTGTAACTAATTTTTTCCTTTCATAAAGCTATTTCTTACTGGGCTATGTTATGGGAGAAAAGTTCAACTTCAAGATAAGAACGACTTTTTTCAATAGGAATGAACTAAGCTTGTCCAGTTATCTCGCTGTTGAATCATTTTTAGGCACCATTTTCACCAAAAGCATCAGATTTGATGAAACAAATGCTTTTCATTTTATGACATATCTCCCATGAGATATATATGATTTATCACGTCTAAAATTCCTTGTTATTGGGTGAATAAGACTCTGTCCCTGCATCTGAGAATATTTTTTTATTTTTTTAAACCTAACTTAATCTACTTATAGTAAATTAAAAGCGTACTTAAAATAAAATAAATATATTTAAATCTATAAAGGGCACAGCAGCAATGTTTTATAAAATTTAATTTAAAGTTTTTTTTTAATATTTTTTATTGTTGCTTTACTAATATAAAAGTCAACTATGAGCAATATAGTTAGTACATTAACGGGTTCATCGTTCTATCCGTTATCAGCCTTCGACATTCTAAATAAAACAAAACATCGGGTGGAATAAAACCGATAATATTTTCCGAATTAATATGATCACGTAATGCACTTGCTTCCAGAAAATAACTCCTTTCTACGAAAATACCAGTTAGTTTGTACCTCGCCGAGTGCAGTCGCTTTTTCAATTCATTCCGTCTTTTCATTTATTTTTGCCTCTATTTAACTACACTAAATATTATTTCCGCGCTTTTATCCAATAAACCAATCGAAGAAAAGCTCATAAGAAAAAATAAGTGACTGTATTCATTTATCTGACCCTGTTTAGCCAATCATCAATAATTTAAGCAGAAAACATTTCCATGCTACATGTGTCGGCTTGAACAAAGGTTCTTTACCTTAAAGAATTTATTGAGACGATGCTCGCGATAAAATGCTTAAGTGATTAGTTCGCAAGCTCTGCAGGAAAAATAAACTATAGCACAAACAATGCTTGATCCAATTTGAATGAATTCATCAAATCGTTTGATGAATCAAACCAAAACAGTACACAATCCGCGACCTACCTTAAAAAATAATATAAGAAAAATTAATGAACAATCATCTTACTTCCAACTTCCCATTACAAACGACAATAACCTTGAAATGCTAGCAAATATTAAAAAAGAATACAATTTCAAGTGAAATAAAATCAACTGCTTCACTTTGAATCCAAAGTGAAAGACCATCAAACCCCAATCACACCGACATGCTCACCAATAAATGTCTTTCAACATCAATCCTGACTCTTCCTCCTCACCTTTAAATTCCTCAAATCCTGCTGAATTTCTTCAATTTCCCAGCCTCACCATTGGGGCAAAATAAGCTAATTTTCTAAGCTCCCATATTTTAAACCCAAATTCTTTTTTTTTCTGCCTCCAAAAGATTCAAGGCCCCCACCCTACTTTGATCTTTCTTCTCTTACCACCTAACGTAAAACTAACTAAACAGACTTACTGAGTAACAGGAAAAGTTATGTCTCAGCGTACTATATGTTCCGAAGTAGGTTTCCACGGGGAACTTCTTTTGGGTAGTAGAAGGACAGCGCCATGCTTGTCGTTGTATGGCTAAGCTCGACGGATTGGGGGTGGTTCTTGCCGCTTCCACTGTTCCTTTTATCGCAATATATATTAAAAAGAAAGGTCTGCCTACTGACCCGGTACAGTTACCCCTGTGGGTTCGGGGATGTAAGAATAGGCCCACGGTATGGATGTGCCTGCAGTAAGAGTCTGCTAAAACATCCTCCCCTCCGGGGGCAGAATTGGCCTATGGTCAGCTTGCCGGAAGTACGAGCCTTCCAATACCTAGTCTAGTTAAGCAACTACCACTTATTCCGTAATGAAACGTGGTAGTAACCCTGCTTCTAGGCGGGTATTCAGGGAGTGTCCTAGTCTTCACCTTGGTTGGCTGGATTACTGAACTGTTTGCCTTACTGGATGGTGGGCTAGCGACTTCATGGAGTCAACCACAAATGCGTCTCATGAGAGACGGGCGAGGCCTCACCTAGGGTCTAAAAGTAGGTACCATGGGTTTACAGAAGCTTCGGCTGATTACGTGAGCTTGTCTCGGTAGCAGTTGCCTGTTAAAATTGAGGTAGGCCCCATTGTGGGCGCTTCATGGGGGCTGTGGTTACTCCAAATGCGGAAGCGAAAAGGTACCTTTGGTTTCTGGGAGGATGGCACGGCTTCGTAAGAAGCGTGTGTTCATTGTCTTATTTAACCTTGATACTAGGGGTGCATGATAGGCCCTGCTTCTTAGCAAGGAGGATGAATTTACCATGAAAAATTCATCATTTGCTACTAGAATGGTTTAGCGGACCACTCTAGTTGATAGTGTGGTCTGGTAAACCACTTAAGGGGTCTTGTCCGCCCCAAGAGAACTCCATAAGTGGGTAGGCCCACGGTGGAATTAAGCCTTAATAGGCAGGTGTCCACGTAAAGCCTCTTCACGATCTGACCCGGTACAATTTAGGCAGATATACGACAAATACCACGAGCTTCTGAACATATCCCTAAAACGATCTCCAAAGCGGAGAGATCGCCTTATCTTCGTTTCATCGTTTTTTCGTTTTTTCATTCTAAAAGAATTTCTTACCTTTAAAGAGTACGATAAGACTCTGATAATTTTTATCGCTCGAAACACTATCTCGGTCCAACCACTCTCCAATTACCACCCTCGTTCCCTCTATAGCAAAAATCTAAGAGGTATTCGCTCTAGAACACACTCTGTGTATTGAAAGTCATAAGCTCTACCCTATGACGTTTTTACGCTTACTGAAATAAATCTTTCCAAGAACATAAAAATCAAGAGCGGTTTCCTTCGTCTTTTTTTGTTTTTCGCGACAAAGAACAGTCTCTTCTTGGATATCCATGCAGATGCGTCCTTATTGCTGTAAATAACAAGTTCGATTTGACCCTGGTTTCTTCTTCCTCCTTGAATATGCTAGACTACATATTCATTAATTAGTCACCCTTAAATCAGTTCCGCTTCCTCGTGTTTCTACATCCTTCCTGGCACACCCATCCAATCTTACATGATTGCTGTTGATGTCATTGATAAAGTGATAGCTATTTCTGAAGCACAAGACGAAGTTCTAATCTTTGGATACTTCAATCTTCCTTCAACTCTGCCAATCTTGTTTCGTCCAAAGAATGTGTTTTTGATGATGATCTTTCTGATTCCGCCCTTTATCAAGTGCGTTTAATTCAGAATTACATAGGCTGATAACTCAATTTTATCTTCACCTCTGACCCGATTAACTCATCTGTTTCAGAAAGCATGAACCCTTGATAAAGCAACAGTGTCGATCTCGATTTTAAGCTCGTAGAGGCCGGACGTCGAGGTGCGCGCACAAATAATTAAAACAAAAGTCAAAAAAAAAAAATATTGCGCATTGTTATCGCGAGTGTTTTAAAAAAATAATAGACACTTGTTAGAGAAATTGAAAAAAAAACCCTCGCGTGTGCTGTAAAGAATATAATAATATACACTGGCGTCGTTGGAAGAAAGATAAGATACCCATTCGCGCTGTGCAAAAAAAATAATACACATTCGCATAACAAATTATCCTCTTATCTTTCCCAAGACCTTAGTGCTTAACTGCTTCTTTCTTATCTACTGTAGGCATCGTATCACCATCTTATGCTTGCGGTAAATTGGTAAGGGCTTCTGAGTTTGTCCTATTGTGCTGCATATTTAAACTAACTTTTTGTATGCAAGCTGTCTTATGGGCATAACACCTAAGACCGTTTGTTTATTACAGAAATTAATTTGGATTTTCACTGCATGGTTCGACTTAGTCCGAACTACACTGTTCAAAATAGGCCAGCTGTTTTGGCATTAAGTGAAACCCAGCTTGGTGCCATTACTCTATTCCCATCATGGTCTCGTTGTCTATTTTAGGACTGATATTGCTTGCCAGAGCCCTCCCCAATATGGGCAATGTTCCAACACGGACTTTAACTTCTTATGGCTTAAATTCACTGTCCGCAAGCATGTCATTCATTATTGTTTTATTTACAGGAGTCCAAATCTTGACAGTAATTCGACCTGTAACGAGTTTGATGCACTGTCTGATTCCATCTCGAAAATCGTTTCACTTTGTCCTCGCACTGAAATCGTTATTGCGGGCGATTTAAATGTACACAATTCCAATTGGCTCCGCTATTCTGGCCAGACAACACCCGAAGGAAGGTATGTCGAGCTCTTTGCCGGGTTACATCACCTTACCCAACTGATCGATGTGCCAACGCGTATACCGGATGTTGCTAGGCAAGCCGCCCATTCTCTTGACTTGTTTCTGACTTCTCACCCTGATAAATATACCATTAGTGTAACTTCTCCATTTGGCACTTCAGACCATTGTGTCATTTCAGCTAATTTCTCATCCTCCACCCATCCAGTTAAAGAAAAACTTCCCTCCAGGACCGTTTGGTAATACGAGAAAGCCAACTGGGACGGCCTGAATATTTTTTTTCCGAATCTTTGCCTAACCGCAACGTTGCCTCTCCTGTACTCGAGAATGTACATTTTTCCATGGGACATATTTTTTTCCGCACTCGTACAGTAGCAAGAATTCTCAAAGATCTCGATATACATAAATCCGCTGGTCCGGATGGTATACCCCCGATTCTTCTGAAGAAGTGTTCTTCCACACTGGCAAAGCCACTGCGTAAGCTTTTCCATCGCTCCTACTCTTCTGGAATCTTCCCTGGAAAATGGAAAACAGCATTTGTCCAGCCTGTCCCTAAGAAAGGTGACCCATCCTTCCCTTCCTCCTACCGACCCATAGCACTGTCATCCCTTCTTTCTAAGGTCATGGAAACACTGATTACCCGTCAGTTTAAGGAATATCTCGAAGATCGAAAGCTTCTTCATGATCGTCAGTATGGCTTCACAGCAACCATTCCACTGGTTGCATATCTCACCGAACAGCTGAACAAATCTTTATATCGCTTTGGTGAAAGTAAGATTATTGCTCTTGATATCTCCAAGGCATTTGATAGAGTTTGTCATGAAGCTCTCTCATCGAAAATGCGTGCTTTTGGGATCGATAATACTCTTGTTAGTTGGATTAGAAGCTATCTTCTGTACCGTCCAATACAAGTTGTATTGGACAGATTCAAGTCTGATTCCCCACAAAATAAATGCTGGTGGGCTCTGTTCTGTCTCCGACTCTTTTCCTCTATTTTATAAATGATCTTCTGTTACTTCTAATCCACTTAACTGTTTTGCTGACGACTCTACCCTCAGCTTTTCATATTCGTTCGATAATTCACGTCCTTCGCTTTCAGACGTACAATTGCAACGGTACCGTATGTCAAGCTCATTAAACTCCAATTTATACAGCATTTTTAAATGGGGTAATAGGAATCGTGTCCTCGACGACCTCCGTTAGAACGACCATATATTTGAGGGCGCTAAGAATGCTGCTAGGTGCTCAGGTTTTCTGTATCGGTGTAAGAAGTATTTTTCCCCATCTGATCTGGCTACAATTTATAAAGCGTTTATACGCCCTAAGCTCGATTATAACTCCTACCACTGGGCCGGTGCTTCGCAAACATCGCTTCGCCTGCTTGAAAGGATACACAATCGAGCGTTAAGATTGATAGAAATAGAACTGCCGCTGTTACAATTGCCTCTCTTGAACACCGACGCAATGTTTCATATCTTTCCTTATTTTGTCCTTTCTTTTACAAAAAATGTTCACTCGAAGTAGCCAGTTGCATTCCTCCCCTTAAAACTGTTTCCCATAATACTCGTCTCGCAAGGAATGCTCATCAGTTCACCCTTGAACCCAATTTCGGACGTAACGTGAAATATAGGGATCCCTTTTTTAGCCGAACAACACGAATTTGGAATAGTTTACCCGGCGAGATTTTCCCTTACCATTTTGATCTGCAAACATTCACAACCAATGTTAATCGACACCTCCTACCTCTCCCCTCCCTATCTTCCTATTGCCCACGCAGTGTGTTACATTAAAAGGGAAACAAATAGTCCCTTGTGCGCGCGTTAAGTATACAAAAAACTAGTTTGTTTTGTAAAAAAGGACCTACAGTTTTGCATAAATATTTATATTCCCCTTTCGCGTAAACGGTCCTTTTTAACTTCTCCCCGTGGTACAATCATAAGCTACGCGAGCTACGAAACAGGAGAAATAAACTTTGGGTTAAATATCTTCGACGTATTCGATTCGATTACTACGACTACTTGGGAGTGTATTATAATTTTGCAATGGCTTTGCATCCACCACCTAAGCAAATTTTATAACGGATCCGCAGTACTTATAAGTTTAGCCAATTTCGGACGTAGCGTGAAATATAGAGACTCTTTTTTTGGCAGAATAACAAGAATTTGGAATAGTTTATCCGGCAAGATTTTCCCTTGCCATTTTGATCTGCAAACATTCAAAACCAATGTTAATCGACACCTCCTATCTCTCCCCTTCCTATCTTTCTAATTCCCGCGCAGTGTGTTCCACATTAAAATGGAAACAAAAAGTCCCTTGCGCGCGCGTAAATTATAAAAATAAAAAATGCCAAACTTTCAAATATTATCTCCAAACTCTTCGAAAGCATTATGTATTGATTCACTCTCTTTCCAATTCAAATCTCTGATATCCTCAAATCAGCACGATTTTTGTAAGGGAAGGTCTACCACAACAAATCTTATTGAGTTCGATACATTTTCACTCTCTGCCATGGAAAAAACTTACGAAGTAAACGTCATCAGTACAGATTCCGGTAAGGCTTTCGACAAAATCTCTCATAGTTTTATTCCTTTTTAAGCTTTCCTTTCTCGGTTTCAGTCCTAGCCTTCTTAAATGGATATCCTCGTATCTTGACAACCGCCAATACAGACGAGTCCGTTTTCATTCTGCTCTCGCAGTTGCTTTTGTGGCCACCTCTGGGGAAGCCATCTTGGGCCCCTCTTGTTTATCCTTGCCATTAATGATGTTGAAAAGATATTTCAATCATCTGATATCTCCTTTTTGCTGATGATGTTAAAATTTTCAAAAGGATCTCCTCTGGTTGTGATTCTCTCCTGTTTCAAAATGAACTCAATTAATTTTTCAATTGGTGCAAAAGAATTTTCTCGAATTTAACATTTCTCAATGCGAGCTAATTACGTTTTCTCGAAAAAGTAAAAAGCCTCCCCTCAGATCTTATCTTCTTCAGAGCCTTCCCATTAACCGCCTACAGCTTATCCGCCATTTAGGTGTCCTCTGTGACTGCGAATTAAATGTTCGCTCTCATATGGACAATGCTATACCAAGAGCTAACTCCGCCCTTGGTTTTATTAAAAGGTGGTCCAAAGAGTTTCAGAACGCATTTTTAACCAAATCCCTTTATATTTCCTATGTTCGTCCTATCCTTGAGCATGCATCACAAGTATAAGCCCCCTATCGCGCGGTTCATATTTTTAGAACAAAGACGTTCAACGTCGTTTTCTGCTCTTTGCTCTCCGAGGTCGTTATGACTCTAAAAACTTCTCCTCATCTGTGCCACCCTACCTTGACCGACTCAAAATTGTAAATCTACACCCCCTTCAAGTCCGTGGGAATGTGTTTGACATCATTTTCATTCATTGGCTTCTTACAGGTGGCAATGACTGTTTTAATCTTTTTGATCTCATATTTTTCAGCAACCCACGTACCTTAAGACATCATCGTGTCTTTTTTACTCTTCTACCCATCGTACTTCCTATGGCCTCATAATGAACCATTAACCCGCATGTTGAGTAAAATCAATTTGATCTCTCCTCTTTTCGATTTCAACCTTCTAAGTCCTTGTCCTAAATCCCACCTCTTACATCATCTTTCCTCCTTATAAATTAAGTGGGTTTAATGAGTTTTTAAGTTTAGTTAAGTTTAATTTAAGCTGGTTTTAATCTAATAAATTGGACGTTAGCCCTAACAAAATTAAAAAAAAAAATTAATACACGAATACGACAACACCTTCCCTCCAACACCATTAAATTTGTTCTCAAAAGCTTCAAAACCGAAAGTCCAAAAAGCCCATTATGATAAAAACCAATAAAAAACTATAAAGTAGTGTTTTCAATTGGCAAAGGTAACTCTGTTGGTGCAATACCTTTTTTCAATTCATACAGAAAGTGTAGGTAGAAGTGAGTAAACGATCATTATTCTCTATTCCATCAACGTTGATGGTGATAGGTTATGGTGGAGAGTACCGAGATTTTTTTAAAGAGCTACACAGAATTCATGTACGTTTATCAGGGGCTTTGTATATTTTTCAGTAGAAGATTTCTCAATTCAGGTCGTGATCATATACACCGGCGCCACTGTTTTGAAAAAAGCTCGCCCTTAAGCCCTGGTACTGCCAATTTTTACTTAAGAGACTTTAGTAAATAACTTTTACCGTGGTATAAACCTATTTGCCTTAAAACAACCAAGGCCAACAATCAGGCCACAAGCTCCCCTAGCCCTGGACGGAGTTTGAAAATCTATATGAAAGCTAATATTGGAGATCTGAGACATATCGATTTTTAAAAAAAAAGAACAAAGCCGGAAAGAAAGAAATTTTGTTCATCGAAAAAAGTACATTTTTTTATATACTTTTTTTGGATATCAGACAATTCCAGTCCGACTTGGTAAGGATCAGCGTTTACGAGAAATTTTAAATTCGACGCTTGAAATTTTTCATAATATTTTTAGTGTGTAATGCCTTATACGAATTCCATTCTCCTTTATTCGACGCCAGCAAGATTTTTTGAGAATAAGACGTCATATAAATTAAAATTATATTAAATAATATAATACATAGTTCACATAAAAACTATACTCATTTGAAAATATACTGAATTTATAGATCCGAAATTTATTACGATTTTTGTTTCAAAATATATGTTGTTGTCGATTCAACACATTATTTTTTACTTCCGATTATAGGTACTTAAAGGCAAGTTTAGGATTCGTGAATATAAACAATAAATTGCACGACTGGATCACACGTACTTGCTCATATATAGCATAAAATTTAAGAAAATTAAAGCATTTATTCGATTTTTGTGACTTTTTTGATTGTTCGAAAAAAGTACATTTATTTGTATTGAGTGAAATAATTTAAACGCCATTTTATTTCTTTAAGGAATGTTAAAAAGTATTAATTTTTTTTTTCAAAATTATAGGAGCGCTTTTTAAATAAAACGATTTTTTTTAACAACTTTTTTTTTTATTTAAAAAAATAATTTAAAAATTCAGTTTTAAGCACAAAAATAACATAAATTTACAAACAAAATTTAAAAAAAAATTCACCTACCCGTTTTTAAAATATTGATTTTCCAAAAAAAAAGGAAAAAAAATTATTAAAAATACAAAAAAAAGTTTTTGAAAAAAATTTATAAGAAATTACTTAGGCTACTTACATCTTCTTGAATATCAATTTTGATAGTAATCGGATAACCAGTTTTCGAGGAAGTCGAAGAAAAAAACCGGTCCTATGGGAGGTACCGTTTTTAGTCCACCATATTTCATAGCGCATACCTACAGTAGTACACAGATTTTTTTTATAAAAATTCTTGGAGCCGTTTTCGAGAAAAATAAGATCTTACATAACGGTAATATGGCAGGTACCGTTAATTTTTGAGCCAAAAACAAACTAAAAAAACTCCTCTGTAGAGAGTCAAAATAACTTTAAGTTCAAAATTTGAAAACGATTGGCCAAACTGTTTAGGCTGCAATCGAACACCCGTACAGACAGACAGACAGACAGAAAGACGGACAGAATTTTGCCAGAACCTCAAATATGTTTCTCTATCATCCTACCGTCATGTTTGATTGTTATCTCAAATTTTTTTTGCACGAATGCATAACTTCCATTATAGCACCCATAATCGCAAGTAAAAAAATGCGTTGTCTGTAAAGTCGGTTTACGGACGATAATTTTACGTAATAGCGTCATAAGAAAACATTGATGGCAGCAACACTAACATACAGCCCGTTAACTCACGCCATACACAATTTAACTTATCACGTGAACAAATCTAGTGCTAAATCTACTACAAGGTACTAAATCTAGTACTAAGTCTGGTACCAAATCCAATACCAAAAAATAAAATAGTACTAATTTCTACCAAAAATACTATTGTACCAACAACCTAGTACCAATGAGCACCAGTTTTATATTTAACTAGCGGTACTCGGCACGCGTTATTACGCCCTAGAAAAAACATGTGTCAATGTGAAATGCGAAAATAATGCTAGCAGGACCAAGACATTCACAGGAACTATGTCTGGACAAAACTATATTTACCCTGTGGATTTCATTAAAATCCGTTGGGCGGACACACGTACACACATATGTACATAGATCTGATATTCGCCTGGGGCTCAGAATACGTTTGCGATCGATTTTTGTCACAATTCAGGCCTAATGCACACTTGCGTAATTTTGACGCTTTTGCGCCTTACAGTACTCTCAAATAAATAGAGTAATGTAAGAAGCAACAGCGTCACCGCTGCGTCAAAATGACGCAAGTGTGCACCGAGCCTCAGAGTCACCAAAATAAATTACAGGACGATCGCACGTACTTGCTCATATGTGCGGTCACATTGTAGAATAAAATTAAGAAATTTAAAGTGAACATCAACGCATTTATTCGATTTTTGTGACTTTTGATTGTTCGAATAAAGTACGTTAAATTGTATTGGGTGAAATAATTTAAACGCCATTTTATTTCTATAGGAAATGTAAACAAGTATGAATTTTTTTCAAAATTGTAGAAGCCGTTTTTAAATAAAACTGTTTTTTTAACAACTTTTTTAAAAAAAAATAAAAAAAAAAATCAAGAATACAACTTTAAGCACAAAAATAACGTACATTTAAAAACGAAATTAAAACAAAATTCACTTACCCTTTTTCAAAATATTAATTTTTCAAAAAAAAAATAAAATGTTTAATTATTTTAAATAAAAATATAAAAGTTTTTGAAAAAAATACACTAAATTACTTAGGCTAAATTTATCTTCTTGAATATCAATTTTGATTGTAATCGGATCACCAGTTTTCGAGGAAGTCGAAGAAAAAAACCGGTCCTATGGGAGGTACCGTTTTTAGTCCACCATATTTCATAGCGCATACCTACAGTAGTACACAGATTTTTTTTATAAAAATTCTTGGAGCCGTTTTCGGGAAAAATAAGATCTTACATAACGGTAATATGGCAGGTACCGTTAATTTTTGAGCCAAAAACAAACTAAAAAAACTCCTCTGTAGAGAGTCAAAATAACTTTAAGTTCAAAATTTGAAAACGATTGGCCAAACTGTTTAGGCTGCAATCGAACACCCGTACAGACAGACAGACAGACAGAAAGACGGACAGAATTTTGCCAGTAACTCAAATATGTTTCTCTATCATCGTAATGCCATGTTTGATTGTTATCTCAAAATTTGTAATCTGGACTAATGCATAATTTTCATTATAGTACCTATAATCGCAAGTAAAAAATGACACACAAATCCTCTCGTTAAATCCACACACACACACACACACACACACACACACACACACACACACACACACACACACACACACACACACACACACACACACACACACACACACACACACACACACACACACACACACACACACACACACACACACACACACACACACACACACACACACACACACACACACACACACACACACACACACACACACACACACACACACACACACACACACACACACACACACACACACACACACACACACACACACCAATATCTACATCTACTTTCTACTTTAATAAAACTCCGCCTATTTTGTATTTTTTTTTCTTTTCTTCTTCTTTTTGTATCAGAGTGGAATTATTTTGGGAATCCATTCGTTTTCGTATTCGCCTGGTGCTCAGAATACGTTTGCGATCGATTTTGGTTGACAAAAAAACCGACATACCGTCTCCTTAAATCCACACACACACCGCATTATTTCATCTACTTTCTACTTTAACAAAACTCCGCCTATTTTATATTTCTTTTTTTATTCTTTTACTTTTTGAATTTGAGTGGAATTATCTTGGGAATTTGCGCCTGTTCTTTTTCATGTTCGCCTGGTGCTTGCGATCGATTTTTGTTGAAAGAACCACAGTATCGCGGTTAGCATGAATCATGGAATTTATCAGCATGAGTCATGTTATTTCGTATGTGTAGCCTGTCATCGATTTATGTGTCGTTATTATGTCAAAAATTGAGATAACAATCAAACATAACATTACGATCATAGAGACAAAAAATGTCCGACCGTTAGTCTGTCCGGGTGTATATCGAGCAGCTGCGTAAACGGGTTAAGCGATTGCCTCCCATTTTCGTATATCGGATATCTCTTATGGTATTCCTCAGAGGGGAAATTTAAGTTTTATCTTTAGGGTTAAAAATTACGTACATATAAGTTCACACTGTGTTATTTTCAACGTAAATGTAAGTCAAAGATCGTGCGACCCAGTCGTGCCCATTTTTTTATTTTCCTACTTATGTGAACAACGGCAGAAATGTTCAGTTCAATTCAAATCGCACGATTTTATTTGCTTTTATATTTCGTTTTTGAATAGGTACAAACCTCAGAAGTATGTAATTTAAGACTTGAAGTTTTCTGAAGGCGTTCCGTGTTAAAATTATCTTTGATTTCTACTTTAAATCACACAAATCATCAAGCAATGTGGATCTTTTGCAATTTTTGCATGACCTCAAGAAATTCCGTTTGTTTCAAAAATTAAAATTAGATTTTGTAAATGTTAAATATATAGCCTTATTCCACTTGAGGGCACTGTGTTAGCTTGCCACAAAAAATATTTATAGAATATCCCTTTAACTGTTATCCTTTAGTCTCGGGTAGTAAATATCTTAAAAAATATATATATATATATAATAATAACAAAACCCCAAAGCTTTAAAATTTAAATAATTTCACATTATAAGGCAACTTTTACTGCATTGCCAAAGGCAACAAATTGAAATTATTTGGCAAACGAGCATGAAACAAGGAGAAGGCATTAGCGTGGCTTGCTGGGTTTCTTTATAAAATGGTGCCCCTACTAGGATTTATTGATTTTTTTTACTTTCCTTTCGTATGGTGTTGTATTTTCTACACAGAATGTACCATGAATGAAATAACATTTAAATTTGTTTATTTTTATCCTCCCCAGTGACTCCAAACCATGGCCCCAAAATCACAGGTGGACAACCACGATACCAAATAGGAGATGTTGTTCGTGTTAACTGCACATCGGCGCCATCGAAGCCCGTCTGTCATCTAAGTTGGCTTATAAACGGTGAACCGGCAAATCAGTCACACCTCAAGAAATTTGACAACATTATTATCGGAAGAGAAGGGCTTGAAATCGCTCGGCTAGGCCTTGAATTCAGGGTCAGGGGGTTCCATTTCAAAAATGGAGACATGAAATTAAAAGTAAGACAGAAAAAACTAAATATTGTGTATCTTTTAAACATTTTTTTTAATTGCAGTGTGTGGCAAAGATCTCTTCACTGTATTGGCAGAGCAATGAAGAAAGTGTCGAAAGTGACAAACAGCAAAGAGCTCCAGCCTTGGAGTCCCGTGAAACAGTTGCAGCTAAATCTCAAGTTCATGGTAAGAAAAAGCTCACATACATTCTCTCCTGATTTTTTTTAATCAACTAAATCTCTTTTAAGGATCATCAGCGGCGACATCAAGTCGGAGTTTACATTGGATAAGTACAACCATATCAGCCCTCGTATCAACAAAGTCCCTCCTTATATTCATACACTTTATTAGGTAACTACTACCTGTCTTAGCCATTTAAGTAAAATCTACTCGAACGCACTGAAAGATGAACTAGAATCCATTAAAAAAATGCCAAATGTAAAGTCCTAAATTCTTTTTTTCTAAAAAAAAACTTAAACAAAATTCAAAACCTACAAATTAATACATTTTCCAACTTTTTATGTAAAAAGATTTTTCATCATTTTCTTTTTTAGAAAAAAAACAAAAAAAAAACATAGCTTTAAGATAAAATCTTTTAAAAGTTCATGAATGATTTTAAGACGTGCATATAATAAAATTGTATAAAGTAAATCAATTAATAAATATATTTAGTTATACATTAAAAATGTAAATTTATTATTTTAGAAATATTTTTAAAATTTTGAATTTTAATAAAAAAAGAGACAGAAACATAGGTTAGGTAATTTTACTGTAGTTTTAAGTAAATGTTTAAAACTAATCATTGATGTATCAATTAATATAGTTAACTCTGCACTTATGTCTTTATAAATACAAAAAAAAAAAATTAACATGTATGAATTATATCGTTAAAGAAATATTATGTTTGGATTCTATGCACAAAATATATTTTTTGTAATTTTTTGATTTATATTGTAAAAATAAATTGGCAAATTAAATAAAAAAAGAAACGATAAGTTAAATAAAAAAACATAATTTTTCTGGTAATAAACGAGAACAAAATACCGAAATGTGTTTCATTTTAAAACTCTCTAACCATAATCTATACAAATAAATAAAAATGAAATATCTGTTTTTAAAATCAAAATAACAGCTTTTTACTTGATGCATAGGAAAGGATATACTTATAACAAAAACACAATTTAAAAAATTTATGAAAGATGGACAGACAGATAGATAGACAGTATCTGTCTGTCTTTCTGTCTGTTTGTTCCGGGTAATCTCGGCAACGGCTGCAGTGATTTTGATGGGACTTTCACTAGCAGGTGTAAGGTATAAAAGCTAGGTAGAAAAAAAACAACAGAGCAGTCTGTGTCCAGCGGTAGAATTTAAAAGACTAATAAATTGTTAAACGATAACGGTCTGTTTTATTTTACAAAAACCCAAACGCGAAAACGGTATTGTGGCGAGGTTTCTTTTAAATATTTTTGCATCGATTGTGTTGCTGTGAAGGTGCAGAACGGAATTTTGGCAATTTTATATCGCACCACAGAACAAACAAGTCGCCGATTGGTCCGTTAATCCTCTTGATTGAAGAAAAAAAAATACAAAGTGAGTGTCAATTTGTCTGTTTTGCATATACATAAGTAGTTTTTTTCTCATCGCAACAACGCAGACATGAGAACAATTTTTTTCTATAGTTCGATTCAGCTGTTTTTTTTGTGGGCTCTTGAACAGTTCTCCTTATTTCTTTTTCTTTAAACAAATACTTGAGGAAGCATACACTCTTTGACTGTGGAGAACTTTAAACACTACTACAGATCAGTAAGCAAAGATCAGCATGATGACCAAAGATGAGCTGCGTGAGGAAAAGCTCGTCTTAGAGCAGGGTGTCCTCTAGGAAGAGTTGCAAGCGCGATTAGTGCAGGCTACGAAACCAGGTGTGGCTAGAGCCAAGGATCTTCTTCTTCTTCTTCTTCTTAGGTGGCCATACAGTCCAGGGTGGACCTGGGCCTCAACCAACAAGCTTCCCCAGCCAGCTCGGTCCCTAGCTGGCTGTCTCCAGTTTCGCACGTGGAGTCAATTGAGGTCCTCTTCCACTTGTGTGCGCCACCTAAGTCTCGGTCTTCCTCTACTGCGCCGTCCCTCTGGGGTGGATTCGAAGATTTTCCTGACCAGAGCATTGATGTCCATCCGCTCTATAAGACCCAGCCATCTGAGACGTTACATTTTTACTCTTTTGGCTAGGTTTGTGTCGCTGTACAGCCGGTAAAGTTCTTCATTGTATCTTCTTCCCCACTCTCCGTTTATGCATATGGGACCAAAAATCACCCGAAGAATCTTTCTCTCGAAACAGCCTAAAGTGTCCTCATCCGCTTTTGACAGCGTCCATGCGTCTGCACCATAGAGCAGGACTGGTATGATGAGGGTCTTATAAAGGGACAGTTTAGATGCCTTCTAAGCCCGAAGAAGAAGCGATTGGCAAGAGTTATTCTTCGTTTAATTTCAGCGCTGGTGTTGTTGTCTGAGTTAATAGCGGAGCCCAGGTAGACAAAGTCCCTAACCACCTCCAAGTAATAGCTGTCTACGGTGATGTTTTGTCTAAAACGTCGATGTTGGGTGTCTCTTCTTGATGACAGCATATACTTGGTTTTGCCCTCATTGACTGCTAAACCCATCTTTGCCGTTTCCGTCTCAATACTCACAAAAGCGCTACTGACATCACGCTGCGTTCATCCGATTATGCCAATATCGTCGGCGTATGCGAGTAATTGGACGGACTTTTGAAAGATCGTGCCTCTGGTGTTGGTGTGAGAGTTCTGCACTATTCTTTCAAGTATGATGTTGAAAAAGTCGCATGACAGCGCATCGTCTTGTCTAAATCCTTTTTTGACTTCAAAGGTGTCGGTGAGGTCTTTAGCGACCTTGACGGAACAGCGTGCGTTTTCCATCGTCATTTTACACAGGCGAACGAGTTTGGCAGGGATGTTCAAACTGCACATTGCTCTTTAAAACTCATCTCTCTAAATGCTGTCGTACGCGGCTTTGAAATCGATAAAAAAGTGGTGGGTATCGATTTGAAGTTCTTGAGTTTTTTCCAAGATCTGCCGTAATGTGAATATTTGATCGATATGGACCTATCAGGTTGTTGACGAATGGCTTTAGGCGTTCACACAATACAGCATAAAAGATCTTGTAGGCGATGTTGAGGAGACTGATACCCCTATAGTATGTGCAGCTCAGAGGGTCTCCTTTTTTAAGGATCGGGCATGCTTTCTTCTAACCATAACTTGCTTATGAGTTGGTGCATGCTTATAGCCAAGTCATCGCCTGCAGCTTGGAAGAGCTTGGCAGCTAGGCCATCGGCTCCGGCGGCTTCGTTGCTCTTAAGTTTAGATATAGCTAGCTTTATTTCATCTAGATGTGGTGGTCGGAATTATTGGTCTACTCCGCCCAGATAAAGTGGACCATTCTGCTTGACAGCAGCTATACAGTCTGCAGAAATGGTTTTTCCGTATTCTCAACATCGACTGCGATTCCACTACGATGTTCCCTTGGTCGTCTTTGCAAGCTGCAGTTCGAGCTTTGTACTTTTGACAGTTTCTTTGTACCTTTTGGTAAAACTTTCGAACTTCATTCCTGCAATAAAAGCTCTCCATTTCCTCGATCGCGCGTTTCTCTTGTTCCCTTTTTTCTTTCTGAGAAGGCGGTGTTCCTCTTTCTTCTTCTGCTCGTAGAATGCACGGGTAGTTTTGGTCCTTCTTTGCAGCGCCGCCTTGTATGCTTCTTGTTTAGCTGCGTGTGCTTGCCCTCACTCATCATCAAACCAGGAGTTTCGTTGTGGTGGCCGTGTAAAACCCAGCAATTCAGTCGCGGCTTCCCTGATGGCATTTTGGCAATGTTGCCACTGGTTCTCATTACTTGATGCTGGCGGTAAAGGACTCCTTTGGAGGTTATTTGAGACTCGATCGGAAAAGGATCTGGAGATTTCTTGCAATTGCAGCCGTCCGACGTCAAACTTCATCACAGTATTACCTCTTCTTGGCGTGGGTCGTGATATCCTAAGTCGTACCCTGGCTACAACGAGGTAGTGGTCCGAGTCAATGTTTGCCCCTCGGAAAGTTCGGAAATCCATCATACTGGAGTAGTGCCTTGCATTGATCGCAATGTGGTCAAATTGGTTGACAGTGGATTGATCAGGGGATCTCCATGTCCCTTTGTGAATGTTGAGGTGTGGGAACTTGGTACTAGCCAAATATCTAGAGGAACCTAATAAGAGTGCTGTTTCTAGTACTGTTGCCGGTGGAAAAAGTGAAAACCTGGAATTGCGTAGCGAATTGCAAAGATTGAGGGAAACGATTTCAGAGCTCACGAAAGCGCAATCAGTAGTCAATGATGTTCGAGGGCAACAAAGTGTAGCCTCTTCAGGTGGGTGCTGTTCTCGGGCTATGTATACTGCCCAAGATGTTGCGGATATGGTACCAGAATTTAACCCAAAATCAGTAGCCAGGCTTTAATCATATATCTGGAATTAAAGGTAAGGGATATTCAGCACATTTACGGGTTGGATGAAAAACTAGTTTTGATGACGACTACAACAAAACTTATGAGTGCAGCCCAAATGTGGAGTCGCAGTTTAACTCCCGAGTCGAGTTCGACGAGTTCTTTACAGGATTTTGCCGAACTTTTCCTAGTGGAGACGATGATATGGACATTCATGACAGACTGCGAGGGAGGAGACAGTGTTATGGTGAAGAAGTACAAGAGTACGTCTTTGAGATGAAAGCAATTGCAAGTCGAGGGCATATCCAGGAAAGCACTCTAGTGAAATATATTAGGCGGGGTATACGTGATCCCGAATGTTAAGAGGCATTCCGTTCGGTGAAGCCTACATCAGTTGACATCTTTGAAAGGGTCCGGTGGTTACTCCAAATAAGAATGAAAAGTCGGCGTGGAGCGGATAGGCCTTGGGCTGAAGGAGCAGAAAAAAAGGTGATGACCGAGTTGGTAGTACTGGTAATGAGGCTAGGTGTTTCCGCTGCTAGGGAGTATGACATTATAAGAGAAACTGCCCCTTTCCCACTGTGGAGACTGGACGTAATTCAAATGGAACTCAGGAACCAGTCCAGTCCAATCCGACAAGACGGAATCAGTTGCTTATACGTGAGGATGGAAGCGAATATTCCAAAGAAGCGACAGTGAACGGGCATAAGTTGATGGCTTTCATCGACCTGGGACTGCGTAACTATGCGAGAGTCCGAGGCCGACGCTGGAAACCTGAATTACGTTCCGTATTAGACCCAACTACGAAGATTTGGTGGTAGAAGGTGTGTTGCCTTGGGGCGCCTATATGCTGAAGTGGCAGTCGACCAGCTGAAATCGCGGTGCGAAGTTCTTATCGTTTCGGAAGAGAATCAACCTAATTCTATGATTATAGGACGGAAGCTTCTGGACCAACCTCATGTAAAGGTGGAATGTCGATTGTAGACATCATGCAAGACACCGAAAAGCAGACACTCATGGTCAAAGACGAGTTCTTAAGAAGGGAGAAGCTGTGGGTAGCAGATCTAGACGTAGGAGAGGTTGGAGCGCTGAGTAGAGAGAGGTTGCAGGAACTTATAAATCTACACCGCAGTTGTTTCGCCACGAATGCGGAAGAGTTGGGTGAGTCAAATCTAAGCCAGTGTGAAATTCATTTCTCTAAATCTGTGCCAGTATACATTCAGCCGTATAGGATTCCATTTTCATGGCGGGCCGTCGTCAACGAAAAAGTTAAATAACTGCTAGAGCTAGGTGTGATTCGACCATCGACGTCTGACTATTGCTCGCTAATCGTTCTGACGAAGAAGAAAGACGGAACGGATAGATTCTGTGTCGATTTTGGAGGAGCACTCAACAAGGTCACTATTAAGCGAAAGTTTCCAATGCCAGTGATTGATGAGGTACTTACATCTCTCAGCGGGAACGCTTTTTTCACCATACTAGATTTGGCATCTGGTTACCACCAAATTCGAATGGAGGAGCAAAGTAAGAAATTTACAGCTTTCTCGACTGACAACGGGTGTTACGAGTTTAATCGGATGCCGTTTGGTCTCGTTAATGCTCCTGCTCATTTTCAAGCTTGTATGAACCAACTAAAATCAAGGCTGCTTAAAGGTGATGCGAAGGTGTATCTAGACGACCCTATTATTGCTAGAAAGACGGCCGAAGAGGGACTGGAAAAACTCCAGAGATTTCTACAAACATTTAAAGAGTTTGGACTAACTCTTAACGTGAGTAAATGTGCCTTTTTCAAAACTAATATCGATTTTCTTGGGTATCAGGTGGACGAAAGAGGGGTGAAGAGGGCTGTTATAACGGAATTCTCTACACTTTGCAATATTCATGAAGTGCGTCAGTTCCTGGGGCTAACAGGGTTTTTCCGAAAATTCATAATAAAAACGGGGAAGAATGTAAAAGGAGATGTCTATGGACACTTGTTTTAAGGTCCTGCATATGCTTATTAACGTGGGAGGGAAATCAAAGCCAGAGCAGCATTCCAGTGGTGCGACATAAGAAATCATCTCTGTACTTAAAACTTTGTCCGAAGTTCGGTACAAAGGTAAGTTGTTAGGCATTTTCGCAGTTCGAATATTACCGTGGAACTCTACTAAATACATAAATAGCAAGTGCATTAATCAGGATGTCATAAAAACAGATTAAAGATTGATTTCTTTTTCCGGTGAGATATATGTACCTCTATATTTCCAGCCGAGAGTGGAACTTTTACTACGAAAGCCGTACTGCCTGTCATTAAGATGTTTTTCATCGTCAACATATTTCTTAAGTTGAAAATGTAATTTTTTATTATTTTATTTATTTAAAAAAAAAACTAAATAAATCAGCGTTTCCATGACCTTGGTATGAAAGATGTAAGTGCAATTGGTTGATAGTTTGAATGTGAGGAAGATAGGATGTACAAAATCTTTTTCCAATCCAATTTAAAAGAAACAGAAGAAATACACACAAGAAAAAGCTTACGCATTATTTTTTTCAGTGTTGAAGAAAATCTCTTTTAAACGGTGCGGTGATGGCATGATGGGGATAATATTATGAGGCAATAGATTGGTGAATATTCAGATTTTTTAATACTCTTGCGACTTAACTACGAAAGATGAGTCGTTGAGGTAGCCATGAATTGGGTTGCAAATAAGTCAACTCTTGAGAACTGCTGACAAGAGTAGCGTTGAAAAAAAAAGTAGAAACCAATAAAGACGAAAAATTCCGTATGCTGTTTTATAACAAAATATTTTCATTCTTTTAAAATTGCAATATTTCAAAAAAATGATAGTCATTTCTTAAGAAAGAGTTAATCTTTTTTTTATTATTATTATTATTTTATTATTTAAAACACTTCATTTCTCACTCAATCAATTAGAACAAGCGTACACCTGACCGCCAACAAACACTGAATAAAATATAAAACTGATGCTTTAGTTAACCATTGAAATTTGTAATATAATGAAGTTAGCATACACGAGCAGGAAAGTTAGACAAAATACCCTCGCCCAGTTTTGTAAACATACTTATTTGATTAAAATCTGGAGTTTGTCTTAACAAAAATGTAATTTTCTTATAACAAATTATTCAAAAAGATTAATTTTTTAAATGCGAAACAGTGATTTTTGATGAAAAATAATACAACTTACATCATCATCTCCGTCTTTTCTGTCCTGAATCAATCTTTACATCTTTTAGAGACAGTAAGATTATTGCACTTGATATTTCAAAAGCACTTGATAGAGTTTGGCAGCAAGCGCTTTTTATCGAAAATGCGTGGATGCGTTTAATCCACAAAACTTTTTTGTTAGATTATTAATTAATACCAGTCGTTTTGGGCGATTTCAAATTTGATATTCACAAAATAAATACTAGTGGGTATTATTGCCTTTTTCGACGCATGCTGTCAGTTGATGAATTACTTCATACTTACAGAATAGATCCATCAAGAATTAATATTGAACGTACTCGAACTATAGACGGCAGCACATCTGTTATAATAATTCCTCGCTGTGGTCTATTTGAAAATTATTAAACTGACTGAGTTATTGACATATTATAGAGTAAGTAGAGACTATGCCTGTCTGTTCAATGAAAATTGTGAATACAGGAAAGATAAGACGTTTGCCTCTCAGTCTGTTGCATTGGCTTGTATATTTCTGTTTCAAGTAAAAGCGCTAACAGGGTTTTCGTACTTATCAAAATAAATCGTGCCAAATCGGATAGCAATGGTCGTAGGGTTACCACCTGTTGCGGCTAGCTTTTTAGCCGAATATTTTCGCAAACAATTCAAAAACCGCATAGTTCAAATTGCAAATTATTTCCCAAGGTTTTATTTATTGATTTGATTACTACATCGACGACGATTTATAGTTTTTGTTTTTCTTCCCACACAGTATGGGCCTTTTATACATGCGATCTACATAGAAAAGAAACTGTTTTTGTTCTTCGTCCCAAATGATGATAAACTAAATATGTGTCCAAGGTAGCCGATGACGTTGACGTTGATTATTCATGCTTATGAGTGCAGGTGCAAGTTTTCGTAGATTTCTCTCCCACTGCTATTCGGGAGCGACCGATGTTGATGTGTAAAGTGCATTGGCTGGCCTTGCCCTTTTTTTTGGTGGTGCATTGACATCAAGTTTGCTATTTTGGTGCCATAAAGAAAAAATAAATAAAACATAGGGTGATGTTTTGTGTGTATGGCAAGAAACAGTAAAATTAATTTATTTGCGTGTAGCAATACCACCTGCGGATTATAATACAATACAATACAATACTATTAATTTAAAAAATTATACATTCACTTTTTACTTGCGATTATAGGTTCTATAATACAAGTTATGCATTCATGCAGATTAAAAATTTTGAGATAACAATCAAACATGACATTACGATGATAGAGAAACATATTTGAGTTACTAGCAAAATTCTGTCCGTCTGTCTGTCTGTCTTGTCTGTCTGTCTGTCTGTACGGATGTATCTTGGACTGCAGCCTAAACGGTTGGGCCAATCGTCTTCAAATTTTGAACTTAAATTTATTTTGACCTTTTATTTTCTTTTCATTTCTTTTAGCTCAAAAATTAACGGCACCTGTCATATAACCGTTATGTAAAAGCTTATTTTTCTCGAAAAAGGCTTCAACAATTTTTATAAAAAAAAATCAGTGTACTATGTAGGTATTATATTATATATAAGTGAAAAAAAAAAATAATATGGTGGGCTAAAAACGGTACCTCCCATAGGACCGGTTTTTTTTCTTCGACTTTCTCGAAAACTGGAGATCCGATTACAATCAAAATTGATATTCAAGAAGATGTAGATAGTCTGAGTAATTTTACATTAATTTTTTTCGAAAACTATTTTCATGTATTTTTAATAATTTTTTTTTAGTTTTTTTTTTTTGAAAAATCAATATTTTGAAATTTTTTTTTAAATGAACGTTATTTTTGTGCTTAAGTTTGTATTCTTGAATTATTTTTTTTTTTATTTTTTAAAAAAAGTTGTTAAAAAAAACCGTTTTATTTAAAAACGGCTCCTACAATTTTGAAAACAAAATTTCTAAAGAAATAAAATGGTGTTTAAATTCACCCAATACATTATAACGTACTTTATTCGAACAATCAAGTCACAAAAATCGAATAAATGCTTTGATGTTCACTTTAATTTATTTAATTTTATTCAACAATGTGCGATCCAGTCGTGCAATTTATTTATTAAAAACATTAGCATTTCAAAGTCTAAACACAATTTTAACCAGTTTTAGTTCGCTATTTTTATAATATTATATATATTTATATTTATTAATCACAATACCACTTTACTCTAATTAAAATACAAGATCACGTCGAAACATTTTTCCAAAAGAATTTGATCACGTGAAGCACTTGCATCTTCAAGAAAATAACTTCTTTCTACTAAAATACCAAAGGCCAAAATATGTAACTGTATTTTAACGATTTTCCAAATATTAGTACTTTTCAAAACACAAAATCGACAACACCTACTCTCTCACACTACTAAATTTTTTCTCAAAAGCTTCAAAACTGAAAATGCTTTGATAAAAACGAATGAAAAACTTATAGGTAATAGGCAGTACTGTTATCAATTGGTTACACAAAATTCATGTATAGGTTAGTAAGTGGCTTTGTATTTTTTTTAGTAGAAATTTTCTCAATTCAATGGCATAATAATATAGACCGGCGCCACTGTTTTGAAAAAAGTTCACCCATAAGCACGGTACTGACAATTTTCATTGAACAGACTATAGTTAGTTGTCACATACATTATTTGAACAAAAAACTTAAACTATATACAGACCTCAATTCGGTTGGTTTCAAAACATACACATTAAAATTTTTAATAATTGAAAAATTTCAATAATACATAAATAGCTTCGGAAAAAGTTCGTAACTGACGTTTTTAGTTAGAATTAAAGGAAGTTTAAAACGAGAATTACATTGTGTCCACAACGACAGTATACTTCAACAGGAATTCCTCTTCGGCTTCGATTTGAACGCTTGTCCTCAATAACACTGCGTTTTTTTGTTCTAAAAAGAAAGCTATTCTGTCAGAGAGTTTCAAGACCCATTTCGTTCTTGAGAGCCTAAATGACTCTACGGGAATAAATTTTCGCACTCGAAAAATAGCCAAAACTTAAAATCGAAAAGCATATTATATCCATATATCCGCCGTACTGGATAGTATCACCGCTATTGTGCTGAAGATCTGTTCTTCTACTAAAGCTTCTTCTGAGCAGAGAGAAAATATCTTTGTTCCAGCCTATACCAAAAAAGGGGAATCCTCATCCCCGCAAACTACCGACAACTTGCAACTACGTCACAACTTTACAAGATAATACAAACAATAATTGGTTATCAGCTCAAGAAATATGTCAAGCAACGAAAGCTCATTGACTGAAAGTACGGAGAAATAGAACCATTAATGGCTTAAAAACCGAATACTGGAATAAATCCACAAATAGTTTAGCATTTGAAAGAGTCTGACAACAGGCCCACTTATCGAAAATACAATGCTCTTTAACCCGATGATGCTTCTCTCCTGCGTTAGTTCAAAACTACCTTTTGAACTAATCAAAACAAGTTGTATTGGATGGGTTCAAGTCTAATTTTTCCAAAATAAATGCTGGTGTGCTCCCAGGCTCCGTTCTGTCCCTGGTTTTCTTTCCTATTCTTATAAACGATCTTCTGTCTGAAACTTCTATTTTACTTTACTGCACCGGTGACGACAGCACTTTTACCTTTCTTTTCATATATTTTTTTTTTTACTCTGCTCTTTGAATGTGATCTTCAATGGCTCCGTATGCTAAGTTCATTAAATTCTGAACTTGATAGCATTATCAAAAGGGAAATAAGTAATCAAGACAATGCTTTCGTCTGTCACTTAAGCGTAATAAACATTCCTCGCCAAAATCCATGAGTGGCACTTCTAAAATATCCATTCAAGACTATAGTACAAAACTACTAAAACTAAAGCTACCATACCTGGGTGTTCTAGAGAAATAGGAAGTTGCATTAGTTTCCTTAAACAATTTCACCGTAATACTACCGTTTCGAAGAATGCCCAACAATTCATTCACCCATATCATTTTTTTATTTTATCAAAATCCGTCCTACAACTTTCTAAATACTTTTTTTCATAAATTCGTTATTATAAAAGACGTGCGATGGCATACCCTATTCTTACTATTTATAAGGCTAAAACGTGTTATTTTTGTACGTAAATGTTACTTTTTTCTATCAAGATCTTTGATCTTACAATATGACTAAGCACATAAGAGCAAGTACGTGCGAACCAGTTGTGCCCATTTTTTAGTAACAATTAAAGTCAATAATCGTAAGTAAAACTGCCAAACTACATCTATAAACAAAACCTAAGTTTTATGCTGGCATTAAGCAAGAGTGCCCATTTAAGCAACCAATAAGCAAAAGTCTAGTAAAAGCTGGCCCGGTTTCAACTTTACTTTCTTTCAAATTATTTTTTGAAGAAATATTCATACAACCAAATAGATTTGAAATAATTTAACACACCTAATATAAAACCCTTTTTATTTCTCTAAAATCTCAAGCCCTAAGACCGCTGTCGCACATTAGAGCAAGTTGTGTGACCCAGTCATGCACTTCATTTTCTTAATATTTGTTATAAATTTTTGTTTATTTTTTTGAAAGTTCCATATTTTTAAAACTAATAATAAATTTTAAGTTTTGAATTTTATAATCAGCTGTATATTAATAAACTCTAAAAAAACTGCATGCCAAAATCTCAATTTGTTTTTCAAAAAAACTTAAAATATAAACAAGGATTTTGTCAAAACCCGTTCTACAATTTTGAAAAACTTTTTATAAATTCATTATTATTTAAAACGTGTGATGGCGTACTCCGTTTTTACTAAAAATTAGTTTTGACAATTTTTATATGTAAACTTTGCCATGTAAACTCTCGACAGCTTTTCTCAAAATACGAACCCTGTTGGAATTGTGCGAGCAAATCTCCGATAGTAAACAAAACGTGTGTCCATTGGCGAGTGACTCCAAAAAACTTTAAATGTCGAGAGTTAACTCTCCGACAGCTCCTCTCAGAACTGTGTCCTGAGTACGAGTTTGCTCTCGAGAGTCGCTTGAGAGCTACTCGCAGCGCTTTTTGCTCTCAAATGGACGCCCACCTTAATTGATAAGTATGAGTCTAACTTTTTGCTGTTGAGCTGAATGTTCCAATGCATTTGTTGAAAAAGAACCAAAAAAGTCGATTCCACCGCACTCTCAAGAACAGGGCATCGCTTAGATCACACTATGGCGATTTTTTTCGAAAGGACTTCTGCCTGCAACCTTATAAAATACATTTAACTTAAGAACTAATGCCACTCGACCATATGTGTATGACGGATTTGATGGCAATTTCATCTTCACTGAAAAAGCGCATTTTTGACCAGCTTCGTCAACAAATATGCATTAATGGTCAGGGTCATCAGGTGTTTATAAAAATAATTCCAATCAACCTAAAGTCTTTTATGAACTAAAACAATGTTATCAATCTATACAAATTAGGGAATTAACGATCCTATTTCTACATAGACACACTTCTTTCCACGAATCGATTCACTAAACGAGCACCACTCATCACCCACCTCCCACAAGCTGGAACGAGGTACTACATCCAGAACTTTAGCAGACAACACAAACACAAAGCTGAAGTGAATGATCTGAGGCCTGAATGCCATCAGAATCGTTTGCGTTCACTAGTATGCCACTAGAATCTGGTACGCGAGTGGAACCAATCACAATGAAATAAACCACGAGTCACCTAAACCATCACCACTATCACGATTATTGCACGTCAACGTTGCCTCAATACCAGGTGCTGTTGAAGGTGATATAGAATAGTTGCGGGCGGGCTGAGTGGCTCCTCGGCCAGTTTGCCATCCTTCGATATCGCCTTTTCTGCGGTTGCTAGTGATGTCGAACTTTTGCGGTCACCACATGCCAACTGGCATCGATATTTCTGTACACCCATTCCACGAATATGTGTGTTTTTGAAGAGATTCGCGAAATAACAGCCCCGGCCATATTCCCGCCAGTCGTCATCATCATCATAGTCCCAGACCTCGCAAGTATCGATTATAATTTTAAATGGATTTGCATATTACCAATTCTACGTACTGTGCCTGTGTGGAGGCAGAAGCAACGAAGTCGGTGATTGCTGCGAGGGCGAGGAAGTCGGACGCGATGAGTGGTCGAAACAACGAAATGGGTTAGTTGGAAAATGATATGCGGTAGGACCGATTTTCGAAAAAATGCTGCACTGGTTGTTGGCGGCGATGCCTTACGAAAATGATGAAGTATTATGCGATGAATGGAAACTCTGTGTCATTTGCTATTTTTTGGGAAAGCTTATATCGAAGAAATCGAAGAAAAATTGAACACAATACTGAAAATTGGTATACCATATTTTGCATATGAATGGATTAACATGTTAAAAACGTTACTTAGAGAATATGTTCTTTTGAATTCATAATTGGATATTGAATTTAGGAATGAAACGTATGTGTCTATGTAAAATAAGAAATCACTTTTTAGCTTTATTTGAAAACATTTTTTTGAAAAAAACTATAACTCATTAAATTAAAATCCATACGAATATTGTGCCAGTTTATTTCTAAGGGTTTTCGAAATGTTAATGGTGAAACTTAAGATAATTACAAGCCAGGTTAAAGCTCCAATCGTCTAACCTGACTGTTTCAGACGAGGTGAAACAATTAATAATAATTGACAAACAAAACAACTGACTTAAATCACTATGAATAATACTTATTTTGTAATGCATTCTGTGTCTATACAAAGGTCTTTTTTCCTCGAATCGAAAACTACTGAAATCTGAACTCAAACTCATAAGAATTTACTTCGATCAAAATAAGAAGAGAGAGAAAAGAAGAACAACATCAATAAAAAGCTCATAAAGCTTTTATTTTTATAAGTTAACGCAAGAAATGTTAACGTCATCAAATAAATTCCACATCCAGATTTGCTTCCCACGAGTCGCGGAACAACCAAACAACTACGTGAAGGAATGTCAACAACAAATGTAATCTTAGTTCGGCCAGATTAAGTTACCTTTAAGTTAGATTTTAAGAAACACTCTTTGTAATAGTCAGTTCTCAGTTCTTAACTAGCACTCAAATAAAGAGGTTGATCCTCCTAAAATAAAAAATATTTTTTTTATAATTTTTAATAAAGTATAAATTTAATTGGCGCCCAACGGTTGGCCTGGAAAAGTGATAAAACTTAAAACGTGAAATAGACCTAAAGAAGTTCGTCGCGTTTCCAAGATTTAGAACATTAAAAGTGATAAAACTTAAAACGTGAAATCGACCTAAAGAAGCTCGCCACGTTTCGAAGGTAAATTATCAGTGTTCATGTCACTTCTTCGGCCAGACCCAAGAAGAATAAATTTGTTATAGTCTGCAGACATAGTAAGCCACGAGGAAGTCTGAGACAAGGAAGTGCCTGAGTACCAGCCGTAGCTCAAAAAAAGGATCAACACTAAACTCACCAGCGTGGGATCATGTTCTTCAGTTTAATGTAAGTTAGGCTTAAGTTAAGAAAATTAAAAGAAAAAAGGATAAATCAAAAAAATTCAATTTTGAATAAATTTTTAAATTTGTATTGAAAGGAAAATATAATTTCTTAAAATAGAATTATTAAGAAAACAAAATTAAAAGAGAAAAGGAAAAATGTTCAGAAATTTCAATTCTGAATTAATTTTTAAATTTTTTATTTTTTTAAAATTTACTTACCAGATTACTATCAATAAAAGAACCAATTGATCTCCCACACGCCTTGAACTTATGTTTAAAATTAGAAAATCAAAATTCCAGGTCTAATCACATCTAAAATCAAGCAACACCAAGAAAACCACAATTTCCTTTGGAGTTTCCCTTTATATCCGAAAGAAAACCAAATATGATTGGCAGAACTTATCCCTCCATCGCACCAAAACCAGTACAAAAGCAATATTCAATGCCCCCTTATTCCAATCCATCTAGATACCCGACAACGCCAAACGTATTACATCAAACCCCAAACTATGGACAGTTTCTAAATTATTCAAATGGGTCTTACCATGCATCCACAACAATAGAATTTCCAAAAAGGTAATCAGCCGAATATAACTTACATCAAACTAGAACCAAACACCAGTCTTAACACCAGAAAAGTAAATAACGTGGTTACAAAATAAAATCAACCAAGTTTTCACAAGGAATCTGATCCGGAGGATACTCCTTATGAATAAAACCCGAGTGGATTCATCGATGATCCAGACGAGGAGTTACAAAGTTACATAAATACTTTAAATCAATATGATGAAAATGGAAGTTCATTTGAACATGAATACTCTACAGATTCGCAGATATTAATTTTTTAGGTTAGCAGACTCTTCGTTTCCATTTTTCGAATGCAAGACGCAAAATTTGAACACATGCCAGACACTCAAAAAGAAGCTCTTACCACAACTATCAAACATTTTCCTTCACTTTTCGCTGATCCTAACGAAAAACTAACTTTCACGACAAGAATTTTGGAGAAATTCGTACTTTCACAGACACTCCGATTTAAACGAGATGTTACCCATATCCTACTTCCCTTAAAGAAGAAAATGAAAAGCAGCTTAGAAAACTTATAGAAGACGGAATTATTAGACCTTCTCGGTCACCATACAATTCGCCTGTTTGGATTGTACCCAAGAAACCTGATGCTACAGGTAACAGGCATTATAGATTGGTAATCGACTATAGGAAGCTGAACGCAAATACTTTTACAGATCGTTACCTAATCCAAGACATTAATGAAGTACTCGCACAACTAGGCAAAAACCAAATTTTTTCAGTTCTCGATCTCAAAAGCGGATTTCATCAGATACCACTTAAGGAATCTGATATAGAGAAGACTGCCTTCTCAATAAATAATGGAAAGTTCGAATTTGTAAGGCTCCCATTTGGCCTAAAAAACACGCCTTCAATTTTCCAACGCGCACTTGACGACATCGTTCGCGAACACATAGAAATAATTTGTTTCGTCTATATAGACGACATTATACTGTTTAGTAAAAGTGAATCGAAACATTTAAAGCATCTGGAAATTATTTTTCAAACACTGTTTGAAGCGAACATGAAAATTCATCTGAAGAAATGTGAATTTTGTAAGAGCAAGGTTGAATTCCTAGGTTTTATTATTTCTTCCGAAGGAATTTTAGCTAATTCAGCAAAAGTAGATGCAATGTCATCTACTTTTAAGAGGGGAAGGACGATGTTTGTTCAAAATAAATTCCGATAATTCGCAGGATATTATTCTAGCATATGCAGACTTTACGAGACTTTGGGTTTACTACTGACGCGTCAAACCGATAACATTAATTTCGAGAACACTAAATAGCACTAATGAGAAGGAAATACTTGCCATAATATGGGCACTGACTTCTCTAAGAAATTATCTAAACGGTACAGCTCGTGTCAAAATATTAACGGACCATCAGCCGTTCTTTCCCTCTTAGTAATAAGAACCACAATTCTAAGATGAAACGATGGAAGTCAATATTGGAAGAATATAACTACGAGATTAAGTATAAAACCGGAAAAACTAATATAGTCGCTGATGCACTATCTAGACCACCAAGATTGTGTCGTGTATTCCAATGTTCGTGGTATTAGAAAGAATTTCTTTCACCTGTACGTCTACACTGTTCAATACAGGCCAGCTGTTTTGGCATTAAGTGAAACCCAGGTTGGAGTAAATACTGATTTATCAGAATTTGCTCTACATGGGTATAGCTTGGTGCCATTACTCTTTTCCCATCATGGTCTCGTGGTCTATGTTAGAAATGATATTGCTTGCCAGAGCCTTCCCCAATATGGGCAAAGTTCCAACACGGACTTTAACTTCTTGTGGCTCAAATTCACTGTCCGCAAGCATGTCATTCATTATTGTTTTATTTACAGGAGTCCAAATCTCGACAGCAATTCGACTTGTAACGAGTTTGATGCGCTGTCTGATTCTATCTCGAAAATTGTTTCCCTTTGTCCTCGCACTGAAATCGTTATTGCGGGCGATTTCAATGTACACAATTCCAATTGGCTCCGCTATTCTGGTCAGACAACACCCGAAGGAAGGTATGTCGAGCTCTTTGCCGGGTTACATCACCTTACCCAACTGATCGATGTGCCAACGCGTATACCGGATGTTGCTGGGCAAGCCGCCCATACTCTTGACTTGTTTCTTACTTCTCACCCTGATAAATATACCATTAGTGTAACTTCTCCATTTGGCACTTCAGACCATTGTGTCATTTCAGCTAATTTCATCCTCCACCCATCCAGTTAAAGAAAAACTTCCCACCAGGACCGTTTGGCAATACGAGAAAGCCAACTGGGACGGCCTAAATATTTTTTTCCGAAACTTTAACTGGTCACTATGCTTCCTCGATAGTGACATTGATGCCAGTGCTGAAATGATCACAAATGTGATTCTTCTAGGGATGCGTGCTTTTATTCCCAACAGAGTAAAAAGCATCAAACCTAAAGAAAAGTCTTGGTTTAATTCTGAGTGTAAAGAAGCTATCAGGCTCAAAGAAGTAAGTTTCCGTTCTTACAAAGCCAACCCTACAGAGGAAAATCGGAAAAAGCACAAACAAGCAAGAAACTCATGCAACTCCGTTATTGAAAGAACCAAATTTTTGCATGACCAAAAATTACGGCAAAAAATTCTGCAGTGTCCCAAAGGCAGTAAAAATTTTTGGTCATTTGTAAAAAATATTAAAAACTCCTCAACATCTTCGGTTCCAACGCTCATCGACAATAACAAACCAATTGTTTACTCTTCAGAGAAGGCAAACTTGCTCGCCGCCCATTTCGCTGCCAGCTCCACGCTGCCGCATAGCAACGTTGCCCCTCCTGTACTTGAGAATGTAAATTTTTCCATGGGACAGATTTTTTTCCGCACTCGTACAGTAGCAAGAGTTCTCAAAGATCTCGATATACACAAATCCGCTGGCCCGGATGGTATACCCCCGATTATTCTGAAGAGGTGTTCTTCCACACTGGCAAAGCCACTGCGTAAGCTTTTCCATCGCTCCTACTCTTCTGGAATCTTTCCTAGAAGATGGAAAACAGCATTTGTCCAGCCTGTCCCTAAGAAAGGTGACCCATCCTCCCCCTCCTCCTACCGACCCATAGCACTGACATCCCTTCTTTCTAAGGTCATGGAAACACTGATTAACCGTCAGCTTAAGGAATATCTCGAAGATCGAAAGCTTCTCCATGACCGTCAGTATGGCTTCCGCAGCAACCGTTCCACTGGTGATCTGATGGCATATCTCACCGAACAGTGGAACAAATCTTTACATCGCTTTGGTGAAAGTAAGATTATTGCTCTTGATATCTCCAAGGCATTTGATAGAGTTTGGCATGAAGCTCTCTTATCGAAAATGCGTGCTTTTGGGATCGATAATACTCTTGTTCGTTGGATTAGAAGCTATCTCCTGGACCGTTCAATACAAGTTGTATTGGACGGATTCAAGTCTGATTCCCATAAAATAAATGCTGGTGTGCCCCAGGGCTCTGTTCTGTCTCCGACTCTTTTGTATCGGTGTAAGAAGTATTTTTCCCCATCTGATCTGGCTACAATTTATAAAGCGTTTATACGCCCTAAACTCGAGTATAACTCCCACCTCTGGGCAGGTGCTTCACAAACATCGCTTCACTTGCTTGATAGAATACAAAATAGAGCGTTAAGATTGATAGGAAATAGAACTGCCGCTGAAACAATTGCCCCTCTCGAACACCGACGCAATGTTTCATGTCTTTCCTTATTTTATCGGTTCTTTTATAAAAAATGTTCACTCGAGGTAGCCAGCTGCATTCCTCCCCTTAAAAGTTTCGCCCGTAATACTCGTCTTGCTAGGAATGCCCATCAGTTCACCCTTGAGCCCAATTTCGGACGTACCGTGAAATATAGAGATTCTTTTTTTAGCCGTACAACAAGACTTTGGAATGGTTTACCCGGCGAGATTTTCCCTTGCCATTTCAACTTGCAAACATTCAAAACCAATGTTAATCGACACCTCCTATCTCTCCCCTCCCTATCTTCCTAATGCCCGCGCAGTGTGTTACATTAAAAGGGAAACAAATAGTCCCTTGTGCGCGCGTTAATTATAAAAAAAAAAAAAAAAAAAAGATGTAGTCGAATAAATACGTTAACAACAACTCAACATAGCCACGAAAGCTCGAATCAAAACCTTATTAAAATGGCGAATCAACCCATAAACGTGTTCAAATCTTTCTTAATATCGGAAATACTTCCGACTATAAATTCGAAATAGTTTTCACAACATATCATCGTCACACTATTATTGAACCAAATTTTTCCTCAGAAAAACGTGCCGAAATTTAAAAAAAACATCTCAATCCTTCCGTAATAAATGGAATCAAAGCTGAGGAAGCGACTCTAGGAAAAATCCAAGAAATATTTCCTTTACATTTTAGCATCAATTACAATTTAGCACTCTATACAAGAAACATGAATATAGACCTAATAGATGAAAATTTACAGGAAACCGAAATTCTTAAAGAACACAATCGCGCTCACCGAAACAGAAAGAAAATAAAATTCAATTATTACAAAAGTTTTACTTTCCAAAAATGCAGCAAAAAATAAAGAACATAACAATAAATGTCAAATCTGCAAAGAACAAAAGTACGATAGACACCTCAACCTATATTTCACTTACAACAAAGTTGTACTTACTGCCATAGACAAATTCTCCAAGTACGCTTTAGCAAAAAACGTAACGTCTAGAGCTACAGAACATATCTAGCAATCCCTAAGAGAGCTTATACTATCTTTCCGTATCCCAGAATAGATTGTGGTTGATAATGAGGAATCATTAAGCTCCAATTCCATTTTATACATGGTTGAGAACTTTTTCAACTCTAGAGTGTTTACACCATATGTAAGTTCTGTGAATGCAAATTGAAAGATTCCATTGAACACTTTCCGAACTATTACGTTGTACGAAAGCCGAGCAAACCTTTAGTTCATTTTCCGAAATGCTCGAAAAATCCATTTACGAACATAATAGATCCGTTCATACCACCACAAACAAAAAAACCTATCGAAGTATTTTTTGCACGAAATAAAATTAATAACCCCGATTAGTTACAAGAAGAAAGGAAAATTGTCACTCAGGCAATTAAGGACAAGCAAACTGCTGATCTTAGTTACCATAATAAGAAAAGGAAGGCTTTTAAAAATTATGCAATAGGCGATACCAGTTATTTCAAAATTAATAAAAGGCTAGGCATTAAACTCTCTCACAAATATAAAAAAGAAATAGTAGCAGAAAACAAAAATTCCACAATAGTAACCAATTCTGGTAAAATTGTCCATAAGAATTTAATTAAAAATCAAAGTTTTTCTTTATAGGTTATTACCGCTATGCGTAGCGGATAATGGATTTCTCAAAATCTCAATTTATTGGTTAAGATAAATATTGGAACCTCAAAAATACAAACAGGATCTTTCAAAATAATCCACATAATCGACATTGAACATTACGAAAACCTGACAAAGAATATAGAAAATACGCTAATAGAAACCAGACAAAATCACCCCCTTTATCCTTAAATTTTCCATGAAATAGATAAAATAAAAAGCTAACTGGCAGGATTGAAAGTTAAAAATAAGAAAAAAGAAAAGATCACTTGATTTCTTAGGGACCGCCTGGAAATGGATCGCGGGTAGTCCAGATCATCATGATTTTGATATTTTAACAGAAAAGATGAATAACGTACTTGAAAACAATAATAGACAAATTATAATAAATCGTATGACCATAGGAACATTTAATGAAATCACAAATGTAACAAACGAAATATTTAAAATTGTAAAAAACGAAATTAAGAACACAGAATAATTAAAATTTAAATATGAACTAGATTTAGTAAAAAAAAGAATTAATAAATATAGCTTTCGCCATTCACTGGGCAAAAGTTAATGTAGTAAACTCATTTATACTATCAAATTCTGAAATAAAACTAACAGAAGAATTCGTTAAAAAACAGAATACACCTTTTATATAAATTGACGACGCACTTGACTTTTATAGCATTAAAATTGCCTCTAATGGTAAAAATTAAATTTATATAATTGAAATACCAAACAACAGTACTATGCTTATAATAAAAGCAGTAAAGATAGGAATAAAGATAAACGAAATTCCTTTTAAAAAAATTTAAAATGTAAAAATAAAATATATGGTATAAGGCCAAATTGTTTAGTAATAAGTGAAAATTCTATTTGTAATAACAGAAATATTGTAGATATAAGTAACTCTATGTATATCCCCAACCTGTTGAAAACCAAAATACCCACCTGTACTACAATGTACAGAAGAAGAACCGAAACACACAGTCTATTGAAGAAATCTCGGACGGCATATTATTTCTAAATCAATTCAACAACCCAATAATAGTTATCAATGAGGCTATCCGATTAAATGGAACGTACATCATAAAACACTCAAACACGACAATCAACGCAAATGGGAAGATTTTCAAAACCAGCGAGATAACTAAACATCTCAACCTTTACCAGCTATGTTGCAACCCAGATCATCAGTGCTAGAGTTCAAAGAGGTACTTACCCTAGGAATGATAAAGAATTATAGATGAATGGCACGGAACAGATCGTTCTATTGGAAAGGAAAAGCAATGCTCCTCATGATAATAACAACTTTCCTTTATTGTAAAACAAGGAAAAATACCTTAAATCTGCTAGCAACGTCGAACGAGGGCGTTCGAATTAAAGCAGGGAGGAGTTAACGCAAGAAATGTTAACGTCATCAAATAAATCCCACATCCAGATTTGTTTCCCACAAAACGCAAGAAATGTTAACGTCATCAAATAAATCCGACATCCAGATTTGCTTCCCACGAGTCGCGTGAAAAAGGCATCTTTTTTCATTTCAAATTTTTTTTTTATTCAACATACTGACTTTTATCTATTAAAACATTTACAAAAAATCAGAATTTTATGTGTAACTTCGGTCTTAAAGAATGTGTTTCCACATTTAAAATCTGCCCATTTTCCGAACACTATCTGTCATTCTTTAAAAATTATTTCAGCTTCCACTGTACCTTTTATGAGAAAACTAAAATGTCATGAATTTTGTTCCTATACCACCCAATTTTTCTGCGATTTGACAATTAAAGTTTTTTTTTTGAAAATAAAAATTGTTTTCGTTATTATTTTTACATTTGTGTTTAGTTTTTGATGTACTGTTTCACTTTACCTACAAAAATTTGTTTAGGCATTATTTTATTGGAAAAGGCATCGTTTTTTCAAGTTAGGCACTTTTTCGTCAAAAGTGGTTGGCAACGCTGCTTGATACACAGAAACAAAAGATATGCTGACTTTGCGTGTGACGTCATTATCATCAGATGTTGGTTCTTAGGAAAAATAAATAAGTTTATTAATTTGCTGTTTTCTATGTTTCTAGTTTTAAAAATCAAACAAAACTCGTTTAAGTCTTCAATTCTTAGATAAAGTCTTCACTTAAGAAATAAAATAATAATAAACGGTGCTAGTTATTGAGTAAAACAAAGGAGTGTTATTTCAAATGAAAACTAATTTTATTAAAAAAACATTATCTTCCTTAAATACTATTTTACATGTTAGCCCAGTTATTTGGGGCTCAAAAAGGGGTTTACATGTAAAGTTTTCCGGGAGTTTTGAACATTGGTGGTTTTATAGATTTCTACATGCGCTTTCCAAATTTCAACTTTGCGACCTGCTATCATTGCCGTTCGAGTCGCCATTTTGGAAAAATTTAGTAAAATAAACTAGAGAAAATTTCCTTTAATTTGTTATGTTATGACCTTTTTTCTTGTAAAATGAGTAGTAGCGGGCGGCAGTGGTGCTGTAAATAAGATGTTTGCTTGTTAAACGAGATATCCTAAGTTCGACTCTCAGTTTGGGGAACAATTTTTCTTACTCCTAGTGCAAGCTAGAGTCGTCCGTGGGTTTTAAGTGAGAAAATAGTCACCTAATTCTACTGCGCCGAAAAAAAATTGTTTCTTATCTCTCAATTTTGTTTAACTGTGTCGTGCAACATACACTTGATTTCTAAAAGGCATAGTGCCATACAGATGACATATAGTTTAAATATTATTTTTAGGTTAGGCGTACGAGTGCTTCAAATTTGACGCTTTTAGTCAAAAAACTCATTTCCACTCTACTTTGAGGCGTTTTTTCGTAGTAGGTGAAAGTTGAAAAGTTTTGCAGTATCCTGCTTTTCAATGTCTGAAGTTCCCATGGATAGTGCAGACATTGATGATAGTGTGCCTCTAAGACTAAAGGAATTTGTTCCTCCTATTGTTCTTAAAACAAAATGTGATGTGCTTAGATCTATGATTAATAAACTGAAAATTGAAGACTATCTCCTTAAAAATATATCGTTGGGCCAGAAAATCCTGTGCTCAAGTTTTGATTCGTACAACTTGATTGTAAATGAACTAAAACCGCAATCCTGTGAATTTTATACCCACGAAAAGAAAGGTAATAGACCATTTAAAGTAGTTTTGTCTGGCCTAGATCTTCACAATTCCGACACATTAAAAAATTAACTAATTATGCTTGGCATTGATATAAAACCAATTGCTGTAAATACGAACTCTAATTATATTCACTATATCTATCTTGTAAATATTGAACGTTGTTAAAATAAAATGAACGAGTTGTGCACTAACTACAAAAATGTGCTCAAAACAATCGGGATTTTAAGAGACAGCAACCTAACAAAATCACACAATGTCATAATTGTCAGATGTATGGTCATGGAGCCATGCACTGCCAAGTAAAAACTTTTTGTTCATCTTGCTCTGGGAACCACAAAACAACTGAATGCACAGCACCACAAACTGCTTTGAAGTGTGCTAACTGCAACGGAGCACACAAGTCTACAGATCCATCATGCGTAAGCCGTAAACAATATATTGAGATAAGGCAAAAAACTTCGTCACGTCATCGCAATCATAATTCCTCTGCTAAACCGGTCTTGATGAATCGGCCGAGAACCAACCATGTCAAATTCACCATGGAAGATTTTCCACCACTGCAACATAAAAGAGGCAATGTTGCTCCTCACAGTTACTCCCAACAATTTGCATTAAATCAAAACCATGTCAATGACAAAGCTCGCTCAGATGACCCACCAATAGCAACACCATCTACTAGTGCAAATGCTCATGGCTCTGAGAAAAACTGTAGCAGTAACTTACTTTTTTCTTTTGATGAAATTTCCTCTCTTCTAAATGATGTATTGTCAAAATTGAGTATTTGTCGTTCTAAATCTGAACAATTTAATGTTATTACCACTCTTGCAGTGAAGTATCTTTATTCAATATGATGGACATAAATCTAAAAATTATCACTTGGAATGCTACTAGCATTCAAAATAAGAAACACGAATTATTTCATTTTTTGAAACGTAACAAAATTGAAATAGCTTTAATAACTGAAACCTGGCTTAAAAATGAAAAATACTTTACAAATCATAATAATTATGCATGCTATAGACTTGTTAGGCAATATTCAAAAGGGGGTGGGGTTGCTATTTTGATAAATAAATCTATTAAACATTTTGCCATTCCCGCTGTTAAGTTTGAAATAATTGAAGCTAGATTTAGTATCTTTTCTGTATATTTCCCAGGGGGAAATGGTAGCAATGAGAAGAAAACTAAATTTAAAAGAGATATTTTAAAACTGTTTAGAAGAAATGATAATTTTTTGATCAGAGGTGATTTAAACTGTAGACACCAATCGTGGGATGTCTGAGAGCAAACTGTTGGGGTAATATTTTTCATGATATTATTGCTTTTAACAGATGTCTTACATTGCTCTACAGTCTTGAACCAACATACATTCCAAAATGCTCGTCCCAAAATCCATCAACGCTTGACTTGAAATGGATTCGATTTAGACTTGATTTTTTTAAGAATAATGTTAAGATTTTGAACAAAAAAATTAAAAAAGAAATAGAGATTTTAAAAAATAAAAATTGGAATAACCTCTTAACTAGTTTAGATAAGGGATCAAAACCTTTTTGGAAGGTTACGAAAATAATCAGGAAAAAAAACTCAAACATTCCACCTCTTCGAGTAAACGACAAAGTTTTAATTACTCAGTTGGAAAAGGTCGAGGCACTGGCTGACTCCTTAAGAATAGTTCAGTGAAAGAGTTAATTAAAGACTTAAAATCCAAAAATCATCTGGGCTTGATGGTATGAGCAACAGGTTATTTAAAGCCTTACCTTCAACGGCTACAAAGTTTCTTACAATAATCTTCAATTATTGTTTGATCCTTTCGTATTTCCCTAAAGATTGGAAAATAGCAAAAGTTGTAGCTACTGCAAACCTGGTAAAGCTAAGGATAATCCTAATAGTTACAGGCCTATAAGCTTGCTAAGTGCTGTAATTAATTATAATATAATATAATATAATTTTTTTGAAAAAACTTATAAAACAACGACTTTTAAAACATATAGAGGACGTGTACATATACCCTAATGAGCAGTTTGGTTTCCGATCTGGTCATTCTACAAGCCATCAAATTTTAAGAATTAAAAATCATGTGAATATTAACCTAAAATCTAAGTTGTCGACTGGCTTAGTACTTTTAGACATTGAAAAGGCTTTCGACACTGTATGGCACTAGGGGCTGCTTTACAAACTTAATATGTTTAATTTTCCCACATATCTAATTAAATTAGTGCAGAGCTTTTTACTTAACAGAAAGTTTGCTGTGTATGCAGGCTCTGTAAAGTCTTCACTGTATGATATAGTAAGTGGTGTTCCGCAGGGTTCTGTTTTGGGACCGATACTTATCAATGTGTATATGTCTGACTTACCATCTTTGGACGTAAACACTAAATTAGCTATGTTTATGACGACACGGCCGTTTATGCGTCTAGCTTATTGCCTCAAAATGCTCTTGAAATTTAGCAATATTCATTAAATACCTTACAAACTTTTTTTCATAAGTGGAAAATAAAGGTTAATGCTCAAAAATCACAGGCAATCTGGTTTTCTAGACGTAGAAAAACAGATTTTTTGCCACAAACATTGTTGCAGATAAACTTAACTGACATCGCTTGGTCCGAAAGTTGCAAATATCTAGGTATAGCACTTGATAAGAAACTGACTTTTGACAAACATATTGCTTATACAATAAACAAAACAAATATTTTAATTAGAATTTTATACCCTTTTATTAACCGCAAATCAGGTCTTAGCATGAATAATAAGATTCTGATATTCAAATCAATTTTTCAGCCTATACTCACTTATGGTGCTCCAGTGTGGTTTGAATGCGCTGAGACCCATTTAAGAAAGTTGCAAAGAGTACAAAACAAAATATTAAAATTAATGCTAAATTTGCCATGGCATTTTTCAACAGTAAGGCTTCATGATAAAGCTAATGTTAAGCAAATTAAGCTTGTAATATATAACCTACAAGACAACATTTTTAGAAGATGTTCCTACTCTGATAATGAGCAAATTCTTAATCTCTTAAATTGGATATACATATTTTTTTATATCTCTTTTGGGTTTATTGTGTATTATTAGTTTTTAAGTATTATATCAGGGTTTTTTTCTTGTAGCTTTTCCCTTGAAACTTTGTCAAAATATTTTAAATTTAATTCATTTTAGCATTATTAATATTAAAGTTGTAAAGGATTTAATGTTCTATATCTCTTAAATAAACTATTAACATAAATGTGAGAAATATCGAACTGCAATTAAAATAAATAAATAAAAAAAAAACAAATTATCGTCCTATTGCGAAATTATCCGCTATTCCTAAATTGTTTGAATCGTTGGTCTGTGATCTTCTATCTTTTAATTGTTCTTCCGTTAAATGTGAAAACTCACATGGTTTTGTAAAAAAAGAAATCAACAGCCTGCTCTTCGAGATCTTTCTATAGCGCACTAGTGTATTGCAATTTTCTACATTTTGTATAGATGCTTTTGATAAACACTTGAAAGTAGATTGCAGACTTACAGACTTCAGTAAAGCTTTTGACAAGTTGAGTAATGAAATACTTTTACACAAATTGAAAACAAAATTAACTTAATGACGGCTTTGTCTTGTGGATTGCTTCATACCTTAAAGATAGGTACTATATAGCGTTGTATTTAAGAATAACCGCTCACGTCAATTTAATGTTAATTTTGGTGCCCCTCATGGGATTTATCTTGGTCCTCTGTTATTTGTTTTATTTATCAACAACGATCTTTCTTCTATTTTTAAATATTCAATGACATTGATTTATCCCGATGACGTAAAAACATTTCAAGCAATTGATAACAGCGCAGACTGTAGACTGATTTAATTAAATTTTGGGAATTGTGCAATAATAAGTAAGACAATGTGTATCACACGTAAATGTAAACACAGAGCAACTGCATAAAAACAAAACCGGTTGGCAACTCGGACTACAGACCAGTTTCGGACTCAGCACTTCAGCAGTGAATTGACTCCACAAACGAGAAAACTCATCACCAATCGAAATCTCTAGTTCGTTCAGTGTCGTTATGGATACCGGGCGTGAAATGTCCTCGGAAGACTCGAGCGATGATTAAACAATCATTTTATACTATCAAGCTATTAAGCCAAGTATTTTATAACTCCACAAAGTCTTCTGTGGAAATATATGACACAGTAGATTGGAACTATTAACATCCACACTGAAGTCAAAATAAAAAAAACACCCGTCAATGTTACCATATTCTCGATTTTTATCTACGCCGGCAACAACAACAGACGGCTGGTTACAGACTTTTTTTGTGAGTCGTCAACGAGTTTGCAACCAGAAGCGTCTTGTGTTGCCGTCCATTTTATTACACAGGTTATGATTCAAAGCAAACTAGTTGCCATCTCGCATTGGTAATCAACTTTTTTCGAGTTGTTCCGTGTGCAGTGGGCCAATGTGTTGAATTCGTCAAATTTATGTAGACTATCTAGTTTTTCTGAACTTGAAATCCCATTATACCCAAAACTATCTTATATTGATCACTATAACTACGTCATAAAAAAAGCAAAGAAAACAGTTGGGTTTGTCAAAAGAATTTCTCGTGAGTTTCGTGATCCATATTTTGTCATAATTTTCTATTTTTCATTAGTAAGGTCAATCCTTGAATATGGTTGCGTTGTATGGGCATCATAAAACTCTACTCACATTAAGATTTTAAGATTTTCTCTTCGAAAGAATTATATTACCTCCATACATTCAAAGACTACAATTTAAAAACCTCCCATCTCTTGCTGGTCATAGAGAATATTTGCAGTTCTGCTTTATAACTAATAATAAAATAATAATAAAATAATGAATGGATCTATTTCATCACCATCAGCTCTGAGTCGAATAAATTTCAATCTTAGTCGAACAAGTTTAAGAAGAAATTTGCCTCTTTACACAATATTTAGCAGATCAAATTATGGCGAGTAGAGTCTTCTTAATCACTTAATTAAAACTTTTAATAAGTTTTCTTATCTTTTTTTTCTTCAAGCGAAAACTGAAACTTTGATGTAAAATTAACTTAGAATTAAGATATTTAAAGTAAGTTATTGAAATAAATATTGTAATTTTAACGTTAGCATTTAACGTATTAATACGTATACCAAAAACCCTTCAAAAATAACTGTGTCTCCAGGAGAGGTTCGCAAATGACTTTATCTCTTTATGTAGAGGTTCGAGGTGGTGCGAAAGCTCCTTAAGGAGCCAAGGCCTAGTAGCTTATACTCTCAACCGTTCCTGGCTGTGTGTTGTTAATCTACAAGAATAGAAGGGCCCTCCAATTTACCGCCAAATCCGAACGGCTACATGAGATGCACTTTTTTGAGACCTATATACCATAAATTTCTAAAAAAAATAATTGCACCTCCAGGAGCGGATTGAAAGGTCCCCTGACAGAAAATATATATTTTCACTCCAGCTTTAACATGCCTAAACCTCCTCATGTGGAAAATAGAGCTGAGTATATTTTACATTGGTAGTGCCCCGTGGCTTAGTGGTTAGTGTGTCCGACTGCTAAGCGAATGAGCGCGGGTTCGAATCCAGCTCATAGTCACCTTTTTTTCCGGGGTATTGCCTCTTACGAGGAACTGACAAAACCTCCAAGAGTAAAATTTGTCTCGAAAAAGTGCATCTCACCGGCGGTAAACTGTAAGTCCCTTCCATTCTTGCAGATTAACAACACACACAGGAATTGTTGATAGTATAAGTCACTAGGCCTTGGCTCCTTAAGGAACTGTCGCGCCAATAAATTTATTTATTTATATTTACATTGTCAGATAGGTATTGAGTTCAGCTACCCGACCCATATACTATAAATCTCCCGAAAACATTAATACGTCCCCAGGAGCAGATTAAAGGGTAACGTCACTCAAGAATTCACATTTACAGGCCTATATCTTGTTCTAATTCTAGCTGTGTTTTTTACTGTCAGATAGGTATTGAATACAGTTACCTAATTTATGTACCACAAATCTCCGAAAAAGAACTCCGCTTCCAGGAGCGGATATAAAGGTCGCGGTCAAAAAATATAATTTTCACTCACGGCTTCGCACGCTTATATCGCGTAGTAAATTTCAAGGGTGTCAACAATTTGTGAATTTATCCAGGAATCATAATTACAACAACAATAAATCATAATTCGAGTATAACAGAAGAAATGAGGGCAACATCTGCTTTTTTCTCAGTTTTAAGGAAATTTAAAAAAATACCTTTTTTTCGAAGGTATCTTGGTAACAAATTGACATACAAACATATTTGAATTGTCAATATTGTAGGCGATTGTATGTTCTACAAAATAAATTGGAAAGTTTTTAGTTTTAAATTAATAACAAAGTTATTAATGGAAAAAACCACAAACAGATCGTAAATTTTGCTTTCGCCCTTCATATTTTTTGCACAGGGCCCACGAAGTCCAAAAATTGAAAAAATGTTATTGCATCGCAACATGTCAATTTATGATTAATTTGAAAACCTAGGTATTTAACTTTGCGAACATATTCAATAGTCTGTGTATTTAAAACAATTGCTGGTAGATCCATATTATAAACTTCATGTCTTGAGCAGACCAAACACAGTGTTTTTGACGGATTAAGTTGAAGTTTATTTAAGTTAGCCCAGTTTTGTATATTAACTAAATCTTCATTGATCCGAGGAACGCAATCTTTCATCATACCAATTTTACGAAAAATATACAACAAAACATCGGCTGGATACATATGAACGTGGCAATTGTTAACAATTTCAGGTAAGTCATTAATAAAAAGGGAAAAAAGAAGAGGCATCAGTATTGACCCTTGTGGCACCTCGCAGTTGAAAATGAGCTAAAAGAACCTTCGTCAGTCGTAATTTTTTGAAACTTGTTATAAAGATAATTCCTCAATAGCTTAAGAGCAGTACTAGAGAAGCTGAAATTATTACAAAGTTTAGAAATTAAAATTTGATGATCAATACAATCAAAAGCTTTTGAGAAATCTAAAAGGACCATAGTACCAAGAAGATTACTATCAAGTGCAACACAAAAATCAGACATGACCGACATGTTGCGAAAACTCTACTGCCATTTACAAAGCTTGTTGTTGGCTTGAATGTAGTTCAGAATTTGATCAGCCATCAGCCGTTCAAGGACTTTACCAAAAAAAGGCAGCAAGCTAATAGGCCTGAAATCAGAAGGTTCCAATGGATTACTTTTTTTTGGAATTGGTATAACCGCATTGCATTTTTCCAAGGATCAGTAAACTCACTTCTATAGTTGCAGGCGTTAATAATACGTTTCAAAGGTGGAATAACAATAGGTAAAATTAACCGAATAAATTTGGGTGAAACATTTTAAGAGCCGATTGCGTTAGATTTAATTGACCTGATAGCACTTAAAATCATATTATCATCAACACATATAAAAGAAAATAAGCCAGCATCATTTCCTGGCAAGATTAAGGGTACATTCATGTTAAGCAGAGGAGGAGCATAAAATGACCTCATTAATTCAGGTTATTAGTGAACAATTTGAAGAATTTTTGCTTCCAGTAAAACCAATATCTTTAAGGTTTTTCCAGAGCACGTTTGGTCTTAACGAAACATCGAGTTTTTGCAAAAAATATCTTTTCTTGGTTAAATGAATGAATAAGCAAAACTACTTTATTTCGAGCAAAAATGTATTGACGTCTATTACACTCCGATGGTTTTTTTTTATAGAAACGCTCTCCTTCCTTTATTTGTGTTTCAATATCGCTACTGTACCAGAGACAAACTCTTGATTTTAACTTGTTTGGAACGATTGGAACATAATTGTCAAAAAGGATTTGCAGCAAATTGTTGCATAACAAAACTACTATAAACATCAACTGTGTATAACATATCATTCCAATAATCATATGCAACATTATTTTGAATATCTGCAAAGTTAAAAGATCAATATGACCGGTAGCTAAAAGATTTTGGATCACGAATGCTTCTTGTATTAAAGTGAAAACAACAGAAAGTTAAATCGTGAATAAAGTCCGAAGTCAGCCTAATTTGGTCGTTACATAAAACTTTATTTTAAGAAGTAGTCAAAAATATATCAATAAGTGACGGATTCAAAACTGACTGAAAATATGTAGGCCATCGTTTGTTTACAACAAATAGGCTTAATTTGTCACAAAAATAGTTGAAACGACGTGTTGTAGTATTTTCAACATATCATTCCAAATTAGAGCTAATTTACATTTGGAAAAGGACAGTATACTTTGAAGGAATACTTCCAGCATTAAGACTGGGTGTACCTCAGACCAGAACTCCATACTCAAGTAAACGTACTTGCATGTATTGGTGCACAAATAAATTTCTCTTTTTTCCATGCTCTAAGCTCAAAAGTTCATTCAGAGGAGCATGGACGTTTTAAAACGTAAATATTCCTTCTCTTCGTATCGCACAGAATATGAATGTGCACTTTTTTCGTTGCGTTTATTTGTTTTCGATCCTCAGGAAAGATGACGACGTGACGACCACGAAGAAAGGATATGCATGGGCATGGGCACTAACAACAAACCTACCTGCCTCTGGCCCATAGAGTAAATATATTATATAGAGGAAAAACTTTCGTACGTTCCACGCCTCAAAACCCTCAATTTTCGTTGTTGCTTTGGTATATCATTCATTGTGTTTCGTGTTCTCTTTTGTATATCATTCCATTGTATATACATTGCCTATAGTACTATCATGAGACGAGAAAAAATCTTTTTCCCTAGAGCCGCTTGGAGTGCTAGTGTAGGACATTTTATTTGAGTGAGAGAGAATTAAGAGCATGGTTTTTAGTGTTATGCTTTGTGCTTAGTTTCCTGCGCATGTGCAATGTGACAATGTGAGGCAAGAAAAAACCGAAGGAGAACATGAAATAATTCAGTATCTTGTTTTGTTCATTGTATATGTGTATAAACTGCTAGCAGTTTTGAAGTTAATATACAATGGTTTCGCTTAGCTGAGGCGAATAGTTTTTTGTAAGGATTTATACACGATCCAACATTTTCATTGTTTACGTTTTTTTTATATGGAATATGTAATATGAGAACTGGTTCTCACATAAGCATTTATACATGCGTACGTCATTGACCAGACTTTTGGTTTGAGTTTTTTAGGTTTTCAAGTTTTGTACAAGCACTACCTACATACATATTTGTTATATTTGTACATATATACATCATTGACCAGACTTTTGATTCGAATTCTTTAGGATTTTCATTTTTTTTTACTATTATGAAGGTTGTCGTCTTCAAATAATGTACACATTAATTCTTGAAATTTAAACACAAATTTACTTGCTATATTTATACAAAGATACAAACGTCCTTGCAGTGGATGGATTTTTGTTTTGAATTTAACTTTCCATACAGATAGGTACCTACATATACATATAGGTACATACATATGTATATATAGGTATCTATCTGAATGAACTATGTGCAGAAATTCAATCAAAAATTGTTTGTAAATTGATTTATATTATTATTGATTGATTATATATTATTGATTTTTAGTAACAAAGATCTTTTGTTTGTTTGAGGTTTATATAATAGGTACTAGTTGACCTACCCAGCTTAGCTCGCGGGAAAGAAATTTATAGTTAAACCAAAATATTTCTTTGTACTAATCTTCTATAGAATTGCTAAAAATACCACGGGTTTTTTACATTTGTAATACCTAATTGTTTAATTTTAACTTGCAATTATTATAGGTAGGTACTAAGTAAGTTATGCATTCGTGCAGAAAAAAAAATTGAGATAACAATCAAATACCTATAACATTACGATGATTACGAATGCATAACCAAAATTGATATTCAGAAAAATGTAAGTAGCCTAAGTAATCTAACACTAAAATATATTTATATAGGTATATTTAAAAATAACGGCAACATTTAAAATAATGTGTTATACCTTTTTTAAAGCCAAAAGTCTGTTCAATCATATTATTTAAAGAATTTCAGAAAAAAATAAATATACATATAAAAGGCACGACTGGGTCGCACGTACTTGCTCCTGTGTGCTAATTTGTTTATTTAGGGGCAGGTGTAAACTTTCGTTTTCTCGATTGAAATTTTTGCATTCAGTAGTAATCGAATAGTTTTTTACTTGCGATTTATAGGGACTATAAGGCAAGTTATGCATTCGTAAAAAAATTCTAACAATCAAACATGACATTACGATGATAGAGAATTTAAAAAAGTGGGTCCGGAAATTCCGTCCGTCTGTCTGTCTGTCTGTCTGTCCGTATCGATATTTACAGCCTAAACGGTTGGGCCGTTGGAATTGGCATTCTAGCTCCAAAACTAACGGCACCTGCCATATAACTTTTAATGAAAAACTTATTTTTCTCGAAAATGGCTCATACGATTTTGATAAAACTTTCAGAATGATGTTTTCTATGCAAAATCTATTTTTTATTTTTAATGGATTTTTCGGAAAAAGTTTTATAACGGTACCTCCCATATGACCGGTTTTTTGAAATTAGACTTTCTCGTTAACTAATTGACGGATTTTGATAAAATTTTCAAAATATGTAGTGTCTTATGATTTAAATAATATTGCTTATTAAAATTTTCAAAAACATTTTTTTTAATTTTTAAAAATTTGTTAAAAAAGTTATTTTGTTTTTTGAATATTTTGAAAACGAATCTATAGATTTTTTTAATTGTTTCTCCTAGTATAAACTATAGATTTCTTTAAATTGACATAGTCAAAAAAATTATATATATATTTTCGAAAAGTTTTTCAAAAAACTGATCGAACGTTTTTGAAATGAAAAAATTATAAAATAGAAAACGGCAAAAGAAATAAGATGGCTTACAACATTTTTTTCCAAAAAACGTTATGAATAGTGTTTTTTGATTTCATAAAAAAATTATTTGTTTAATATTTTCCCTCAAATTTTGCCACTAGTCTAATGAAAGCAAGCTTCGTTATTTGTATTATTATTTATTTATCGTTATTTATTTTAAAGCATTTTATGATCGTAACAGCATACAGCATACAGAATAAATAATAAGGACGCCTATGATAAACACATAAACATGCAAAAACAACTAACAAATAAAAAAAATACTCGATTACCTACTGAATGCAAAAATTTCAATCAAGAAAACAACTCAACTCAACGGTCATACGGCACTTCCTTTACTTTTAGGCCTACAATTTAAATTTCAATGTCCCCTCTGGGGAATGCCAAAATAATCACACACACCAAGTTTAAAGATAATCGCTTAAGCCATTTAGGCTGCAGCTCGTTATACATACCTACTGACAGACAGACAGTCATTTTTTGTCGATCACTTTTTTAGACTTCTCTATGATCGTAATGTCATGTTTCATTGTTATCTAAATTTTTTTTTATATTCACAAATTCTAAACTTTACCTTATAGTCCCTATAATCGCAAGTAAAATTTGAAAAAACTGTGTAAAATGTCAAAATAACCTTAAGTTCTAAATTTGAAGTCGATTGGCTCATCGGTTTAGGCTATAGTCCAAAATACATCCGTACAGACAGACCTACCGACAGACGGACAGAATTTTGCCAGCAACTCAAATATGTTTCTCTATCATCGTAATGTAATGTTTGATTATTATCACAATTTTTTTTATGTTCACGAATCCTAAACTTGACTCATAGTCCCTATAATCACAAAGCTACTTGTGCGTGCATAAAATTCAACATCAACGATAACGAAGCCAATGAAATGAAAATTCAAAAAATAAAATCATTGTCGATCCTCTTCGTTGTTCACCGTCGCCGAGAACAGGATATACACAATACACATACACATGTGCTTATTAAGTTTTCCTTTTATATCTCCCTCACCCTCGCTCACACCATCTAACACACCGACAACCGACCGATCGACCTGAATTTAGCTGAACATTTTATCAAAGATAATATAACAAGTATACCTACGTAAATACACACATTATGTAGGGATGTATGTAGGTACATACCTAAATATCTACCTACCCTCGAATGTTTTATATGAAAAAAATATAAAACTCAAAATAAACTTATCAACCAGCTTAAACATATACCCACCCCCCAGACACCATTCATTTACAAAAGTCGTTTTTCTTCTTTTTTGTCAATCCTTTTAACTAGCCATCTCGTCGCGCTGCTTGTGTGAAGCAATCCAGTTGTGCAAAAAAAAACTATACTCGCATCATTGTATATATGTAAACTGCAAACTGCAAAGAGTAAAGTACATGTTCACAGAGTTTCTCTTAGAATTCTCTTTGTTCGACTCGTTCGCCTCTTTCAATTTACCAAGTTAATTTTCCCTAGAGCCGCTTGGAACGCCACCGTCCACCGGTCGTCATGATAGTACTATAGCAGTCTATATACAATGTATCATTCATTGTCGGCGTTAAAAAACAAAGAAAAAACGATGTGGTGAGTTTTGTTAATTCTGACATTTCATTTTGTTCTTGTTGACAACAACTGTTAGTGAATTGTTGACAAAAAATATTGCAAACATTTTTTTTAAATAAAATTTATTATTAGTATTTTCGAATGCTGACGCTGAGGGAAGAAGGTCCTCAAAAATGGATTTTTGACGAATGTTGTGACATCAATCAAATGCACTTTAGATTCAAGGACAAGGATTTGCCAGAGAACTTGGTGACCAGTGCGGTTGCTTCTATGCAGGTTTGCAGTTATACCCAGACACCACTATCGTTCTTTTTCATTTTAATCTTTTCAGATGTATCCGCTAGAAGAAGTTCTAACGGCGCCGTACTTAATAAATGAATGGGAACCAAAGCTAATAACTATCCTTCTGAATAAACTTGTTCCAGAAAAATGTCGCAGAAGAAGACTTCATGTATCAATCTCCTTGTAAAGCTGTGGCTTATTTTTTTTAATAAACATTTATATTGAACTTATACAACTTCACCGGATTCTTCAGGATCAAGCTTGTTTCCCCCAAACAAATTCTTATAAAAGCAACACAAAACAAAGTCTTCACAAACGGTATTAAGAAATATTTTTTTATTTTTTAAAAACTTACAAACCCTAGACTATCTAAAAAAAATCATACTATCCTACTTCATTTTCTTCTGTTTGAGTAGATGATTCCTTAGAGCCTTCTGTTTGTCCTTAAAACTCTTCTTGACCTTGCCACGTGCCTTGTGCCTCGTCATAATAAAGTTCTTGCCCTTGCGTTTCTCTCTATTTGTCGTTGAACAGTTTTCATTCTTCCTGCCGTCTTTGTAGCCAAACTTATTATTCTGAAGAAAAGTCCTCAAATTCTTGTCCGGACAACGGAGCAATTCAAAAAACAGCTGCAACAAGTCCAATGCAGGAATAAGATTCTTATTTCGCAGCAGAATCAGTGCCTTAACAAAACAGTTGCGCATAGTAGGATCCAGTGTTGTGGCATGATTTTTCAGCAAATCGACTAAATGCTGTGAAATTTGAATGCAAACATCAGAATAGCATTGAACGACCTACAAAACAAACATCATATTTATAAAGCATCATTAAATGCAACACTTGCTTTCTTTTTTTTTAATTACCTGCGCAATAAACATAATCAATTCATCGAGACTTTTATTTTCATTGCTGGGATTTAATTCGAAGCTGCTCAAGAAATGGCGATATTGCTGGGAGAATTCTTCCTTGTACGATTCCGGATCACGTTTTATAAGATTTTGCAATTGTGGAAGATTGTCTGGTAGCTGACCAATAATAATTAATTAATAAAACGGATAAGCAGTTTAATTTTGTAAATAGGACACAATAATTCACGGAGTTCCTTAACTTCGAACAATTTGTGAGAATTTCACAAAATACCATCAACGACGACGACGTGCCTGATGAAAATACTTGATACAAGATACAATTCTCATCAGGCACGTCGTCGTCGTCTTTCGATGGTGGTATTTTATGAAATTCTCACAAATTGTTCGAAGTAAAGGAACTCCGTTAATTATTGTGTCTTTTTTTTAACAAAATTAAACTGCTTATTCTGCTTATAACTGCTTCTGAGCGAATGCTTAGAAAAATTCATTCTTAGAACAATCAATACACTATCATCAGTTTAGGAATCAGGTAAAATGGTTGAAACTCTTGAATATTATTTAACCAGTTTTAAACGTTTATATAGAGTTTTCAAGCACATAATCTGTAAAAGGCAGGGAAAAAAATAATAAAGTATAACAACTTGCATTCGAGTAACTTGCTAGTGTCTCCTCATGATACAAGAAAACAAGATAGCGACTTTCGTATTTTTACGTCATCAGTGACCCTTGTTGACAAAATTAATTTCCGTTTTAGAAAAAAAAAACGGGAAAATAAGTTTTAATTGATGCAGGTTTGGTCCAATGTCTTATTTGATTGATTTAATATACATTTTAAGTCCACTAACACTTCGGATTCTTTCCAAACATGGTAATTTAATTTAGTCAGTTTGAGTCACTGATGACGTCAAATTTCGGGATGGCGCTTTTTATTAACAGTATCTTCCAACACGCCCAATTTCGTGGTGAGAAACAAAAGGGAACTGAAAAGAAGAGGTCAATTATTTGACTACTACACTCTCAATTGGCGTCAATTATTTGACAGTTCAGCACTACTACACTCTCAATCGGCGTCAATTTTTTGACACTTCAGCACTACCACATTCTCAATCGGCGTCAATTTTTTGACAGTTCTACACCAATACTTATTTGACCAGCTTGTAGGCCTTCTCAAATGAAAGCAGTAGATTTCCCTCTTTATAGTATAGTTACTCTATGCTCTGGCCTGACTCTCGAAATAATTCGAAATGAAATGACCTTTTTTTTGTTTTTTGTGATGTTCGTCCTTTCTGTGGCTCTCGTAGTCCATAATGGTGTGCCTAGGAATTTGTTGTATTTTTTTATTTTCAATTAGCTACATAAAAAAAAATTGGACCTGGAATGCAAAATTAGTTCAAGTTGATATGATAATTGCATCGTTGGCCGGCCTATATTTTTTTATTTTGTCTGTCTATAAGACCGCCCTAGATCAATTTTAACGTTTGCCAAAGTGTTTTTGACGTTGAACGAAAATGTTTTGTAAATTTTCATAAAAGATCTAAATAATTTTTTATAAATTTATTTGGGGCCAAATTGTATGATGGAAATGAATCCATACATGTTCTTAGACTTACAAAAAATCACCCAAAAACAATGTGAAAATGGAAATATAACCCTGAACTAAATTGCTGAATAAGACACTATAAATGCAAAAAAATGGGCACGACTTGGTCGCACGTACTTGCTCCTATGTGCTTAATCATATTGGAAGGCATACGTATATGTTGTATACTACTTGTATCTGTCAAAGATCTTTGATCTAGTATACATATACAATACATATGAAAATGTATACCTACATATGTATATCGCTCATACTAAACACCAGAAAAAATTATTTTATTTCATAACTCCAAACCAAAATAATTTTAATGCATAAAAAACGAAATGAACCTAAAAAACTTCACAAAAGAAACATTTCAATTTGCATCATACCTTAGTTTTTTTTCCACCTTTCCTTTTTTGCGAAAAAAAAATACAACTCATCGCATGAGTGTGGCACCAAACGCCTTCCTTTTCTGCAAAATGGTCCATAAACCAAAAAAAAAAAACTGTCCCACCAAAAAAACAGACCCACAAAAAATACTTCCCACCGCAACCACCTTACCAATAATATGTATCCCTTCACCCATTCCATCCTTCAGTCTCAGTAGAATTGGAAATGACAAATGAGGCAACTAAAATCAGAGACTGAAACACAAAAAAAATATCAGAACCAGCCAGGGTAGAAACTAAAGAGTAGAAAGCAGAACACATATAACAACAACAACAACAAATAGAAGAGAAAAAAGTAAAAGAGCAGAACAGCACCAAATTCTGCTGCGGAGATTGTTCGAACTACAAATTTATTTGTGTGCGTTAGCAATGAAATTTCTATGGAAAAAACGGAAATTAGACTATTTTTTAAAAATGAATATAAAAAAAAACTATTATCGTTACATAAATTTTCTAAGTTGATGAAAAAATACAAAATGTTGAAAAAAAATAAAAAATAAAACCAAAATTATTAGAACGTTACTTTTTCTATAAAGTCAATCGATATTTTAGCTTTTTTAAACAGCGATTAGAGTATTAAAAAACAATATTTTTAAAAAAAAACTATAGTTTTACTCCCGAGCTTGAAAACTCAGCTTTCAAATAAAATTAAGAACAAAATTGAAATTTGAAAACCAAAGAAAACATTCACAAAGATTTAAAAAATAACAAACCAAAATCAATTTTTTAAGTTTTTTTTGTTTAAAACCGAGAAAATTAAAAATATTTTTTGGTATAATATTTTTTATTGTAAATATTTGAGTTGGTCTTTTTATTTCTTTTCATTTTAATGAATTATATTGAAAATTGAAGAAGTGACACCTGTTCAAAGACGGCAAAATCGACAAAAATGCGTCTGATTCGATGAATTTTTTTTTTCATAAAAAATAAGTTTAATTAAAAAAAAATAGTTTTACTCCCGGTATTGACTCAATTTAATTCTAAAACAAAAATAAAAAAATTTAAATTACTAAGAAAAAACCCCAAGATTTAAGATTAGATAAAAAGAGCTATAAATTTATACCTTTTTATGATCTCTAACTTACAATTTTAAAAAATAAAAAATTATTATAATGAACATTTTAAGTCTTGTATGTTAGCTAAATATTAAAATTTATTTGGTTAAAATATCTTTTAAAATAAAAAAAGTTATCCGCCAATTTGTTAACAAACATCCATTTTTTTCGAGGTACACCCAGCCTTAAGGTGACATATATATAATTCATTATGTACACTACACAGAACATTTTAAATAGATCTTATGTTGTTTGGGTTTGTATCAAGCATAATTTGTATGTATTTTTAAAACTCATCTACCAATGAAAGACAAACTAAGAATATAAATGAATCGAAATATTTTCAAGTGTTTTAACAATTTGTTAGTTTTCAATTAAATATGTACGTACATACTAAATAACTAGCTTCAATACAAAAAATTCAAATTTAAAGTTAAGGGAGTTGTTTTCTTGTTTCTTACTTGTTTCCAATTCTTAATTAACCAAATATCAATTTAAAGATTTAGTTTACAAACATACATACATACACAACATTATATAATGTCGTATGAAGAAATGCATACAGCACCTTCTCCAGCAGCAACAACACCGTCGGCAACTACATCAATGCAAACAGTATCTCCTCGAAGCATCCTGATCCCTGCGCAGCAGCACCACCATCCGTCACACCAACTGTGTCCATTGTAAATTCAGCATACTAGTGGCACAAATTGGTTTCTTATCTATCAGCTACCTGTCTGACGTACTCTGCCGTACCTGGTAAACACAGAATGAAGTAGTTTTTTTTTTGCGAAGGTCATTAGCTTTTCGGAAAAGAGCATGATTCTGTTGTGTAAGGTTTTCATACGCTCTCACAAATTTGTTCTTCAATAAGTGAAGTCATTTCTTGGCAGTGATTTTCAAAACTATTAAGCATGGATTCGCATTTAAAAATTAAATTGTTTATACAACCAAGTCGATCACTGAAATCCTTTTCGAGGGTAACTATACGGGTTGTAAAGCTTGTTTCAATTTCATCGAGGCGTTCATTAAAAGATTGTGTGATAATACTTAATTCCTTTTTTAAAGTTGATAGAATTGTATCGGTCAGTGTTTTGATTAAGTCGTTTAACCGAGTCTCTATTTTGTCCCAGAGTTTTGACTTGACGAAGAAGACGCTCCTAAAGGAGAACTTAGACGAGAGCCGGTGAAGACATCGTTAAGATTGGAGCTCAAATTCCGTTTACTAATTTTGAGGTTAGAATTTGACATGTTTTATTTTCACTTTTATTTAAATTAAAATGAAAGCCTTTCACGAATTAAAAGCAGAATTTGAAACAGTTTGTTCTGAAGTGCAAATAATTACAACTTTTCAATATTAAAATTTATTATAAATAAGAAAAAAAATTAATTTAATGTGGAGCTAATCACAGATACTATACTTTGTTTGACATTGGAGAGAGTCGATAGTGATAAGGACAAAGACAACAATAAAACACCTTGGAGTGAATTTCACTAACCGCTTCAAGCTTAACAAGGACGCTTTATTTATGCTTAAGAGAGCCAACTTCTCCCTACATCTGGTCCACCCGCTTCTTGGGAGAAAGAACGCACTAAGCACAAATACTAAGCTCCTTATCTATAAACAGCTGATTCGTCACGTTCTGACGTACGCTTGTCCTATTTGGTTCACCATATCACCAGCATATATGAAGAAGATCGAAATTTTTGAAAGGAAGATACTCAGTAGCTGTACTGGTCTACACCGAAACCCCATTACAAGAAATATGTCCCAAACAACAAGCTATATGAAGACACCAAACTGATCTCAATAAATCAGTTCATGACACAGCTCTCCAAAAATATTTTGAGGAACTTGGAGGACCACCCCAACTTGGAAATCCAGCAACAACTAGAGCCAAACCATTGATACCTCAGCATTCGAGCCATCACAGACGACCGGTTTGAGGATATAATGAACAATGACGGAGCTCCGTTCTAAGAGAGAACCAGCAACGGACACAACAGAGGATAAACAACACCGCATCCTAACCCCAATTTTTAAAACCAAAGACAGTTATTATAATTGAAAATTTCAATTAAAAGATTATGCACACAAAAGTAGTAAGTAAAAATATAGCATTGTACAGAGTCATATTAAGTACATCGCATCGGGCCCCTGTTGTTGAGCCGACATGATTTATTTTATTTATAATTTAGTTTAAGGTTAATTGTACGTAAATTTTAACGAATGTAATAAAAAGATTCTAATCTAAAGAAAAGAAGTAAAATCGCATTTGTATCTAAATGGCAATTTCGGATACCCAAAATATGATTTCTTTTGTGAACGAATAAATTGAACCATATTTGAGTTACCTCCAAAAATTGAGGCAAAAGAGAAATACAGTCATCAGTTCATCACATATGTCTTCAGACAGAAAAGTATTTAACAATTTTTAGAACACAAACTAATTGTTACGTCAATGTCATTTTGTGAACAGGAAATGTGTGGTGTGTTTTGGTATGTTTATGTTCAAATAAATGAAAGTGTTCTTAGATGTTGTTTTTTTGTATGGACAGAAAGTATGTAATTTCTGTTCTGTGTAAAGGGGAATAAAAAATTCATCTATTTACATAAAGTAATAACAAGTTGACTTTTGAGCACGAATATTAGTAGATATGGCTTTAAATGAACTGAAAAAAACATGAATTTAAGTTGAAACTATACTTCCGTTCGATCGATTCCGATAGCACTTGGTATCTCTTTCTCTACTCTTCTGAAATCTTTCCCATAAGTTGAAAAATATTATTCTGGTATGTCTCTAAGAAAAATGAACCCTCCGTCAGCTTAAAAAATATCTTGCAGAACGAAAGCATCGAAGAAACTCCAGTATGGCTCAGAGCAGGTGCTACTCAAGCATTTCTACACCTGTTTATTAGAAATCAAAACGGAACCATTGTATATACATTGCCTATAGTACTATCATGAGACGAGAAAAAATCTTTTTCCCTAGAGCCGCTTGGAGTGCTAGTGTAGGACATTTTATTTGAGTGAGAGAGAATTAAGAGAATGGTTTTTAGTGTTATGCTTTGTGCTTAGTTTCCTGCGCATGTGCAATGTGACAATGTGAGGCAAGAAAAAACCGAAGGAGAACATGAAATAATTCAGTATCTTGTTTTGTTCATTGTGTATATGTGTATAAACTGCTGGCAGTTTTGAAGTTAATATATAATGGTTTCGCTTAGCTGAGGCTTAGTTTTTTGTAAGGATTTATACAAGATCCAACATTTTCATTGTTTACGTTTTTTTATATGGAATATGTAATTGATTTGAGTTTTTTAGGATTTTCAAGTTTTGTATGAGCACTACCTACATACATATTTGTCATATTTGTACATATATACATCATTGACCAGACTTTTGATTCGAATTCTTTAGGATTTTCAATTTTTTTACTATTCTATTATGAAGGTTGTCGTCTTCAAATAGTGTACAAATTCATTCTTGAAATTTAAACACAAACTTACTTCTTGCTGTATTTATACAAAGATACAAAGGCCCTTGCAATGGATGGATTTTTGTTTTGAATTTTACTTTCCATTTAGATAGGTACCAACATATACATATAGGTACATAGATATGTATGTGTAGGTATCTATCTGAATGAACTATGTGCAGAAATTCAATCAAAAATTGTTTGTAAATTGATTTATATTATTATTGATTGATTATATATTATTGATTTATAGTAACAAAGATCTTTTGTTTGTTTGAGGTTTATATAATAGGAACTAGTTGACCCACCCAGCTTAGCTCGCGGGAAAGAAATTTATAGTTAAACCAAAATATTTCTTTGTACTAATCTTCTATAGAATTGCTAAAAATACCACGGGTTTTTTACATTTGTAACACCTAATTGTTTAATTTTTACTTGCAATTATTATAGGTAGGTACTAAGTACAAGTTATGCATTCATGCAGAAAAAAAAATTTGAGATAACAATCAAATACCTATAACATTACGATGATAGAGACACATATTTGGCAAAATTCTGTCCGTCTACTAAACGGTTTGGCCAGTTGTCTTTAAATTTGGAATATAAGTTTATTTTGACATTCGACATAGGATTTTTTTAATTTCTTTTTTAGCTGATACTTGCGATATAACCGTCAAGTAAAAGCTTATTTTTGTCAAAAACAGCTCCAAGAATTTTGTATGTAAAAAATCAATGTGCATTCAATTATGGTTAAAAAAAATATGACGGTGGGCTAAAACTGGCACCACCCATAGGAGTTTTTTTTTTTGGCATCGACTTTTCTGAGAACTGGTTAGGTAACCGATTACAACCAAAATTGATATTAAGGAAAATGTAAGTAGCCTAAGTAATCTTACACTAAAATATATTTATATAGGTATATTTAAAAACAACGGCAACATTAAAAATAATGTGCTATACCTTTTTTAAAGCAAAAAGTCTGTTCAATCATATTATTTTTTAAATAAAGAATTTCAGAAAAAAATAAATATATAAAAGGCACGACTGGTTTGCACGTACTTGCTCGTGTGTGCTAATTTGTTTATTTAGGGGCAGGTGTAAGCTTTTGTTTTCTCGATTGAAATTTTTTCATTCAGTAGTAATCGAATAGTTTTTTACTTGCGATTTATAGGGACTATAAGGCAAGTTATGCATTCGTAAAAAAAAATCTAACAATCAAACATGACATTACGATGATAGAGAAGTCAAAAAAGTGGGTACGGAAATTCCGTCCGTCTGCCTGTTTGTCTGTCTGTCTGTTCGTATCGATATCTACAGCCTAAACAGTTAGGCCGATTTGATTCAAACTTGGTACATTGTATTTTTAGAAAGCTCTACTCGACAGTTTTTGGAATTGGCATTCTAGCTCCAAAACTAACGGTACCTGCCATATAACTTTTAATGAAAAACTTATTTTTCTCGAAAACGGCTCCTACGATTTTGATAAAACTTTTAGAATGCAAAATCTATCTTTTAGTTTAAATGGATTTTTGAGAAAAAGTTTTATAACGGTACCTCCCATATGACCGGTTTTTTTCAAATTAGACTTTCTCGTTAACTAATCGACGGATTTTGATAAAATTTTCAAAATATGTAGTTTTTTATGATTTAAATAATATTGTTTATTAAAATTTTCAAAAACATTTTTTTCTTAATTTTTAATTTTTTTTTTAAACTTATTTTGTTTTTTGAATATTTTGACAAAGATTTTTTTAATTTTTTCTCCTAGTATAAACTATAGATTTCTTTAAATTGACATACTCAAAAAAAATGTATATATATGTTTTCGAAAGTTTTTTCAAAAAACTGGTCGAACGAGTTTGAAATGAAAAATTTATAAAATAGAAAACAGCAAGAGAAATAAGATGGCTTACAACATTTTTTCCAAAAAACGTTATGAATAGTTTTTTTTTGGATTTCATTAAACAAATAATATTTTCCCCCAAATTTTGTTTTATATTGCTCGGTTGAGCCCTAGCCACTAGTCTAATGAAAGCAAATTTCATTATTTATATTATTATTTATTTATCGTTATTTATTTGAAAGCATTTTATGATCGTAACAGCATACAGCATACAGAATAAATAATAAGGACGCCTATGATAAACACATAAACATGCAAAAACAACTAACAAATAAAAAAAATACTCGATTACCTACTGAATGCAAAAATTTCAATCAAGAAAACAACGCAACTCAACGGTCATATGGCACTTCCTTTACTTTTAGGCCTACAATTTAAATTTCAATGTCCCCTCTGGGGAATGCCAAAATAATCACACACATCAAGTTTAAAGATAATCGCTTAAGCCATTTAGGCTGCAGCTCGTTATACATACCTACTGACAGACAGACAGTCATTTTTTGTCGATCACTTTTTTTAGACTTCTCTATGATCGTTATGTCATGTTTCATTGTTATCTAAATTTTTTTTTATATTCACAAATTCTAAACTTTACCTTATAGTCCCTATAATCGCAAGTAAAATTAAAAAAAACTGTGTAAAATGTCAAAATAACCTTAAGTTCTAAATTTGAAGTCGATTGGCTCATCGGTTTAGGCTATAGTCCAAAATACATCCGAACAGACAGACCTACAGACAGACGGACAGAATTTTGCCAGCAACTCAAATATGTTTCTCTATCATCGTAATGTAATGTTTGATTATTATCACAATTTTTTTATGTTCACGAATCCTAAACTTGACTCATAGTCCCTATAATCACAAAGCTACTTGTGCATAAAATTCAACATCAACGATAACGAAGCCAATGAAATGAAAATTCAAAAAATAAAATCATTGTCGATCCTCTTCGTTGTTCACCGTCACCGAGAACAGGATATACAAAATACACATACACATGTGCTTATTAAGTTTTCCTTTTTAGTATCTCGACCGATCGACCTGAATTTAGCTGAACATTTTATCAAAGATAATATAACAAGTATACCTACGTAAATACACACATTATGTAGGGATGTATGTAGGTACATACCTAAATATCTACCTACCCTCGAATGTTTTATATGAAAAAAATATAAAACTCAAAATAAACTTATCAACCAGCTTAAACATATACCCACCCCCCAGACACCATTCATTTACAAAAGTCGTTTTTCTTCTTTTTTGTCAATCCTTTTAACTAGCCATCTCGTCGCCCTGCTTGTGTGAAGCAATCCAGTTGTGCAAAAAAAAACTATACTCGCATCATTGTATATATGTAAACTGCAAACTGCAAAGAGTAAAGTACATGTTCACAGAGTTTCTCTTAGAATTCTCTTTGTTCGACTCGTTCGCCTCTTTCAATTTACCAAGTTAATTTTCCCTAGAGCCGCTTGGAACGCCACCGTCCACCGGTCGTCATGATAGTACTATAGCAGTCTATATACAATGAACGGAACATTAAAAATGGCTAGAAAACAGAACATATTCTGAAACATATTAATACCTCGACGCAATTTTGCATGTCTTTCGTTATTTTATCGCTTCTTTTGGCTCCAGGAAATAACCCTCTAACGAAATTTATTCCCAAAATGAAAATGATTTATTTCATGGGTTATTTTCATGATGAAACAGGTCCCCAAATTCAACATACTGCCCCAGCAACCTCCCTGTATGGGGTCATTTTCATTTTGCTTAATTTGTAAGAAAACTGTAAATTCGCTGAAGATTTTCAAAACAAGCCTCACATTGTCTAGGCATTGTGCGCTTTGTTTTGAAAATCGTCAGCGAATTTACAATTTTCTAGTAAATTAAGCAACATGAAAGTGACCCCAGGTAGATGGTTGTAGGGGGCAGAATGCATTACATGCTAGTAATGTAATATTTATTATATTTTAAAATAAAAAAATAAAATAAGTTAACTAAAAAATCTCTTTTTATTTTACTTGTTTATTATTGTCCCGCATTTTTGCAATCAAATCACTATGTTTCATTAAAAAAAACATTTTTAAAACAAAAGCAAAAGCGGGATTATAAGAAACCCGATTATAAGGGATGGGATTATAAATAAGAAACGATATTATAAAAAACGGAATTTAAAAAAAACGGGAATATAAAAAGTGAGATATCGAACTCAACCCTTTGGGAACATATTTCATACGTTTATCTGAGAGATTTTTTTTATAATATTTTAACTATGTGTCTGTAAGGCACAATGCCTTTTAGAATGCAACTCAATGTTGCAAGACACTAGTTTGAAGAATCGGAGAAATAGGAAAGATCGAGAATTAGGCGATTGTTCTCACTCAAAACCCACGGAAGGCTCTAGCTTGCCCTAGGAGTTAGAAAAATCCAATATTAATCGACACTTTCTGTTTCAACCTCACGCGAGTTAACATGACGAAGACTTTAGTCTTAGAAATTAAAATGTTTTTATCATTTTTTTCACAAGACAAAGATAAAAGATAATCGCCAGATGCAAGACAGCAAACGACGCCAATGAACAAACACAAGATATAATTCTAAGAAACTTTAAACAACACCAATAGGCAAACACATGATAATTGCCAGATACAAATTGAATGAACAAGATAAGAAGCTAAAACAACACTAATACCATTATGGACTAAGATAAGGGATGCAGAAACATAGGTATAAATATCGGTAACCAGATTGATATTCCTCCCTTCTGCTATTACCGGGTCGATGAACGTCGTTATTCGAAATAAAAAGTATCTAATAATAAGATATATTGTTAGTACCAATAATTAATTCGCGCTTGTTGAAAAAAGTGAAATCCGGGCACATTTAAAACATAAATAAGTATGGCAACTTGTAAATATGTAGCTAGATGCTTCTTCGGTTTTACTAGGACATCAGAATAAAAAGAATACATTAATATTTCTCTTGATTAACATTTAATTTTTCTTATCGAAATTTCCAAAGAAGTGGCCTATAAAATATGCAATATAAAATTAAATCGATATCCTTTCAAAAATTAATTCTACTTAAACAAAATAAAAACAAATTGGCACGTACCATCTCATCCTTTTTTGACTAGCTTTTTCTACCCTATATTCAATGAGCTACTTTACAACTCTCCTGAAGAAAATAACAAAATTTCCGACAGAAATTCCCTTATCGAAAGAAAGTTCGAACAAACTTTTACAAAATTTTGTTGTATCCCTCTTGTTCGGGAATATCTATTTATCAAGTTTCTATCGAGATTATGCAACGTCTTAACTGAAATTTCTTTTTAATATGCGTTTAGGTGGCAAAATGGAATAAAAAGGACTCAAAGGTACATTATCCCTCAAAAATGTTTTACATTTTATACCTTAGATACAAACTTTATGTTATAACTTTGCTATTCAATCTAGTAACAGATTTAAGTAGAAATAAAATACACAAATGTCCCCCTTGTGGAAAGTATTTTTTTTTTTAATTTTGGCTTTTGTGAATTAATAGACGAAAAAATGGTGGATTGGTTGTTTGGTGAGGACTGTGTAATGCAGATGCAAGTCTCCAAAAATTACTTCAAACAGAAAGAAAACAATTTTAAAAATGTATTCAAAATAGCTTTGTACGGCCTTTAAGTCCATCAAAAATTGGAGTTTCGTCCCGGTATTAACTTAGACTCTTCAGTTGACAGTGAGTACCTTTGTCACAATTAATTAATTAAATTAATTTTAAAAATTGGTTTGTCAGTCAAATATTGATTTATGTATATTACTATTTTCATGTTTGAACTAAAAAGCTTGAGGTGAAAAGACCTTTCATGGAAAATAGCATAGATTTCCAAATTTTAAAAGGACAAAACTTAATACGGCCTTTGCTTAAAATGATATCTCGCTGAAATAAGTACATTATGAGAAAAAGTTAAAGTCCACACACACGTTCAATCCAGGACCGTCATTTCCTGCCACTAACGCCAACCTACATAGACGTGAAATATTGAATTACAAAAAACTATTAAATACACAGGATGTCCTTAATGTGTCACCGCTTCTGCAACGGACGTACTATCCACAGCTTCCTATTGGCGATCGATTCTATTTTTACCATGGCAGAGTGAAAAAAGAACAGCAAATTTATTGCAAGAAATAACCTTGACTTGAGGGGTTGGTCGTATTTCCCTAAAGTGTTTGGCACGTAGGACTTTTCGCACAAATTTTAGACAAAATTTCGACTCTAAACGGCGCGACGTGTGAGCACTGCAGAGTATTTACTTGATCCCTATGCCGTTGAAACAGTAACCCATATGGAAGAGGAGAACCTACCATAGCCGGTATTTAATATCAGAACCCTTTGTGAGTAAGTTCCATCACTAAAATGTCATTCGTCCTCTTTACAGCGCCCTCTACGCCAACATACACACAACTTTGTTTCGGATATTTAATTGATTGCATATTACCGTTATGCAAATGCATCGAATGTGACTATTTTCTTGATGCAACATAAACCCTTGTTTTTTATACCTTTCACACACATTATGTTGCCTTAAGCCCTGCTGGATTGCATAATAAGTTTGCAGACATATCGTGGATACCACTCAACCAGCTATAACAACAATTTCACATACTCCTGCTTCGTACGTCATCATAGCCCTGGTAGACAGCTGTGGTGTGCTAGTTCTAGTGCTGGGTGTTTCGGATGAACAATATACCTATACGACACTACTCTAGAATGTATGCACTGCATGTCCTTGCGTAGATTTCTTGTCGTGTCAATAACGATATTGTGTGCCATTATTTCTACAACACACACTGAGATTACCAGGAACGTATTTCTTTCGTCTGAGGCCCAATCGTTGGTGGGTTATGTAAAAGTAATAAAGTAAAAATAAATTAAAAAAAATCGTAGGCAAGTTTTTTGAAAACGAAAAATGGGTTTTACTCAATAAACTTTTTTTTAAAAAATTAAAAAAAAAATTCAAGATATGGCGGTTACAACTTACAAGAGAGGGTTTTTGTAAACGTAATTTTTATTTAGCGGATTTGCCTGTAGTCAAATATTTTTTATAAAAATCGCAGGATTTCTTTAAATGATAAAACGACTCAAGTGGCCTACGCAAAGTCCGTTTTTCTGTGACCAATTTATGGATCCTATCCTAACCTTCATTTACCTCAAGTGCTGCATTTTCAACTGGCTAAATCCAAAGAAATTTTTTTCCGTATCTGAAAAGCAGATGATGTTAAGATACGGAAAAACTTTAAATGCATATATGTACATATTCTTCATTTATACTTCAGAATTCAGGCAGACCATTTACGTACATACATCGAGAACAAAAGAGGACTAAATATTGCACCCTGTGAAACGGGAGACGTATAAATGACCGACAAAAAAAAATCGCCTGGAAAAATATAAATTAAATCGATTATTAAAATGTTGACTGGAGTTTGATTGACAAAAAGAAAAGTTGACAGTTTAAAATGCAGACTACAAGTTATGTATTTTGCCGGTGAAGCTTAAAAAAACAAAATTTTATTTCTTTGGGACAACTGTTCAATTTATTGTGCCGAAGAGAACTAAACTTAATTTCTACTTTACAATTATTTATAAGGTCACCAACAGTTGGAATATTTGCCTACTCAGCAGCTTGGGTTGGTCCGATCGTTTCTGTGGACTCGGAATTGTATCGGTCATATGAGCCTTTGAGTTTCAACAAGTGTGGGAACTTATGAGTGCATGTTGCGGATGTGGGAGCATTGCACTTGGTTTGACTTTTATAGTGATAACTCTTCCCTCCTTAAAATCGAGTGGCCTCACTCGATACCATGTAGGGCATTGGCACTGGATTTGATTGCTGTTGTTCACCTTCAATTTTACCCTCGCGCTGGGTTTCGAACACCTTTGGAGCTTCAGTGCGAATGGTAACTTCTTTCCTCTGGTCAATCGTCTGTCTGATGATAATTTTTATAACAGCTATTACTACAAGAGATGTTATACTGTAGTTAGTGATGACATGAATCTGTCCTTCTTCTTCTACTTCTGCTATGTGTTCTGTGTTGTTGACATGTAGTTCCTTCAACATTTCCAATGTTAGAAGTTCTTTGTATGTTTTAATAGAAGAACTCAAATGTAGAGCCGCTGGCAAAGGTTTTGCAGATGGTATTTCCTTTGAATTATATTCCTGGCCATTTATGGAAATTGATGCATTGTGGAATTGTAGAATAAAGGTTCCGGTCAAATTTACTCTATCGCTCTCGATTAGGATTGATCCATTAAATTGGTTTAAGAACAGAGTTCCTGGGTGAAGTTCCTCGATGACTGGTAAATGCTGGTTGTTGATCTCATCGCAACTTGATTGGGTGCCTTTTACTAAATTTGGAATACATTTGTCATAACTTAAACTAACAATTTCTTTCTTATTACAAACACTTAAATCATTGTATGTTTTACAAATATTCATAATTCCATATATTTGGTTTTCGCAGTTAAGTATATTTTCGTATTGTATTTTTATTGCTTTTTTATCATATTTTACAGGCTTAATCAATATTTTTTCACATATAACTTTTCCTGTAGTAGGAATACTAATAATGTACAGAATGGTTGATTTATTAGATGCTATTTTGATATCGGCAAATTCGAGTGCCTCTTCAAGGTTAATAAATGGTATGCTATTTTCTTCCAATTTTTCTTGAACAATCTTAATTTCTGAATTGGAAAGGATAAATGAGTTTACAATTTTACTCTTTGCCCAAAGCAAAGCGTATTCTATGTTATTGATTTCTTCTTTTATAATGTCTAATTTGTACTTAATTTCTAGTGTAAATTCATTCTTTAAGTCTTTGTTTGATTTTAAAAGATACATTATTTCATTTGTTACATTAGTTAATTTGTTGATTTTTTCAGTATATGCTCTATTTATAATGACTTGTTTATTATGACTTGTATATTATATTATTACGAAGTAAATTATTGGTTTGAGATTTTATAATCTGAAAGTCGTCGTGGTCTGGATTACCAGCTATCTATTTCCACGCGCTTCCAATAAAGTTGAGGGATCTTGGGTTTCTTTTCCTTGGTCTTAGGATATTTAACTGGTTTTTAATTTGGTTAATTTGGTGGGAAATTGTATGGAAATTGGGATCGGATTCGTTGGTTTGGTTCTGGATTTGGAGTTGGACTTCCTCAATAAGTTCATCGTAAGCTTCCAGGTCTATGACGTGCAAATTCTGAATGTACCCGTTTGAAGCTTGGCCGTTCCCATATTTGTTGATACGATCTTAGCATTTGTGTAGTCCAAAATTTGAACTTCAGCCAAACTTTGGGTAAGGAAAAATCTGAAAAGGGGTTAGTTTCTGATGTTATTCTTATGAATTATTTAACCAGATTTAGTTAAAATTGTGGTTGATTTGTCTTCTTTTACAACTTCTTTCCTAAATCTTGGGGATAATTTAGTGCCTAATCTCTTATTTATTTTAACGTATACTGTTTCACCTGGATTGTAGATTTTGATTTCCTGTGTCGACCTATTGTGGGCTTCTATGTCTTTGTGCTGTTTGAGTTTTAAATTTTGAATATTTTCTTAATGCTTGTTCGTATTGATTCGGATCTGTGCTGACAAATCTACCGAAGAAAGTTTCGATTGGGCTTTTGTTCGTCACTGTGTGTATTGAGTAGTTATACTCATAAACGGCGCAATTTAGGAGTTCTATGAATGGCATAGTTGGTCGATCTGCTGCACCTCATAATTTCAGACAGAGTAGAGTGGAATCTTTCCACTTGACCGTTTACTGTGCTGCTGTATGGAGGGGTTGTAAACATGTCGATGCCTAATTGATCCTGCAACATAAAGCGTATTGTTGCCGAATTGAGTGACTTCTCGTTGTCGAAAATAACTAACTTGGGGACACCAAAGGCAAATATTAGTTGTCTTAAGGGTTCTCGAATATCTTCAATTGCCTTAGACTTTATAATCTTTACTTGTGCGAATTTTGAGAATTTGTCTATGGCTGTCAGAACTAAATTCCTGTCAGTAGAGTAAATGTCGAAATGGACTATGTGTCCGGGGAATTGTGGAATTGGAGTTTCTTGGATTTTGGGTTCATTTGGGTGACGCTCGTATTTCTGCTCTTTGCAAATCCGGCATTGTTTTATAAGTTCATGGATACGAGATTTCATTTTTGGAAAATAAAACTTCTGTAGAAGTTGAATTTTGTTCTCATTAGTACTTCTATGTGCTCTATTGTGTTCTTTTAAAATTTCTTCCTGTTGGTTAGTGAGGTTTGTAAGGTCTGTAACTTGTGACTGGGTATAACGTATCTTGTAAGCTTTGAAATAGTGTCGATATATTTCTTGAATTCTTCCCATAGTTGCTTCGTTAGTGTAGAGTCCATTTATAACACTGGGGTTGAGAAATCGCTTAAATATATTTATAAGGTCCTCTTTGGTGTAATCGGGTTGAATGTAAATGTGTCTGTGGTAGGTGGGAAAGGGAATTTTGAATTGGTATGACTGGACGTTTCCGATAAGTAGCATTATTTGATTTTTGAAGACGTTAATTGGAGATTCAACTGTAGGGATGAGTTCGTGGGCTGAGCTTTGATCGCTATGCTGAGATACTGATAGGGAATTAAGTTGGGAAACGTGAGGAGAACGGGAAAGGGCGTCAGCGACTACGTTACTCTTTCCTGGTTTGTACTGTAATTCATAATTATACTCTTCCAGGATCGCTTTCCAGCGCTTCATTTTGGAGTTATTGTTCTTGTTGCTTAAAGCGTACGTGAGTGGCTGATGGTCTGTATAGATTTTAACATGGGCGGTACCGTAAAGGTAATTTCGAAGGTAATTGAGTGCCCAAATAATGGCGAGCATTTCCTTCTCGTTGGTGGCGTAATTTTCTTCGGTTTTGCTCAACGATCTAGAAATGAACATGATTGGCTTATCGTTTTGCGATAGTACTGCACCGATAGCGGCGTTAGATGCGTCGTTGGTCAACTCGAAATTTTTCTTGTAGTCGGGGTATGCAAGGAGTAAATCCTTGGAGACCAAAGAATTCTTTATTTTCTGAAAAGCTGTTAAAGCGTCTGATTTGAGGTATGTAGGGATTTTGCTTGATTTGTTTTTAGATATGCGTCCTTCTTCACCTCTTAACAATGATGTTAAGGGCTTGGCTAGTTTCGCGTAATCTTTTACTAAACGTCGGTAATAACCTGATAAGCCTAAGAACGATCTTAGCTCTTTAAGATTTTTGGGAATGGGAAAGTTAACGATGGCCTCGACTTTTGCGGGAGTTGTTGCTAGTCCTTTGGAAGATTTTATTGTATCTTAAAATTCAACTTCTTCTTTAAAGAAGTTGCATTTATCTAATTGCACCTTCATGTTGGCTTCATTCAGGGTTCTAAATATCTTTTCAACGTGTTCAACATGATCGCTCTCATCCTTACTGAAGATAATGATATCATCAATATAGACGTAGCAAATTTTTCCTATATAGGCTCGTAGAATGTCATCAAGCGAGATGGAGGGTGCGTTTTTCAATCCGAATGGCAGACGAGTGAATTCGTACTTTCCATTATTGATGGAAAACCCAGTTTTTCCCCATCAGATTTCTTAAGTGGAATCTGATGGAAACCACTTTTAAGATCTAGAACCGTAACAAATTTGCATTGTCCAAGTTGTGATAAAACATCGTTAATTTCAGGGATCGGGTATCTGTCAGAAACAGTAACGCTATTTAATTTCCTGTAATCGATAACGACTCTATATTGTTTGTTTCCCATAGAGTCAGCTTTTTTGGGTACAATCCACACGGGTGAATTGTACGGCGAACAGAATGGTTTGATAATATTGTCATTTAGAAGTTTTTGTATTTGCGTCTCTATCTCGTCTTTTAGTGCGGCGGGGTAAGGATAATACTTCGAGTATACTGGGGAATCTGTCTTTGTACGAATCTCACCAACAACTTTTGTTGTGTAGGTGAGTTTTTCGTTTGGTTCGGCAAATAAGGAAGGGAATTTTTTTACAATAGCTCTGATAGATTTCTTTTGAGAGTCCGACATATGATCAAGTTTTATATTAATTGTATTAATAGATGGCGAACTTAGCTGTTTGACTTTTATATTTATTTTTCCAAGGATTGTCATAAAGTTTTGGTGTGCGTGAATGACAGCATTGAATTCCTTCAGACTGTCATTTTCTAAAATACCGTTAAAAGTTTGCAGTGTTGAGAGAAGGAAGAACTTTAACTTTTTATCAGTTTGGCCAAAAAGATTAATGAATGTATGGCTGGTTATTTTGACATCACCTGCAATAGATTTAGCTAGAAAGTGTTGTTCATTAGGGATGGGATTCTTTATAAGACTGGACTGAATATAATTCTTACTAGACCCGGTGTCAATGAGAAAGTTTAAAACTTGACCGCTCTTCGTCCTACATTGAAAGTAAGGTAACGAAGAGGAGTTCATCCTCAAAAATGGATGTCGCTGTATTCAGAGGTTTCATCGTCAAGTTCTTGGTCTTCAGATTGGCTTAGAACATAGTTCCTTAAGTCGAGGTCGTGTTCCACTTCTTCCATGTTGGTCTGTTGGTAAAATGCGTAAAGATCGTTTGGAGAAATATATCCAGTTGGTTGTAACGCGAAGTCTGGAGGAGAGGGGTTGTGTTCGGAGTTCGATGGACCCAAACCCTAGGGTTTTCTAAATTTATATGGAAGTTCCTCTGCATTTTCGGAGGAACCCGATTTTGAAATGAGGGGTTTTGACCTTGGGGCCTTCCGGCATATTTGAAGGGTAGTAGCCGATTTTGGTAGTTAACGGCCGAAGACCTAATTGTTGATGTTTCCATCGGTTCTGGCTTAGGTTGGGGCTTAGGTGCAGTTGGCCTGGGAGGGGGTTTGTAGGTGTTATTAAAGGGATAGTTATTTTGCGGTTGTCGTTGGATGTTAAAATTCTGATACGGATATACTTGTGGAATGTATGCTACTTGGGGGTAGAAGGGCTCTTTGTGAGGGATATATTGTTGTGTGTATCTATTTCGATGTGGTACGGGTGATGGTGTCTGGTGAAACCTTTGAGTAAAGGAGTTCCTATTGTTGGAATAATTTGACCTACATTTTTGGTTTTCGAGCTTAAGGCATAAACTTAGGGCTTGCGGTAAGTCCGTAGGTTCCCGAATTCCTAGGAGATTCGGTAGGTCGCCGTTTAAGCCACGGATAAATGTATTCAGGGCTTTATCTCTGTACGTGTTAGTAAGTATTGAAAGTGACTCACTTCCAACGTCCATGCACTGTATTTTATTTAGGATGAGCGATAGATGTGTATAAACTGACTGGTAGAAATCTTGAACGGAGGTATTGCCTTGAATCAAGGATGTCATCTGGTACTCTAGAGTACCGAGATCCCTTTGGTCTGCGTAGTGCAGCATTAGGCATTTGGAAATGGCTTTCCAATTCAACGGTGTGTTACACCGCATCAGCATTACCAACAATTTTGTTGCGTATAAGTTAAGGATGCCGTAGTATCTCGGCGTTCCTTGAAAGGGTTCGTATAATTTTAGTATACGGTCTACGCTCTTTCTCCAGGTGCTAAATTCTCCTGGTTTTCCGGTGAAATCGCGGGGGCATCTGACTACGTCTCAGACTTTATCAAGCTCTGATAGATCATTGCGATGCTCAGGGTCTATGTCCTGATCTCGGTTAGAGGCAAAATCAGTGTCAGGGTGTAACAAAGATTTGACTATTTCTGAGACCATGCTAGTAAGCTGGGCAGATGTAATAAAATGTCTTGCTTGAGACTCTGGCTGTGGAAATTCACTAACTGAGGAGGATTTGTTTGATGAGGAGGATTTACTAACTGAGGAAGATTTGTTGGATGAGGAGGATTAACTGGTTGTTGGTTGTTAAGGATGGCTGGTCGAATAAGGTTGCTGGGGTTGGACATTTTTATTTTGTTAGATATATCTCAGTATCTAAAAATTACTTTTTTTTATTAAATCTAATTAATTTAATATTTTTTTTATTATTTATTAATAATTATTAATTTGTAACAAAATTTTCCGTACTTCGTACTAAGTAATTTATGAGCAAAATTTTCGATTAAACTTTTTTATATATTTTTTTTCTCTCTATAGCTATTTTACTTGTTTAAATTTCATGTAATAGAAACAATAAATTTTCTTCACACAATTAATTTTCTTATTATTTTCTTATTCTATAAGTTTACATACGTTATCAGGATTCCCTGAATAATACTCTGGTGCTGCTGGCAGCGGTCGCTGTCTCCTGTTCGTCTGCGTTTTGCAGTTACTGAGGGGTGTTATTTCTCCGGAGGAGTTTCTCATTGTTTGCAGGCACTTGTGCTTCGTTAAGCTTCACACACGGTTGCAGAAAAAAAATTACACCGTTCTGCGATTTTTTTTTTCGGTGTTAGCGAGTTATTTTTGCTCAAATTAGGCAAATTATTTGCACTTTTTTCGAGCTTTTCAAATTTACTTATACTTTTTTCACTACATATGGTGAAATATTTGTTTCGCGATTTATTTATTTGTTCGGACTTTTCAAATTCACTTAATGTTCTTTTCACTACGTATGGTGAAATACTTGTTTCGTGATTTATTTATTTATTTGGGCTTTTCAAATTCAATTTTCACTACAAAGCTATGGTGAAATAATTGTTTCGCGATTTATTTATTTGTTCGGGCGCCAGTTATGTGTTTTGCCGTGGTGAAGCTTAAAAAAAAACAAAATTTTATTTCTTTGGGACAACTGTCCAATTTATTGTGCCGAAGAGAACTAAACTTATTTTCTACTTTGCAATTATTTATAAGGTCACCATCAGTTGGAATATTTGCCTACTCAGCAGCTTGGGTTGGTTCGATCGTTTCTGTGAACTCGGAATTGTATCGGTCATATGAGCCTTTGTTGCTACAGGTTTCAGCAAGTGTGGGAACTTATGAGTGCATGTGGCGGATGTGGGAGCGTTGCACTAGGTTTAGCTTTCGTGGTGTTAAGTTCAGCAAGTGTGGGAACTTATGAGTGCATGTGGCGGATGTGGGAGCATTGCACTTGGTTTGACTTTCATAGTGATAACTTACATAAATGTCGATTGTAAAGAATTTTATTCAAAATACAGTAAAATAAATCAAAGATGCTCTTTTTAATATGTTAACTCCATTTGTTTATCAATATTATAAATTGAAAAACAAATTGTAAGAGTTTTCTATACAAAAAAGATACTCAAAAATGTTTTCATTTCAACGTTAAACTAGGGTTACCGGAACATCGCTTTTAAAGAGAACATGTTCTCATTTTCAATACCGATCTACATATTTTAGACTCTCTTTTTTCATAAAATTCTTTTGTTGTCCTCTTTTTTTATAAGTCCTCTTTTTACGCTCTTTTTCTATCTTCCTCTAAAGAATTTCTAGAATCTAACAATTTTTTCCATTCCTTACTTCAATTTTGAAATAAATAAATAACATAAAACCAATAATTTTTCATATAAAATTACATTAACAAGTAAAAACAGTTTCAAGAGTCGAAAATCAAGCCCTTATTTTAAAAAGAAGCGGGTGTTTTTTTTTTGGTATAGAACTTCCGATAGGTAGATATAACTGTCAAAATAGCTGTCATACTAATGAAGTGTGTTTGACCTTTTTTCCTGTAAACTATAACTATATTTACACCAAACCATAAACCATTAACAACATTTTACTCGTTTTCCTCAAAACGAATACCAAAAACCACACGTTTTCCAATACGTTTTTCATAAGCGACTTCTTTTGCAAAACGACTCGTTTTCAATAAAACGACTTGAAAACGAGTTGCAATTCAAAGATGAATTATTCAAACAGATCTTTTTGTCCAGAAAAATTGGTATGATTATAAATAGGTCTTTAAAAAACAACTAATTGCTTGCTGTCAAATATATTTAAATAACTTCAGAAAATTCTTAGCAGCGGTAAGTACATAATTTTTTTGGAAACGCTTTGTTTTTAATTAATAAAAAATACAATGTATAAGTTTTTTTTTTATTTACAGAGTTTTTGACTTTTGACGAAATAAGATCGGGTATGCTCCAAAAAGTGGTGCAAAATTGGACCGACAGGATGGTGTCTATAAAGCGCAGTCGCGTAGACCAAGGCCATATGCAAGAAATTATTTTTAAACTTGTAATCCAATGAAAATGTACGAGCTTATAAAGCCAAAATTGGTCATTCCACTGAATTTGATGTGTTTATTTGTATTTTGAAAAAGTTCTATGCCTCTAAAAAAAACTTTCCTTTTAAAAGTTATATAGTTTTAATCCCCCTGAATCAAAGAGGGTTTGGGGCGTAGTATTATTTTATTTTTTAAAATGTTCTCTTTTTTTTATTTACATTATGGACACCCTACGTTAAATGGACTGCAATATTATTTAAGAGATTGATTTTATTATAATTATTTTTACCATTAAAGATGTTTGACAATTGTTTTTCTTGTTTTGTAATCGACCTTTTCCGCTGTCTTTTAACAATTTTATTAACTGTTTGTTTCACAACTAGGTAGTCCTGTGCTAACTTTGCAATCAATTTGTATAAACTAACATGGTGATGTGTGTGTAGGTTCTTGGCACAATTATAGCTCAGAACTATAGGTAAAATTCTCCAAACAACACATATATATAGACTTTTATTTATTTGTTTATTTTGTTAATTACTTTTTTTTACGTTTAATTTATTAGTCATTAGTTTTTTTGTTGAAAAAAAGGTTTATCTTTTTGTTTTATGTTTATAAATATAATTGTGGATATCTAATTATGTATGTTTTTCTTATAGTTTACATGGAACTCTTTTTTTTCAGCCGGGACTCTTTTTTGACTCCTTCAACAAAATTTCAGTGGTAAGCCTGCTAGGCAGTGCACTGGCCATAATTGATTATGAGAATAAGGTTTTAGTTTCTGCAATTAATGCCTTTTCAAAATCAGACAAAATGAATTCTGGTCATAATGGTCAGAGCCTAGATGACATAGTTCGTAAAAATAACTATTCATGTAGTTTCTTGGTTTTGTTACTCATAACACAAAATATGAGTGGCAAGGTTTCAGAAAAGTTTCAAAATCGTAGGAGTGGTTTTTAAATAAAACGGTTTATTGTTAACTTTTTTTTAAAAAAATTCAAAAAAAATATTTAGAGAATACGAACCTAAGCACAAAATTAACATACATTTAAAAACAAAATTGAAAAAAAAACGTACCCGTTTTCAAAATATATCTTATATCTTCTTAAAAATCAATGTTGATAGTAATTGGATGACCACTTTTCGAGAAAGTCGAAGTCCTATGGGAGGTACCGTTTTTAGCCCACCATATAATTTTTTTTTCACCAAAATATAATGCTTACCTTTACACTGATTTTTTTTCATAAAAAATCTTGGAACCGTTTCCGGCAAAATAAGTTTTACATAACGGTTATATGACAGGTACCGTTAATTTTTGAGCTAAAAAATAATTGAAAAAACTCTGAGTGTAAAGAAGCTATCAGGCTAAAAGAAGCTAGTTTCCGATCTTATAAAGCCAACCCTACAAAGGAAAATCGGATAAAGCATAAACAAGCAAGGAACTCCTGCAACTCCATCATTGAACGAACCAAGTTTTTTCATGAACAAAAATTACGGCAAAAAATTCTGCAGTGTCCCAAAGGTAGTAAAAATTTTTGGTCATTTGTAAAAAAAATTAAAAAATCTCGATATACACAAATTCGCTGGCCTGGATGGTATACCCCGATTCTTCTGAAGAGGTGTTCATCCACACTGGCAAAGCCACTGCGTAAGCTTTTCCATCGCTCCTAATCTTTCCTAGAAGATGGAAAACAGCATTTCTCCAGCCTGTCCCTAAGAAAGGTGACCCATCCTCCCCTCCTCCTACCGACCCATAGCACTAACATCCCTTCTTTCTAAGGTCATGGAAACGCTGATTAACCGTCAGCTTAAGGAATATCTCGAAGATCGAAAACGTGGCCATGACCGTCAGTATGGCTTCCGCAGCAACCGTTCCACTAGTGATCTGATGGCATATCTCACCGAACAGTGGAATAAATCTTTACATCGCTTGGGTGAAAGTAAGACTATTGCTTTTGATATCTCCAAGGCATTTGATAGAGTTTGACATGAAGCTCTCTTATCGAAAATGCGTGTTTTTGGGATCGATGATACTCTTGTTCGTTGGATTAGAAGCTATGTTCTGGACCGTTCAACACAAGTAGTTGTATTGGACGGATTCAAGTCTGATTCGCACAAAATAAATGCTGGTGTTCCCCAGGGCTCTGTTATGTCTCCGACTTTTTTCCTCATTTTTATAAATGATCTTCTGACTGTTACTTCTAATCCACTTAACTGTTTTGCTGACGACTCTACCCTCAGCTTTTCATATTCGTTCAGTAATTCACGTCCTTCGCCTTCGGACGTACAAATGAAACGGTACCTTATGTCAAGCTCATTAAACTTCGATTTATACAGCACTGTCAAATGGGGTAATGGGAATCGTGTGTAGTTTAATGCTTCGAAAACTCAATGTTTTCTTATCTCGTTAAAGCTAAACATATCCCGCATGCCATTGTCTATGAATGGCACTTACATTGAAGAAACCGAAAAACTTTCAGTACTCGGTATGTGTGTCAACGACGACCTCCGTTGGAACGACCATATACTTGAGAAAGCTAAGAATGCTGCTAAGTGCTTAGGTTTTCTGTATCGGTGTAAGAAGTTTGTTTCCCAATCTGATCTGCCTTCAATTTATAAAGCGTTTATACGCCCAGAACTTGAGTATAACTCACACCTCTGGGCAGGTGCTTCGCAAACATCGCTTCACCTGCTTGATTGAATACAAAATCGAGCGTTAAGATTGATAGATAATAGAACTGCCGCTGAAACAATTGCCCCACTCGAACACCGACGCAATGTTTCATGTCTTTTCGCCCGTAATACTGGTCTTGCTAGGAATGCTCATCAGTTCAAACATGAACCCAATTTCGGACTGACCGTGAAATATAGAGATTCTTTTTTTAGCCGTCCAACACGACTTTGGAATGGTTTATGCGGCGGGATTTTCGCTTGCCATTTTGATTTGCAAGGAGTCAAAACTAATGTTAATCGACACCTTTTTCCCTCCCTCCCTAATCTTCCTATGGTAATATTTTTAGATCAGGGGGGGCAGGCATTGTAGAAATGAAAGCTAAATTTTAAATAGAGAAAACATTGAAGTTGTTGATGAGTATAACTACCTAGGTTTTATACTCACACTCAACCTTAACCCAAAAAACACTTCCAGATGAAGCTTTAAACATCAATGGCCGCAATAAACTCAACCTGGAAAAGTCTGTTAAGGAACAAGAATGTTGCGCATAGCGTTAAATTCAAAGTTTTTGAAGCTGCTCTAAGATCGATAATGACGTATGGATCTCTATTCTCAAGTATAGAATTATCAGCAGTATGACAAGGTAGAAAAATTGCTACGGTTTTTCATCAAAAAAAAAATTTGTTTACCACAATCAACGCCAAATTATATGCTTCTTCTTGAAACCGGCCTTTCATCCGTATATCTTTTTACTTTAAGAATGCAATTTTGAATACATTACAAAAGCACTAGCCTATGATGATAGACGATTTCCAAAAATACTAGCAAAACACAGTATGAAAAAATACTAGCTAGTGTGGAGCTTCATTCCATTCCATAGATCCATAGATATTCAAGTTGCATTTCTAAGGGAAACACTGACAAACATCCTGGAATTAATAGATGCACGGATAAGATCAGATTTAATAGAAGAAGCCAAAAACTCATCGCATCGATCACTGTACCCGAAACTTGAATATAATTTGAACGAACTTAATTATTTCTATGATAGTTTGACCGTTTTTGAAATCTCTAACATTTTCCGGATCAGAGGAGAGCTCTCTGATTTAAATTGTAGACCATATTTCAATGAATGCAGAACGTTTTGTTCATTGTGTAACTTACAAGAACAAAAAACATCTTACCACTTTCCATCCGTTTGTTATATTCTAAAAGAATCAAGATTTGTATACTTTAAAAAATCAATGTTAAATGAAACAGAATCGATTACCATTTAAATGGACAAAATTGGAAACTGCTGGCCCAATTCTGCCATGAATCCATTTTCGACAAGATTTTATACCTTAAATTCCATTTTTGTTTCATCAAGCATTATGCATTTATGTATGTATATTATATTATTGGCGCAAGATTATAGACATTCGATTTTAAAAGTTTTAGTTTGAAACTACTTAAGTTACTTTCAAGTTAAAAATAGTTTTCTATTTTTTTCTCAATTATAAACATTTTTTAAGTACTCGCACAACTAGTGTAAGGCTAAGAGAATTGCATTAAAAATATCTCCTTGAACACACCTTAAAAAGTGACAGATCAAAACCACAATACTTAACGGGTTTTAGTAAAAATGAAGTATGTCTTAAATAACAAAGAATTTATGAAAAAAGTATTTATTTTTTATTTTTAGTTTTTTGAAAAAAATATTTAAAAATATTGATTTTTCAAAAAAAAATTATTTAAATTAGATATAAAAAGTTATTAAAAATTTTGATATCCAGAATTAATTTGGCTAACTTAGTCTTTTTAAATATAACATTTGACAGAAATCCGTTACCGAGAAAGCCCAAAAAAAAAACTTATTTGTAAGGTACCGTTAATAGACTTTTCCTGTAAATTTGTTTCCTTAACGGTTATATGGCAGGTACCGTTAAAGGATTTTCAGATTTTTAAGTTCGATGCCGTTATAATTTTCGCTAAGATCGGTTATCTCTGCGTCATCTTCATCAGAATAAAACCTTATCTTAAGCCCGATTCTGTAGTATATTCAGCCTATTCTTTATTATTTACTTTCAGCGAAACCTAGAATGCTAAAATAAAGTATGTCGGACCTTTTTCCTGCAGTGAGTTGCTGCTGTGTACGTCAATGTTCTAATGTTATATAATCTTCGTTCGTGATATGTTGCAAAAATCCGTTTCATTTAATCCAAAGGATTTTTGACCTCCCTTTAACCGAGCTTTCGGATTATTACAGCTGGGATTGCAGGTTTATTCGAAAAGGAATGGCTACCATATACGGAATAGTTAATTAATTGTGATTTTCTAGGTACAAATATATTTTCGTTCAAATTAGGCCGCCAACTGCATACCGCCACCAGACTTTAATACCGTTAACACATCACCCAATAGGGATATAAAAAAAAATAGGTACATTAACCCTACTATAACCAACTTGATCAACTTTAGTGCTTGATGTCAAGCATTTAAAATAAAGGAGCCCCTCGGTTTTCACCGCCTTTTCTGTCAGTATTGAAAGACATTATTTTCCACAGCACTGTTGCCACAGTTTGCTCTACTGCACTGCAGTTGTTGTTTTTCGGTTACCACTTTGGGAATTGTGGCAACATCAGCTTCAATATCCTTAGTTCATCCGGGTAAATTTAAGTATATAGTTCGTAAAATATGATAAGCAGCACGAAAAAAATAGTAAAAAGCATAACTGCAGTTGACAGTTTTTAGTGTCACTATAAAATTTGCCCACCAAAACCAAACGAGAGTAGTTGCAGCTTTCAGGTTTTAAAATCTTCTTTTACTCGATAGTTGAAGTCAGATATAGGAGGTTAGATATGAGTATAACTTACGAATATGAGGTTTTATACTCGTTTCAATAGATGGTTTCATTTTAATGTCATACTTCTTGACACTTTCTTCGATAAAATCATAACAGTTCCTTGCATTTACTTGGAGGAGGATTAAGTCTTCCGAAAAAAAACATGAATTTATTTTCATTTGATAGTAAGGTACTTAACTGTCTCTGCAAGAAAATCCTTCCCAAGCTGATTTACTTTAAACCTTTTTTCCATTCTTCTTTCACACCATCAAATTTTTCCAGAGCCTTCAATAACAAGCTGAATACTTTACCTCTAATGCAAATAAATCCTTGAGTGTTCAGAGTTTAATACGAAAATCATTTTCTTGTTCTGTCACCCAAATGCCGCATTACCTTCCTCACACCCACATTTCCCACCGAATTTTGCAAAAAAATCAATCGCGCAAATCTTGTCAATACTTATTCTAGCCACCAACATCAAGCAAAAAGTTGACCAAAAAAGATTTTTTTAGGTTGACTCACGATTGAATAAACGGCCTGTGGACCGAAAAATATGCGAATCTGCCAAAGGAGGTACGTCGTTGCATCAAATTCTCCTTCCCACGGGTTCTCAGCAAATCCTTTTGTTGGGTGATTTTTTGTGAATTTTGTTTATGGTTTTTCATCGGATTTCTTTTTTTACTGCCTTCTGACAACATCCATTAGAGAAACCCCGGGTTCAGATCGCTGACGGGACTAAAAATGTATGTTTGCGGTGTCTGGCAGTTAATACTTCGGTTTGACGATGGCTTGCCGGGAAATGATGAAGAGAAAAACAACAACATTTAAACATGCCCCGTCAGTGTAGCTTTTTGTGTTTTCAAAGATTTTTCCCGAGGATTAAGGATATTGGATACGGATTAATGAGTAAACGAATATCTTTCCTCGTTACGCGTTTAATTTTTCCTCCAATTTAATTGGATTGTGTTTTGTGTGTTTTTGAAAATCGATGGGAGATTTCCAAAAAAGATGGAGTTGAAAAAGATAAGTATATATTTCAGAAATAACTAACACTGGATGTTACGAGATGGAAAAGGAAATTTAGGATTAAATTTATTTGTAATTGGGGAGTGGCGCATGAATATTTTCGTCGAACAACGTTGGGAATCATGTTTTACAAGTACAACACGTGCTATGCTGGTAGCTTTTGATATTTTTGAGTATTGCTAGAGGCTGATACGACGCTTTGAACTTTGATGTTCCTGGGTATTATTTAATATTTTTTCTAATAAACAGGAAATTAGAGCAGCCAGCATATTTGATACATTGGTTTGAATTAAAATATGTTTCAAAGAATTTAAAATTTAATCACTACAATAACGAAAACCTTTTGAAAGCTTATTTAAAATAAAAATGTTATAGATATTTAATTTTTTTCGGTACAGTTTAAAGCTTTAAAGCATTTTGTTTTGGTTATTATTAATAAAAATAAGTCCTCAAATGAAATTCATGATTGTTGTAAATGTTCTAATCTAAAAAACAATCAATTTTGCTCTACGGAATGTCCTTTAGGATGCAAAGTACGTAAATATTAAAATAAATTGCACGACTGGATTGCACGTACTTGCACTTATATGCCTAATTACATTGGAAAGCAAGATCTTTGATAGAAACAAGTAACATTTACGTTGAAAATAACATTTTGAACTTATAAAAAGTATTACAAACCACATAACCTAACGTTTTTTAGTAAAAATGAAGTACGCCATAACACTTCTTAAATAACAAACAAATATGAAAAATTTATTCGAAGATTGTAGGACCGGTTTTGATAAAATCCTGTTTTCTATTTTTAGTTTTTTGAAAAATTTTTTTTTTGAAGTTTTAGTAGCTACGCAGTTTTTTAGAATTCATTAATATACATGTGATTATTATTTTTTTTTGTATAATTAACGCGCGCACAAGGGACTATTTGTTTCCCTTTTAATGTAACACACTGCGCGGGCATTAAGAAGATAGGGAGGGGAGAGATAGGAGGTGTCGATTAACATTGGTTTTGAATGTTAGCAGATCAAAATGGCAAGGGAAAATCTCGCCGGGTAAACTATTCCAAATTCGTGTTGTTCGGCTAAAAAAGAATCCCTATATTTCACGGTACGTCCGAAATTGGGCTCAAGGGTGAACTGATGAGCATTCCTTGTGAGACGAGTATTACGGGAGAAACTTTTAAGGGGAGGAATGCAACTGGCTACTTCGAGTGAATATTTTTTGTAAAAGAAACGATAAAATAAGGAAAGACATGAAACATTGCGTCGGTGTTCGAGAGGGGCAATTAATTCAGCAGCAGTTCTATTTCCTATCAATCTTAACAATCGATTTTGTATTATTATAAGCAGGTGAAGCAATGTTTGTGAAGCACCTGCCCAGAGGTGGGAGTTATACTCGGGCTTAGGGCATATAAACACTTTATAAATTGTAGCCAGATCAGATGGAGAAAAAATACTTCTTACACCGATACAGCGATCTCCAATATATAATCGTTCCAACCGAGTTCGTCGTTAACACACATACCGAGTACTGAGAGCTTTTCGGTTTCTTCGATGTAAGTGCCATTCATGGACAATGGCATTGGGGGTATGTTTAGCTTAAACGACAGAAGACAGCATTGAGTTTTCGAAGCATTAAACTTTACACGATTCCTATTACCCCATTTGACAATGCTGTATAAATCGGAGTTTAATGAGCTTGACATACGGCACCGTTGCAATTGTACGTCCGAAGGCGAAGGACGTGAATTATCGAACGAATATGAAAAGCTGAGGGTAGAGTCGTCAGCAAAACAGTTAAGTAGATTAGAAGTAACAGACAGAAGATCATCTATAAAAATGAGGATAAGAGTCGGAGACAGAACAGATCCCTGGGGCACACCAGCATTTATTTTGTGGGTATCAGACTTTATACCGTCCAATACAACTTGTATTGAACGGTCCAGAAGATAGCTTCTTATCCAACGAACAAAAGTATTATCGATTCCAAAACCACGCATTTTCGATAAGAGAGCTTCATGCCAAACTCTATCAAATGCCTTGGAAATATCAAGAGCAATAATCTTACTTTCACCAAAGCGATGTAAAGATTTGTTCCACTGTTCGGTGAGATATGCCATCAGATCACCAGTGGAACGGTTGCTGCGGAAGCCATACTGACGGTCATAGAGAAGCTTTCGATTTTCGAGATATTCCTTAAGCTGACGGTTAATCAGTGTTCTCATGACCTTAGAAAGAACGGATGTCAGTGCTATGGGTCGGTAGGAGGAGGGGGAGCATGGGTCACCTTTCTTAGGGACAGGCTGGACAAATGCTGTTTTCCATCTTCTAGGAAAGATTCCAGAAGAGTAGGAGCGATGGAAAAGCTTACGAAGTGGCTTTGCCAGTGTGGAAGAACACCTCTTCAAAAGAATCGGGGTATACCATCCGGGCCAGCGGATTTGTGTATATCGAGATCTTTGAGAACTCTTGCTATTGTACGAGTGCGGAAAAAAATCTGTCCCATGGAAAAATTTACATTCTCAAGTACAGGAGGGGCAACGTTGCTGTGAGGCAGCGTGGAGCTGGCAGCGAAATAGGCGGCGAGCAAGTTGCCTTCCCTGAAGAGTAAACAATTGGTTTGTTATTGTCGATGAGCGTTGGAACCGAAGATGTTGAGGAGTTTTTAATATTTTTTTACAAATGACCAAAAATTTGTACTGCCTTTGGGACACTGCAGAACTTTTTGCCGTAATTTTTGCTTGTTTGTACTTTTTCGATTTTCCTCTGTAGTGTTGGCTTTGTAAGATCGGAAACTTACTTCTTTGAGCCTGATAGCTTCTTTACACTCAGAATTAAACCAGGACTTTTCTTTAGGCTTGATGCTTTTTACTCTGTTAGGACAAAGGGAAACAATTTTCGATATGGAATCAGGCAGCGCATCAAACTCGTTACAAGTCGAATTACTGTCAAGATTTGGACTTCTGTAAATAAAACAATAATGAATGACATGCTTGCGGACAGTGAAATTGAGCCATAAGAAGTTAAAGTCCGTGTTGGAATATTGCCCATATTGGGAAGGCTCTGGCAAGCAATAGCCTTCCTAATATAGACCACGAGACCATGATGGGAAAAGAGTAATGGCACCAAGCTATACCCATGTAGAGAAAATTCTGATAAATCAGTATTTACTCCAAACTGGGTTTCACTTAATGCCAAAACAGCTGGCCTGTATTGAACATTGTAGACGTACACGTGAAAGAAATTCTTTTTAGGCCGCGAACATTAGAATATACGACACGAAAATCACTTACCATTTAAAAATACTTACATACAAAACACAATTCTGACTAAGTCGAACCATGCAGTGAAAATCCAAATTAATTTCTGTAATAAACAAACTGTCTTAGGTGTTATGCCCAAAAGACAGCTTGCATACAAAAAATTAATTTAAATATTCAGCACGATATTCTGAAATCGATATTCACTACCTATTTATTGAACGTTGGCAAAATTAATAAAGAGACGATCTAGAATAAAGATAGATTCTAGATAGAGCAATATCCAAAGTTTTGATATCCCTACCAAAATCGTTCATATGTGCAGAATGATTGTAGAAAACGCACGCAGTTCTTTAACACGACAAAGACCTCAGCGATATCTCTGGTGTCAATAAAGTATTTAGACAAGGCGCTTTCATAAGACTTTTTAAACATCATATACTTGAGAGAATAGTGCAGAACTCCTACGGTAACGCCAAAGTGATCTTTTAAAAGCCTGAACAACAAGGGGCAAGTTGCTTTGGTGTCATCTAGAAAAGACACCCTATATCGAAGTGTTAGGCAAAACATTACGAAAGATAGCTATAACTTTAAAGTATCAACTTCTCTACTAACTCTTACCAATTGCAACTTAAAAGGGTTAGTCAAGGCAGACTATTGAGTTGCAAATTCTTCTCTCAGGTAACTAAGATCTCGCTTAATTAGGCTCTCATCGTTCTAATCCTACTGTATGGTGTAGATGTAAAGGTATATTGCAATATTCAAAAGTAGATGAGGACGCTTTACTGTTTCGACAGAAAAATTCTCCGGATAAGGTAAGGTTTGAGGACGGTTGCTATTTTTAATTAGACACTAATACATATTCAAAACTGCACTTCCTTTGAATATATTATTTGTCATTCAAAACTTCAAGCATTTCCAAATTAGTTCTAACTTTTACTTGCAAATCGAAAACCACACCCTCCCTCAAGTGCAATAATTGTTGATATTTCCCTAACATCCGAATTACTGGCCAAACTAATAAAAATAAAATAAAAATTAATTCCTCCCCGAGAACAATACTGCTTTCCAATTATTTCGGCCTTCGAATTTCAACACCCACTCAATGGACTCACTCAATTTCAATTTAACCCCGAGTTAGGAAAAAAAGCATAAAAGTTGATCACATTGTAATTACAGCAATTTACTTCAGGAAACTTGCTCACTTGGGAATTGATTAATTCCTTCTTGCCTATGATTACACCACAACCCATAGGAACACACTAAATGATGAGGGTTTGACTTGGTCAATGTAGGCTTGAAAAATTATGGGCGTAGTTTGAAATTCGGAGAAAAAATTCACCACAAAGGATACAAGAAAACATCCTTGAATGTTAATTTACCCAAACTATGCATGAGATTTTTTTCTGCATGCCATTTGCAGCCCACCATCTAAGATATTCAGATGATAAGAGTTGTGACTATGAGGATACCATCAGAGTAATGATTCTTTCCAACGAGTTGGATGTCTCGGCGTGGAATAACATTTAACGTAAGTACTTGTGGGCAGCAATAAATTTGGTACTGGATGGAATCCCACTGCAACAGCTGTGGGATTTCATACTTGAAGTGGTGTCCTTGGTCGTTACTGTTTTCATTGAAAGCGCCCTTATATACGCATTAACATTACGCCAATGAATTGCTCTTTCTCTGTGAAGTCCCTGTCTTAATTAACAATCACCAGCGCGTTCTTTAATTTATATCCGATTCGGCAGAATTCGAAATTGCCAAACCGCGTAGATACATTTTAACTTGACATTTTTGATGTTTAAATAAGCAAAGGAATGACAACGACAGCGGTGTTGTGTCGGGCTTGGCTGGTGAGCCTGCTGCTCTTGATAGCTATCGGATTGACGAGCATTTAAGAAAAATGAAAAATATCTGGAAGGCGTTCATAAATTATTTCGCAAATAATGTGTAGTAATGGGAAAAATGTATTTATCTGCGTGATGCTTGGAAAGGGAGTTCCCTTGAGTGAACAAAAAAATTGCTGAAATTTAAATTTGATTGCAAACCTATGTAGGTATCGAATAATTGCAAAGAATGATAAGATTATTGCATTTAAAATTCATTTTCAGGATATTTAAGAGAAATTTATCAATATTGTACACTTTTATCAAAAAAATTACAGACCCTAGTTTTAGAAAAGATAATTTCTAGAAAATGTCTTCAGTTAATTGAAAATGTCAGTCAGAAATATATGTATTAGTGAGAGGCTAATAAGGAATTCGTGGACGACATATTATTTCAGTCAATTTCCTTCAACATTCATTACCTACCGCCATGGTTCCCATCACTGATTTTGAATGCTTTCCTAATGGGAGATGGTAAGCAAAAGTGAAAAAATATTAAATAATTAGCTTGATTAAATCATAGGGCTCAAGATAAAAGGCTAAAGTAATATTTTTCGATTTTGGTTTGTCTTATCCGAGAAGTCCAGTTTCCAATGACAATTGCACATATGTACATTCAAATAAACAATAAATTTAACCATTATTTGCTATTTTGTCTTAAAGTTCAATAACGGGTCTTTTGATCTGTACCCACCAAGTTCCAATCATTTAAAGTTTCTCTCGTGAAATCAGTGTCAAAAAACTCATTGGGCTTAGTAAATGCTTGCTTTTTTGCGTTTGGAAACTTTATTTACTGAGACAAATATAAATTGTGCTTTAGTGTGATTGTTTAAAAAAAATAAATTGCACGACTGGATCGCACGTACTTACTCATATGTGCGGTCACATCGTCGAATAAAATTTGAAAAATAAATAACATTAACGTAGAAAAATAAAACTATCAGAACTTAAAAAAAGTGTAAAAACCACAACACTTAACGGTTATTATTAAAAATGGAGCATAATAAGGAATTTATGAAAAAAGTATTTTGAAAATCCTGTTTTTTTATTTTTAGTGATAAAATTTGAAATATTTTTAATTAGTTTTAAAAATATTGATTTTTCCAGAATTAATTAATTTGGCTACCTGGATTTTCTCAAGGCAGCGCTCATATCTCCGAAGCGGGTAACTGACTCCGGATTCTCCGGTTTCTTTCGTCCAATGAATCCAACAAAGGACCTGGGCTTCCTGGTTGGGGTTTGTGCGAGGGTTTAACAACCCTGCCATGGAAAAAAATAAGTTGCGAAGCGACCAATAGTCTTGGAAAAGGACGGATTAACTGTTAATGAACCGGAAAAACGAATTAAGGACAACGACCTTCTGATCTGCACGTAAAATGTTAGAACTCTTTACAAACGACGTGCAGCCAAATAACTAGCGGAGGCCCTAGACTGATACGTGTACTACGATGATTGTGGAAGAAGACCACAGCGCTTGTTTGGGTGCGGATTCGTCATAAGCAGTAGACTTAGGCAAAAAGCCTTGGGCTTTTGAAAATTATATGAGCGACTTGTGACACTCCGTATTAAGGCTAAATTCGCCAACATCAGCCTTATATGCGCTAATGTCCCCACAGAGGACAAATATGACGCCACCAAGGATGACCTCTACGAGCTCGCGATTTAAGTTTGAAGTTTGAACATGGACGATGCCAGACAAAACTTCCGTCCACCTGACCAAAAAGAAGTGAGGATAGCAATATCTAAATTAAAAAAAAATCAGAGCTATTGGATCCGACGGACTACCCGCCGAACTTTTAAAAGCGGCCAGAGATAACCTGGTGGAGTGTATACACCAACTCATCTCTAAAGTTTGGTCAGAAGAAAGTATGCCTGATGAATGGAACTTCGGCATCGTTTGCCCGATCCACAAGAAAGGAGACCCTCTAAAGTGCGCCAACTATAGAGGCATAAGTCTCCTGAATATTGCCTACAAGATCCTCTCTGCCGTACGCCTGAAACCTTTTGTCAGCAACCTGATTGGCCCCTATCAGTGTGGTTTCAAACCAGGAAAGTCCACAATCGATCAAATATTCACGCTACGGCAGATTCTGGAATCTACCCAAGAATTCCAAATCGATACCACCTTTTTATCGATTTTAAGGCGGCGTACGATAGCATTTATAGAGACGAGCTATACAGAGCCATGTCTGGTTTTGGCATCCCCACAAAACTCGTCCGATTGTGCAGGATGACGATGGAGAACTCTCGCTGATCCGTCAAGGTTGTTACTGTCCTCACAGAAGCTTTTGACGTCAAAAAAGGATTCCAACAAGGTGATGCGCTATTGTGCGATTTCTTCAACTTAATACTTGACAAAATTATAAGAAACTCGCAAGTCAATTGTAGTGGGACAATTTTTTTTAAGTCTGTGTTGACGACATAGACATCATTGGCAGAACTCGGCGAGCTGTCACTGGAACGTTTGCTAGCATTGAAACTGAAGCGGCTAAGATGGGACTAGCAGTCAATGAGGCCAAGACGAAGTACCTGCTTTCCACAAAAAGGGACACACAACACCGGCCGATTGGACAAAACATCACAATAGACAGGTACAACTTTCAGGTAGTTAGGGACTTTGTTTACCCCAGATCCGATATAACATCTGACAACAACATGTCGTTAGAAATAAAGCTAAGAAATATTCTTGCCAATCGCTGTTTCTACGGGCTAGGAAAGCGATTAATTGAGTAGCAAAGCCCATTCTCGAAAGACAAAGGACTCTGTATAAGACCTTAGTTATTTCAGTCCTGCTCTATGGCGCCGAGGCATGGACTCTATTTAAACCGGGTCAAGATATCCTTAGTCGTTTCTAGCGTAAGATTCTTCGGAAGATGTTTGGCCCTACCTGCGTTATCGGGCTTTGGAGGAGAAGGTTCAACCAAAAACTATACGAACAGTACAGCGACATTGACCTGGTCAAAAAAATACGCATATCATGTTTAAGATGGCTAGGTCATGTAGAGCGAATGGAAAACAATGCTCCGGCTCGCAAGATCTTCGTTTAGGGGGTGCGCTCAAGTGGAGGATGACCTCAACCAACTTGGTGTGCGAAACTGGAGGCAGCTAGCCAAAGACCGAGCTGGCTGGAAAGGCATGTTGGTTGAGCCCCAGATATTCTCAAATATAAAATTCGACAGAAATACAAAAAGCTGTTACCAAAAAAGCCAAAAATTAAAAAAAAATATATGAAAGTTACCGTTAATAGGTTTTTAAAAAAAATATTATTCAAGAATACAAACTTAAGCACAAAAATAACATACATTTAAAAACGAAATAAAAAAAATTTACCTACCCCTTTTTCAAAATATTGGTTTTTCAAAAAAAAATGTTTTTAAATTATTATAAATACAAAAAAAAAAGTTTTTGAAAAAAATATTAATGCGAAATTATTTAGGCTCCCAACATCTTCTAGAATATCAATTTTGATATAAATCGGATCACGAGTAAGTCGAAAAAAAAACCGGTCCTACGTTCTTATTTTTTTTCACCATAATATAATATTTACCTACAGCAGTACACTGATATTTTTTTCATAAAAATTCTTGGAGCGGTTTTCGAGGAAAATAAGCTTTTACATAACGGTTGTATGACAGGTACCGTTAATTTTTTAACTAAGAAAAAATTGAAAAACTCCTCTATAGAATGTTAAAATAACCTAAAGTTCTAAATTTGAGGACGATTCGTCCGTTTAGGATTCAGTCCAAAATACATCCGTACAAAGAGACAGACAGACAGACGGGCAAAATTTTGCCAGCAACACAAATATGTTTCTCTATCAGCGTAATGACTTGTTTGATTGTTATCTCAATTTGCACGAATGTATAACTTGCATTATAGTACCTATAATCGCAGGTAAAAAGTTTATGAACATGGAACTGAAAGCATGTGGAATGTAGATATTATAAAAATAGAAATAATTTTTGTTCTGTTTTACTTATGTGTTAAAAAATTAATATACATACATATGTGAACCGTAAAATTGTGATTATTTTTTATGTAAGATATTCAATAAATAGTGTATTCTGTATTTGTTTATCTTTGTTTTGTCACTCACATGTTGCTAGGAATATTTTGTTGTAAAGGCAACAAAAAAAAGTGCGCATACGTGCTACGGACTACGGTCCATTTCGCTGATACCCCTCGGGCGGACACGTGGCGACGACGTCGACCTCGACAGCTGATGTGGCACACAGAATAAATAAGGAAGCTTATGATAAACACACAAAAACAACTAACAAATAAAAAACTATTCGATTACTACTGAATGCAAAAATTTCAATGAAGAAAACAAAAGCTTACACCTGCCTATAAATAAACAAAACCACTGTGTTAACTTTTAATATTATCTATACCCACTCGCTTAATAGTAGTTGAAATGTGAATCTTAATTTTAGTACCTACCTTCCTTTCAACCTTATTAAGGATAATACTTAATAAATTTCATTAATACCTACCCACACCATACATTTATCGATCCATCAAACATAATTAAGCTATTTTAATTAATTTCATTTCAAAAAGTATATTATTGTCATTGGGACCTATACAGGTCCCTATACCTAGCATTATTGCCTTACTGCTGGTTCCCACGAATCTGTATGCCAGTTCTTCAAATTTTTTCATACCAAAATGAAAATTAAACTGAAAAAAGTCCTTTATAAATGTCTATTAGCAAATTATATTATAAACAGTAAACAACAAGTGGAAACATAATACACTAAAAAACTGCAAAAGCTAACAATCCTATATATGTATGTGTTAATCCCTTTGTTGTGACGCATGTTCGTTCCAGCTTCAAACCACAACGATTCTAAAGAAGTTGCACGTCAGAAAAAAACATTAAAATAAAATCTTTGTCAAAAACACGCCTGCACTTAAAAAGGATTAGCACATAGGAGCAAGTACGTGCGACCCAGCCGTGCCTTTTATTTGTTATTGGTAAACGCTTTAATTTATTTAAATACTGCTCTTTTTCAAAGAAACACCATCTAAAGAAAAATTTGAAGTTTGCGTAAGGCCGAGGTCTGGTGCACGGTAAGGAATAGATTGATTTGGCTTCTGATGTATACTTTCACGGATCGCGATAAGATTCTTGAACGAGCTTGTGTTGCATTGTCGTTCGAATTTTGGCTGATTGATTATTGAACTGGTAGTTTCATATTTGGACATCAAAAGTTGAGCAGTCAACTGTGAAGGGTCGCCACCCACCGTCTCTACCGTAAAATAGTCGCAACGTTTGCATTAACGAGCACTCATTTTGATAATAAAGTTTTATAATTTGTACGTGCCACACAAAGGACGCCAAAATCTACCTGCGCTAAATGAAAATAATTTATTATGAATTTTAATATATTTACACGAGAAATAGTTTAAGAAAAAATGGGCACGACTGAGTCGCATGTACTTGCTCTTATATCTTATTTTAAAGTGGAAAGCAAGATCTTTGACAGCAACAAGTAACATTTAGGTTGAAAATATAACAATTTGAGCTTATTTTTAATAATCATCAAACTTCAAACTCACAATACTTAACGGTTTTTAGTAAAAATGAAGTATGCCATCACACGTCTTAAATAACAAAGAATTTATGAAAAATATATTTCAAAAATTGTAGAACCGGTTTTGATAAAATCCTGTTTTTTTATTTTTTTTTAATTTTTTTTAATTTTGGTATGCAGTTTTTTAGAGTGATTATAAATTTTAATGACGAGTGATTATAAAATTTAAAATAGTTTTTTTGATTAGTTTTAAAAATATTGATTTTTGAAAAAAAAAATCAAAAACTAATTTTAATTAAAAAAAAGTTATTCAAAATTTTGATATGCAGCGTTAATTTGGCTACTTAGATTTTCTCAAATATAAAATTTGACAGACATTTATGGAGTCGTTACCGAGAAAGCCAAAAATTAAACAAACGGGGAATGCCAAAAGAATCATACACACCAAGTTAGAAGATAATCGCTTAAGCCGTTTTAGCTGTAGCTCGTTATACATACTGACAGACAGAGAGACAGACAGACATTTTTTCTCGATCACTTTTCTAGACTTCTCTATGATCGTAATGTCGTGTTTGATTGCTATCTCAATTTTTTTATATTCACGAATCCTTAACTTGCCTTATAGTCCCTATAGTCGCAAGTAAATAATAAATCAACAGAAAATATCTATGGCTATGTGATTCGAAGACTGTAAATAACTTCATTCTCGAAATTGCTGTTGTTCTTACATCTCATCGCTAGAACATGAAAATCCGCATGTAGGTAACCATAAGCCCCGTGAAACTCAGAAAGCCCTCCTGTCCTTCCCCTCCGTATCTTTCTAATGCCCACGCAGTGTGCTCTACATTAAAAGGGAAACAAATAATCTCTTGTGCGTGCGCTAAATTTAAAAAAAAATTGCAGGAATGGTGTAATAACAATGATCTCACACTTCATATTTAAACTTCTGAACGTTGATATATGTAAGGTCCCCTTATTTGCTTTCCTTAATAAAAATAAATGTTCCATTTATGAAATGAAACAAATTTAAACTACAATAACTTTAATCTTACTTCATTGAAATAAAAAAAAATTACTTATATATATACCATTTAAATCGTCACTAATTACATATGTTGTTTTAATATATCCACATAACTGTGATCAATTATGTATCTGTAGTTATAAATAATAAATAAATAAATAAATATTCACATTTCTTATTATGTATCTAAAAAATACGATCAATGATCGAAACTTTTTAAACATCACAATATCTAAAATCAGTTTGCAATCGTAAAATTGTTAATTATGAACAAACGAATTCCATGTCTAACATCAACAAACAACAGTAATCTTAAAAGTGTCCTGCCCACTATATCCAAGTTCCTTCTCCCAAATATCAGCAAAACATTAAACCTTCTATAAATTAAATCACTTTTTCTCCAAAAAGATTGCTCTATACCGCACACAACAGCAATCGCATCATCAATTTCCATTAGAAGTACCCTGCCAAAACGTAATACTGGTATCTAAAGTAGCAGCATCATGAAAGCATCCTTCTTTCATCCCATTCCCTGTCCCCTCTCTTGCTATTCCAAAGGACTATACTAAACCTTACAAAAGGAAGAAAAACATAATAATATTGTCTTGATTCTTTGTCGAATTTTCCATCCGTGCCAGCACACTCAATTGTCTGAACTTATTGCATACTTAACTGGGCCACTATTAATCTTTTTCCTGTTGCAAACAGAGTGCAGTCATTGAATAAAGAAACCTATATCTACTGCCGTCTACCGGGTACTAACAAAAAAGCTAAGGAAAAAGAGGAAAATCATCCTGGCAAGAGTTTTGTTCTCCCTGAAGTCCTTTTTTCAGATTCCTCAAGCTGATGTGGTATTCTGAAAAGGCCAGTAGTAATTTTTGTATTGTGGTTGATAGTCATTTGATGTGATTTTAAAACGTTCATGTTTATAATAGACATCCTTCTTTGATGTATCTGAAACTTCGTTTTAGAAGTTATGCATTGATTTGTCTGCAAGGAAAACCAAAACCGATATCTTCCAATTCTTCATTGAAATACAATTTCATTTAAGGAGCAATTTATAAATTTGTAACTTGCATCTTTAATAGAAAAGCCGAAATTTTAATCATTTAAAAGCTACTATTGACTACATGTCTTTTGAATCTTCCAATATTTTCTTGCCAATTACAGAACGCCTCGTGAGTTACTCTAAAAGGACACATCACAAACTCAAGAACTAATGCATTTTTACATAAAATATACTTCTATTCATTCAGTTAACTTCGCATATAAAGTGCATTTCATTCCTTAAGGATAGAACACATTAACTTAAATATTCAAGAAAAAAAAAGTTTTCGTTTCTTCCACAAAAAGTTAACCTTAAAAAAAATATAAGATCACAGCACGAGGATGAATCTTTAATATTGCATTGCCAGAACACACGGCGCTATTAAGGAGGAACGTAGAAAAAAACTTTGGCAACTTTGCAACCTCAGGAAACAGGAAAAAAAAAAGAATCTAAGTTTGAATAGTATGCAACTCGACAAGGTAAGTTTGTATTCGGTGCTTTATTTTTTAAGCGTTACTTCTAGCAGTTCCTTGAGGATACTTTGCTTAAAGGAAAAAAATCTGTCAAGAAACCCGTATAAGAGTGCTCCCTTAAGAGCGGGAAAAAGTGGAACCAAGACTTTTGAATAAAAAAAACAACTGAATCCGCCATTTTAAAGTTCTGTTAGTGGAATATATTAGCAGTAATGGGGAATTATAAAGACGGATATTTACACTAAAGGAGCTTAGGCTGAACGTTAACAGGAAAGGAAAAGTACGTACTTATGTAAAATATTGTGAAAGAAAACTTGGTTAGAAGCAGCTTATTAGTAGAAACGGTGGAGCAGTCAGTTTATGGTTCTTGATCAGGTGAATTCGACTTGTTGCATATTGAAAACGAATAATTTATAACTAAAATAAATCGGTGTTTATTTATTGACAATATGGCGTGAACCTGTGCTTATTTCATTTAATTGTTATTTGTTATAAATCAGTACTAACCATTTGAACAGCATTCAAACTCCGAGCCAGCTTCTCAGTTTAAGCATGTATGGCATATTCATTCGGCTTCAACCCTTGTCTTAATATTTTTATAATTATGACCAACATTCACGCATTTTAAGCACGATTCATGTAGTGGTTGGTCGTTGCTCCTTAGAATATTCTATTACAATTTATGTCCAAACTTTGAGCATTTGCAACATCTCTTGGGCTGTGAGGAACCCATATTTCTTCCAGAAGTTGTTATTCTAGCATCTGTATGCCTGGGAGTTATTTTCCTATGATAACGTAGCACGAGACTTTTGAGCTCGGTTGTCGCTTTGGCGGCGAACAGAATGGAGACTTTTGATATCGATGGTGAGTCTCTCAATCGATCTATTATAATAAAAATCAATTCTGTGTCGCTAATGTCAGCATGTGATCCCAGTTTTTGCATGCATATCACATACTGAAGAAGTAGATCCCTCTAATAACGTGTTCTTTCGATTAGTTGACGATACTCAATTTGTGGTGAAATTCTTTGATCTAATTCAAAGATATAGTGGAACTATATGGATCATCACCATTAAAAGGAGCAACAGCACTCTCGATATCAAAAAAGTCTACTACACGTCCAGAAGGAACTGGTGGTGTTATTGATACTTTCATCTGATGCAATTTCTCTCTCAATTCGAGAATTCTTTTGCAGAAGGCCAACAAAAAAAAGCATTCCAGCAGAAGATTGTTGTGATGTTGCAGCGAAGTTGGGCGGGAGAAACTGAATTCGACATATTCATTCCAGAACACCTCGACGATTCGCTTCTTTTGGAAGTCCGTTTACACTAGATAAGAATAATCTTAAGCATATCGTTGTTGTATGTTCAGGATTATTGTTTATTTTGTTACTTTGTTTTTTATCTCTAACATGAATTCTATTTCTGTTTGTATAGGTTGTTCGTGATATTTCAGTTGTTCAGAACAGACTAACTTTATTTAGAGGTTCATTGGATAAAAGTCCTCCCTCGTTAGAGACTTCTATCGGTTGAAAAGCGACCGATGGCAAGTTTACAATAGTATTGTTATTATTTTTCTTGATTTTAACACATATTATAATCGAAATAATGATAATAATAAACATGATTGTTGAAAAGCTGAAATAAAGCGTTTTCCTTTCTTCTTTTACTTCAGTTTTTTATTGAATCATAATTTATTTCTTTAAGGTACTCTTCCGCATACTTATGTTTCGGTAATGCTAATATTTTATTTGTTTGATACAATTTTTTTATTAAAAACTCTATTATTTATTATAATTTTACAGTTTTCCATTTCTATTACATAGTTTTCTTCTAAAGTATAATTTAAATTGTTACAAATTTGATTTATATTAGTTTTCTCTAGATTTTGTATTATTAAGAATTGATCTTTTCCAATTATCTCATTTTTTCTTATAATAGTTAATAGGTTTACAATTAATAATCTTATTTTCTAAAATATTTGAATACATTTATTTTCAAATGTTTGTAAGTTTTTTATTTCTTTGATAAGTGAAACATAGTATTATTGACATTAATTACGCCATTTGTTTCTAAACTTAATATTTTATTTTTTATTGGAAAGTTTTGAATGTAATATTTATTATACTTTTCTTTTGTTTATTCTGGGATTAATAATATAATTATTTAGCTAAATTTATCTTTAATCCTTCTAGTTTTTCAAGTGAGATTTTATTTTCCATAATTTATTGACTCGTTAAAATGTTTTGTGTTAGTGTTCCTGATCTGCTTGTTCTGATATTTCGTCAATGAAGTCTGCGACTTCTTTTAAATTGTCCTTTTATTCAATATCAATCTTTAAATTGCTTAATTCTGAGTTATACTTCTTCAAATTATAAATTGTCTATTTACTATTTGTTAGAATTTCATTTAATTTTATAAATTGGTCATTGAAATGTTTGTTTATTTTTATTTGCGAGTTAACAATTGTGATAATATTATGGTTATTTTCTTCTATATTTTTACTTGCGATTTATAGGGACTATAAGGCAAGTTATGTATTCGTAAAAAAAAAATTCTAACAATCAAACATAACATTACGATGATATGGAAGTAAAAAAAAGTGGGTCCGGAAATTCCGTCCGTCAATACGGACAGATTCTTACAGCTTAGACGGTTAGGCCGATTTGATTCAAACTTGGTATATAGTATTTTTAGAGTACTCTACGGGACTATTTTTCGAATTGGCATTCAAACTAACGGTACCTGCCATATAACTTTTAATGAAAAACTTTATTTTCTCAAAAACGGCTCCTACGATTTTGATAAAACATTCTGAATGGTGAAATCTAACTTTTAATTTTAATGGATTTTTAGAAAAGGTTTTATAACGGTACCTCCCATATGATCGGTTTTTTTAAATCAGAATTTCTCGTTAACTAATTGACGGATTTTGATGAAATTTTCAAAGTATAAACACTACATACTTTGAAAATTTCATCAAAATCAAATATCATTTAAATAATATTGCTTATTAAAATTTTCAAAAACATTTTTTTTAATTTTTACAAATTTTTTTAAAAAACTTTTTTTGTTTTTTTGAATATTTTGAAAACGAATCTATAGAATTTTTTTTTAATTTTTCTTCTAGTGGAAACTATAGATTTCTTCAAATTGACATACTCAAAAAAAATTTAAAATATTTTTTCGAAAAGTAAGCATGTGTTGCTGAACAGACGTTTCTAGCAAAGTAGCAATTTTATATTCGATTTTCAAACGTAAGAAACGTACCAAGGTCTTTGTTTTTGTATTAGAAGATCGCGAAAACAATTTTTTCTTTATTGTTAAATAAAATAACAAGTGACATTAACTTAAATTGTTTTAAATATTGTGTTATTTAGTTTTGCCATTGAGTTAACCTTACAAATTAATTTCAAGCGTGACAAATAAGAGTGACTATATAACACCAACACATAAACCTACTCTAAACTGTGTGTAAAATTGATGTCAAATCCTCTCTTAAAAATAAAAAAAAATACATTTAATAAACTATTTAAGCTCAATACCCCACCCAATAAGTTTAAATAGATAACACCTACACAAGAGCCAACTTGATCCTGTGTGTGATATAGATGTCAAATCTTTTCTCTTAAAAAATTACGTTAAATTAACTATTTAAACTATTATACCCTAAATATACATTGTTTTCCCCTTAAACCTCCCATAATATCACTAAAATTTGAATGATTGTACGTGTTCATGTCCTTGAAGCGCAATCGAGAAGCCTCTTCTTCCTCTCCTGAGCATCAGCAACCGCTCCCCGTACCAAAGCAAATAAAAACCGTCTTAATCGATAACAACTCTTCAAACTCACCTTTAAATCTCTTAATGGGCTCAGAACATAAGAATATGGAAGACATCGAAGCTACTCTTACAAAAGATAGTGCAAATATTGTTGCATTACTCTCATATAAATTGAATGTTTTTGAAGAGAGGAGATTACAGCAAAAATTAACACTGATGTTTTAAACTTAAAAAAATCAATTAAAGACGTTAACGAAAAGATGAATACAATTGAAAACAAGTTAAATCAAATCGACGTCATTAAGAGAGAAAATTTATCACTCAAAGCCGAACTAACAAAACAAAATGATGCACTTCAACTGATAACCGCACGAATTGAAACATATGAAGAACGTGAAAAATATAATGCACTTATACATGGACTACCAATGCTCGAAAATGAAAACTTAATCGAAACTTTTAATAAAATATGCACTGTCATTGGTATAAAAACATTTGTTGTTCGTGATATTTTTCGATTAAAAAACCATACATCTCTCAATCCACCAGTGGTGGTTAAATTTCTAACAACGCGCGACAAAAGCACTGTCTTACGCTCTATAGCAAATCACCGCACCAAAACTAAAAAACCACTCCGCCTTCGCGACCTCGGACAATCTTCTGATGGTGCTGTTTTTGTGCATGAATGTTTGACCACAAGAAATAGAGAAATATTGCAAAATGCACTGAGGTTGAAGAAGAACGGAAATCTGTTTACTGTTTTCACTCTGCGTGGGTTTGTTTATGTAAAAAAGAACCGTATTGACAAAGCTCTTTTAATTGAGAACATTGAAATGCTGAATGAACTTGCTACGAATAACTGATGACAACAGCTGATCAATATAAATTCGTATTTCCTATCATTATTTTATACATTATTTCCTATCATTATTTCATACAACATTATTATTACATAAATATATATTTTCTTTTCTTTTTTAATTTTCTTTCTTTTTTCTTGTTCTATGATTTTTGAAACATTTGCATCATCATCGTCACTGTCGTCGTCATCGTCATTGGGATCTTTACTTCTCTTTATTTGGTTCCTATTTTTAATTTTTTATATCATGTTGTTTTGTTTAATACGTCTTCAACCTCAAGAGCTTCTGCAGATTGTCATTTTATATGGCATGTGCCATTGGACCATATTGCGTCCTTATCAAAATTAAAAAAAAAAAAAAATTAAAATAACTTAAATGGCTGACAAAAATAGTCAGAATAGAGTCTCCATGATCGTACATGCTCATAATACACGTTCCATGATTCAGGTTTTAGGTAAGCAACGAAAGGGTTTAAAAGTGTGCCACATCAATTCACAGAGCTTAGGTCCTAAACTAGACGAATTTCAGCATTTGTTTATCAACTCTCGCATCGATATGGTATGCGTTAGTGAAACCTGGTTTTCCCATAACTCTGTTTGTCAGGTCGAGGGGTTTGATGTTTTCCGATGTGACAGAGTAGGCCGAGTTGGAGTTGGTGTAGCAATTTTTACACGTATAGGTTTATGCTGCAAACTTATCCGTAAGGCTCCACCTGGTAGCGAGATTGAGTACCTTTTCATCGAAGTTAAATCTCATAATAATATTAAATTATTGATAGGATCAGTATCTGTTCTTGATGATTCATCATTTTTTTCACCTACTTCAAAGCACAGAGTTGACTGATAGTATGAGATCACTGAGTTTGTTTCCAGTTAATATTTCAACACCGACACATTTCACTAAAAACAATAGTACACTCTTAGATATGTTTTTGTAAGCCATTTAAGTAAAGTTCTTCTCTACAGCCAACTTTCTGCCTCAGCTTTTTCAAATCACGACCTTATCTACCTGACTTTCGAATACTCGCCAGACTTTTCTCACTCTTATTTTACATTCAGAGATTTTAAAAATTGTAATAAACATCAGTTAGAAATTGATTTGGGTTTAATTGATTGGTGTCAAATTTACTATATTTATAGTTTATATATATGTTTACTGCATATGAATATTAACTAAACTCATCAGAGAACGTGATATGGCATACAGACGATGGAGAAGATTTAAGCTTGATGCATTGCATAGTAGTTATAAAAGGTTAAGAAATAGAGTAATTTGTGCTATAAGAGAATCTAAAAAGCTTTTTTACGCTCTTAAACTTGATCCTAGTCTAGCAAAAGGTAAACTTTGGAAAAACCTCAAAGATATTGGAGTAGGTATTAAGAACAACAATAACTTATCTAACGTTGACGGCGAAGTTCTGAACAAAAATTTCACTGAACTAAGTAGTTTAGGTCGCAGTTATATAGTTGATGAGAGCGAAATGAATTTTGTTTCCATTGACAATCAAATGTCGAAGTTTAATTTCTCGGTTGTCGAGGAAACTGATGTGCTCGAAAGTTTGATAGCAATAAAATCCAACTCTGAGGGGATTGATGGCATGAATCCAGTTTTTCTCAAAGCATTTCTACCTTATGTACTTAAATATATTACTCATTTTTTTAATAGTATTTTCATGACAGGCACGTTTCCATCAGGCTGGAAACAAGCTAAGGTCATTCCTATACCGAAAAATTGGAATTGTGATGAATTTCGACCAATTGCAATCTTACCTTTTCTCTCGAAAGTCTTGGAAAAAATTATGAACAAACAAATACGCTGTTTTTTATCCGAGCAAAAACTGATTTGCTCTTATCAGTCTGGTTTTAGAGCTAAGCATAGCTGTACAACAGCTCCAATTGACGTTACTGAAGGAATAAGAAGCGCAGTTGATAATGATAAAGTAACCATACCTACTCTTTTAGATTTCTCAGACGATGTACAATTATACAACAGCTTTCCGATTGGAATGCTTGAGAATGGTATTTATAAAATAAATAATGATCTGCAGAAAATTGCAATATGGTCTCAGCAAAATGATCTGAATGCCAAAAAGTCAAAGTGCATTGTTATAGCAAGAACCCTCATAGATACATCTTATTTCCCTGCGGTTTACATGAGCAACACCCCGATTGAGTTTGTCGACTCTGCAAAAAACCTAGGACTTACATTTAATCGTACTCTGACCTGGAATAATCATATAAGACTCACCTTAGGAAAGGTATATGCAGGTCTACGATTACTGTGGGCTTCCCACCATATAACTCCGCTCAGAACGCGAATGATATTGGCGAAGACGTTGTTAGTTCCAATTCTACTTTTTTGATGCGAAATCTATTGAATTCAATTCCCTCGATCTCATAGGTCTGGAAATCTTATTCCTCTTCGTTTCTCTTATCTTGTATCTGAGCGCCAGTTTTATGTCAATGCTGTTCGACTATGGTACTCTCTCCCAACTCATTTAAAAATGATAATCTGCCCTACTCAATTTAGTAAAATGTTAAAAAGAATTTTATAAAGCGACTTGATACATTATTTAGGGGCTAAAGTATATGATGGTGATGATCTTGGTGGTGGTTGATGGTGGTGGTGGTGATGATGGTGTGTGTCATAATCTTGAAAATTTTTTTTTTTTCCCTTTAAATTATGAATTTATGAACTTATTATTATTATTATATTTATGAACTATATTTACTTTAAAATGAAATGAATTGTCAATTTATGCAACATATTATAATAATTTATATTTTATGAAAGTACTACGTACTGATATTTGCTCTAAATTAAAAGATATTGTATCTTACTGAGTAATTATAACAATAAACTGAAACTGAAACTGAAACTGAAAAGTTTTTCAAAAATAAAACATTTTTTTGAAAAAAACTGGTCGAACGATTCTGAAATGAAAAAATCATAAAATAAAAAACAACAAAAGAAATATATTGGCTTATAACATTTTTTTCCAAAAAACATTATGAATAGTGTTTTTTTGATTTCATAAAAATTTTATTTGTTAAATATTTTTCCTTAAATTTTGTTTTATATTGCTCGGTTCAGCCCTAGATTCTAGTCTAATGAAACCAAACTTCTTTATTTTTATTATTATTTGTTAATCGTTATTTATTTTAAAGCATTTCATGATTAACAAAAAAAATATACTCGATTACCTATTGAATGCAAAAATTTCGATCAAGAAAACAAAATTGTACACCTGCACACAAACAACCACTGTGTTAGGTTTTAATAAATATTGTCTATTCCCACCCGCTTAACAGTAGTTGGAATGGGTATCTTAATTTTAGTACCTAACTTCCTTAATAAATTTCAATGAACCATACCATACCTTTATCAATCAATCAAATATACTATTAAGCTTTATTAATAAATTTGATTTCAAAAAGTAAATTATTGTTAAATGTAAATATGGGTCTCTATACCTAGCGAGCCTTATTTCCCTAACTCTTGATTCCTACGAATCTGTATGCCAGTTGTTCAAATTCGTCCATACCAAAATGAAAATTAAACTGAAAAAAACTGTTTATAATATAATTTGCTAATAGAAAGATATAAATTTTTATTAGCAAATTATATTATAAACAGTAAACCGCAAGTGGAAAGAAAATACACTAAAAAACTGCAAAGCTAACAATCCTACATATTTATGTGTTTTTACTTTTTTTTTACTTTTAATTGATTTTTATTTTTTTATTTTACTTATATCTACTTAAATGCTAGCCAAAAATCTTAAAACTAGCTAATAATATCATCTTAATTAACTTACTGGCCCTATGCGGGCGCTCTAAATTAATCTTTAACTTAATTTAATTGCCTTTCGGCCTAAAAATAACTTAAATTTATCTAATATATTGGGGTTTTATTTTTCACCCAGAAAATGAAATAGAAAAACTGGATTATCTTATCGGGTAGTACTGACTTAAACTACTTAAAACTAACTTAAAATAAACTTAAATAAACTTAAAATTACTTAAAATAAACCTAAAATACTTAAATCTAGAACAGCAACAGCAAGCTTTTTTGAATTTTTTGTATATATATATATATATATATTTTTTTTTTTTTTTTTTTGTGCCGCCGCAACTGCCCTACCTAAATTAAAGCTACAATAGATATATGTAGTCGGCCATAGGCGATATTTCATCTTTGCCGACTGAAAATTATCGGGTTTTAGTTAAGCCACCAAAATTGGTGGACCTGATCTAGGGCTTCCTTCCGATCCCGGTCGGGCACGGCCCTACTGAAACGGAGGCGCTCTGCTTCGCTCCCAGCGACTATGTCTCGGTCGTAGAGGAGCCGCCTATCGACTGTTCTGCGGCCGACGTGGTAGATCAACGGAACCGCCGATCTATCCTGAATCAGCCCTCGACTATCAAGGTATAGGAAAGCCTCGGGCGGCATAAAACCACTCGAACGTGTGCTTTCAAAATATTCATCTTGGGGGTAGTAAGCCCCGAAGATTTGTACATGAGTTGAGGTCATCGCCCTTGCAATGTGTCCGCGAATGAGCTTAATTAAAAAGTTATCTATCCTGTTTGTATTGGCCACGTTGTATAGACCTTGTTGGAATAATAATGTTTGTACTCCGACTCTGGTGTTCTATAACGACCGAGACAAGTGCGAAGGCACTGTCTCTCGAACACCCGAATCTTTTCCATTAGAGATGGTGCAACGTTGAACCACACAGGGCATCCATAGGCAATCATCGGCCTGATTAGGGCCATGTAGCAAATCACTTTCACCCTGCTATCAAGGCGGCTGCTATAAAACAACCGTCTTGTCAGGGCAAAAGCTCCCCTAGCCCTGGTCAGAGCAGCCTCTACATGTCGATTGAAATATAGATACTGATCCAACCAGATGCCAAGGTACTTTACTACACTTTTACTCGCCAGTGGATGTCCATGTGGCCCAGCGATCACTAGCTTGCGCCAGTTCTTTCTCGTATCCCTAGAGGCCCTAGACAAAGGGGTTCTAAACAGGATAGTTTCACATTTCTGGAAGTTTATTTTCAGCTTCCAATCATTACAGTACTTTTGAATTTTATCGAAATCACGTTGCAAGGAGGTAGACTTCCAATGAGATCGCTGGTGTAAATACTAAAGAGAATCGGCGAGTTCACCGCTCCCTGTTGCAGACCGTTTTTAATATCAAACGTTGTGGTAGATGTTACATTGCCACTCTTGACAACAAACTTTCTACCATTAAACATGTCGTAAAGCATATATAACAGTAGTTTACTTATGCCCCATCTGGTTAGCTTCAGATAAAGACCTTCTAACCATACGGTGTCAAAAGCCTTCTCCAAATCAACCAGACAGGCACCCGTGCATTGATTTTTAGCATTGTTCCATTGGACAGCAGATACTAACTTAGACGCGGCATGAATTGTGTCATGTCCCGCCTTTAAGCCGAACTGGGTGTCTGAAATTATGTTTTTGTCCTCGGCCCACTTGGACAGAGCTCTATCGATAACCTTTTCGAATACCTTACTGATACTCGGAAGAAGACTTATCGACCGGAGATTTACCGGATTGGAGTTGTCCTTTCCCTTTTTGGGGAGAGGATGTACAACTGCTGTCTTCCAACTCACTGGATAATATGCATTATTCAGCGCGTTGTTGAACAGTGTTGTGTATATGTTTATTGCTTCCTCAGGGAGATGTCGTAGTACAACATTGGGTATACCATCGACTCCTGCTGACTTCTTTTTCTTTAATGATGCGAAGATCATTTGTAGTTCGACCTTCGAGATGAGCAGGGAACTTGGCCCATTTCGCTCGGCGACGGTGGCATTTGCCAGATTGTCTTCATTGAATCCGGTAAAACCAAGATTCTCAGATCACCATTGCGTGATGCTATTTCGCAGGTAGAAGTGATTCAGCAGAGCTCTGTTCTCCAGGTCGTGATTTGGATGAATGGACTCATTCACCTTATACACTTGCTGAAAAGCAGAACCCACTGTCTCAACCTTCTCCAATGGATCTTCGATCACAAAGAATTCGTCGTCCAAGACGGCATTCCCCAGATCTACTCCTGCGGTCAGGAGTATGTTTTCGTTGTCTGTCGTTCTTTGGAGCTTAAGACACGGAAGTTCATTTTGAGTGTTCTTTCTAAAGATTTTATTAATCTCGGGGAACATACTCGGGTCGCTAGAATTAACGGCTCGAATTCTGTTATCCCAGTAAGAGTTAATAGACAATCGATAGTTTTGTTTAATGAGCGAGTTGATATTTTTGATTGAAGACTTCAGTGTCCTAATCTCCAGATCGTTTCTGTCAGTAAACCGCCTGTACAAGAGTTTTAATCTTGTCAGGAGGCCACTTTTTTATCTATGTAGTGCGTCTATTGTCGCGTTCTTGTACATTTCAGTTGCGTTATGTTCTTTGTATCGTGGGATCGTTCTGTCCATCGTTTGTTTTATGACACCATCCATCTGAAGCAGGTATCCATCGATCTCTACGTTCGATAGATTCCTTTCGTTTGGAGGCACAATGTCGTTAGAGAGGAGTTCTCTTGTCAAGGTGTTGGAGAAACGTGGCCAGCGTGCCTTACTAAAATTGTAAGAGCGCGCAGGCACAAATTCATCCAACACCACAAGTTTATTTGGTAGCAGTATGACGGCGGAAAGTCCCCAGTGGTCACTGTCGTATTCTACCGTCTGTAAACAGTTTCTTGTCTGTTGGCCCACAGAGTCAGTTACTGTCAGTCTTGAGTCTAACAGTAGTAGATCTAGAAAAGCACCGCTCCTTGGGAACGATGGTCTATCTGTAGCAAGAAGGTCGATTTTATACTCAATATGGTGTCGACCCATCCAATGAAAAAGATGGTATCCCCTTGGATTTTGGATTTGATTTCCCCAATCTTCATGTTTGGCATTGAAATCCCACATATTTATGTGTTTGTCCTTTATCGTGACGCATGTTCGTTTCATCGAGCATCAAACCCCAACGATTCTAAAAAAGTTGCACGTCAAGAAAAACAATAAAATGAAATCTTTTGTCAAAAAGACGCCTGCACATAAAAGTAATAAGCACATAGGAGCAAGTATGTGCGACCCAGTCGTGCCTTTTATTTAACTTATTTTCTATGTTTATATGATCATCGTCATTCATAGTTCCGAATATGATTTTACGAATGTTTCCACCTAAATTTATTAATCCTCTTTTCGATTACTGATGGGGAATAAGTGTTTAATTTGATGTCTAATTTTTTTTTATTTTACATAGAAATTTGTATTGTTTGTATGGTAAGATTTCATATTGTTCCTTCAATTGGTTAATTAGTTGTCTGTGATTTGTTGTGTTTATCAAGTGTATGATTGAGTTGTAACTTTGTATTAATTCTACTTTTTCTTTTTCAATAATTACAAATTCTTGTTCAATTTTATTTATTTGTATGAATTATGCATAAGTCATTGTCGCGATTAATAGGATTATCGTCAGTTTCGTCATGTTGGTATTTCTTTAGGTTTCTAAATTGATCTTTGTGAAGTATCTGTATTTCTCTATGCGGTTTAATTATTATTTTCTTTCCTTTTTTATTTATTATTTTAACCTTTTTGTGTTTTGTTTTGGTATATTTTGGATTTATCTTTTTATCTTGACGATTTTTGTTTATTCTTTTTAGTACATTTTCTTTTATTCTTTCTATTTTATCGTAAATATTTTTGTTGTCTATTTTTCCTAGGTGGTTGTCGAATAATCTTTGATTTTCGTTTAAGGTGCAGTGTAGTTTTCCAATATCTGCGTTGTGTTTGAATATTACTTTCTTTGAAATACTCTTATTAGAAAAGGTTTGAAATGTTGGATCGTTATCTAATGTCAGTATTTCGGGTTTTTTCATACATATATGAGAATATTTTTATAATGGCTTCTAAAATGCCCATTCGATTTTTTGTTTTTACTTTTTCAACACTTATAAATTTTGAGAATTTGTCGATACACGTTAAGTATTTCGTTTTATTTGGAAGTATCCAAATGTCGTTATGATAGTGTTTGTGAGGTTCTAGAGGGGTTTCTGTTTTTGCTATAGGTAATTTAATAGGATTTCTTTCTATTTTTAAATTGCATTTTTATCAGATGTTGATGTTGTTGTTATTACTTCTTTTAAATTAGGATAATAATATTTCCTTTTGATTTCTAGATAAGTTTTCTCGATGCCTATGTGATTATAGTTTTCGTCTTCTTTGCATATTATGTTTTTCATTTGTTCTGTGTCTTGTACGTCTTGTAATATAATTTTTGTTCTAAATAATTTTTTGTTATAGTTGTTATTTTTCCAATATTCTTGAATTTTAAGAATATTTTGTCTGGTATAAAAATTCAATTTTGTATATTTGGGTCACATTCATTTGTGATTTCCTCGAAGTCTTTTGTCATAAAGTCTTATCGTATTATGTTGATTCTTCTTTTTTGAAAATTTTTGTCGTCGATTTTAACTATTTTTTGTCTCTTTAATAATTTTATAGGTTTTTCTGTATTTTTTACTAGAATATTACTGTCGCTTTCAGTGCTATGTTTAGTACTTATGACTTCTTCTTTTTCTAATGAGTTTATTTTGTTTTCAATCTTTATTCTAGAAAGTGCGTCAGCCACTTTGTTTTCTTTTCCTTGGATGTATTGTATTTCAAAGTCGAATTCTTCGAGTTTGATCTTCCATCTTTGTAACTTACTGTTTGGTTCTGTTTGGTTCTTTTAGATTTTGGAGCCAAACGAGTGGTCTATGGTCTGTTAGGATTTTAAATTTTGGAATTGTTTAGTTGACCATACTATTGCTAGTAATTCTTTTTCAATTGTTGAATAGTGAAATTCATGTTCGTTGCATAAAGGTCCATGATTTTGACTGAGTACTACTCCAATAGCAAAGTTGGAGGCGTCTGTTGTTAAAAAAAATTCTTTCGTAAAGTCGGGATGTCTGTTCAATAGATAGTCTTGCATTAGTTTTTTCAAAGTTTCGAATGCTTCTACATAGACATATTGTCATAGGTTTTATTAGTTTTGCGTAATCGTGAATAAATTTACGATAATAGCCTTTGAGTCCTAAGAAACTCTGTATTTTTTTAATTGTTTTTGGGAATTGGGAAGTTTTTTATCCTTTTTGATTTTATCTGGGTTAGGTTTTATGCCTTCTTTAGTTATAACATGACCTAAAAATTGGGATTCTTTTTTCATGAATTCACATTTTTTTAAACTTACTTTCAAATTTACGTTTTGAAGTGTTTTTAGTATTTTACTTAAAGCAGTAATGTGTTCTTCTAATTTGGTGCTAAAGATAATTATATCGTCTAAAAAGACGTAGCATATTTTGCCAATGTGTTCTTTTAATACTTGATTCATCATTCCTTGAAAGGTTGCTGGGGCATTTTTCAAACCGAAAGGCATTCTTTTAAACTCATAATGCCCGGAATGGGTGCTAAATGCAGTTTTCTCTGTCTTCAGTGTTTACTTCAAATTGAAGAAAGCCTTTAGTAAAATCTAGGGTCGTGAAATAGTTTGCACATTCTAATTTATCTAAAATATCGTTAATTATGGGAATTGGATATTTGTCTTCTATAGTTTTTTTGATTTAGTTTCATATAATCAATAACTATGCGCCATTCCTTATTTCCTTCTTTATCTTCTTTTTTGGGCACGATCCATATTGGAGCGTTGTATGGAATTTTGTATTATGACTGAATCTAGCATTTCTTGTATTTGTTTGTCTACTTCTTTCCTATGGGCTTCTGGGTATCTATAAATTCTACTGAATATAGGGTCTTCATTATCAGTTGGTATGTTGTGTTGAATGTGACTAGTAAACGTTGAATCGTCACCTTTTTTGTAGAATGTTCTTCTTTTTTCTTTGATCACTTTTGTTAATTTTGATCTTTCTTCTTGATTTAAATGTTCTAATCTGACTTCGTTGATCTCGTTTATTAGAGTTATTTGGTCACCACCAATGCTTTATAAATGATGTATAGTATCTTCATATTCTAGTTCGTCTTTTTTGTCAAGGAATATTGGGAATTGATTGTTGTCTTTGTATATAAAATCTATAGTACTATCATGAAGACGATTTTTTTAATTTGAACTCAGCTCATGTGAGGGCGCTACAGTAGCCTAGGTGGATTGTAGTGGAAATGAGTAGAGAAGCAAAAAAGTAAGAGCAAGAAATATATATTGGGTAAGAGAGTGTTTTTTTGGAGGATGTGGCTTGTAGATACATTTGATCAAGTTCAGTAAGTTACATACATAGTTGATAAGTTTTACAAAAAATTCTTAAAATAAAAAAAAAATCAATAATTAGTTAGGTAGGTGTAGGTATACCAAGATATAAGTTAGAAGAAAAAAATATTCAAAATGTTGGTAAAACTTATTAGAAATTCAAAGAGTCGTTACAGAGAAAGGGGGAAAGACGAGTTATATTCGTAGTGGGAAACATACAAACAAAAATTCACCATTAAGGGCAATATTTAGTAGAATTATGAAAATCGATAACTATGGCACCGCAAATTAATAACGGAATCTTGTAGAGGGACTAGATACAAACATTTTATACTAAAGGAAAAGGGGTCTATCTCCTCGCGTTTATGCAGGAGGTGCAATTTTCTAAAAAAAGCACTTGCTTTAACACAATATATATTTAAAAATAACTGCATTACATACAATTATGTGCTAAGTCTTTTTTTAAAGCTAGAGGTCTGTTCTATCATCAAGGTTTTCTAAATCTTTAAATATCTATAAGAACTTTTGTAAAAACTTATTTCAAACTCAAAATTTCAGAAAAAATAAATAAAATAAATATTTCATATTGATTTTTTTCAAAATTGAAAAAAATGTACTAAATTTGCTTTTAATATTTAATATTACTCCTATTAATTCTTAATTGAACACTGAAAACGAGATGATATTATGTATTCTAGTGTTCGAGAAAGTTGAAATTTAGCAAACCCACTATTTTATTATTTGTTTGGTATTTAAGTGGTCTTCCCTCTACACATTTCGGGTGGAGTAGGTACAATAACTTTGGCGCTGCAAAATAATAAAAGATTCTAGTAGAGGGACTAAATACAAGTATTTTTTGATATGAGAGGCGGGTCTATAACCCATCTTTTAGACGGGAGGTACAATTTTATTAAAAATTACTTTTAATGAAAAATTGTTTTTTTTTTATTAAAAGTAATTTTTAATAAAATTGTAAAAGAACGATAAGACTTAAAATTGAAAGTTATACTTTTTCTGAGAGAGAAATTTGCACTTAATTTTAGTTTTTAAATTAATTAACAGTTTTTTGAAAAAAAAATAACTTCAAACTCAAAAAAAAAAACAATACAAACATGATAAGTTCTCCTAAGCATACGCACCTACCCTTAATCCAATAGTGAAAACATTTCTTTTATTTTCTTCTTTACATTTTTCATACACTTTACTAACAAAATAATAGGTATATTTTTTTACTTCACAATTCTTTTGCTTTAAAATTCTTTTTATTAAATCAAATAACACAAACTTTTACATTTTTACCTTATACTTCACAATTAAACGCAATAATAGTAATAAGTAAAAATTTCTAAAAGCATTTAACGACATTATTTTACTACCATCATTTGAAAAAGTTACAACGTCTTGTTTTACTCAAGGTCCCTTTATAATTTTCTTACCTTACACGAGACATGTTTCAAGATTGTATTCTTACTATACAATATCCGAAAATACACCTTATCGTACAATACTACCATCATTTCAAAAAACGGCAGCAAAACATGTACCAAGGATGTATTCATATATTACCTACCAAGCAATATAAGCATATACGATCATCTCGATAATTTCCTTACCTTACTCAATACTTGTTCCAAGAATGTATCAATACATCTAAATATTCAAGCAATATCAGCAAATACTATTTTTCCACCCCTACCTTATTTGTCTACCATCACTTCAAAACGTGGCAGCAAAACATGTTCCAAGGATACATTCATATGTTACCTACCAAACAATAAAAGCATATACCATATTTCCACCCCTAACCTAAGTAAATTAAACGCCTTCTTCACCCTCTTAATGTGATATTCACTTATATTTTATCTTGGTACAACATGCCTCTTCATTCTCTTACATTCCACAAGTTGTGGAAATTAGTTCTGCTTTAGCTCTATAGAGGGACTACACAAAAAATCTCCCCATGATAGTACTATAGATTTTATATACAAAGTTGTTGTTTATTGTCAAGAGTTTTGTTTTATAGTTAATTATTGCATTATTAGGGATGAGAATATTATTACCTTATATTGCGTTAAATTTGTCACTGAAGTTGTAGATTTGGAATAAACAATCTTCGCAAGTGTTTATTGCAAATAATTTTTTTGGGATTATTACCTCTTGATTAATTATTATAGTGAAACAGCTCGGTGGTGGATTTTAGAGCTTGGGTGTAGTGAAGGTCTTCTAAAAAATCCAAACTTCTGCACACTCCTTTGGAGGGCAGGAAAACGCCAGAGGTTTTTATTTAAAAAATTAAATTTTATTTAAAACAAAAAATATAACAAACTCTTGAAACGATAAAAGAAAGAAAAACCATATCCAAAAATATTTATATGGCCAGCAAAAGCGACCGTTGTAATGAAACGCTCGACGGTATCTTTAGAACTGAGTTTACTTGGCATTGACTAAGCATACATTTTCTAACCGAGGCAAAATGCCAGATCATCAGTCACGCGCGCATGCAGCAGTGTGTTAAATATGATACACCTGGAGAACCATAAGTAGGAATGGTTCCCAAGATGAATTGAATGCTGATGAGGAGGTTTCATATTCGAAACGTAGGAATCATGATTGACCTTGATTCTCACGACGAAATATCATAAAGCTTTTGCATACTACACCTTCCTCCTTTTTATTTTATAGTTATAAAATTATACTTAGTCAATACTCTTCTTTATTTATTATTTATTTTTATATATATTGTGTGTAAATAATATGTTTTTTATACACATTAGTTTTTAAATATTTTTTGTTAACTTTAAAAAAAATTTCAGTTTTGATTTAAATTTTATTCTTAAAGATAAAAGTAATTTAATTTTTTTTTTACTAAGATACCTACACCTACATATTATGATTACTATACTATGTTTATGGCGCCATGTGTAAATCTACATTATATATTCTTAATACATATAAAAACTGAAGGAAAAAGTATTTGAGAAAAAAATTAATATTTCTTCATATTCTTTTCTTTTTGATTTTATTTATTTATTCTATTTTTTTATGTATTTATATATATATACCAAATTAAATTTTTAATTCTAAATACATATATTAATACCGTGTATGTACAAATAATAAAAAAAAATGATTAAGTTCTTTCTGTATATTGCTTAAGTCTATTTTTGTGCACTTTATATTGCTTCAGATTGTTATCTTCTATTGTACAGTTATGGTTTTCATTCACCTCTATTATTCTATAAGGTCCTTTAAAAGCATTATCTAATTTATGTCCAGCAGTGTTTTCTAGTACCACCAAATCTCCTGCCTTAATTACTAGTCCTCGTTCTTTTTATCGTAGCTCAACTTTTGTTTCATTTTCGCCCTATTAAGAAATTCCTGAGCTTTCAAATTGGCCGGTTGCAACTTAAATTTAACTTCTTTTTTCATAAGCTTCGAGATTATAAACTATGTCTATTGTATTTGTTTCTAAAAGCTGCAAAGAGTTGTATTATAGCAGTATGCGAAAAACTGTAACCAGTCATCCCAATCATTTCTTTTACTGGACAGATATGAACTTATATATTCATTAAATGTTCTATGATTTCGTTCTATTGTACCTAAGGATTGATGATGGTAAGCGGTGGATGTTGTTTTATCAATTTGCAGAAAAGAGCAGAGTTCGGAAAGGATTTGATTTTTATACTCGGTACCCATGTCTGTTATGACTTTTTTCATAGGGCCGTATATCAAAATGAAATTTTCAGTAATAGCTTTCGCTACAGTTTTTGCACTTTTGTTTTTGATTGGTATCGTTACTAATTATTTTGTAAGGTCGCATTCAATTGTAACTGAGTATTCATTACCTTTTTCAGACAAAGTAACGGTCCAATTGTATCTAGTAATACTATATCAAATGCTTTTTCAGGTCTTGGTGTTATAACCATTTGTTCTTTGGTTTTGGTTAAGTTTTTGTTTAGTTGACAGAGTTCGCATGACTTAACATATTCTTTGATACTTTTAGTCATGTTACGCCAACGATAATCTCTTCTGATTTTGTTTAATAGCCTCGTTATCCCTGGGTGGCCACCCCATATTGGATTATCATGATATTTTTTCAGTACTGTTTTTATCTCCTCATCACTGTATATCGTTATCACTTTCGGCTTAAGCGCTATGTTAATTGGGTTTAATAATTTATTGCCGATTTCTTTAAATTCATTAACCATGGTATTTTCAAATATTATTTCATTGAGTGATAACCGCAATTTCGTTAGATTTTTGATATTGGCTTCTCTTCTTGAAGCTCTGGAAAAAATTTGTCTAAACAAAGTTTTCCATTAATATCAAAGTTTTCTAATTCTAGTGCGCCTAAGATTTTTTTCAACGTTTAAAAAAACATTTTTGCTGATTAAATTTAAGTTGGGTATATTTCTTAACAGCTTTGAAGTTAATTACCTCCTAAACTCTGGATTCATTAGTGGTACAATCGATGCTGGTGGTATTTGAGTTTTTTTTTATTTTTTGACTTTTTTGTTTCTTGGCGAGTTGTTACTTTGTTTATCGAATTTTCTATTCGAATAGATTTAATCTCACTAAAATCTATTCTTGACTGAGCGTCAGCTACATAATTTTCTTTTTCCCTGAGATATTCAATTTCAAAATCATACTCTTCTAAATCTAATCTCATGCGGCTAAGCTTGGACGTTGGGTTTTTCATTGAAAATAGATAAGTTAGAGGTCTGTGATGTGTTTTAATCAAATACTTGCGGCGAGCTCTTGATCAATCGTTGATTTATTGCTTTCTCCTTTCGTAAAAGCTCTAGAAGCAAAAGATATGGGCATATACTTTTCATTAATTTTTTGAGTTAGTACTGCCCCACAAGCAAATTTGCTGGCATCAGTTATTATGCAAAATTCCTTTTGAAAGTCTGGATACCGTAACACGAAAGGGCTCAATAGACAATTTTTTTAAATGGTTAAATGCTTTTTGACAATCTTCAGTCCATTCAAATTTAACATTCTTCTTGCTCAAATGGGTTAAGTGACGTGCATGATCTGCAAAATTTGGAATAAAACGCCGATAATAGTTGCAAAAAGCTACAAATCTTTTCGCTTCATCACAATTTTTTGGGATGGGGTAGTTGAGAATTATATCGAATTTAGATTCGTCGGGCATTATTCCTTCACTTGTGCACTTGCGGCCCAAAAAGGTTACCTCATGACTGAAGAATGAGCATTTGTCTGGGTGCAACTTCAGATTGTATTTCCTACAGATTTTGAAAACATTTGTAAGATTTTGAAGCATATGATTTTTAGAGCAGCCTATTACAACTAAATCGTCCATATAGAGAAATGCCTGTGATGGATCTAGACCTGAAAATGCTAGTGAAATCATTCTCTGAAAAGAATTTGGGACTATTTTTAAACCGTAGGGCAACCTGTTAAAACGTAAAGATTCTTTTTCCGTCAAAAATGATGTGATATCCCTTGAGTTTTTTTCTAACTCAATTTGATGAAAACCAGACATTAGATCGAGACATGAAAAATATTTTGCTCATCCTAATTGGTCCAAGATATCATCGATACGGGGGAGAGGATATTTATCGGCTGTCAGATTTTTATTGACTTGTCTATAACCGATTACAAGTCGCCAACGTTTTTCTGTGTTACCTGGTAAACTCTTCTTTGGAACTAATAATATTTGGCTATTGTATTCAGATACTGAAGGTTCTATCATCTTATCGTTTACTAATTTTTCAACATGCTTATTTATTTCTTCCTTTTGGCTGTGTGGTGTTCGGTAATTTTTTTATGTAAACTGGTGTGTCGTCTTTTAATCTTAGCTTTTGCTTGTAAAAGTTATTTGTTGATATATTATCAGATTCAAGCGCAAAATATATCAACGAAATTTGAACATAGTTTTATTAATTCATAGTTTGCGAAAGCTGGAAAGTTTTGTGTTAATTTTTGAATAATTTGTTCTTGTCTTATTGGGTCAGTTTTATTGATTGACATTATGTCATAATCAGAAAGACTTTCTGTTTTTATTTTTACAGCTTTAATTAAAACATCATTTTGGTTAACGTTTACCAGACGGACATAGGGATTATTTTTTGAAACTATTGTGTTCGCAACAAAAACACCATTTTCCAATTCTTGATTCGGAATTAAAAATTTGCTTTCTGACGATATTATACTTATTTTTCTTATAACTTCTGCCCTAGCGGGTAAAATTAAGGAATTTTTGTTTGGTGCATTTCGCATTGGTATTTCAATGTCTTCTGGAAAATTAGTAGGGCGTATTATTAAGAAATCATTTTCCTGTTGGTAATCCAATACCCAGTTATATTTCTTTAAGAATTCTAATCCCAATATACCATCACATGGTATTGGAAAATTGTTAGGGACCACATGAAATTCATGTGCTATTAAATTTTTTTTGTAGAACAAGGTCTGCCTCTATAACACCTATTGATTCAATATTTCCCTGCCCGATTCCACACAAATGTATAGTAGTGTTATGTATTACAGCATTTTTATCTACTTTATAATATTTAAGTACTGATACATCTGCACCGGTGTCAATTAAAAATAAATTTTTGTCGTTGCTAATATTTGTACTTATTTGAACATAACTATTTAGATTTAGGTTGAATGTAAAAATTTTTGAATTGTTTAAATTTGTATTTGAATATCTGCAGGGTTTTCCACGTTTCCCTGGTCTAGTTCGGTAACTAGGCGCACTTGTCTCTGAGGTCTATTTAGGTTGTTATTTCTGTTGTTAGAATTGTAATTATTTCTATTTTGGTTATTGTTATAATTATGATAATAACCACGTCCTCCGAGTCTATTACAATTATGGCTGCCCCATCGTTTTCTGTTTTGACCCCAATAGCTATTATTGTCGTTATTGGTGTAGCGTCTGCCAAAGTTTAGTCGTGATTGACCACCGCGGTAGTGTCTTATATCGGCTTGTTTTTGAACTATATCTGTATGAGTTTGTACATATTTCATTATGGCTTCACTTGCATTTGCAAATGTTCCAGAACGCATGGTGATTCTCAATTCTGTATTACACGCGTTATCTATTAATATTTTTACAGCTACTTTTGTGGAAGCTTTTTTTGCTGCTTCACAAATAAAGCCTTCAGCTATGTACGCTGAATTTAACATTTTGGTTAATTCATCGATTTTTGAAGTGATATCTTCAGTATTGTTTTGACCACGCGTTAGGCCAGTTAGCTTTGCTGCTATAATTTCTGATGAATTTCCCTTTATTTCTGATTTTAATTTGGTTGCAATCGCTTGCAGGGTAGTTTCTGTTATTATAAGGTCAAGCGCAGTTCCTTTTAATTTAGTTTTAACCAAGGTTACTGCAATGTCTTCGTGGGTTCCTTTGACTGATTCCACCAGTGAAATTGCGTCCAGAAAATCTTTTAAGCTAAGAACTCAGGCAATATTTTCGACACAGAGTCTGTTGAGTCGCAAAAATCAAATAAAACAATTAACACGAAATTTTATCTTATCTTTACTTTATTTGACTCCGAACGTGGTTCAGATTCGTGTTTCTTTTTTGATGGTTCGATCTATACTACTCTCTTCATAGTGGACTATATATTAATTTAAAAAAGTACTAGATCATAGTATTAAAGCGAATAAATCAAAAGTATTAAATTAATGTTAACACAAAATTGTTCTGAATTAAGATAAATTGAGAATGAGAAAAGTACTTAAGATTCGATTAAAAAATAATATTTCAATATGAGATTGAACAGAGTCCATAAACTGAAGTGGTGTAGTCGACATTGTGCTAGATAAAATTATTAAGTCTTCGGAGGTAGATTCTTCTTCGATATATTTAAATTCCTTATCGATCTTCAGTGGTATTTCTAATTCTATTACATTCTTGCTTGAAACCTGTAATAATTTATCTCGGATATTGTGGAATATTCCTGAAGCCGTTTTCTTATGCTCTTTAGTAAACCTACTATAATTCACATTTAAAATAGCTCTTATTTGATTATAATTTTGAACCAATGTAATTATATGGTTCTTCACAGTTTTAGACGAAATAGGTGTATTATTTTTGTTAATACACTTATGAGACCTCAGGAATTCTACTTTAAATGGTTCGATTTCTTTTAATATTTCAGACCATTTGTCCATTTGTTGAATTACTGAATAATTCTTAATAAATTAAAAAAATTCTAAACTGAGCTCAATTTTTGATGACCAGTGAAAGAAACAAAAAGAAAAAAAATATATATTTTAAATTTCGGTTTAGGATTTTGAGCGCACTGGTTCTTTTAATAAGGGCAAAATAAACATATTTTAAATTTCCGTTCAGGATTTTTAGCGCACTGATCCTCCTAATAAGGGCTTATAAATTCAACAAAAGCATAATTTAAACAAATATGACGTGAGCTAGAAAAAATGAAAAAATAAAACTATTTTTTTTTCTTTTGAACTTTAATTTGAGGTAAGTATAAAAAAAAAATTTATATTCAAAGGCGAGTAATAGAAGTTGTTAAGAATAATAGTAGTAAATGAAAATCATAATTTACAATATATTTATTAGTTCTACATATGAAAACATAATTCCGTTGCGTTGTTCAGGAACTTAGTTAATTTAACTCTTTCTTTCCTCCTCAGTTGTAAAGTTGAGTCAGATCTTCTTAAATGTTCGGTAATAGAGGCAAATCACACTGGTATAGGATTTTCTTTTTTTTTTCTTATCTTTCTTTTTTGTTTTGGTTTCAATAAGTTTTACACTGCGGGCTTTGTAAAATCAAGTAGCCAAATCACCACTTGCTAGATTTTATTTTTCGTTAAAATAAATTGCACATTTTGGGCACAAGATAATCAAGAAGCAAAATCACACAGGTAACATTAAAATTCTGTATTTTTACCAGATTTAATCCATTGATACCGCGCGATTGAGATATTTTCGCTTAATATTCGCCCGGTACAGACAAACAATTTTGTATGCAAAACTCACAACGCACACAAAGGCAATTATTGCCAATAAAATATTCGTTGTTTCCAGACTTTGTTCATTATTGTTGCTGTTTCTTATATCTATCTCATTGATAACGTTCGGGGTCGATTAATTTGGACTTTTTTTTTTTTTTTTTTTTTTTTTTTTTTTGTATATTTTCTTGGGGACACTTATTTTATTTTATTTGTTTTTTGTTTTTATAACACTGTCACTGGCAAAATGCTAGATCAGCAGTCACGCGCGCATGCAGCAGTGTGTTCAATATGATACACCTGGAGAACCCTAAGTAGGAATGGTTCCCAAGATGAATTGAATGCTGATGAGGAGGTTTCATATTCGTGACGTAGGAATCATGATTGACCTTGATTCTCACGACGAAATATGATAAAGCTTTTGCATACTATACCGTTCAACCACGGGTAAGCTGTCCGAAGACCGCCGTACCTGTTGAACTGAACGAGTTAAAAGGGTACAAAATAAGGCAAAAGCCAAAATCAAAGATTAATATACTATTTATATTACTACGTTAATCGCGCAGGGAGTGTGAACTGACAATTGGTATTGGAAGTGTACCCGAATACCAGATAGTCAGCCCAAACTCTCAATTGACAAGTGCATCTTCCTCTGATCGGTGCATGCCTTTTATACTCTTTGGTGAGCTTACGCTTGAAACTTTTACAAGCCATATGTTTTTTGTTATTAAAGCTTTTAATAATCAGCTGCTTAATACTAGTACGAATACTTTTAGTACTAAATTAAAAATTACATTGCATACTTTTAGGAACAAATAAAAATTATATAATATGATATATGAAATTTAATTTTGGTAATAAAAATAAGTAGAATTCAATATAAATAATTATATGTTGAGTGTTGTCGCGTTACATTCTCCCCCTCTGGCGCAGAGATCGTCACGATGATGCGACAGGAAGAAGTTTCTTGGTTGGTCGTCCTCGTATTCTAAGTGCTCTTCTTGCATGTACTTTGTTATAGAAGACACATGATAGGTCCCCAAAGGCGTTGACAAGTCATCTCTTGAGGCAACCTGGTAAGTAGTTGTCCCAAGTTTTTGCGTTATGACATAGGGCCCATCTCGCTTAGGCACAAATTTTGAAGTGGTTTGTTTCGATGCTGAGTACGTGTGTGGTGACTAACAGTAAATCACCGATTTGTAGTGTTGGCTGAGTTCGTCGTTTCTTGTCTGAGTAGAGTTTGTTGGAGCGTTCCACGGTTTCTCTTACATCTTGGATTACATCAGCTAGCCGCAACAGTTTAGGTGTGATCTATGGAATGAAATTTTCAGCTTGTGTAAGGCTTTTTAGATCATGTTGGGCGTCGTCAAATGTTCTTGGTTCTCGTTCGAATGTTAGATATGCAGCTGAATATCCCGTACTTTGACATTTAGAGGTGTTCATTGCAAATCTCATCGAAGGCAAATCGTCAGCCCAGGTTGTGTGAAAATTTCCTTCGAGAATGCTGAGTTGAGTCTTCAGATCACGGTTTTTGCGTTCGACGAGATTCGCCTCCGGATGGTGTACTGGAGTTAGGGTCTGCTCAATCCCTAAACAATGGGTTAGTTGTTGCATTAATGCTGATATAAATTGCGAACCATTGTCTGTTCACAGTCTTCGAGGAGTGCCATATCGAAGGAATACTTCATTTAACAGGGTAAATGCACATTTCTCTGCTGTGGCTTCGGTTAGGAAAAATAGCTCCACCCATCTGCTGGCTAGGTCTTCGCTTATAAAGATCCATTTAAATCTTTCCGGTTTAGCAGGTCCAACAGATCTACCGCTAATATTACAAATCGCCGGTTGCTGGAGACAGTTTGTAATAGACCAGCTGGCTTCAAGTTACTAGGCTTGTATCGTAAGCATTGTATACAGTTTTCTATATACTTTGAGATGTCTCTTCGCATTCCAGGCCAAAAGTATCTAGAAGTAATAGTTCGGTCGATACCATAATGACCGGCGGTTGCATCGTCGTGGTAATATTTTAGTAATTTATCTCGTTCTTGAGATGGTAAAGCGACCGCCAAATAACTTCTTTTTTTTTGAAAATGCTTCATCAACATCGAGTGTAGCTTCGGCTGTGTGGCACGTAGCGCCGTCCTGTTGAAACCAAATGTTGCCAATATCCTCCTCTTCATTTTTGTGAACAAAAATTCGTTCAACATGGCCCGATAACGATCGCCATTGACTGTAACGTCCACCTTGCTCATTTTCGAAAAATGGCCCAATTATGTCTCTGGACCAAAATCCGCACCAAACAGTAACTCGTTTTGGGTGTATCGGCGTATGCGTGCGGGTTTTCTGTGCCCCAAATGCGACAATTTTGCTTGTTTACATACCCGCCAAGATCAAAATGAGCTTCATCTGAAAAGATGATTTTTTTTGGCAAAATCGGCATCGATCGCAGGTAGTAGTGTCGCAATATTTCCCAGCATTGTTCAAGCGTATACACAAACATATTCGTTCAGCGGAAGGATAAAACTAATTATCTGTCAAATCAGACATGAGCTAAGTGTTACCATTCACGAAAAAAGCACTAGTTAAAAAAAAACGTTAAATGGCGGACCCTTTATTACGAGTTGGGCGTCTTCGGCGTCAGACTCTAGTGAATATCTATATAAAATGCCACCGTTGAGCAAGTAGCCTCGGGAAGTCCATCTGGAAATATCTTCCGTGCTGTTTTCAAATGAATCAATTATCCCTTTAAGTTGTTCATCCTGTACTTGAGCTTCCCTGATTTCGCTGCCTTTTCTTGTAGGAAAGTCTACTTGAAATGCGCACAATTCACATTGCGATTCAGTGTGCTGTGGATTATCGCATTGGGGTCGTGATAGCATATCAGCGATGATATTGGTTCTTCCGGGCATATATTTGATTCGAAAATTATAAGGCTGTAACTGCAATGCCCATCTTGCTAGTCTACCAGTAGGTGATTTCACGCTCATAGCCACTTTAATGGTTGATGGTCAGTTACGAGGGTTACTTTCTTCGATGTATCCACGAAATTTATTGACTGCCCAGACTAAGGCCAACGCTTCACGTTCGATGGTTGAGTAGTTTATTTCAGCGACGGTTAGTAGTCTCGAAGCATATTCGATGGGATGCTCATCGGCTTTCTCCCACTGGACTAAAACTGCCCCAATGGGGTAGCTGCTTGCATCAGTTTTTAGACAGAAGGGTTTTTCATCACTGGCCTGCTTTAATATTGGTGCACTTGTTAGCAATGACTTCAGCGTGTCGAATGATGTTTGTTCTTCGTTTCCCCATTTCCAAATAGTGTCTTTCTTCGTGAGGTTACTTAAGGGTTTGCACACACCGGCAAAATTTTGAATAAAGCGTCGGTACCATGAACAAGTTTGCAAAAATGACAGCACTTGTTTCGCGTTTCTTGGTTCTTGTCGATTTGAAATAGCAGATATTTTTTCTGGATCTACTTGTATACACTGATTTGTGATGAGGTGTCCAAGATACCTTATGGTTGCGCAACAAAAGTAGGATTTTTTCTCTATTCACCTTTAGCTTGAAAGTTTTTAAGCGCTCAATAATACGCGTAAGATCTGTAATGTGCTCCTTAAAAGTGCTGGAGCAAATAATTAAATCGTCGAGGTATGCTAGAAGGACCATGTCGGTAACTCCATTTCGAAAACGATTAATACCAAATGGTGTAATAAATGCAGTTTTATCCATTTCTTTCTCTGATAGTCGTATTTGGTAGTATCCAGACTGTAGACCAAGAGTGATTTTAAAGGCCGTTCTCTTCGTGGCATGTAGGAGATCATCGATTATCGGTAAAGAGTATCTATCGGGGACGGTTATACTATTCAACTGTCTAGAATCTATACAGACGCGTATGCCTCCATCCTTTTTAGGTACGAGCACAACAGGTACTGCCCAAGGAGATTCACATTCTTCAATAATTTCTGTTTCTATCAGTTTTGTTAGTTCTACTTTTAACTGAGCCTTTCTATTGGGTGAGAGTCGGTAACGAGTTGTTGCTATCGGACTATGATTTCCGGTATCTTTACCATGAACTGCGAATGGCGTTGGTTCGGACAATGGGCAAAATACTTTCACTGGCGCTTAAGTCAACTGCTTCATCTTCTCGTAGTTTGACGTCAATTGTAAGGATTTCCGTGAAAAAGGACTCAAGCTGGATTTCGTCTTTGTCTTCTAGTGGGACTATGGTTGGAAATAGATTCGGTTGATCTTTTATCCGTTCAGGTGTGACTTCATTGCTTCTTAGTGCATTGGAGAAGATATTTTGGATAGAGTGTGGCGAGTATTCATTTCCGCCAGTTCTACGCTTTTTTGTTGGTGTTCTTGGTCCGAAATATTCTTCTGACCTTGGTGTTTCAGCAAGCGGTGATATGTTACTTCTGCTTTGCGCCCAAGCCACGAAAGCAGGCGTTTATTGTAGCAACTTTTTTGTAGGTGAATCTGGCACGATTTCCGTTGTTGTCAAATGCTGGATGTGCTTCGGCGTATCTACAATGGGTGAAATTGGTTCAAAAGTTTTCATGTTTGTCAACAAAGTGTTGTTTTTTATAACCTTGGTGTTGGATGTGTCGTAAAAGTCAAAGCATTCATCCTTTTGATCTCCAAAATACTACATTCGTCGCCCTAAATCGAGCACTATGCCATTTTCTTCCAAAAAGTCAATTCCAATCAGTGTCCGATTGTCAGTGGCTCTTGGTAAAACCAGAAATGTGCCAATGTGACGTCGGCAGTGGATTTTTGATTCTGCAGGTCCAGGAATGGGTTGTGATTTTGATCGATCAAACTTCTCCTTTTTCCGGCACTCGCTTATGGTGTGACCTGTATGTTGGCAGAAATTGCACTTTTTCTTCTTTTCAGCCGCATCAGTTGGGACATCAATGGTGTGCTGGGATATTTTCTCAGCAATTGAGAGCTCTATTGCTCTTGCCAGTTCCTTGAAGGTCTTGATGCTGTCTCGGGGAACTCCGTCACGGATGTGTATACCCAATAATCCATAAAGCATGTCAATCATCATAGATTCCGAATGAATAGGTTCAGTAAGTTGGGCAAACAATGCTCTTTTAGTGGCGATAAACTCATCTGTAGGATGGGATTCCTTTTGTTTCTTTTCGAACAGCTCAAAGAAAATTCTATATGCTGGCTTAGATGGAGCGTAGTTATTGCGCAATAAGCAGATGATACTTTGCTGCTTCTACTTTCACGCCTTTCCACCATGTTGCAGCACTATCTTGCAATAGAAGTGGAAAGCTTTTAATTGCATCTTCATCAGAGATCCTCTCTATATCCTTGCAAATACTTATACTCGATAAGTCGAGCCCCACGTTGGGCGCCAATGAAACAGCTCGGTGGTTGGATTTTAGAGCTTGGGTGTAGTGAAAGTCTTCGAAAAAATCCTAACTTCTTCGCACTCCTTTGGAGGGCAGAAAAACGCCAGAGGTTTTTATTTAAAAAATTAAATTTAATTTAAAACAAAAAAAATATGAAAAACTCTTGAAACGATAAAAGAAAGAAAAACAATATCCAAAAATATTTATATGGCCAGCAAAAGCGAAATCGCCTTTGAAACCGTTCACCCACGGGTAAGCTGTCCGAAGACCGCCGTACCTGTTGAACTGAACGAGTTAAAAGGGTACAAAATAAGGCAAAAGCCAAAAAGATTAATATATTATTTATATTACTACGTTAATCACGCAGGGAGTGTGAACTGACAATTGGTATTGGAAGTGTACCCGAATACCAGATAGTTAGACCAAACTCTCGATTGACAAGAGCATCTTTCTTCCTCTGATATATTAAAGCTTTTAATAATCAGCTGCTTAATACTAGTAGGAATACTTTTAGTACTAGATTAAAAATTACATTGCATACTTTTAGGAAAAAAATAAAAATTATATAATATTGTGATGTGGCAACAAGTTTAGATATTCGGAGGATACATTTTGTAAATTAACGACATCTGTTGGATTCATTGTGTACAACAACCAACATTCATTGTGTACAACAACCATGCACCTAAAAGTATGCTACATATTCGTAATATGTTTTAACTGAGTACTAAATCGAACTTGAAGTAGTAATTCGAGACTCGAATTAGTACCGAAAGCTTAGATTGTGCCAGAACCAGACAGAAGCTTTCAGAAGCTTGTAAACTTGTATAAATACAAGAGTAGATTGCATTGAAAGTTCAGTTTATTTTCGAAAGTGAAATTGTTAACAACTGGAAGCGTTAGTAAAAAGTGATTGAATTGAGATTAAATAAAAAGTGTTGAACTATAAAAACGAGTTTGAATTGTGAATAAGTGGAATAAGTTTAACTTGGTGTTATTTAAACTGAAAGACGTTGTGTGTCATTAAATAAAGAGATTTGTTGTATTATTTTGGAATTTTGATTGAGTTTTATTTGTCGAACCCGAGGCCAAAACTTCACAATATGAAATGAAATTTAATGTTGGTAATAAAAATAAGTAGAATTCAATATAAATAATTATATATTGGGTGTTGTCGTGTTACAATAGGAGTTTTTACTGTTTTAATAATTAAAGGTTCTTTTCTATTTTTTTTTAACATTTCACATGGTATGTTTTCTTTATTTAATAAACTGTTGGTTGCGCCAGTGTCTACTAAAAGTCTTATTTTAGAATTTTTTTTTTATTTTGTTAATATATATTCTGTATAAAATATAAATAATTATATATTGGGTGTTGTCGTGTTACAATAGGAGTTTTTACTGTTTTAATAATTAAAGGTTCTTTTCTATTTTTTTTAACATTTCAGATGGTATGTTTTCTTTATATAATAAACTGTGGGTTGCGCCAGTGTCTACTAAAAGTCTTATTTTAGAATTGTTTTTTTTATTTTGTTAATATATATTCTGTATAAAATTATTATTGTGTTTACCTGTGTTATAGTGTGGTTTAACATTTTGGGGTTTTTGATATTTTGTTTCAAACTTTTCAAATTTTCCTCATTTCTTTCATTTATAAAGCTTGCTTGTGTAAGTTCGTTAAGAGCTTCTTGTATTTTGTTTGGTTTTAAAGCAAATAATACAGTACGCATGTGTACGGGTAATTTTTCTTTAAAAACATTCAAGGCAGTTGAATTATTATTCTCTATCTCAAGTGGTTTATTTTCTTGGATAGTTTTTTGGTTAAGTTCACATAATTTTTTCTGTATGTCGTTATAGAATGTCATTACGTTATTTTTATAAGTTGTTTGTCGTAATTCGTCATAAAGTGTGAAAGAGTTATTGAATCCTCCAAAGTTTTTTATTAAGAGTTCTTAAACGTCTTTCCACTTAATTAAATGTGGATAAATTTTGATACATCTCTTTGCTTTTCCTATTAGTTTTGTTTGTAAAATGTTAATACACATGATTTGTGAGGCGTCATCGTATTTGTTTAATGTAGGACCAATGCCATCTACACTGTTTATAAAATTCTGTTCTACCGTCGAAGTTAGGTAATTTCTCAATGTATTTTAGTGGATCTAAAGTTAGTGTGAGTAGAGTCATTTTAAATTCTAATTTATCACTTGAATCACTATAACGAATTTTTTGTATTGATTTTACTTAAAATATTTTGATACTTAAAAATATTCTTACACTTGTTGGGTATCTGTTGATTCCTGATTTGTGTGAGTTGTTTGTTTGTTGATAAAACTTCTTCTGAACTGCTAATATGACTTTGTTGTCTTCCTTCCTTCTGTATGTGATCCTTTTGGACATCAATTTTTTTTTCGTTTATTGTTTGTGAAATTATTTTTTTCTCTATGAACTTCGCAATATTATCATTTTCGTTGAATTGAATTGCTAAATTAATTTCGGTTTATTTCCAATGTGTTGGTATATTTTTTTAAGTGTTTTTATTTTTCTTAAATGATTTTATTTCACTTTTATTTTGTTTTGACTGTTAATGTTATTTTGCTTGACTCAAGACTTTATTAAACTTGAAAGAAGTTCTTCACTTTTTATTTTACAATGTCAAATAAATTTTTACACTGTTTTAGTTGTTACTTCGAATTTTAATATTTCCATATACGTAGGATATTTTTCCGATAGTTAATTTCACTAAAACTTTATGAGTGTAAGTTCTGACAGGGTTCTAACCAATTTAGTAGAATCCTACCGACTGCGCCAATTTTAATTCTTGATTTTAAAAAAAGAAGCGAGTTTCATAGAGCAAGGCTTATTCTTTATACAACTAAAGAATTCTTATATCACTTGTAGCGAGTTGTACGGCAATTTAAGATTTGTCATTGTTTTCCACTTGGGCTTATTTATAACAATTTTATAGGTATCCTATGGGTTGGGTACGATTGACCGCATTTTAAAATCTCGTTTTAAAAATCTCGCATTATGAAATCTCTTATATCAAAATCTTGCAAATACAAAATCTCGCATAATGATAGCCCGCAACATTAAAATCCCGCAAACTAAAATCTCGAAATTTATAATCTCGCATTGATATAAAATATTTATTAAATAAGGCCCCAGACAACACGGCTCCAAAACAAAAATGAAATAAGGCCCCAAAAGTATATTAAGAATAAAACAACAACAACAACAAAAATCATTTTGGGGTGTAATTTCACTTTATGGGGCCTAATTTATTTTAGAATTGGGGTTATATTTCATTATGAAAAAAGCCCCTAATATTAAAGAATTAAATAAGACCACACACAAAATATTATGTCGAATAAAAAATTGGCATTAAAAGCCACTTAGGCACAAACTACAAATTTAAAGATATGTCCAACTTTGATAAATGTTAGTATGAAGAAGGTATGGCGGGCATGCTGCCCCCCTGCAACCCCCCTGCTGGGGCTCACTACAGGATTTGGAGAACGTGCAAGGTTAGGTATGTGCAACGTTTCTTTTTGATTTAAAGAACTTTTGCATAAACCCAATCTCGCACACACTCCAAATCCTATAGTGAGCTCTAGCAGCGGGGTTGCAGGGGGGCAGCATACCTACCTCATACTGATTGGGAGATAATATCTCAAGAAATGCATAGGCAAAACTAGTTTAGCCTAAGTGTGTTAAGTTTTTTTATTTTTTCAGAAAAATTGGGGTCTTCTTTCATTTTGTTTTTGGGATCTTTTTTCATTTTTTGGATCTTGATTTCATAAAGAAAAATTGGGTTTTATATAATTATGAAAAAGTACGCCATTTTTGGGGGCTTATTTCATTTTAGTTTTTGGGGCCGTTTTGTCTGGGGCCTTATTTCGCACCGCCGTACGATTACAAATGTCGAAAATTGATTACTTGCGGAGCATACCTCAGAACCTCTCTCTTTGCTAAAGTTAAAAAACATAATTTGCAAATATACATATGTATGTATTGTATATATTCATTTTGTTCTTGTTAATTATTCAATATTATTTAATTTGTGAATTAAATTACTTTTTTGAGAATTTGGTGTGTTTGTGTTTTATTCTTTTAAATGCGAGATTTTGATTTGCGAGATTTTGATACAGCGAGAATTTAATGCACTAGTGAGATTTTTTTTTAAAAAGCTAGATTTTGTTATTCGATATTTAAATAATGCGAGATTTTAGTTTGCGGTCAATCGTACCGCTCCCGTATAGTATTGTGGATGTGCGTACGTGACTTTCTTCATGGAAGTCCGTTTACACTAGATAAGAATAACCTTGAGCATATCGTTGTTGTATGTGTTACTTTGTTTCTTATCTCTAACATGAATTCTATTTCTGTTTGTATAGTTGTTCAGAACAGACTTACTTTATGTAGAGGTTCATTGGATAAAACTTATATATTATATATTTTACGGAGGGAGGGACAGAAAGAAGGTGTCGATTAGCATCGGTTTTGAATGCTTTCAAATTGAAATGCAAAGAGCCAACTATTCCTAATTCGTGTTGTTCGACTAAAAAATCTATATTTCACGGTATATCCGAAATTGGGCTCAAGGGTGAACTGATGAGCATTCCTTGCGAGATGAGTATTACTGGAAAAAACATTTAAGGGGAAGAATGCAGCTGGCTACTTCGAGTGAAATTTTTTTATAAAAGAAACGATAAAATAAAGAAAAAATGAAACATTGCGTAGGTGTTAGAGAAGAGCAATTGTTTCAGCTGCAGTTCTATTTCCTATCAACTTTAACGCTCGATTTTGTATTCAATCAAGCAGGTGAAGCGATGTTAGGGAAGCACCTCCCAGAGGTGGGAGTTATACTCGAGCTTACGGCGTATTAACACTTTATAAATTTTAGCCAGATCAGAAGGGGGAAAATACTTCTTACACCGATACAGAAAACCTAAGAACTTAGCACCATTTTTAGCAATCTCAAATATATGGTCGTTCCAACGGAAGGCGTCGTTGACACACATACCGAGTACTGAAAGTTTTTCGGTTTCTTCGATGTAAGTGCCATTCATGGACAATGGCATTGGGGGTATTTTTAGCTTAAGCGACAGAAGACAGCATTGAGTTTTCGAAGCATTAAACTCGACAAGATTCGTATCACCCCATTTGACAATGCTCTATAAATCGGAGTTTAATGAGCTTGACATACGGTACCGTTTCAATTGTACGTCCGAAGGCGAAGGACGTGAATTATTGAACGAATATGAAAAGCTTAGGGTAGAGTCGTCAGCAAAACAGTTAAGTGGATTAAAAGTAACAGACAGAAGATCATTTATAAAAATGAGGAAAAGAGTCGGAGACAGAACAGAGCCCTGGGGAACACCGGCATTTATTTTGTGCGACTCAGACTTGAATCCGTCCAATACAACTACTTGTATTGAACGGTCCAGAAGATAGCTTCTAATCCAACGAACAAGAGTATCATCGATCCCAAAAGCACGCATTTTCAATAAGAGAGCTTCATGCTCTAAATAAAGATTTGTTCCACTGTCGGTGAGATATGCCACCAGATCACTAGTGGAACGGTTGCTGCGGAAGCCATATTGACGATCATGGCGACGCTTTTGATCTTCGAGATATTCCTTAAGCTGAGGGTTAATCAGCGTTTCCATGACCTTAGAAAGAAGGGATATTAGTACTATGGGTCGGCAGGAGGAGGGGGAGGATGGGTCCCTTTTCTTAGAGGCAGGCTGAACGAATGCTATTTGTCATCTTCAAGGAAAGATTCCAGAAAAGTAAGAGCACTGGAAAAGCTTACGCAGTGGCTTTGCCAGTGTGGAAGAACACCTCTTCAGAATAATCGGGGTTATACCATCCGGCCCAGCGGATTTGTGTATATCGAGATCTTTGAGAACATATTATAGGATTGATACAAAAAATTATTGAGGCTATCAAAATCTTTTTCGCAATTTAAATAAATCGAACGAAGTTCTATATTTTCATGATTTTTTTTTTTAATAGTTCGAATGCTTTATTTTTTCCGGTTTTTAGATTTATTAGTGTATTATAACACGAAGCTAAATTATTATTGGACGTAGATTTTTTAACTGGAACAAATCCGCGTAAATCTTTATTAATAATGAATGAGAGTGATTCATTTGCGTTATTTAAATTGACTTTTCAAAAACATGTATCCTATGGAAAAGAAGAAAGATATTCGTTCATCGCATCAAAGTTCGTTCTTCTAAAATTTGGTACAGAAACATTATTGGTATTATGATTGTTCATATAGCTATAAAAATTAATGGTTCCTTCAAGTGCAATATGATGGATTGAGTTTTGAACAATATTGATATCAGACTTTTCAACATAAGTATTGAATTCCATACCAACAAAAAAAAGATCAAAAACAAGATTTAATCCATTAAAATTAGAATTTATTTGAATTAAGTCAAACTGACTAAATAAGTCAATCAAATTTATTTCTATATCAGAAGTTACATCAAATGGAATTAAATGCATATCGTCTAAGTCTAATATCCACTTTATTTTGCCTTGATTAAAATCGCCAATACAAATTATGTGTTGTGAACTATTCCGATTTTCTAAAACATGATAACTGTTGTTGTTTTTGTATATAATAACAATTTTCAAAATATATGTTTTAACTTTCAAGTGAAAATTTTGGTGAAATATAATTATTTATAATGTATAATGAGTATAATGAGCTTATCAAACGGTACGGTTGTAAATGTACGTCCGAAGGTAAAAGCTGAGGGTAGAGTCGCCAGCAAAACATTTAGTGGATTAGAAGTAATAGACATAAGATCATTTATAAAAATGAGCAACGAGTCGAAGACAGAACAGAGCCCTGGGGCACATCAGTTTTTGTGGCATTCAAACTTGAAACTAATTAACGGTCCAGAAGTTAGTTTTTTTTCAACGAACAAGAGGACCATCGATCTAAAAAGCACGCATTTTCGTTAAAAGAGCTTCATGCCAAACTCTCAGAGGAGGGGTCATACAAATAAAAATTCCAAAATATATTTCTTTTAACAACAAAAATAACAAGTAATGTCTTGCTTGAACAAAAATAAAATTTAACATTTTTCGTTTAAATAAATTAAAATAAATTTATTGGCGCGACAACTCCCTATGGAGCCAAGGCCTAGTGACTTTTACTCTCAACCATTCATGTGTGTGTGTTGTTAATCTGCAAGAATGGAAGGGACCTACAGTTTACCGCAGAGTCCGAACGGCTACATGAGATTCACTTTTTCGAGACAAATTTTACTCTTGGAGGTTTTCTCAGTTCCTCGCATGAGGCAGTACCCCGGAAAAGAAGATGGCTATGAGCTGGATTCGAACCCAGGCTCATTCGCTTAGCAGTCCTACACACTAACCACTAAGCCACGGGGCACTACATTTTTCGTTTAAACTAAAAAAATTACAGAAACGACTGCTATTCTCCGGGTACGCTTTTCCAATTAAAAATTAACTTAAGTTTTCCTTCTACCTCTTTTTCTGAAGAAAAAGAATAATTTTTTTTACCCAGCAAAAAACATGGAAAGTGTGACTTTTTAAAAACAAACTTTTATAAAACACAAACAAACTACACTTCACTTGTGTTTTCATCTGCTTGGGATGTGTTTTTTTTTTTTTGCATTTTTCAATTTTCAATTACGATACACCACCGCAATATTGACAACTTATAAACTGTTTGCATTTTCCCATGAATATGCATCTGCTGATGGCAGAAGTCAAGTGAAGAAGAAAAATTATTTTCCTTACTACTTTGTAGTTGCCGCTGTTTTGTCAAAAGTTAAAGAATGTAACACAGTGCTTTGAAAAAAACTAGGTTTTGTTCCTATTGTGAAAATGCAAAATGATTTGGAAAAAAAATATTTTTGTTGCAAACAATAAGTCACGGTCAAGCGATGTTAAATCATAGTTCGCTTGCAGGAAAAGCTGTTTTGAATCAATAATTCAAAAGTCCAAAATGAATACTGTGCCTTGCAATTATATGTTTGCACTTTGATTTATTTCTTATATGCAAGCAATTCGAATTCAGATCTTCGGCTGCCTTACCGTTAATTTACACCGAGATTAGTATTGGCATAGAAATATGCATGTAATCAAATGGCAGTTATTTTATACTTCCCCTTTTCGAAGAATAAGCTACAATTAAAAATAATACTCACCATCTTAAATCAGAATTGTGAGAAACATTTCTTGTTTTCTTGGATTAGAAAGGCTCTCAAACTTGTGACTAACCATGATACTATAGAACTCCAAAGATTAATATATTTCCTTGCCTTTTAGAGAAGAGAGTAAATCGAATTAAAGAATATTTAAATCTTTTTACATAAACCATTTTTCTTGCACCTCACTTTATATGCGGTTGAAGCTTTGGTCTGCTATTCCGAAGGAATGCAATTCAATTTGAGAAATTAACAAGAATATTTCTGTTCCCGCCCCTCCTATTGTACCGCAAGAACAATATTGAATATTAAAGTCTTGCTTTATGTTTACTTTGATTTTTAGCATTCAAGACCGTTTATTAAAAAAAAATATCAATAGTATTATTATTTTATACCTATTAGGCATATTTTCAATTGCATATTGGTCTTCTTAAAGCTGAGTTTTCTATTACATAGCAAAACATATAAATTTTCATTTTCCTATGGCTAAAAAAATTTGTTAATTTTTTTTCTGTACATATTTCATTTAGAATATTCTAACAAATTGCGAAGAAGAAGAGCCTGAAAAATGGAAGGCTTCCTGACTTTTTCTAGAGGTCAGCCTGGCAAAAACTTAACGTGTAAAGTTAAAGTTGCAGGAAATAGAAAGCACTGATTCTCGATCAACCTACTCGAATAGTAAACAAAAAAAATGGGCACGACTGAGTCGCAAGTACTTGCTCTTATGTACCTAATTACATTGGACGGCAAAAACAAATAATATTTACGTTGAAAATAACACAGTTTAAACTTATAAAAACTATCAAAACCCCACAATACTTAACGGTTTTTAGTAAAAATGAAGTACGCCATCACACGTCTTAAATAACAAAGTATTTCGAAAATTGTAGGACGGATTTTGATAAAATCCTGTTTTTTTTATTTTTATTTTTTTTATTTTTTTTTTCATTTTGGTATGCAGTTTTTTAGAGTTTATTAACATACATGCTATTATAAAATTAAATATATTTTTTATTGATTAGTTTTAAAAAATACTGATTTTTCAAAAAAAAAAAAAAATCTAAAATTAATTTTTGTCAGAAAAAAAAAAGTTTTTCAAAATTTTGATACGCAGAATTGATTCGGCTATCTAAATCTCTTTAAATATACAATCTGACAGAAATCCATAGTTACCGAGCAAGCTAAAAATTTAAAAAAAAAACCGTTATATGAAAGGTCCCGTTAATAGATTTTTCCCGTATATACACACATACCAAATTTAAAGGCAATCGCTTAACCAGTTAAGGCTGCAGCTCGATATACACCCGGACAGACAGACAGACAGACGGACATTTTTTGCCAATGACCTTAAGGCTTCTCTATGATCGTAATGTCATGTTTAATTGCTATGTTACAATCAATAAAATGAAGTTTTTTTAGTGTTGCCACTTTATTCTTAGATAGATAGATAGATATTTTTATTTCGTACTTTAAACATTATAATTGGTGGCTACCGCTCAGTTTACACAGAGATTTGATTGTTATAATATAATCTTTCTACTGAATAATTTATTTTTACAATATTATAAGTTACAATTAGAAGGACAATAAGAACATTCTGAGGGAAAGTATGATAAAAACCTTCAATGTATGTATATAAAAAAAAATAATAATAAAAAATGACGATGAAAATTACAACAGAGACACAACTTTTAAATAAATAAGTTAAATAATAAATAAATAAATACCTACTACTAAATAAAAAAAAACAAATATATGTATAAATAAGCAGAATGATAAATAAGTGAATAAATGACTTAGTATACAATAAGTAAATACACATATAAACAGACAGAGAAAAAAAATAAATAAATAAATAAAAGAATGTATATATGAATATATGTACATATATGTAAATAAATAAACAAATAAATTGAAGACACAAATCAATAAACAACAGAAAACAAAAAGTAAAAGTTAGTTATTATTATACGTTTAATTGAACTACCAGAGGGTTATCAGAAATATGACAGTTTATTAAAAAATTATCATTTAGCTTTTGAATTCTTCTACAAATCAATTCAACACCTGTTTGGATATGAAGATCATTAGTTGATTGATGCCAAGTTAAGTTAAGCATCATTTTTAGTATCTTGTTTTGGCTCACCTGGAGTTTTTTTTAATATGACAAGCACAGTTCCCCCATACCTGACAACCATACAACAAAATTGATTGGAACACGACCTTGTGTGTGATGATTTTATTTTACGTACTCAAAAGAGATTTATTAGCGGATAGAGCATTTCAATTGCAATGTTGCACTTTATTCTTTATATCATAATTGTTCCTATAAAAATCATCTTTATTTAAAATATGCCCAACACAACCCGACGCAACGTGGCGGCTCTTCACATTCGGTTCTTTTAATGTTTGGAGACCAAATTTGAGACGACGGGTTCGGTAACCTTTGTTTTTTTTTTTTTTTAAAGACATTGGTGGAGCTGTTACCTTCACCACCAAGCGATACAGAACACTGATAACCAATTTCTTATGGCTAACCATATAGACCTTGACGAAATGTAGTTCCAGCAGGACCTAGTTACATACCACACAGCCAGCGGCCGCCACCATGGATTTTCTTTTTGGTTTTTCTAAAGTTGCAGAAATCCGATCTATAAAGAGTCGTTGAAAATTGAAAATTGGAGTATTTGGATCCGCACCACCATAGAAGCCGAAAGTGGGCAGTTCCATTGATGCCCAATTTTTCAATGGAGCATCAGCCTAGTGTTAGATAATACTAAAGTTAACCCCAAAAACTAAAACTAAATAAAATAAATAAATAAGATATAACTCTTCAAATCTCCTCATCTTCTGTTTTCCTATGTGCGGTGAAACAAGATACATTCATACATGATAATAAGGTTGATTCGATCTTATTTTTAAAAAAAAAAGGAAAACAAAGCAAACTTTGGTTTTATTTCCAGTTCATCACAATTTGTGCTGAACTGTGCTGTGTTATTATCGAGTCAGTTGTCAGTGTGCAAGGAAATTTCGTGATATCTTATCTCCCAATAATTATGAAGTAGTTATGGGCATGGCGGAAATTGAATTGAATTGAAATTAATGCCTTTTGCTGACATTAAGAGCTGTATAGCTGATTAGCGACACCTTCTGCTTTTTTTCTGTCTGTGATATAATGTTGCTGCTGATTCAAATGTTGGGTGTTGACATTACTATTGTGTTTTGCCTACTAGTGTTGTTGTAACAACTCGTCACCTGACGTTGCTTGTCGTAGTAGCCATTATTGCAAATTGTTTGATATTTGGCTTTTTTTGGTTATTTAAAACTTCATTTCAGAATTCGGTAATAAGTTGGAAGAGGCACCTGGGTCAAAGGGTAGATATGTGTGTGGGTACAAGCACCCACAAATCACCCCTGTCTATCAACTCCTACTTTTACCTACACGTGGTGTATATCGGGTGCCTAGTACCTCAACTGGAGATTGGGTTCCAACCCCTTTGAAATGTTGTTAGTGGCAGCAAACGAGAGAGGGGGTAGGAGTGTTACCACTAAGACACTACTCTTTGCATCCAGGCTACAGCGGAAGAATTCTCTAGACGGAATCAACGGGGCTTCTTCAGTTCCAGTCAGACTGAATTACTTAGTGAACAGCTTAAAAGGGCTTCTACGACGTTTTCGAAGCTCAAGCCTATAAGGAGCGGTAAATATTGCTCTTCGCCCTTGGAGTTACAATAAGGACCTGGTGCCCCATGTTGAGGGTTGTGCCGACGGGGTAACTTCCCAGCCATGTCAAAAACAACCAGTTGCGAAGCAACCACAAGCTTCGGATACGGAGGGATTCACTGATGATGAACCCTGCAAACGAAATAAGGACAACGAATTTCGGATATGTACGTTGAGTGTTAGGTCCCTTAACAGACCATGTGCAGCCGAACAACTGGCGGAGGCCCTTGACTGCTGTAAGGCAGACATAACCGCAAAGAAATGCGATGGGACGGGCCGGGCAAAAGAAGAATGAAAAACTGCGATAAGTGCAATGGCATCTGTTATAAATAAATTAATTTATTAATTTAAGGAGCCAAGGCCTAGTGACTTATAATCTCAACCATTCCTGTGTGTGTGTTGTTAATCTGCAAGAATGGAAGGGACCTACAGTTTACCGCCGAGTCCGAACGGCTACATGAGATGCACTTTTTCGAGACAAATTTTACTCTTTGAGGTTTTGCCAGTTTTTCGCATGAGGCAGTACCCCAGCAAAGAAGGTGACTATGATCGGGATTCCAGGCTCATTCGGTTAGAAGTCCGACACAATAACCACTAAGCCACGGGGCAAATGGCAACTACTATACACAACAAAAACAGCGCTTATTTGGATGTGGATTTGTCTTTGAAGGCAGGCTCTACAAATGTATCAACGAGCACCTCATGACAATCTTGATTAAGGCTAAATTTGCCAATATAAGATTTATATGCGCGCATGCTCCCACAGGGGAAAAAGATGATGACACTCCTGGACAAAACATATGAGCATTGCCCTAGCTATGACACTAAAATTGTCCTTTGAGAGAAGATGGGTTTATTAAAGCTTTTTTTAAATTATTTTGCATAACATTCTAATATGTTGGTATTAAGTTTACTTATTGTAATGCGGAACTGATTAAAATGTAATCAATTGGAATAAAAAGAAATCATTTGGTATTAAAATTTAATTCCCGATAATCTGTATTTCTAATTGGATTGGTACTGAATTGCAGTTCACGTCGTATTAATTTTCAATATCTAAATTTTATTAAGTTTTAATATTTATTTTATTATCAGTCTTTTTTTAATATTCGCAGTTTATTAAATTTTAATATATTTCTGGCGTTGTCATATATGTAACCCAACATTTATTAAAAACCACCCTAATATTTTTAACCGTGTAGTACCAAGTTCCCACACCTCGACATTCATCTTGCGATCGATGCAAGGCACTTCTCCGGTATGATGGATGTCAGAACTTTCCGAAAGGCAAACATTAACTCGGACCACTACCTCATTGTAGCCAAGGTACGAGTGAGGATATCCTGACCAAAGCCAAGAAAGAGGTAATACTGTGAGGAAATTTAACGTCGAACGGCTGCAATCGCAAAAAATCTCCATATCCTTTTCCGATCGATTCTCAAATAACCTCCAAAGGAATCCTCTACCGCCAGCATCAAGTATTGACAACCAGTGGCTGAAGTGCTGGGTTTTACACGGCCACCACAACAAAACCCCTGTTTGATTGTGGAAAAAAATGGATCATGAGAAGCGCACGATCGAGGAAATGGAGAGCTGTTATTGCAGGATTGAAGTTCGAAAGTTTTACCAGAAGGTAAAAAGAAACTGTCAAAGCTACAGGGCAGGAACTGTAGCTTGCATCTTGATCTTAGAAAAACCCCAAAAACTTCAAATCGATACCCACCACCTTTTCATCGATTTTAAAGCCGCGTACAACAGCATTTATAGAGAAGAAATGTATAGAGCAATTTTCAGTTTTAACATCCCTGCCAAACTCGTCCGCCTGTGTAAAATGACGATGGAAAACACACGCTGTTCCGTCAAGGTCGGTAAAGACCTCACCGACACCTTTGAAGTCAAAAAAAAAGATTTAGACAAGGCGAAGCGCTGTCACGCGACCTTTTCAACATCATACTTGAAAGAATAGTGCAGAACTCTCACGATAAAACCAGAGGCACGATTTTTCAAAAGCCCATCCAATTACTCGCTTACGCGGACGATATTGGCATAATCGAAAGAATACATCGTGGTGTCAGTAGCGCTTTTGTGAGTATTGAGACGGGAAGCGGAGAAGGTGGGCTTGCAGTCAATGAGGGAAAAACCAAATAAATGTTGTCGTCTAGAAGAAATATCCAACATCGACGTCTTGGACAAAACATCACCATAGAAAGCTATAGCTTTGAGGTAGTTAGGGACTCCGCTATTAACTCAGACAACAACACCAGCGCTTAAATTAAACGAAGAATAACACTTGCCAATCGCAGCTTCTTCGGGCTTAAATGGCAATTGAGTAGCAAAGCTCTTTCTCGGGCATCTAAATTGTCCCTTTATAAGACCCCCCATCATCCCAGGTCTTCTCTATGGTGCAGACGCATGTTCGCGTCTGATGCGTGGGTCATAGAGAGCGGATGGATATTAATGCTCCGGCCCGGAAAATCTTCGAAAGAGGGACGGCGCAGTTGAGGAAGACCGAGAATCAGGTGGCGCACACAAGTGGAAGAGGACCTCAACCGACTCCACGTGCGTAACTGGAGGCAGCTAGCTAAGGATAGAGAAAGCATCAGTCTCAAGCGAATAGGAATCCAAAAAGAGCAGTTGTAAAAAAACAATAGCAGTGCCATCTCTGCCAAAAAAACTACCAGACTCTCGTACCAGCCATTATACAGAAAATTCTGTGTCAAGTTCGACATGTATTGGGGAAAAAACTGATGTAAAACTCACCCTCTTGATGTAAACTTCTTACAATCTATACACAGAGATCACTCATCCTGTACTGTGTAATGTTCAATAGACATATCCAATATAACTCATGATGAACCCAAAGCACGCAAGGATAATAATAAATTGCAGTCACTTCGAACTGCAGCAGCACTTTACCCTGAATTTTCTTATTGTTACATCTACATCATCGATTTTCAAATATATAGAGCAATGGAAAGGGCTTCGGAAGGCATGCATAAGATGCAGGATGCAGAACCCCAGGATGGTGTGGTGCACATTGTAGCACACCAACAATAACGCCCATGTTACCACTTCCATTGCCACTTCGTTGACATCGATGCAGTCGGCCGTGAAGACAGAAAAAAGTATATATTTGTAGTAACGAGCGAAATAACAAACCAACAACGAAGGAAACGTCGTTAGAGGGTTATTCCATTGTTTTCGCATGGAAATTGAAAATTGATTTCATTGCTTCATTTCTTTGTTCACAGGATACGAGAACTCAATGCAGACAAAGGAAACAATTTTTCATTTTTTTTTTATAAATATGTATTGTTTCGATTTATTATCGACTGCAAATTATAATGTTCGTCAGTAATAGGGAACCCGGAACCAGGACCCTTGTTGAAAACGAATTGATTTTGTTAGAATATTTCAATTTCATATTAAAAATTATACCTTTTCTTGGCAAAAAAATATGCAGATTGCACACCAAAATGGTTGTTCTGTGTGGTCCACGTAATCGATGCGGAATGGGTTAAAATTAATGCAATAGGAATCCAATTTACAATCCAATTCAATTTCCTTTCATTGAAAAAAATTGTCTAAAAAAATTTTAGACAAATTTTTGAACATGTATTCTTGATGAATTTCAAATTTGGAAAGCACAACTTTTCGATAAAGTGGCAATTAATTAAGCGGAAATAATGAAGACATGAAAAAAGAGTACTCAATAAACGAGCTTATAACTCAAAGGGTCTCTTTCGGAACTATGGAAATGAAAGTACCGGTTAAAAAACTCAGCAAACCCAAGTATTGGTGCTGATTTATTTAAGACAGTGCTTGAAGTACTGACCTGGGCGTTCCGTACTACCTTTTCGAACACAATGTTGAAACAGCCAAACGACATTTAACCTCATCGAAGGTAGTATCCCTAAAAATTTTGACAAAGCACCGAGCATTCTCCAACGTCATCCTATTAAGACGTTTCAGTTTAGCTGCAAATACAAAGCTAGACAAGGCTCTGCACAGTTCAGCCCTGTTTACCCTGATGCAGGCTGTCTTGAAATCAAGTGGGTCTCGATGTTAAATTTTTGGGTTTACACCAGATTTGGCGTAATGTGAAGATTTTGTCAGTTGGTTGGATAAAAGGATCTGTATTCGGAAACGCTTTCTCTTTTGAGACGGAACTTTCCCCATCTTTACACTATCAACGCAATCTTTGTCGCCAAATTGTTCATAAAAGTTGGCTATTTGATGCCTAGTAAAACGGAGCTGTTCTTTAGTGTTGAATAAAGAGGTATTCGCAAAATTTCTTGAATATTTGAGCCATAAACTGATAGTGACGTCAAAAAAATTAACATGGCGATTTGTATGTATCATATCACTGTTTCACTGGTGATATAATGGCATATCTCACGATACAGTGGAACAAATCCTTACATCGCTTTGGTGAAAGTAAGATTATTGCTCTTGATATCTCCAAGGCACTTGATAGAGTGTGGCATGAAGCTCTCTTATCGAAAATGTGTGCTTTTGGGATCCATGATACTGTTAACTGTTGTTCGTTGGATAAGAAGCTATCTTCTGAACCGTTTTATCCAAGTTCTATTTTATTGATTCAAGTCTCCCACAACATAAATGCTGGTGTGCCCCAAGACTGCGTTCTAACTCTGACTCTTTTCCTCATTTTTATAAATAACCTTCTGTTTGTTACTTCTAATCCACTTAACTGTTTTGCTGACGACTCTATTCTCCAGCTTTTCATATTCGTTCAATAATTCACGGCCTTCGCCTTCGAAAATACAATTGCAATGGTACCGTATGTCAAGCTCATTAAACTCCGATTTATACAGCATTGTCAAATGGGGTAATAGGAATCGTGTGGAGTTTAATGCTTCGAAAACTTATTACTGCCTTCTGTCGTTAAATCTAAACATACCTCTAATGCCATTGTCCATGAATGGCACTTACATCGAAGAAACCGAAAAGCTTTCAGTATTCTGTATGTGTGTCAAGGACAGCCTCCGTTGAAATGACCATATATTTGAGATCGCTTAAAATGCTGCAAAGTACTTAGGTTTTCTGCATCGGTGTAAGAAACAATTGCCGCTCCCGTAATACTCGTCCCGCAAGGAATGCTCATCAGTTCACCCTTCAGCCCAATTTCGGACGTACCGTGAAATATAAGGATTCTTTTTTTAGCCGAACAAAACGAATTTGGAATAGTTTACCCGGCGATATTTCCATTTGCCATTTTGATTTGCAATCAATCAAAACCAATCTTAATCGACACCTTCTGCGTGATGTGGTAAGCAAATTTATTCTTTATTCTTTTTTTTAATTTATTCTATAATTTAAAAAAGATTTGTTTAAATTCGATTTATCGTTCTCGCCTGATGAGCGGTCAGGCTTAACTGCTTCAATTTTATTATATAAAAATGGTAGTGATGATGATAAGTAATGATGATGATTAATAAAACGCATCATATCTGTGTTCCCCGCAGCATCAAAATTGCGATTGTTCTTGTACATCAACATCATCTTAACATCTGATCAATCCGAACGCATCTAACTGATCGAGATATCCGTATCTGAATATGACAGAAGGAATAAGAAAGTAGAGAAGTGTAACTTCAAGAACGAAGTACGAAAGTCCTCAAAACGTACAGAGAAAGTGTCAAAAATATAGTCACATCTGGACCCTTTAATAATTAGGTCTCATGTTAATCCGATCCGATACGTTTTTTGTTGACCCAACTTACACAAAGATAGTTTTAAGATATTTTTATGTTGCGCAATCTAGTTTGTACTCTGTTAATAGAAAGAAGAACCAAATAAAGATTTTATTCTCTGAGTGTGTATTTGAGTTTAAATAAAGAACCCACATAACTAAATGGAGTAAAACTTGATCACAAGAATGACCAATAGCTACGAGCTCTTCAAAACTGCAAGCGATGATTAACTTATAAAGTATGCACCAACAATTATGAAGGATTTAGTTTGAAGACAGCATGTTTAGGATGGCATATGAATCTGACACAAGTTCGTAAGTACTTTTCATAAATATTAACATGACTGCAGATTGCCAAAAACCTAGACTTGGTTTTGGAATTCTTGTTTTGGAATTCCTGGCAAACTCGTTGAAAAACGATGATTTTTTGTTAAACAGTGAATTAGAAGAAGCCTTTTGCCGTACTGATTTTTTACATTAAAACCAGAGCCTGAATAACGATGTTTTAAAAGTTCGTCTATTTGCTAAGGGGTGTGCTGTTTTGGAGCATACATTTTCTCAAAAATAAGTGAGGATGCTTTGATTTTTTGCGAGACAAAGTTATTCGAGGAATAATCTATGAGTAAAAATGGCCCGACACTCGGTGCATGTAGGGAGTATTCAGCAATATAAACTTGTCTAAGAACGTAAGAGTTTTCTTGGAAAAAGGCTTTATCTACCCTGGAATAACGCAGTACTAAAAGGCCGAAACTCAAATGGATGTATGATTAAGAGGAGGGTTGGGGTCAAAATACTGTATGGTCAAAATTGTTTACAAAATACTGTAAGTATTTTAAAATACTGTATTTCAAAATTCTGGTTACACAAAATTCTGTATGGAGAAATATAAAAAAGTGCGCAATTTTTAACATTATCAAAACCATTTTTGTTTAAATACAGAATTTTGAAAACACTACATCAAAATTAATATGAACAACATCAACAACATCTAAAACAAAAGTCCCATCTACATGTGGGTATAAGCAAAATTTTGAAAAACCGATTTTTTACATAGAGCATTTTGGATAACCACATATTCGGGCATAAAGAATTTTAAAAAAACAAAGTTGTGAAATACAGAATTTTGTACGTACAGTATATATATATATATATAGTATCTAAGAAAAAAACAGAATTCTGGTCTTACAGAATTTTGACTACTGGAATTATGACCCGCTACCTTAAGAGGATTTTAACCAATTTCACGTACAAAAGTGAAAGCAGATTCCTTAAGACTCAGTTCAGTCGAGAAGTTTATTGGCTTGACAAATGTCCACCCTAATAGAATAACGCTAACTGCTAGGTTAATATAAAGTAATTTTTTTGTATTACTCATCTTAATATTCTTTGAAAGAATTAAGTGTACCATAGAGCGGGACAGCTTTATATACTATACCTATCTAATAGGCTAATCGAAACTATCCTCAAGCATGCCATTCAAATCTATATCGTCCTCAAGCTCAAATAGTTTCGTTATTTCATTTAGCACATAGTTGAACCTCTCAGCTCTTAACATAACAAGTTATACTTACCGACAGCATTACGAATACGATTCAACATGCATCCATAATAAACTAAAATGGAGAGCAAACTTAAACACTCAAAGGGATTTTACCTGTCAGTTACAGGTTACAGAGTCCTTATTCCCTAATGCTGAAATCAATTATTGCAAATTATATTTATCAGCTGTTGATTTAAAGTAGATTTGACTCTACTCTAGTTCACGGTGAAATTTTTTGCAGGAAACTGTGTGACATAACTCCTAATAGCCTTTTCTTATTATTTGTATTTTTAAAAGAAAGGTGAAACACATGTATTGAATATCGCAAAAACAATAAGAAGGAGTAATTACTAATTATGTTGTTCACAAAGTTTTCTTAGAGCCATCAGAGAGATATTGTTAATTCCATTCACCCTCCTCCGTCTTTACCAAAATATATGTATGTTATTCCCTTAGATGTAATTTCGAATGTGCAAATCTAATTTCCTGCAATTGAACTCCTTTATTGAAAGATAAACAAATTTTCGGCACACCAACAATGAAATAATGTCTGTCCTTCAATTATTGTAACATTAACTCCTTTATGTGTGTCCTAAAAAGCTTCAAGCAAACATTAATCCAATCCAAATGAAACCCTTGTATGAGGCATATAAGATCTTCCCTTCGGACAGGTGGCTTCGATTGATGTCTCGGATTAAAGATTATGGGTTCTCTGTCCCTAGCTCTGTAGCATACTATAGGGAGGCATTATTTTGAGTATTAAATTATTTAGGGAATGTAAGTGGACTTATCTGATAAAACCAATTAAGATGGGGTTTTGTTCTTCTGTCTTAGTTTCCTTATTTTTTTATGGCAAATTATCCGTATCAAATCATCAACAGTTTCCTTTGGGAGAACTTTGCTCCATTCATCTTGTTTTAATAAAAATCATCATAAATCGGACAGGATACTAGTCCGGGGTTTTTGAAATAACCTGGGCTCTATAACACAATATATAAAGTGCTTTTTGAACAAGTGAAATTTAACAACTAAAAGATCGTTCTAAATTTATTTATGGGTCAAGAGTTTTGTTTAAAAAAAAGTTTTATTTTATTCTGAATCATACAGTGATGTTGAGGACCAAGGACAGACAAAAGTATTTTAAGAAAGAATTAATTTTTAAATAGAACCCGAAGTGTTTATTGAAAAAAATTAGTGTGGCCGTTAAAATTGTTGATTACCTTACCGAAACTCTTCACCACCAGTTACGTTCCCCTACTTATAAAAGTAGGGCACAACTAATTGTAAGGCAGAAAATATTGATAGCCTTGCATTGGTTGGGAATTGGATCTCAAATCTCAATACTATGTATTAGGTGCATCCACGGTGTTTATAAAATGACAATGGCTCCATGTTAAAGAAGTCACAGTTGCAACAAATGAAATTAAATTTCAAAAACAAGTTTGTTGGACTGAAACTGACATAAAAAAATTATTTTACATTTTATAATCACATGTACATTAATAAACTCTAAAAAACTGCTTGACAGAATTAAAAAAAAAATCCAAAAAACTAAAAATAAAAAACAGGATTTTATAGAAAACGGTCGTACAATTTTCGAAATACTTTTGTTATAAATTCTTTGTTATTTAAGACGTGTGGTGGCGTACTTCATTTATACTAAAAACTAAAAACCTTTAAATATTGTGGTTTTGATAGTTTTTATAAGTCAAACTGTGTTACTTTCAACGTAAATGCTATATGTTTTTGTTAAAGATCTTGCCTTCCAATGTAATTAGGCACATCAGAGCAAGTACGTGCGACTCAGACTGGGCAATTTTTTGGTTGACAATTGTTATGGTTTCTGTTGTGCTACAGAAAAGATTTTCAGTATAATTTTAGTATAAAGAAGACTTTTCAAAGATCGTACCTCTGGTGTTGGCGTGAGAGTTCTGCACTATTCTTTCAAGTTAGCTATTGAAGAAGACACATGACAGTGCTGAGCAGTCTAAATCCTTTTCTTGGATTTTAATGCTACCATTGAGGTCTTAACCGACTTAGACGGAATAACATGGATTCTCCATCACCAATTTGCTTGGCGAATGAGTTTCCCACCCAAGAGTCCAAATACCAATTAAAAGTAAAAAACAAATTTATAATTGATTTCTTTTCTTTATTAATTAAGGTTATAACATTTTGGCGACGAGTAAACAAACGAAATCAGAGCAATGAATGAAAGCATGATGGCAAATGTAAATATGATCAATGCAGGAATGCAGTCTTTTGGGAATTTAGTACCATTTCAACCAACAATGGTGTGGAAAAATTATAAAGAGCTCATGGAAATGGTATCAAATTAGTGTTGCCGGAGAGAAATTTTTTAAAGTAGGAAACCAGCCCAAAAATAGTAGTATTTTTAAAAAAATAGTAGTACCGGCTTTTTAAAGCCTTGGAAAATAAATGAAAGTGAAAGTGATTTGTCTGATTATTTGTTGTTTATTGTTTGTTAGTTTTAAAAATATTTGCAGAATGGTTTGCTGTCGATTTCCTTTAGAAACACAAAATCATTTAACCATGTTCGACGGAACATCTGTCCGTAATGTTTATATCTTTTTGAAACAACATCGGGAACGTCGTCGACATCGGAATCGGACACTTCCTGAATTGAAAGCAAATTGCCTTTCCGTTTATGTAACGTTGACGTAGATGGTGTGTCTGCTGCAGATTCCGGGGATTTCGGGACATTTTTATCTGCCTTGTTTGGTTGACTAGTATTTGCATCATCGAGATCCGAATTAGGAGGATCTTTTTTTGATAATTCCCGTTTAACTAAATATCTGTTATGTGAAACAAAATTGAATTCATTTAACTTAAATTATATTCACAGTTTTCAGCTTACATACCTTTGGATTTTATTGTTCTGATTTGTAATTTATGAAAACGCAAAAATAACGGAAACACATCACTACGAGACACAATAACACAATAACGCAAAATGCACTGAAGATTGCACTTTGCACAAGCAACAGAAAGAGAAATAAGAGATGAATAAAAGATGAAATAAAACAGCACACAAACAAACATTTCAAAACTGCATGTAGTAGAGCAGGACAAATAAAATCAAAAAAGAGGGAAATCGCATTTTTTTTATGTCAAATTGACAAGAAAATGTGAAAGATAAATGCTGCCAAATAGCATAAAATTAAAAGTGGAAATATTTTTTTAAGGGTGACATTATACTTTTCTGCTTAAGTCATGTTTTTTCGTTTGAAAATAGTAGTACGGATGCAAAAGGAGGAGTACAGAGTTCTCGAAAAGAGGATAATCCTCTGATAGGAGTATCAGCAATACTTTCACAAAGTTTCCATGAGAGCCATTTTCCTGTATTGTGTTGTCGAATCAACTTATGAAACCATATCGTCTTTACTTACTACATTGTCACCAAAATATTTCACGTTCAATGAAATTATGGAGAAATTAGATTGTAATTTTCATCCGAATATCAATGAAATTGTTCAGTGTTTCACCTTCCATAAGCTAGTGCAAAAGAAGGACGAGATTATCGCAGATTTTTGAAAGATCTGAGGAAGTTGTCGGAGCACTGCAACTTCATGTAGCTGGACAATATGTTGAGAGACTAAATTTGTGAGTGAAGTAGTGGATGAATCGCTACAGAAACGTCTTTTCAGCGAAAAAAAATTAGACTTCAAGCGAGCGTATGAAATTCATATAGCCCATGAGGCTGCCCAAAGACACGTGATGGATGTACGGGGCAACACTGAGGTTATGGCTGTATCTTCAAAGAAAACACCTGGGCACGGACGGTGCTACCGCTGGCTGTGAGAGTAACCATTTCGCAGATAAATGCAAGGACAAGAACTGTGTTTTTTCTCACATGAAAAGGCATTCCAGTCGGGCATGTTTTAAAAAGAAGGCGGCGGTACGTCATCAACAATCTGTCCATGTAGTACATGAAACATATGCTGAAAAGAACGAGCCTACATCATGTGTTTATCCAAATTGTTTATGAGAAATTGGATTTCCTAATAAAAGAACATATTTCTCCTTTTCAGCATGGTTTTGTGGTAGGTTGATCTCAAATTAATTTTAAATAAATTTGAAAAAGGTTTCCCAATTTACGTGATTTATACTGACTTCGCAAAGGCGTTTGATAGAGTCAATCATTCAATTTTCAAAATTTCAATTTTTTACTCTAGTATTTTGAAATGGATCATGTCTTTCCTGAAAGGACGTATACAATGTGTGTGTGTCTAATGATAAAATGTTTTCGTGTCCTGTTGAAGTTTTGTCAGGTGGTCCTCAAGGTTCCCACCTTGGACTACTTCTTTTTTTGATTTTTATCAATGACATGCCTGATATATTTTTAAATTCAGTTCGGCTTTTATTTGCAGATGATGTGAAATTTTTCAGATATATCAGATCACATGAGGATTGTCTTCTTTTACAAGATGACCTTGATAGGTTAAATGAATGGTGTTATATGTTAAATAAATTATACTTGAATGTTTAAAATTTTTCAGTGTTTTTCTTTTTGTCGCAATTCCTCACCAGTGTGCTTTGAGTAACAATATTCTCGAACGAGTTTCAGTTAAAAAGGATCTCGGAATTGTTTTTGATTCCAAATTAAACTTCCTTAAACATATTGAATTCATGGTAGCTAAATCTAATTCTATGTTAGGTTTTATTAAACGAAATTCAAATAGCTTTAAAGATCCATATACCCTAATTACTTACTTACTTAGGTGGCGCTACAGTTCGGGACGAACCTGGGCCTCAACCAACATGCCTCTCCAGCCAACTCGGTCTTTGGCTAGCTGCCTCCAGTTTTGTACTCCAAGTTGGTTGAGGTCGTCCTCCACTTGAGCGCGCCACCTAAGGCGAGGTCTTCCTTGACTGCGTCTACCCTCTGGAATGGAATCGAAGATCCTGCGAGCCGGAGCATTGATGTCCATTCGCTCTACATGACCTAGCCATCTTAAACGTGATATGCGTATTTTTTTGACCAGGTCAATGTCGCTGTACAGCTCGTATAGTTCTTGGTTGAACCTTCTCCTCCAAAGCCCGTAAACGCAGATAGGGCCAAAAATCTTCCGAAGAATCTTACGCTCGAAACGACTAAGGATATCTTCATCCGCTTTAGATAGAGTCCATTCCTCGGCGCCATAGAGCAGGACTGGGATGATTAGGGTCTGATACAGAGTCTCCTTTGTCTTTCGAGAGAGGGCTTTGCTACTCAATTGCCTTCCTAGCCCATAGAAACAGCGATTGGCAAGAGTAATTCTTCGCTTAATTTCTGACTAGATGTTGTTGTCAGATGTTATAGCGGATCCGAGGTTCACAAAGTCCCTAACTACCTCCAAGTTGTACCTGTCTATTGTGATGTTTTGTCCAATCCGCCGGTGTTGTGTGTCCCTTTTTGTGGACATCTTAGCCGCTTCAGCTTCAATGCTAGCAAACGTTCCAGTGACAGCTCGCCGAGTTCTGCCAATGATGTCTATGTCGTCAACGTATGCTAGCAATTGCACAGACTTGAAAAAAATTGTCCCACTACAATTGACTTGCGAGTTTTTTATAATTTTTTCAAGTATTAAGTTACTATAGTTCTATAGTCTATAGTTGGCGCAGTTTAGAGGGTCTCCTTTCTTGTGGATCGGGCAAACGATGCTGAGGTTCTATTCATCAGGCATACTTTCTTCTGACCAAACTTTAGAGATGAGTTGGTGTATGCACTCCACCAGGTCATCTCCGGCCGCTTTAAAAAGTTCGGTGGGTAGTCCGTCGGGTCCAGCAGCTTTGTTGTTTTTTAGTTTAGATATTGCTATCCTTACTTCATTTTGGTCAGGTGGACGGAAGTTTTGTCTGTCATCATCCATGTTGAATGGTTCTTTCTACCTGACGGCGGGATTTTGGCCTTCATCGCCGTTTAACAGTCTGCAGAAATGGTCCTTCCATGTACTCAACACCGACTGTGACTCTACTACGAGGTTTCCTTTCCTATCTCTACAGGCTTCTGTGCAAGGTTTTTTTCCTTGGCATGTTCTTTTTACCTGTTGGTAAGACTTCCGCACGTTGTTACTGGAGTAGCATCTCTCAATATCTTCGATCGCGCGCTTCTCATGCTCTCTCTATTTCTTTTGGAGAAGTCGGTGTTCTTCCCATCTTTTCTGGGTCATACTTCCTCACAGTATTACTCCGTTGTTGTGGAGTTCGGGTTATTCGCATTCTTACCTTTGCTGCAACAAGGTAGTGTGCGGAAGGTGCGAACATCCAAGATACTGGAGGCGTGTCTTGCATCGATCGCAACGTGATCAATCTGATTGACGGTTCTTTGTGTATATCGAGATGAGGAAACCGTGTGCTTGCAATGGTGACATTATGTGCCGCTGCAAAGTCAATTAGCCTAAGTCCGTTTTCAGACGTTGTGTCGTGTAGGCTATGTTTTCCGACAGTCCTACCAAAGATTTCCTCTTTACCAATTTTGGCATTAAAATCGCCTTGTACGATCTTAACGTCGTATTTAGGGCATTGCTCATAGGTTTTGTCGAGGAGCTCATAGAAGTCATCTTTGTCCTCTGTGGGGGCATGAGCGCATATTAGGCTAATGTTGGCGAATTTAGCCTTGATACGGATTGTCACAAGTCGCTCGCTTACGTGTCGAAAGCCCAAGACTTCTTGCCTAAGTCTACCGCTTACGACGAATCCGCACCCAAATAAACGCTGTGGTCTTCTTGCGCAATCACCGTAGTACACGTCACAGTTTTTCATCCTCCTTTTGCCCGGCCCATTCCATCGCACTTCCTGGATGGCAGTAATTCCTGCTCTGTAGCAGTCTAGGGCCTCCGCTAGTTGTTTGGATGCACGTGGTCTGTTAAGAGTTCTAACATTCCACGTGCAGATCCGAAGGTCGTTGTCCTTGATTCGTTTTTCCGGGTCGTCAACAGTAAATCCGTCCTTTTCCGAGGCTATTGGTCGCTTCGCAACTTTTTCTTTTTTCCGTGGCAGGGTTGTTAACCCCACGCACAACCTCCAACCTGGAGGGCCAGGTCCTTTGTTAGATTCCTTGGACAAAAGGAACCGGAGAATCCGGAGTCAGTAACCCACTTCGGGGATATGAGCGCTGCCGTTGGCCCATTAAGGGTTCATCCGCCACCATCTCTATTTCAATGCCCTGACTTTGAATTGTCCTAATGACCTTATCTCCAAATACTTCGAAGTAGCTCATTAGGGCGTCTGCTTCGTTGACTGTTGACGCCACCGTTGGTCCAATTGGTTGGGCTCATCCGCCGTACGTCCTCTTTTTGAGGGGCTCGTGCAAGACTTCTGCGAATCGATCAAAACAGTCATTAAAGCAGAGCATTATAGTGTTGCTATTTTTTCTGTGTTCAACACTCGCGCTTATAAGTTCAGCAGGAATGTCCGGATGGACAGACCAGTACCAGGTGGTTACCGCGGGGAGGTAAAATAAGCACAATTGATGTGTACGATACAACGGGTGATTTTTTTGAGGTTAGGATTTTCATGCATTAGTATTTGACAGATCACGTGGGATTTAAGACATGGTGTCAAAGAAAAAGATGCTCAGTATTTTATTACCAAATTCAGTGTTCGGTTCATTCACCGTAACGTTGCGTCCAACAGCATCTTTGAAAAAATACGGTCCAATGATTCCACCAGCGTACAAACCACACCAAACAGTGCATTTTTCGGGATGCATGGGCAGTTCTTGAACGGCTTCTGGTTGCTCTTCACTCCAAATGCGGCAATTTTGCTTATTTACGTAGCCATTCAACCAGAAATGAGCCTCATCGCTGAACAAAATTTGTCGATAAAAAAGCGGATTTTCTGCCAACTTTTCTAGGGCACTGATTTTGGTAATAAAATTCAATGATTTGCAAGCGTTGCTCGTTAGTAAGTCTATTCATGATGAAATGTCAAAGCATATTGAGCATCTTTCTCTTTGACACCATGTCTGAAATCCTGCGTGATCTGTCATATACTAATGCATGAAAATCCTAACCTCAAAAAAATCACCCGTTAGTTGCAGCGACTGTGCATCACCAGTTTGATGCCTTTCAGTACCTACCCTATTCATACAGCACCCAACCACCATATACCCTTAAATCCTTATATACCGCATATGTTAGATCTATATTGGAGTATTGTTGTGTGATTTGTAATCCGTACTATAACATACACTCGAATAGAATAGAAAGTATTCAAAAAAAAATTCTCGAGATTTGCAATATGAAAGCTTAATTGGAACATTGAAACCCCTCCCTATAGTACAAGGTGCCAGCTTATTGGACTTCAGTTTCTTGAAAATAGAGTAAAATCTTTTCAATTATGTTCATAAGCAATATTAGCTCACCACATTAAATGCCCATTTCTACTTTCTTTAATTGATCTATACGCCCCACCTCGACAGCTTAGAGAACGTTGTTTTCTGCGATAACAGGAACATAGAGTAAATTATGCATTAAACGAACCTATAACTCGCTGTGTCAGAGAGACAAATATAATTGCTAATAATGTGGATATTAATTTTGATGTTAGGCTAAATTAAAAAAAGCTTACTTTTACATTTTTTAAGTTAAAAGTTTGCATGTATGTATTTATTTTATTTGTTGTATTAAATTTGTTTTATTGTTTAATTTTCGATAGTCTATAAGATTACTTTTGTATATCTGATTGATGTTAAATAGTTAAATAAATAAAATCGCATCTAGTTCGATATAACGCTGCGGCAAATCATTTCATCATATAATAGGTTGTTAAGTTCTTACTTAAATAAATGTTTTTTTTTTTAACAAAACAAAACTGAAACTTCAGTATAATGTAGGTACTCTTTAAATAACATTTATAAACTTTGTGCTTACATTCATTGAAATTCATTCAGTACGGTCAAAGAGTTCCCATTTCAAAATACCCGAACTCTCTCGCACAAAAGTATTGACGTTTGTTGAATTTTGAATGTTATGTGATATGTTAATTCAAAATTTCCAAAAACTTCTGCCAATGTTGATGGGTAAACCAACACCCTAGGTACCAACAACAAATATATCTGATGCAATTTCATTTTTGCCCGAGACGCATATCAAGAGCAGATGCAAATAGCAAGATCAGGTGTTCATTCAACTTCTAACCGGAATATTAAATAAAAACGGATACGTTTTCCAAATCCAAACATCACGCCATAATGGTCTAACTAAGTTGGCAAAAGCGATTTCGTATATCGTTTGCAAGAGTGCTGGAATAAAATCAAAAATTAATTACGTGCAGCACAAAATTCAGAGATTTCGCCTTATATGACTTAGCAGGATGGAAGCACTTTACCCAGAAGTGGGTCCTTGTGTTCTGGTGGTGCTGAATTATTCTATTTTTAGACTCAAGTTAATTTTCTATGGCAACTTTGGCAATATCCATGGCTTAAACATTGTTGTTTATCTTTTTTAATATGCTTGTTCTGGGACACAGGATATTGTGGGATATTTAAAATCACCAGGTCACCAAGGACAAATAATGAAAATGTAATTTTTCCTCGGACTGAAAACGCAAACAAGTCCTTTTCTTTTTTATTCCCTTTAGAATAAGGAAAGCGTTAAATTTGTATTTCGAAGGTGTACATTTTAAATTAAATAGGTAACGGTCCAGGTACCTATTTTGTTAATTTTTTTAATTTGTATTTTATACTTTTAATTATGATTTGGTTGAGAAAAAAATAGAAAACTTTTCAGAAGAAAGAAGTTTTACTTTACCACATTTTTGTTTCTCTGGTTTCCTGACTACCATTCATTCATAACAAAGGAACTCTGGAGCAAGGAGAAAATTAATATTATGATGCTGGCTTGAAAAATGTGTTCTCGCGAACTTTATTTTCCGGACAAACAATTTTGTTTAACATTTCAGAGAAGAATACAAAAAATTTAGACTAGGAGGTTAATTATTTTTGAAACTTGAACATTTCTGGCTGAGAAATGCAAATATAAAAATTCCAAGAAACTGTTTCGTAAAAGGCTTTATTTTTGGATATCCACCTCCCTAGGTATCCTACTGTTGAATCCAATAAAATGTATACAAATCACAATTCTCCACGAAAGGGCATGTAATCATCACTATATCACTATATATAATTAAATTGAAGCCGAAACTCCTGACAGCGCATAACGCGAGAGCGACAAAACGAAATTGAACAAATCTTTTTTTAATTATAGGTAATTTACTCGAGAAACATAAAGGACACATTTTTTTTTAATAAGTTAATTAAAACTTTGCGAATTGGCCAAAGAAAAAATTTGCTTACGACACCACGCAAAATGATAAAAGGTATGTACGATCTACGATGTAGACATTTGTGTTTTTTTACAATTATGCAATACGTTGGGTTGTTGCGTACTTCTACCCTAAAACAGATGGCGAAGGTATTGAAGCATTTATTTTAACACCAGGCCTACAAATTTTATAGAGAAATACAATGGGACAAAGAAATACCAGATATGCTGGTATGATACAAAAAAAAATGTCCTGACTTCGAAATCATCTCTTATTATTATTTTATTTCTTAAGTAAGACTTTATCTTAAAATTGAAGATTAATTGAAAGTACTTAATGTGTATGTTTAAAAAATTAAAATACGATTTTTGTTTCCGAGGCTACGCAAGCAAAGCCGCGGGCACAGCTAGTCTTATAAAAACGAAACATTACTAAAGCTACCAACATCTTCCTGAATATCAATTTTGATTGAAATCGGGTGACCAGTTTTCGAGAAAGTCGAAGAAAAAAAAACGGTTCTATGGGTGGTACCGTTTTTTACCCACCATATTACTTTTTTTCCCATCAAAATATACTGCTTACCTACAATAGTCAATGATTTTTTTTCATACAAATTCTTGGAGCCGTTTTCGTGAAAAATAAGCTTTTACTTAACGGTTATATGACGGGTACCATGAATTTTTGAGCTTAAAAAAAAAATTAAAAAAAGTCCTCTGTAGAATGTCAAAATAACAAAATAAAATAAAATAATCCAAACTTTTTTTTGGACCAAATCAGTACACCATTGTAGGTGTGGGTTAAGTTTTGGTGAAAAAAATAACATTTTTTATAAGGTGGGCTAAAAACCTCTTTGAGGACCGGTTCTTGTCGACTTTCTAAAGAACTGGTAAACCGATCACAATGAAAATTGATATTTAAGAAGATGTAAATATCCTTATCCCAATATTCTATTTAGCTGATGCCACACACCATGAAAATCATGGAGTGGGTGCTGAGTGTTCGACTGCTATATATAATACGGCTACCCAACTAGTGCAGTTTCGTCGCGAGTAAATAAACTTCAGATGCAATCCAAGGTATAAGGATCATTGTTGAAAAAGATCGCGATTCTTTAAGAGATTTGCACATTGTGCTAGTTGATTTTGAAAAAGCATTCGATAGGCAATCACAGGATCTAATATGGGTGGCTCATAGAAAACGAGGAGTTCGGGAAACCTGGGTGTGGATAAGCAAAAACATAGGTGGTTATATCTCTGCCGGTATCACCGAAGAATTCCCAATGAAAGTTGGTGTACACCAGGGAAGCATGATCAGCCTATTACTCTTTATTACAGTACCTTGTCTGCTAAGTGACTGACACAAAAGTCGATCAGTTATTTTTTGTTGACAATGGAGCCATCATAAGCGATGATTCTACAACCCCGCAGCGAGCACTTATGGTATGGGTGGACGTTTTGGAAGGAAACGGGTACCGTATTAGTTCAAAAAAGACTGAATACTTATGCTGTCCGTTTTCTAATCCAGTTAGGCCTATTGCAGGAGTTTATTTGTATGGAACAGTGCTTCGCAAATGCGAAATGTTTAAATATCTGGGATCTATGTTTAATAACGAAGCAACTTGTGATGACGACCGAAAAATGCCACCTAAACTGAGAGGCAGGCTGAACACTGCAGCTGTTCGTACAACAGCTGTTCAAAATGTTGAATAATCTACAAAACGTAAGAAAGTAAATTAATAGCAGCTGAGATAAAGATGCTTCACGTGACAGCAGGAGTAACAAAGCTTGCCCGAATAAGAAGTTTGAAAATCCGAAGAAGCCTTCACTAAAACTAATTAAAACTAATCTGTGTATTTAATTTTCAATTTTATGATCTATTAAAAAACTAAATATTTTCTAAAAACAATTTTTTTTATATGTATTATGATAAAAAAAAAATGGCGTTTCATCCCTGTAAGTCACTTGGATTTTTCAGTGAGTAAGTACATTGCCAATACGCAACTTTCGACTAAACCTCTTCTTTACAAAATTTATTCTTGTTCGATATAGTTCACATAGTTCCAAAAGCGTCATTACAGGGACGAAACGCCATTTTTTGATGGACTTAAAGGCCCTTAAAATGTTTGAACGTACGGAGTATTAAGGAAGAGGATACCGATCCAAATATAATTTTTTTTAAGTTCTGTGTATCAAAATGGGAGGGAAAACAGAGGCTGGCAAAGCATTCAACATTTGTGGGATGCGATTAAAGAAAGAATCTCTACTTAACTCGTTTCAGAGGAAGAATGCAACTGGCTATTCAATTTCGCTAGAGCATTGTTCATAAAAAATAACGCTAAAATAACGAAATGCAAGCAACTTTACGTCTGTGCTGAAGAGATGTAAATATTTCTGTTATTGTCCGGTTGCCTATCATTTTGAAAGCTCTTTTTTTCAATTCTGTTTAAGAAACTCAAGTGAGTTTTGGTAGCACCTACCCAAATATATTACTCAAGTTTTGGTCATATTATATGCTTTATAGATTGGTTCAACTTTTCGGTGAGATATACCATCAGATCACTAGTGGATTTATTGCTACGAAAGCCATATTGCCGGTCATGGCGACGCTTTCGATCTTCGAAATATTCCTTTAGCTGACGGTTGATCAGCGTTTCCATGACCTTAGAAATAAAAGGCACGACTGGGTCGCACGTACTTGCTCTTATGTGCTAATCCTTTTTAAGTGCAGGCGTCTCTTTGACAAAGATTTTATTTTAATATTTTTTGTATGACGTGCAACTTCCTTAGAATCGTTTTGGGGTGAAGCTCGAACGAACATGCGTCACGACAAAGGGATAAACACATAAATATATAGGATTGTTAGCTTTTGCAGTTTTTTAGTGTAGTATTATCTTTCCACTTGCTGCTTACTGTTTATAATATAATTTGCTAATAGAAAGATACAAAGGACTTTTTTCAGTTAAATTTTCATTTTGGTATGGAAAAATTTGAACAACTGGCATAAAGATTCGTCGGAATCAGCAGTATGGCAATAATGCTAGGTAAAGGGACCTTTATACGTCCCAATATGGGACCAATGGAATTTATGAAGGATTTAGGTACCTATAATAAGGTTGGAAGGAAGGTAGGTACTAAAATTAAGATACGTGTTCCAACTACTGTTAAGCCAGTAGGTATAGAGACAATATTAAAAGTTAACACAGTGGTTTTGTTTATTTATAGGAAGGTGTAAACTTTTGTTTTCTCGATTGAAATTTTTGCATTCAGTAGTAATCGAATAGTTTTTTTTATTTGTTAGTTGTTTTTGTGTGTTTATCAAAGGCTTCCTTATTTATTCTGTGCTTTTATGATGATGAAAAATACTTTAAAATACGTAAGTATGTATGTAATGTAGGTTGTCACTTTCTTTTATTTGACTAATGGCTTGGGTAGGGCTTAGCCGAGCAATATGAAATAAAATGTTGGGGAAAAAAATTTATGAATTCAAAAAAACACTACTCATAACGTTTTTTTGGAAAAAATGTTGTAAGCCATCTTATTTCTTTTGCTGTTTTCTATTTTATGAATTTTTCATTTCAAAATCGTTCGACCAGTTTTTTCAAAAAAAATGTTTTTTTTGAAAAACTTTTCGAAAACATATTTTAAATTTTTTTTTAGTATGTCAATTTTAAGAAATCTATAGTTTATACTAGAAGAAAAATTTAAAAAAAAATCTATAAATCCGTTTTCAAAATATTCAAAAAACAAAATATTTTTTTAAAAAAATTATTAAAATTTAAAAAAAAATGTTTTTGAAAATTTTGATAAGCAATATTATTTAAATCATAAAACACTACATATTTTGAAAATTTCATCAAAATCCGTCAATTAGTTAACGAGAAAGTCAGATTTTAAAAAACCGGTCATATGGGAGGTACCGTTATAAAACTTTTTCTGAAAAATCCATTAAAATTAAAAGATAGATTTTGCACAGAAAACATCATTCTGATAGTTTAATTAAAATCGTAGGAGCCGTTTTCGAGAAAAATAAGCTTTTTAATAAAAGTTATATGGCAGGTACCGTTAGTTTTGGAGCTAGAATGCCAATTCCAAAAACTGTCGGGTAGAGCACTCTAAAAATACTATATACCAAGTTTGAATCAAATCGGCCCTACCGTTTAGGCTGTAGATATCGATACGGACAGACAGACAGACAGACAGACAGACGGACGGAATTTCCGGACCCACTTTTTTTGACTTCTCTATCATCGTAATATCATGTTTGATTGTTAGAATTTTTTTTTTTTAACGAATGCATAACTTGCCTTATAGTCCCTATAATCGCAAGTAAAAAGGGGTGCTATGGGTCAGTAGGATTAAGAGGAGGATGGGTCACCTTTCTTAGGGACAGGCTGGACAAATGCTGTTTTCCATCATCTAGGAAAGATTCCAGAAGTGTAGCAGCAATGGTAAAGCTTACGTAGTGGCTTTGCCAGTGTGAAAGAACACCTCTTCAGAAGAATGGGCGGCGAGCAAGTTTGCCTTCTTTGAAGAGTAAACAGCGTTGGAACCGAAGATGTTGAGGTGTTTTTAATATTTTTTACAAATGACCAAAAATTTGTACTGCCTTTGGGACATTACAGAATTGTTTGCCGTAATTTTTGGTCATGCACAAATTTGGTTCTTTCAATAACGGAGTTGCATGAGTTCCTTGCTTGTTTGTTCTTTTTTCCGATTCTCCTCTGTATGGTTGGCTTTGTAAGATCGGAAACTTACTTCTTTAAGCGTGATAGCTTCTTTACACTCATAGTTCAAAGAAGACTTTTCTTCAGGCTTAATGCTTTTAATCACATTTGTGATCATTTCAGCACTGGCATCGATGTCACTATTGACATCGAGGAAGCATAGTGACCAGTTAAAGTTTCGGAAAAAAATATTCAGGCCGTCCCAGTTGGCTTTCTCGTATTGCCAAACGGTCCTGGTGGGAATTTTTCTTTAACTGGATGGGTGAAGGAGGAGAAATTAGTTGAAATGACACAATGGTCCGAAGTGCCAAATGGAGAAGTTACACTAATGGTATATTTATCAGAGTGAGAAGTAAGACACAAGTCAAGAGTATGGGCGGCCTTACCAGTAACATCCGGTATGCGCGTTGGCACATCGATCAGTTGGGTAAGGTGATGTAACCCAGCAAAGAGCTCGACATACCTTCCTTCGGGAGTTGTCTGACCAGAATAGCAGAGCCAATTGAAATTATGTACATTGAAATCGCCTGCAATAACGATTTCAGTGCGAGGACAAAGGGAAACAATTTTCGAGATGGAATGAAACAGCGCATCAAACTCGTTACAATTCGAATTACTGTCGAGATTTGGACTCCTGTAAATAAAACAATATTAGAAGAAACATTGTGCTAAACAGGTTAAATGAATAAAATGCCAAACATGAAATACATTTTTTAAAATTGCCTACTACCATGGTCATACGTCATGTCAAGAAAGTCCATCGCTGGAACGTGATTCTGTGTATTTTGTATGTTTCAAAATTCATGAGATAAGCAGAGATATTGGAAGAGAGCTGCGCCATACATTCTACCATGACCTATCTGCTTTGAAGACTGGGGAGACTGATAGGATCGCCAATTTGTCTCTCGTTTATTGTGTTTATTAAAAAAATGCTTATTCAGACTTACCATTCCTTCGTTGATGAAAATTACAATAATACATTTTTCTTCGGTTTTTGTTATAGAGCTTTCAAAATTGAAGCTTTGTTAGAGCTTTTGGGAGTATATATATATATTAGTTTGGGTATCGTTTTCATATTTTTGTCATTTTTAGTTGACATTCTGCATTGTTGGCTTCAACTCCTTAAGAGAATTGAAAAAGTTGAATGTATTAATAAATCCATTCAACATACCTTTTTCAATGTGTCCGAATGTTAAAACTCCAACAATTCCGCTTACCGTTGCTTCAATCTCACACGCAATTTAACGGCTTTTTCAGCGTAACTCAAAGGCTTCAATTTCAGTTCAGATCATAATACATGGACAATGGGGCAGAATCACGAAAAGTTGGCATTAAATTAAACAAGAGGGCTAGGAATCTCAAATTTGGCAAAAATTCTACTGATACCAATATTTTAGCATAGTATAAGTTTCCAATGGCCACGCCCATTTTTTGGGTTACCACCCATACAAAAATTTGTAAGATTTCGAAATTTATCATAAACGGCTCTAAAATGTTAATAAGAACTTGTGTCTCGTAAGTGATTATTATGCTAGGTGTTTTCTAATTGGTTGTAATGTAAATGCATTTATTAAAAAAGGGTTGCCACTTTTGAGATTTTTATTTTATTTTCGATTTGTATTATTACAGTAGGACCTCGGTAGTTCGAACACTCGGTAATTCGAACGCTCCACTAATTCGATCACCACTCCTTTTTATTTTTTTTTTATTTTGAAAAAAAAATTATAATAAATAAATATGTCTTAATTCCAAAATACATTTATAATAACAAATATACAATTTTTCTATATTAAACTTAGATTTCTTCATCACTTCCCAACATTTCATCCACAGTTAGTGAGGGAGATATTAAAAATTCAACGGCTTTCCGGGCCAGATATTGCACAGTTTTTTTAGGGAGCTTTCACATACTTGTCAAAACTGGATGTGATGATTATAAAAAAAAATTAAATATGTTCGCATTAGTGTTTTCTCTGCTATTTTTCATTAAATAATGCTCTCCATATTTTTTTAAAATCTTTATTCCGGGCTTCTTGCGGTTCTTCACTGAGTTGCCCACTAGGTAATGCTAATGATATGAATCATGGGAAATCATCTCGTTCCCACATGAATTAAACATTTATGGACGTGGCCATAGAGTAAATATATAATATAGAGGAAAATCTTTCGTACGTTCCACGCCTCAACACACTCAATTTTCGTTGTTGCTTTGGTATATCATTCATTGTGTTTCGTGTTCTCTTTTGTACGACGACGTGCCTGATGAGAACTTGATACAAGATACAATTCCCATCAGGCACGTCGTCGTCGTTTTCCGATCGTATTATTTTGTGAAATTCTCACAAATTGTTCGAAGTGAGTGAAGGACCTCCGTGAATTATTGGGTCCTTTTTACAAAATTAAACTGCTTATTCGTTTTATTAATGATAATAAGCACATCACATAGTTCTAATTGTCACTATCACTACACAATATTCAGATTCACTAAACAATTTGCTAAATGTTCATATTAATATATTTGAATAAAATTTTCTATCGAAAACAATTTGTACCTATAACTTGATTTCTGTTATGTTGTTGTTGACGTTTTAGAAACCCACCTCCACCATATCGAGCGGGATGTGTTCGAAAAGTATTCCTTAAGGCTTAAGGTGATTTTCTTAGACCTTCTTGTGTACATGATTCCTTTTTTGAAAAAACAACCGAAAAAAGGAATCATGTACACAAGGTCTATTCGTACGAAAAAAATGTAATATATACAATTTTCTAATATAAACCAATATAATGCAGTGTTTTTCTTTTTAAGTTTGTAGGATAACTAATTTGTTGAGATTATTTTACGCTGTGTTGAGATTATTTTACAACGGCATTCTAAATAAGGCGTAACAGAACTTCAGACAGAAAGCTATCCGCAGCGCGTTTAATATTTGAATCTTGATTTTCACTTTCTTACTAAATGCCTGTTGCGTGTGTTTGCACCTTAATAGAACTTGTGCAAACACCCCCAACCAAGTTTGGGGGAACCACCAAGTTTCGCCATGTTTTTTCCGGCATGTTAAAATATATCGATTAAACTAGACAGAGAGAGAGCAAACGTGACTGGAGTAGGAGTTGGATGGTTTTTGGCGTGCTGCCATTTATTTTTATTAAAGTAATATTTTTTAAAGTTATTTCTTAATCTGGTCTGCTGCCATGATTTATTAAAGTACAAGTTAAAAATACAATAAATAAAGTCTTTTAATGTAAAAGCTACAACAATGCCAATTATAGGTTATTTTTTTCATTTAAAGAGTACAATATTAAATGACACAAATTAAGTCAAAAAAAGAGTAATTTATAAATTTCTACAACAAATTAAGAATAACTTTATTCACCAGGCACAAAATATTGAAAAAAAGAACGCGCTCTGTTTGACTAGGCTTTGACTCCTATGTATGCGAGTATAATAGGGTGTGAAGAAATATAATTTATCTTTAAAAAGTACACCTTTGCTACTTTGTATAACACATTCTTGCAAATATATATTCTGACCGAATGATTGTTTAAATTCATTCTTAGAACAATCAATACACTATCAGTTTAGTTATCAGGTAAAATGGTTGAACCAACCAGTTTTAAACTTTTATATAGTTTTCAAGCACACAATATGTAAAAGGCAGGAAAAAAATAATAAAGTATAACAACTTGCATTCGAGTAACTTGCTGGTATCTCCTCATGATACAAGAAAACAAGATAGCGACTTTCGTATTTTTACGTTATCAGTGATCCTTGTTGAAACAATTAATTTCCGTTTTAGAAAAAAAAACGGAAAAGTAAGTTTTAATTGATGCAGGTTTGGTCCAATGTCTTATCTGATTGATTTAAAATACATTTTAAATCCACTAACAGTTCGGATTCTTTCCAAAAATGGTAATTTAATCTAGTCAGTTTGAGTCACTGATGACGTCAAATTTCGGGATGGCGCTTTTTATTATCAAGTATCTTCCAACACGCCCAATTTCGTGGTAAAAAAGAAAAGGAAACTGAAAAGAAGAGGTCAATTATTTGACTACTACACTCTCAATCGGCGTCAATTTTTTTACAGTTCTACACCAATACTTATTTGACCAGCTTGTAGGCATTGTCAAAAGAAGGCAGTAGATTTCCCTCTTTATAGTATAGTTACTCTATGCCCGTGGCATACAGTATCAGGGATATTTTGAAAACAAATATTTTGCTGTTTCATGGGAAAAAATTCTAAATTTTAAAGAAATAACTTCAACAATTAAAAACTTTTATATGTTTTTCTACTCTAATTTGCCATTTGTATGAGAGTTGAAGAAAACCGAATCCATCCATGCAACACGGATAAACCAAATGACAAATGTTCGGTTTTTACTGGCCTTTATATCATTTCTTCTAAAATTACTAGAATTACTATTTCAGCAAGTTTTTGTTGTCGTAGTGGAAGATGTGCTAATCGGTCTAAATTTTTTGAGTAACACCAGGGCAGAGCCTTATAGTGCAATGAAAAGTAAAAGCCCCGAGGCTTTTGCGTTCAGCTTACATATGGGAATTGGTAAGAAAAATAGAAAGTATTAAGTTCTCTGATGGAAGAAATGGCACAAATTATGCATTCAGAGTAAAAATCAAACTGAAACTGCCTATATCATTATCATGACAATATTAAGGTAGGAGATAAGAGTAAGTCTAGCCACTCTGTTGTCCGTTTCTCCTTCTGGTCCATTGTAGCTCAAATCCAATCTACTTTAAGGTCATTTTGGGGTTCAACAGAGGATTAACAATTTTTTAGTTCAATAATTAACGATACCTTCTCGATAACCGTTCAAATATAAAATTTTGTCAATTCTTCGCAGACATAATTTATATCTTACTTACTTACTTAGGTGGCGCTACAGTTCGGGACGAACCTGGGCCTCAACCAACATGCCTCTCAATATAATTTATATATTGATATATTTATATCACTAATTTAAAAAAAATCTAACATTAGCTAAAGTAGTGCCATCGGAACTTGACGGTGACTCAATCGAAAGATAACCTATTCCTAATGTTCTTTATTTATTCCTCCTACGTTGCATGAGTCCTTAGCTCGCAACCCATTTTTCATCATCTGAATCGGCAAATTATTTTTCATGATTCATTCATCCCACCAAAGGACAATGTTATTAAAGACCAAAAAAGAACAAAATCCCTTAACTCTGCCTGCTGCACTGTCAGTCTACCTAGTTTAGAACCTTTTTAATGGATCTAGACAAAGTGAACGCAAAAATGTTCTCCTCCCAACCGCAATAAGCATTACTCATGTCTGACGAAAACAAATCTGTTCTCCGGTTTTGTGGTAGAGTATGGGACCAGGGCCACCCTCCAAGGTGGTTACACCTGCGGCTTTTGCTACACAGACACTCTTGCAAAGTGAACTTACCCCACAATCAAAATTCATGGCCAGTACTCCAAACCACTGCTGAGGTTACTGCTTAACCGTGGAAGCAGGTGCAACTTTCGTAGGCAACCCAACCCAACCACAGTAAAAAGGTTTTTTTTTTGTTGTTGCTTCTATTTTGCTTTAACATTGGTCTGGGGCTACTAGTCTACCATACTATCTTGGCCTTCTACCTTCCTTAAATCTAAAAAGTCGTCGCCGCAGCTCGCCTTGTGGGAGCGGTTAATCGAAAAATCTAGGACATGCCAGGCGCTAAGAATCACCTTCCTTTATCCATGTCCTTGTAGGAGGGCATGTTGCATGAACAACAGAGAAGGGAGTTGTTCCAGGCTACGGTGGATTACAAACCTTCCGCCGACTAAAAAGTGTATGCATAAAAAAAACAGACAAAGAACTTATTTTTTTGCAAATTTGCATTTAACCAACAGCTGGTGGTGTGTAACTTTGTCATAAATTTTACACTCGCATGCACCGCACAGCAATAGCTGTAGCTATTCCCGTGATACCGAAGGATATGTGGGCACATATAAAAGCGAGCAGCAAACCCGAACGATTGACCGATGACACACCATAAGTCACAACAACAATCCACATTTTGCTGAAATGCACATTGGAATGGGTGCACTCGAAAAATATCTTATCCACTGTGCAGCATATACTCGGGGACTCCGGGTACTCGAACATCATTACCATTGTGGGTACAGACTTTGCTATCGTATGCGTGCTTACTGGCCGAAGGGAATCGATCTTTGGCAAAAGGGGAGTTTTTCAGCCTCGAGGCACTTGATAAATGTCTGACAGTTCTAATGTGACATGTGGCCAGTTCTAAAATCGATTTTCAACCAAGTTCGACGCGACGCATATTTTTGGCTGACTTAGTCTTTTTTTTGCAGTGAGATGCATGGAAATTCTTGACACATGCATCATGAGAGGGAAAATGCATTTCGATAATATGTTCAATTTTCTACTAGCCAACATCAGTTAGTTGATCTGGATGTTGGTGGCTGTTCTGTTCCGTTTATCTAAATATGGAATGATGTGGTGGACAAAGACACATTGAGAGCTATGCAATGATGGTATTTTTTGAAATACCGCATGGAATTTAGGAAACTACACCACAGTTTTGGTTTTAGTCTTACATGGTTCCAAAGAGTATTGAAAAAACTTTTTTAGAAACGTAGGGATTTCTGCTTTCAGAGGAAGACGACGGAAAAGAGTCTTAAGGATTCGCGAAGTCAACGAGAGAATTACGACGATACGTACTGAGGCCAAATTCCATCATTTTAGCCTAATTAGAGTGCCGCGACTTAAGGCCAAGTGACATAAGGCGAAATTTTAGGAGTTGGTCACTTTTGCAAAGTGTCATAAGGCCAAATTTTGTTGGGACATAAGTCAAACTCTACAATTTGTAGCTTGCAAAAAAAAAACAGTTTTTGCCGTTAGTATTGATATCACTATCATTAAAATTCTTCTTCTCAATTTTGTACAACGTCTTAAAGTGCAACGTGGTAATATCTATAGAAATGGAAAATTCCAGTGATTTGATATACGATTTCGAATTTTGTGAAGGTTTACAAAAGGGCAGTAAACTGATTTATATTCCAGCAATTGAACATTCATATAAATTTAAAGTAAATTCCAAATTAAGTAAGGGGTATGTTTGTTACAACAAATCATGTAGTGCTAGTGCAGTGGTAGATTCCCAAAATGAAAATCTTATTCGTATACCGAACTTAAGTGGAGTGCATAACCATTCGCACAATGAAAATTTGCGAAAAATGTTTTTTAAAAACTGATGAAATAAAAGATGAGTCCAAAACAAATTCATTAAAAAGGCAGGGAATAAGATAAGTTTTCAATGAAGTATGAGCGAGAAGTAGTGAAACCCCTCCTCAAGTAAGCTACGTTAATTGAAAATGGATTCCACGCACCTATTTATATCTTATGAACGCACCCTTTCACTAATCATCGAACTGTCATTGTTTATTTATTCAGTAAACTCAACATTTACATCGTAGTAAAGTACACGAGCGAGTAACGCGGTTTGGAGCGGTTTGCATGCCGGCAGCGTTATTGGACCGTATTTTTCGTCGACGATAACTATCGTCACGTTTCTGTGTGTAGGAGTGTTAACATGGATCCATCAACATTGCGATTGCAAGAAAAACCGCAACCCAACAATGTTGGTCGGTTTTCAAAAAAATTTGAAAACTTGGTGGTTGTGTCGAACCACTGAAACTGAACCTGTCTGATCAAATGTTCATTAAAATTCATTTGTGTCTTGTTAGCGTTTCGTCCATCCCATCACCCATTTTTAGTCACAGACACATATCGATCATTGTGCAGCTACAACGCTGGTGGGTTTTCATTTTAAGGTTTGAAAATTAAGCAATTTGTTAGCGTCCTCTAATTTGAGTGTTTTAAGCGAACTAATATTTATTTTTATGTGATTAAACACCCTGATCTACCAATGTTTAACAACCTTTGTTTTTCGTGTAGACGCAGTGGTTCATTTATAGGTATGAGTTGCAAGAAACCAGGTTTATGAACAACTTAATCCATGTAAACCCCCCTATTGGCCAACGTTATCTATCGCGCCATGATTACCGATTATTTTTGGCCCGAATTGGAAGATATAGACTTGGATGACATTTGGTTTCAACAGGATGGTGCCACACGCCACACAGCACACCTTACAATAGATTTATTGAAGAGTAAGTTTGATGAGCGTGTTATCTCAAGAAATGGGCCAGTTGATTGGCCGCCTCGTACGTGCGATTTAACGCCTCTAGACAGTTTTCTTTGGGGCTACGTTAAGTCTTTGGTTTATGCTAACAAGCCGACGATGTTGGAAGAGCTCAGAGCCAACATTGAACACGAAATAGTGGCCGTTTCGACTGGGCCGCACGTACTTGCTTCAATTAAATTTACGGGGGTGAAAAAGGTAGCCAAATTAATTCTGCATGTCAAAATTTTGAATAAATTTTTCTAATTAAAATTAATGTTTGATTTTTTTTTTTTGAAAAATCAATACTTTTAAAACTAATCAAAAAGAATTATTTTATTTTTTTTTATAACTTTTATGTAGGGTTTAGTATCTGGCAATTCCTTGTCTACCTACGACCTCCCAATTTAACGAATGAAAATCACAGAAAGAGAAAAGGAAGTAAAGAAAAACCTGGAACCTTCAACCCAACAAGACGAAACATAAGAAGCAAATTAAGAGAAAAAAAACTGTTTCAATTGAATGCCTAGCTTACTTACTTACTTACTACTTACTTAGGTGTCAGTGTTCAGTGTCGATCCTAAGCTCGTTGAAGACGGATGTCGAGGTGCGCGCACAATTAGTTAAACGAAGTCCAAACAAATAATTGTTGCGCGTTGTTATCGCGAGTGCTTTAAGGAAAAAAAAAATAATACACGCTCGTTGAGAAATTAGAAAAAAACCCCTCGCGTGTGCTGTAAAAAAAAAATAATAGTGTTCACTCGCGTCGTAGGATGAATGAAAAAGATGCCCACTCGCGCTGAAGAAGAAAAAAAAATAAATAAAACGCATTCGCATAACAAATTATCCTCTATTCTGTCCCAAGACCTTTGTGCTTAACTGCCTCTTTCTTATCTACTGTAGGCATCGTATGGCCATAAAATGCTTGCGGTAAATAGATAAGGGCATCTGAATTTGTCTTATTGTGCTGAATGTTTGGATTGATTTTTTGTAAACAGGCTGTCTTATGGGCATAACACCTAAGACAGTTTGATTATTACAGAAGTTAATTTTGATTTTCACTGCGCAGTTCGACTTAATCAGAGTTGTGTTTTGTATGTAAGTATTTTTAAATGGTAAGTGATTTTTGGGTCGTAATGGACAGTAATTCGACTTGTAACGAGTTTGATGCACTGTCTGATTCCATCTCGAAAATTGTTTCCCTTTGTCCTCGCACTGAAATCGTTATTGCGGGCGATTTCAATGTACACAATTCCAACTGGCTGGAAGGTATGTCGAGCTCTTTGCCGGGTTACATCACCTTACCCAACTGATCGATGTGCCAACGCGTATACCGGATGTTGCTGGGCAAGCAGCCCATACTCTTGACTTGTTTCTTACTTCTCACCCTGATAAATATACCATTATTGTAACTTCTCCATTTGGCACTTCAGACCATTGTATCATTTCAGCTAATTTCTCATCCCCCACCCATCCAGTTAAAGAAAAACTTCCCACCAGGACCGTTTGGCAATACGAGAAAGCCAACTGGGACGGCCTGAATTTCTTTTTCCGAAACTTTAACTGGTCACTATGCTTCCTCGATAGTGACATTGATGCCAGTGGTGAAATGATCACAAATGTGATTCTTCTAGGGATGAGTGCTTTTATTCCTAACAGGGTAAAAAGCATCAAGCCTAAAGAAAAGTCTTGGTTTAATTCTGAGTGTAAAGAAGCTATCAGGCTCAAAGAAGTAAGTTTCCGATCTTACAAAGCCAACCCTACAGAGGAAAATCGGAAAAAGCACAAACAAGCAAGGAACTCATGCAACTCCGTTATAGAAAGAACCAAATTTTTGCATGACCAAAAATTACGGCAAAAAATTCTGCAGTGTCCCAAAGGCAGTAAAAATTTTTGGTCATTTGTAAAAAATATAAAAAACTCCTCGACATCTTCGGTTCCAACGCTCATCGACAATAACAAACCAATTGTTTACTCTTCAGAGAAGGCAAACTTGCTCGCCGCATATTTCGCTGCCAGCTCCACGCTGCCTCAAAGCAACGTTGCCCCTCCTGTACTTGAGAATGTAAATTTTTCCATGGAACACATTTTTTTCCGCACTCGTACAGTAGCAAGAGTTCTCAAAGATCTCGATATACACAAATCCGCTGGCCCGGATGGTATACCCCCGATTCTTCTGAAGAGGTGTTCTTCCACACTGGCAAAGCCACTGCGTAAGCTTTTCCATCGCTCCTACTCTTCTGGAATCTTTTCTAGAAGATGGAAAACAGCATTTGTCCAGCCTGTCCCTAAGAAAGGTGACCCATCCTCCCCCTCCTCCTACCGACCCATAGCACTGACATCCCTTCTCTCTAAGGTCATGGAAACACTGATTAACCGTCAGCTTAAGGAATATCTCGAAGATCGTAAGCTTCTCCATGACCGTCAGTATGGCTTCCGCAGCAACCGTTCCACTGGTGATCTGATGGCATATCTCACCGAACAGTGGAACAAATCTTTACATCGCTTTGGTGAAAGTAAGATTATTGCTCTTGATATCTCCAAGGCATTTGATAGAGTTTGGCATGAAGCTCTCTTATCGAAAATGCGTGCTTTTGGGATCGATAATACTCTTGTTCGTTGGATTAGAAGCTATCTTCTGGACCGTTCAATACAAGTTGTATTGGACGGATTCAAGTCTGATTCCCATAAAATAAATGCTGGTGTGCCCCAGGGCTCTGTTCTGTCTCCGACTCTTTTCCTCATTTTTATAAATGATCTTCTGTCTGTTACTTCTAATCCACTTAACTGTTTTGCTGACGACTCTACCCTCAGCTTTTCATATTCGTTCGATAATTCACGTCCTTCGCCTTCGGACGTACAATTGCAACGGTGCCGTATGTCAAGCTCATTAAACTCCGATTTATACAGCATTGTCAAATGGGGTAATAGAAATCGTGTGGAGTTTAATGCTTCGAAAACTCAATGCTGTCTTCTGTCGTTAAAGCTAAACATTCCCCCAATGCCATTGTCCATGAATGGCACTTACATCGAAGAAACCGAAAAGCTCTCAGTACTCGGTATGTGTGTCAACGACGACCTCCGTTGGAACGACCATATATTTGAGATCGCTAAGAATGCTGCAAAGTGCTTAGGTTTTCTGTATCGGTGTAAGAAGTACTTTTCCCCATCTGATCTGGCTACAATTTATAAAGCGTTTATACGCCCTAAACTCGAGTATAACTCCCACCTCTGGGCAGGTGCTTCGCAAACATCGCTTCACCTGCTTGATAGAATACAAAATCGAGCGTTAAGATTGATAGGTAATAGAACTGCCGCTGAAACAATTGCCCCACTCGAACACCGACGCAATGTTTCATGTCTTTCCTTATTTTATCGTTTCTTTTACAAAAAATGTTCACTCGAAGTAGCCAGTTGCATTCCTCCCCTTAAAAGTTTCTCCCGTAATACTCGTCTCGCAAGGAATGCTCATCAGTTCACCCTTGAGCCTAATTTCGGACGTACCGTGAAATATAGGGATTCTTTTTTTAGCCGAACGACACGAATCTGGAATAGTTTACCCGGCGGGATTTTCCCTTGCCATTTTGATCTGCAAACATTCAAAACCAATGTTAATCGGCACCTCCTATCTCTCCCCTCCCTATCTTCGTAATGCCCGCGCAGTGTGTTCTACATTAAAAGGGAAACACACAATCCCTTGTGCGCGCGTTAATTATAAAAAAAAAAAAAAAAAAAAGGTGGCGCTACAGTTCGGGACGAACCTGGGCCTCAACCAACATGCCTCTCCAGCCAACTCGGTCTTTGGCTAGCTGCCTCCAGTTTTGTACTCCAAGTTGGTTGAGGTCGTCCTCCACTTGAGCGCGCCACCTAAGGCGAGGTCTTCCTTGACTGCGTCTACCCTCTGGGATGGAATCGAAAATTCTGCGAGCCGGAGCATTGTTATCCATTCGCTCTACATGACCTAGCCATCTTAAACGTGATATGCGTATTTTTTTGACCAGGTCAATGTCGCTGTACAGCTCGTATAGTTCTTGGTTGAACCTTCTCCTCCAAAGCCCGTTAACGCAGATAGGGCCAAAAATCTTCCGAAGAATCTTACGCTCGAAACGATTAAGGATATCTTCATCCGCTTTAGATAGAGTCCATGCCTCGGCGCCATAGAGCAGGACTGGGATGATTAGGGTCTTATACAGAGTCTCCTTTGTCTTTCAAGAGAGGGCTTTGCTACTCAATTGCCTTCCTAGCCCATAGAAACAGCGATTGGCAGAGTAATTCTTCGCTTTATTTCTGACGATCCGCGGTACACAAAGTCCCTAACTACCTCAAAGTTGTACCTGTCTATTGTGATGTTTTGTCCAATCCGCCGGTGTTGTGTGTCCCTTTTTGTGGACAGCAGGTACTTCGTTTTGGCCTCATTGACTGCTAGTCCCATCTTAGCCGCTTCAGCTTCAATGCTAGCAAACGTTCCAGTGACAGCTCGCCGAGTTCTGCCAATGAAGTCTATGTCGTCAGCGTATGCTAGCAATTGCACAGACTTGAAAAAAATTGTCCCACTACAATTGACTTCCGAGTTTTTTATAATTTTTTCAAGTATTCAAGTTGAAGAAATCGCACGATAGCGCATCACCTTGTCGGAATCCTTTTTTGACGTCAAAAGCTTCTGTGAAGTCAGAACCAACCTTGACGGAGCAGCGAGAATTCTCCATCGTCATCCTGCACAGTCCGACGAGTTTTGTGGGAATGCCAAAGCCTGACATGGCTCTGTATAGCTCGTCTCTATAAATGCTATCGTACGCGACCTTAAAATCGATAAAGAGGTTGTGGGTATCGATTTGGAATTCTTGGGTGGTTTCCAGGATCTGCCGTAGAGTGAACATTTGATCGATTGTGGACTTTCCTGGTCTGAAACCACACTGATAGGGGCCAATCAGGTTGCTGACGAAAGGTTTCAGGCGTTCACATAGTACGGCAGAGACTTATTCGTCTATAGTTGGCGCAGTTTAGAGGGTCTCCTTTCTTGTGGATCGGGCAAACGATGCTAAGGTTCCATTCATCAGGCATACTTTCTTCTGACCAAACTTAAGAGTTGAGTTGGTGTATGCACTCCACCAGGTCATCTCCGGCCGCTTTAAAAAGTTCGGCGGGTAGTCCGTCGGGTCCAGCAGCTTTGTTGTTTTTGAGTTTAGAGTTTATTGCTATCCTTACTTCATTTTGGTCAGGTGGACGGAAGTTTTGTCTGTCATCATCCATGTTGAATGGTTCATTCTGCCTGACAGCGGGATTTTGGCCTTCATCGCCGTTTAACAGTCTGCAGGAATGGTCCTTCCATGTACTCAGCACCGACTGTGACTCTACTGCGAGGTTTTCATTCCTATCTCTACAGGCTTCTGTGCGGGATTTTTTTCCTTGGCATGTTCTTTTTGCTTGTTGGTAAAACTTCCGCACATTGTTACTGGAGTAGCATCTCTCAATATCTTCGATCGCGCGCTTCTCATGCTCTCTTTTTTTCTTTTGGAGAAGCCGGTGTTCTTGCTGTCTTTTCTGCTCGTAAAGCTCTCGAGCAGCTCTCGACTTTCTTTGCAGCGTCGCTTTATATGCCTCTTGTTTGGCTGCATGGGCCTGCCTGCATTCGTCATCAAACCAGAGGTTTCGTGGTGGTGGTCTGGTGAAACCTAGCACATCAGTTGCGGCATCTCTGATGGCTTGTTGGCAGTGTTGCCACTGATCTTCGGCGCTTGATGCTGGCGGTACTGGATTTCTTGAGAGGTTACGGGATATTCGATCGGCATAGGTTCCGGCGGTTTCTTGCGATTGCAGCTTTCCGACGTCATACTTCCTCACAGTATTACTCCGTTGTTGTGGAGTTCGGGTAATTCGCATTCTTACCTTTGCTGCAACAAGGTAGTGATCCGAGTCGATGTTAGCTGCTCGGAAGGTGCGAACATCCAAGATACTGGAGGCGTGTCTTGCATCGATCGCAACGTGATCAATCTGATTGACGGTTCTTTGATCTGGGTGTCGCCAAGTCCCTTTGTGTATATCGAGATGAGGAAACCGTGTGCTTGCCATGGTGACGTTATGTGCCGCTGCGAAGTCAATTAGCCTAAGTCCGTTTTCAGACGTCGTGTCGTGTAGGCTATGTTTTCCGACAGTCCTACCAAAGATTTCCTCTTTACCTATTTTGGCATTAAAATCGCCTAGTACGATCTTAACGTCGTATTTAGGGCATTGCTCATAGGTTTTGTCGAGGAGCTCATAGAAGTCATCCTTGGTGGCGTCATCTTTGTCCTCTGTGGGGGCATGAGCGCATATTAGGCTAATGTTGGCGAATTTAGCCTTGATACGGATTGTCACAAGTCGCTCACTTACGTGTCGAAAGCCCAAGACTTCTTGCCTAAGTCTACCGCTTATGATGAATCCGCACCCAAATAAACGCTATGGTCTTCTTGCGCAATCACCGTAGTACACGTCACAGTTTTTCATCCTCCTTTTGCCCGGCCCATTCCATCGCACTTCCTGGATGGCAGTAATTCCTGCTCTGTAGCAGTCTAGGGCCTCCGCTAGTTGTTTGGATGCACGTGGTCTGTTAAGAGTTCTAACATTCCACGTGCAGATCCGAAGGTCGTTGTCCTTGATTCGTTTTTTCCGGGTCGTCAACAGTAAATCCGTCCTTTTCCGAGGCTATTGGTCGCTTCGCAACTTTTTCGTTTTCCGTGGCAGGGTTGTTAACCCCACGCACAACCCCCAACCTGGAATGCCTAGCTTAGTTTATAATATAAGCTTGTGACGAATTCTTTCTCTTTTTTCTATTTTTCTAATTGAACCGTGGTCGTTTGTAAATCATATTGAAATTGCTTCAAGATGGGTAGAAGGAATAGAAATAGCATTGAGCAATGGCTGAGTTGGATGAAAAAAGTAAGCAGCTAGAAATACGTGAAAAAAAACTTGAGGAGAAAGAAAATAATGTGAGAAGGGATGTCGAGATGTCTGTGATCCAACAAGAATTATCGTATTTACGAAATAGGAGTAGAGGTTCTTCTTCTTTTAATGACGTTGCTAGTTCAATTCGCACAACCCCCAACCTGGAGGGCCAGGTCCTTTGTTGGATTCCTTGGACAAAAGGAACCGGAGAATCCGGAGTCAGTAACCCACTTCGGGGATATGAGCGCTGCCGTTGGCCCATTAAGGGTTCATCCGCCACCATCTCTATTTCAATGCCCTGACTTGCATTGAATTGTCCTAATGACCTTATCTCCAAATACGTCGAAGTAGCTCATTAGGGCGTCTGCTTCGTTGACTGTTGACGCCACCGTTGGTCCAATTGGTTGGGCTCATCCGCCGTACGTCCTCTTTCTGAGGGGCTCGTGCAAGACTTCTGCGAATCGATCAGAACAGTCATTAAAGCAGAGCATTATAGTGTTGCTATTTTTTCTGTGTTCAACACTCGCGCTTATAAGTTTAGCAGGAATGTCCGGATGGACAGACCAGTACCCGGTGGTTACCGCGGGGAGGTAAAATAAGCACAATTGATGTGTACGATATAGTTGCAGCGACTGTGCATCACCAGTTTGATGCCTTTCAGTGCCTACCCTATTCATACAGCACCCTGAATCAGACGCCATATTTCGCCGAAGTGGAAACAAATTCCAATGTGGATTTCAACCTTTTTCACCTCTAAGGCGTTAGACATTGACGAGCTGTACAGGTGAGCGAAATTTTGGCAAAGAGAATTCCCGCACATCCAATGTGAATGGGTTCGTCTAACTCTAACGTAGTGATACCGTTGACCGTTGAGCGACTTAAGCTCTGATGGTTTTCACTGTGGAATTGTAGTTCTGCATAGTTGCACGAAAAAGTTTCTGGAAAAAAAAAATGCAAATATTGTTTGTTAATGCAAATGGGAAGGCTAGTAGTTGGACTTTATGAATGAGAGCTTCAATACATATATACACTGTCAAATGCTTTTTCGAAGACCAGAAAGCATACGACGCCGCGCCGCGGTAACTCGATGACTCTTTGAAGTTTAAGAAGTGTATTCGTTTGAGTTTTCTCAGTAAAAAAATGTCCACTATCTTGCTGCAGTTGCTGAGGAGGGATATCGGCCTATAGTTTGTGGTGCCTTTTTTGGTAACCGCCATTCGCCAGTTCTTGATTTTAATTAAAGAAAAAAACTCGAGTATCCGAGTCATAGGTACGTGTACATTTATTTCGTTCAAAGTTAGGTTCAATGTGTTGAGAAACATCAACTAGTAAACCATCAGCTGTTTCAAAATATCCATTCACATTCGTGTTACCTTAATTTGTAATCCATTTAAAACCTGTCTTTCATTACTTTTTAGCAAATATAGTAGCTCACTTTTATCCCAAAGATTGTAAAATCGATTCTCTTACAGTAATAAAATGGTTTGATTCCTTGATTCCTTTTATGACAGTTTCTACCTTAACTCTTGGAAACGGCATGGCATGATGGCATTTGAACAATTGTTCACATAAAAGCTACACATTGGTCCGAGGCACGTGGTTTCTGCAATTAGGCGATTTGCATTTTAATTAATTAAAAAGGACAACGCCGACTAAATACAGGAATAGGGACGCGGACGAGACAATAGCACTTAACACCAACTTACTCTGCTGCGCCATCATGACACTAATACTGAGTAATCGTTGTTAACATCAGAATGCCGGCATGCTGGGGTGTGATAGTGATACTTATGGCCATTGCAAAGGATAATTGGATTTTGAGTTTATTGCCAGGATCCGCGGAATATTTTCTGTTCTGCTTCGTGTTGTGTGTTATGTGAGTCAATTTTGGCTGTTAGCACGAACATGAGGTAAATTTTTTTTCTGTATTTTGTTGGTCTTACTTATGAATGAGTCATAGGATATGACATGTGACACGCTATGGGTTTTGCTGTTTTTTTATTTTGTTGTTGTTAATTTAAAGAGCCTTGTCCAGAATAATTGGATGGCAGTTATAAAATAAAAGAACTTTAGTTGAGTTATTTTGTATTGATGATGCTTTTTGTGCAAACGTTTCAGAAGTCATTTGCCAGTTCCTTTATGGGGTGTATCTACAAAATAATTAATGTTAGCTATCCACAGTCAATGTTAAAGTCATTGAAAAGCTGTTTTTATTGTTTTTTTCGAATTATTTTTTGGGGGCACTCTGAATTGATATGAAAATATTAAATATTTAAAAAAAACCAACGTCAAGAACAAACCATTAATTAGTTCCAGGAAAAAAATAAAGCTATCGAAATATACATATGTATGTATGTAGATATGTAGATTGAGGATATAGAGAGTCGTTATTGTAGAAATAAAGTTCGAAAGTTGTTGAAAACTCCGTCGAAATATTCGCATACACCGACCATACTGATATAATCTTGAGACGGAAGCAGCGAAAAGATGGGATTAGCAAGACAAAAAGTCAAAACCAAGTATTTGCTGTAATCAAGAAGAGACACCCAACATCGACTTCTTGGAAAAAATATCAAGATAGACAGCTATAACTTTGAGGTAGTAGGGACTTTGCCTACCTGTGCTCCGCTATCAACTCAGAGAACACCAGCGCTTAGATCAAACGAATCCAATCGCTACTTTCTTCCGACGGAAACGGTAATGGAGCATCAAATCCCTCTCTCTTGCAAATAAATTGTCTCTTTTTAAGACTCTTATCATTCCCGTCGATCATCCTAACGATAAGTGCCTTTTAAATAAGATAGATAGATATATAGATATGTAGATTTTTATTTCGTTATAAGTATTACAATGGTTTGTTACCGCACATTTTACATTAAAGAGATTTGATACAATACTATCTACTATTATTTTATAAGGGTTTCCTTAATATCTAATTTTAAGTTAAATATTATGATTGAAGGCTGATAAAGCCTCCTAAAAATGTATATAGGTTATGAATCACTTAAAACCAGTGGCGGATTGACGGGGGGTCCTCGGGTCCGGACCCCATCTGAAAAGTTTGTACGTACTTTTTCGAACAATTAAAACCTACAAAATCGAATAAAAACTTTGAAATTCCCTTTATATAAGTTAACACCACGAATGTCAATGCACATTCCGAAAACATCATTCCCACGACACGAGTCACATAACAATATCGTGCAACGTCGAGTACGTGAGGGAATGTGATGACGCGGCGTCTGGAGCACCTGAGCCGTGTGAGATAGGTTGGGGAAAATAGGTTTCTTTAAGATCAAAAATATTGTAATAAGTAAGTCATAATTGGGAACTATAATAAAGAGGTTTATCCTCCAAAAATATTTTTTTTATCGTATTAAAACTTAGTAAAGTGTAATTGGCGCCCAACGTGGGGCCTGAAGTGAAGTCTAGTTGTACTAATGTACTTACTTGTACTTAATTCACACAGCGCATAAACCGACCTCAAGAAGTTCGTCGCGAAAATTAAAAATTTTAATTGAAATACTTTCCGGAGACCAACCTCGGGCTAACTTTTTGAAGTTATATCAACTAGCAATCATACTCAACCAGTAAAATTCGGGTATATGAAAGGTATGTAAGTAGAGTGCAAATACAGTGATCATAATTCAATAAAGTGACCAAACTACGACGTAGCATAGCACGTTAATATAAATCAGTGATAATCTACATTAGAATAGAGACCCACGTAGTTACTCAAATTTCAATCTAATTCTACATACGCATAAATAAAATTGAAAATAATTAAAATGGCGACCGACATTGCAAGAATCTTAGCTAGATTAGAACTAATAGAAAAGGAAAACGCTACCTTGAAGAATGCTCTGTTAAACCAAGACAAGGTCAATTCAGACATCAAAGAGCAGTTAAATAATGTAGAAAAGGTAGTACAACCTCGAAACATAAATGTGGTACCCTTACAAGAAATAAAAACCACATATGGAAATGGAAATGATATCCAACTGGACGCCTTTAAAAGTTTAAGTAACTTCGATGGAGAGAAAGCTAACTACAGAAATTGGCGCGACGAAGCCATACGGTTAATGGAAAGCATAAAAAATTTTCAAACACATCCGAAATATGCAGCCGCACTAACAATCGTAAAATCCAAAATACAAGGTCCAGCAGCAAATATATTATCTAACCATAATACAATTTTTAATTTTGAAGCTATAAAAAACCGATTAGATTACACGTATAGCAACCAAGAACCCTTATACGTTCTACAAGATAAAATGAAGGCTATAAGACAAGGAAGAGACAATCTTAGCGACTATCATGATAAAATAAATTGTATCTTGAACGAAATCATAGGCAAACTAGCTATGAGTGGCGAAAACAGTGCAGTAAATGAAAAATTGATACAAAATAATCGAGATGACGCAGTTCGTATATTTATAGATGGTATAAATGACACATTTACAAAAGAAGCTCTCTACACAGCAACAATCCAAAGTTTAAAAGAAGCATTCGCTATAGCAAGGAAAATTGAACACGATAATGTACACAGAGGAATAAATATAAAGCACTTCAGTGAAACAAACCATCGTAAAGAAAAAAATGAAGATAAGCACGAACTACGCCCAAACATCAATCACCACCACATTCAACATTCAAATTATATTCAACGTCCGTTTAATACAAATAATCAGTTGAACCGACCAGAGAATATGCAACAAAGAAATCCCTTCAGATATCAGAATAACGCACCTATGGAAATAAATGATCGAACAAATCTACATGTGAATAGAAATTACGAGAGGCAACCAGGCAACAATTATCAGAATATGAAGCGAGAAAGAGAAGATTCCGGCAGGTATAGACAACCGAATCAACAGAATCAACAGAACGAAGGGACCGCAACGTATAACAAGCTACAACGAGTGAACAGGAATGAATTCCGAGAATATGAAATCAGCAGTACCCAAGGTGAAGCAGAACAACAAATATACAACACCAGGTATGATAATTTAAACTAATTAAAGGGTTGCTTTGCTTAAATTTAACAAGTACTTTAAATAACGTAACTTATAAAATAATGATCGATACAGGTGCAACCCATAATTATATTAAAAAAACCTGTAATAATTGTGTTAGAATTAAAATTAAAGAAACAAAAACAGTTTCAATGCATGGTACATCCATAATAAATTATAAAAAGGAAATTTATTTAATGGGAGAATTAATTACATTTTTTGAATTAGATGAAATAAAAGATTTTGATATGATTTTGGGTCTTGATGGTTTACGAAAATTAAATTCTGAGATAGATATAGAAAATCTTACATTAATTACAAAAAAGAAGGAAAACCTAGTTAGCATTGAACAAAATATAAACTACATAGTAGAAGATAATATAGAGTCAGAATATAAGGAAAGAATTAAAGATATAATGAAGGAAAATACGGGCATAGGACCTCTACCCTTTACAAATTTTATTCAATGTACAATTCGTACAAAAACAAATGAACCGGTATATGTGAAACAATATCCATATCCGATATCAGACAATGAATTCGTGAATAAAGAAATCCAATCGTTGTTAAATAAGGGCATTATACAAAAAAGTAATTCACCTTATAACAGTCCAATCTGGACAGTACCTAAAAAAGGTACAGATGAAAATGGAAGACCAAAAAGACGTATGGTCATAGATTTCCAGAAGTTAAACTCTCAGACTATTTCGGATAAATATCCTATCCCAGATGTGAATATGACAATACAGAATCTAGGCAAAGCCAAATACTTTACGACTTTAGATTTAGAATCAGGTTTCCACCAAATCCTCATCAGTAAGGACGATAGAGAAAAAACTGCATTCGCAATCAACGGCGCTAAATACGAATTTGTTCGTATGCCATTTGGCTTGAAAAACGCTCCTAGTATTTTTCAACGTTGCGTTGATGACATATTGAGAGACTATATAGGCAAATTCGTACATGTATACATTGATGATGTTTTAATATACTCGAATACTCGAGAAGAACATATGAACTATATACAGATCATCAGAGTTTAGTATTTAGCATTTCAGATAAAAATCCCAATACGAAACTTAAACGTTGGAAAAATATAATTGAAGATTATGGCGCAAAACTTGCATACAAACCAGGAAAGGAGAACGTAGTAGCTGACGCCTTGTCACGCCAAGAAATCAACACAAGTACAGCCGAAACTGTACATTCTCAAGAAAGTTCCAAGGAACCAAGAATTAAACACGTACCCAAACCATTAAATGCTTATGGTATCCAAATCGAATTGAAACCCGACAAAAATGATAATAAAATTGAAACAAAGAATATCTTTGAAAACAAAGTTCGTTATGTAGTCACGTTCACAAATAGAAACGAGCTCATAAAATCATTGAAAGAAATATTGTGACCAAACCGAGTCACTGCAATACATACCACACCCGAACTAATATATGAATTCGAAGAAATAATACAAAATACATTTGAAAGCATAAACTTCGTATATACGATAAAGAAACTCGAAGATATAACCGATCGTGAACAACAACTAAAAATAACCCAAGAAACACACGACAGAGCCCACAGATCTTATAAAAACAACGAACAAGAAATATTACTAAAATATTATTGGCCAGAAATATCGAAGGATGCCAAAGCATATAATAAAAAATGCATAGCATGTTTGTATGGAAGGTATGAAAGACACCCACACAAAGAACCACTTAACGAAGGAACAATACCCACAGATGTTGGAACACATGTACATATGGATATATATTTCATCGATAAAGAAACATATATCAGTGCTAAGGATAAGTATTCAAAATACATGATAATCAGGCACATAAGCAACCGTACACAATTGTACAGTCGCATAGAAGAAATCTTAGTCAATTCTTTCCCAAACTGCAAAAGACTCATGACAGACAATGAGAACTGTTTTAATACAGCACAAGTTAAGAAAATATGTGAGACCCTGAATATAACAAAAATTTGTACACCAGTACATCGTTCAACAGCAAACGGTCAAGTCGAAAGAGCTCACAGTACTCTTACCGAATTGAGTAAAATACTTACGATAAAAAATAAAACGAATATTTCAGATGAAATATATATCGCGGTGAAAGAATTAAATAACTCGATACATTCTGTAACGGGTTACAAACCCATTGAAATATTCTTCAATAGAGATAAATACAATAACAATAGTGAAATTATTAATAAACTAAACAAAGCTTCACAACAAGTAATCGAACGATTAAATAAAAATCTAAACATATAGAATATAAAAGTGGAGATATAGTGTTTTGTATCACGAAAACCAGAGACAAAACAGATGTAAAAAACAGAAAACATACTGTACAAGAAGATCTAGGTGATACAATAAAAACTACGAAAGGAACAATAATTCATAAAAATAATTTAAAAGTGAACAAATTATCAGAAGATGAAGATCTGGATAAACCCAATCTTACTCGTGCAGGTACAATTGCAAACCCTGGCCATCGTACAGATAAAGACGGTTCGAAACCAACATATAATAAGAAACACCGTTGAAGATGCGTACCTATTCGAAAAATATGAATATCTATATCATATTACAAATTTAACGGAATTAGTGAATCCATTTGAAACAATAGTAAGTTCAAGTTATAAACCCAATCGAGAAGGAGCATATTGGATAAGAAAGACGACCAATATCATCGAACAACTTAAGGACCACAAGAGATCCAGAAGAGCTATAAATTTCTTAGGAAAAATAATTAAATTCGTATTTGGAAACCCGGATAACGATGATTTAGTAGCAATACAAACTACATTAAATAATTTAATTACAAATAGTAACAAACAGGTACTAATCAATAAAGGATTACAAGATTTAACAAGAAACCAAAATAGTGAACTTTTAGAACACATCATTTTAGAGGATGTTTATTTAGAACTTTCTAGTGTTATCTAGTGTTTCAGAATCTATAAACTTAAAAGACATAAACGAAATCATATCACATGAAAATATTTCATTACCTATAATAAATATATTAGAATATAGTAAAATATTCACAACATTTACTGATGATCTCGCAGTAATCATTTACAAATATCCTATTATAAAGAAAAAATGTCAAAATAATATATTAACAACTATGAGTAATATAAAGGGTAAACCCATAGTAGATAAAAACATAGCTATTTGTAATCAAACCTTTACAAGAATAAAAAATTGTCAAAACTTTATGAGCAATACTATATGTGAAATAAATAACGAAATAGAAAACTGCACAATTCAATTATTACTAAATAAAAAATCAAATTGTAAATTCTTATTAGAAAATGATCCTCCACTTAAAGAAATTGATTCAGGAATAATATTAATAACTGGTGAACATGTAGTAAATCAAGAAGAAATAAGTGGAAAGAACCTTATAACTTTTTCGGGAAACATAAATATAGACGGAGAAACATATGTAAATCATAAAAACGAATTAAAAGAGGTTATATTACAAAAACATAATAATACTATAGATATTACAGAATATGTTAAATCAAACTCAAATCATGCATTTGATAATATAGATATATTAAAGCCATTTATTATTCCTTACGAAAATTCAATTTTTAATACCGTATATCTAATAATCAATATAATAATTATAATAACAATAATAGTTGTTTTTTTCAAAATTATAAACTTATGCATATTATGTAAAAAACAAAGAAACGAAAAAAAATTTAACAAAATTTATCAAGAAGAATTGAAACTAAAAGGAAATTTAGTCTAATAATTTTTTGAATTTTAGGGACTAAAATTTTTAAGAGGGAGGGGAGTTAATGATGAATATTCCTCAGATAAGAAAAATAACTGTACAAACAACACATTTTGCACACAAAACCAATGCTATCCAAGTCAAGTCCAAATATAGAAACAGATGTTAGCATATGGTCACGTAACACAAAATGCGTCGTTTAATAGAAATACATAAGAAATATACATAAGCACGATATTGCATAAATACAAGAGAGTGAACCTCAAACAGGCACTCTTAATTCAGTGTTAAAGACATCTGTATCTTGATGATTTAAGTAGGCGTTTTAAGAAGATATTAATAAAGGACATATAGTCCACAACTCTTTTTAAAAAACATAAAATCAAACTTGTTTTATTAATTCGCGCGTGAATTAATTTTTCAAATCAGTGTTTTCACTTCGGCTGTACCCGACACCCAAGTTGCTATAGTCAATAAAAGTAGCAGCCCACGAGGGAGAGTGATTGGAAGTACCTTAGTAGCTCCTGCAAAACAGATCGCACTGCCTTCACCAGCGTGGGATATGACTCCATTAATTTTGTAAGATAGTTTTAACAATTAGGTTTCATAAAAAGTGCATAATTTCAAAATCCATAATCTCAGAATAATAAAAATTATTTAAAGTTTAATTAGAAACGAGTGATTTCAGAATACATAGTTCAAATTATTTTAAATTTCACACGAAAGTGCATATGTAATTTCAGAGTAATTAAAGTTTGAATTATCATTTAGAAGTGTAATAATCTTAAATTGAAAAGAATTAAGTGTTATTAGGAAACCGTTATAATTTTAATTTGAAGGGGATCAAGTATTATTAGAAAAGTGTAATATTTAAAATTAAAAAAAAATCAAAGAATTGAAAAGAGGGAAACTCTAAGAAAAAGTTTAATTATGGTTTTAACAAGATCAAGTGGGGATGCTGCCGCAGCGGCAGATGCCTCAGTTGCCGGTACCTCTCGACCTATCCCAGATCCTCCTATTCCCAATGACAGTGCAAACAACTCATTTCAATCGACAACATCAGCAAATGTCCGCTCCACACCGGAACTGGACATTTTAATAACAAATATTGTTAACAGAGTCCTAACGGACCAAGGCCACATATCTAATTGTAATCCAATCAACAGAACGGATCAGATTATTGAACTACAATTTAGAGGAAACGTGTCAGAAATGGATAAGGTCCCTGACATCGTTAAATGTCTAAAAAAAATTTCTGGTGATAAAAATTAATTTGGATCATGGAAAAAAAACGTCCAGAGGATCCTAGAAATGTACGAGCCTTTGAAATATTTCGCAATAATAAGCGTAATACGCAACAAGATTATAGGCGAGGCAGATATCGCCTTAGAATCATATAACACTCCTCTTAACTGGGATAGTATATCCCAATGTCTAGTCATGCATTACGCTGACAAAAGAGACATTAGCACAATAGAGTTTCAAATGTCCTCCCTTTCTCAGGGAAATAGAACAACTCACGAGTTTTATCAGCTGGTGTACTCACACCTTTCGCTCATCCTTAATAAGATATCCTGCATGAACATAGGGACTGAAGCATTACAGGTACTAACAGGCACGTATAGGTCAAAAGCACTTGACACCTTCATAAGGGGTCTTAAAGGTGGCTTGCCCAGACTAATGGCAATAAAAGAGCCCGTCGATCTACCGCATGCTCTAAACCTATGCATCAAATTAGAGAATCAAGACTCAAGATCCACTCACATTCAGAATCAGGGAATAAGAAAACCACAACCTGTTCCACATTCCTTTCCTCAGAGAAGACCTCAAATGGTTGGTCGAACATTTACATCTTTCCCTCCGAGGCCTTTAGAGCCACAGCGTCCGATGAACCCTAATTTCTCAGCAAGATTTCCGCAATACCCCACGGTAGCGAACAGTGCTAACCAGAACACACATAATGGTTTCTCGCAAAGACCACATTTCACAAATTATGCAGTCAGTTTTCCAAAACAGGAATACGTCCAATAATATTAATAACCAAATGAATTCTTTGCGTTCACAACAAAATTTTCAAAGAAACAACCAACCTAATGTTTCTAATATCAAAACCGAACCAAATCCTAGCTTTCATACCAGGAGAGCTAACAACATAACCACGAAACCAACGCAACCAAACTTTCACATAGAACCTGGATTCAGTGAAAGCCATTGCGAACAGAATATTGGTGGATTCATTGAGAATCCTGATCAAGACCTTCAAGATTACATCAATACTTACGGTCAAGATCGTGAAGATGAAAGTTCAAACGAACAAGAATTAACTTCCGATTTTTCGGATATACATTTTTTAGACTAACTGACTCTTCGCTTCCATTCTTTGAATGTAAGACGAAGAGTGGCGATATCTATAAATTCTTAATCGACACTGGGTCTAGTAAAAACTATATCCAACCCCAACTCGTTAAGTCTCCTCTTGATAACAATCAAATTTTTTTCGCAAAATTGCAGGAGATGTTCAAATAACTCAACACACTTTTATTAATTTAGTTGGCATTAATGACGTAAAATTAAAATTTTCATCTTACCAAATTTAAAATAATTTCACGGTATTCTCGGAAACGATAGCTTAAAAGCGCTGTCAGCCATCATATATACTAAAGAAAATTGTATGACAATTCTCGACAAAACAAAGATCAAAATTAAACAACAAAGAGCCGAATCCGTAAATACTATCGATGTTAAATTCGAGCACATGTCAAGTACTCAAAAGGAAGCACTTATAGCAATTATCAAGCAATTTTCTTCGCTTTTCGCCAATCCAGATGAAAAGCTCAATTATACGACAAAAGTGATTGAAGAAATTCGTACCTCCATAGACGCTCCAATCTATACAAGGTGTTATCCTTATCCTATTTCTCTAAAAGAAGAAGTAGAAGTAGTAGGTCACCTTACAATTCACCTGTGTAGATTGTACCCAAAAAATCCGATTCGGCAGGAAATAAACAATATAGATTAGTCATTGACTACAGAAAGCTAAACGCTAATACCATTGCAGATCGTTACCCGATCCAAAATATAAATGAAGCGCTCGCGCAATTAGGCAAAACTAAAGTTTTCTCAGTCCTTGACCTCAAAAGCGGGTTCCATCAGATACCACTTAAGGAATCTGACATCGAGAAAACGGCCTTTTCGATAAATAATGGAAAATTCGAATTTGTCAGGCTTCCATTTGGTCTGAAAAATGCGCCTTCAATTTTCCAACGCGCACTTGACGATGTATTACGTAAATATATAGGGACATTTTGTTTCGTTTACATCGACGATATAATTATATTTAGTAAAAACGAATCAGAGCACTTAAATCACTTGGAAATTATTTTCCAAACCCTCTTTGAAGCCAATATGAAAATCCAACTGTATAAGTGCAACAAAGGTTGAATTCTTGGGTTTTATCATACTTATCTCCCGAAGGTATTTTAGCAAACCCAGCGAGAGTGGAAGCAATCGAAAATTTTCCACCTCCAACTACTCTTCAGGAACTACGCTCATTTCTCGGTATGTCAGGGTATTACCGTCACTTTATTAAAGATTATGCGCAGCTAGCTAAACCCCTGACATCTCTTTTAAGAGGGAAAGGGGGACGTTCGTCCAAAATAAACTCTGATAAGGTAAAAATAAATCTTGACAGTAATGCTAGAGATGCTTTGCATAAAATTAAGCGTTCCTTAACTTCGCAGGATACTATCCTCGCATATCCAGATTTCACGAAGGATTTAGGAAGCTTTATTTCGAGAGTACTAAAGAGCAGCGAAGAACACTACACAGCAAATGAGAAAGAAATGCTCACCATAAAATGGGCATTGACATCTCTAAGAAACTTCCTATGCGGAACCGCTCATGTAAAAATTTTCACGGACCATCAGCCGTTAACTTACGCTCTTAGCAATAAGAATAATAATTCAAAAATGAAAGATGGAAATCGATTTTGGAGGAATACAACTATGAAATGAAGTATAAACCCGGCAAAACAAACGTTGTCGCAGACGCACTCTCTAGACCACCAAGGCAGAGTGAAATTTATACGTTGACACCACCCAGCACAGTCAAGAAAGCTCAAACCAAAATTTAATACAAATAGCAAACGAACCAATAAATGTTTTCAAGAATCAAATCTTTCTCAGCTTAGGCGATACCCCTAATTATAAATTCGAAATTATTTTTCCAACCTATCACCGTCATACCATTGTTGAACCAAATTTCACTAAAGAAAAACTCATAGAAATGCTAAAGAAATATTTAAATCCTTCAGTAATAAATGGAGTCAAAACTGAAGAACCGATTCTAGGGAAAATACAAGAAATATATCCTTCACATTTCATCCTTTATAAAATATGATTTGCTAGACACATGGTAATAGACCTAATAGATGAAAACACCCAAGAAAGCGAAATCATAAAAGAACACAATCGCGCTCACCGGAACAGTAAAGAAAATAAAATCGAATTGCTTCAGAAATTTTACTTCCCCAAAATGCAAGAGAAAGTTCGGAAAATAACAGACATTTGTAAAATTTGTAAGGAGCAGAAATACGATAGGCACCCCAACAAAATTATATTGCAACCAACTCCCATTCCTCAATACCCCGGACAAATCCTTCATCTAGATCTATACTTTACCGACAAGAAAATCATACTAACATATAAAACAACCTCTCAGAGAACTCATACTATCTTTCGGAGTTCCAGAATTTATTGTTGTCGACAATGAAAAATCCTTGAGTTCCAATTCGATTCTTTTTATGGTCGAAAACTTCTTCAACATCAAAGTTTTTAAAGCACTTCCATACGTAAGCTCGGTGAACGGCCACATTGAAAGGTTTCATTCAACCCTTACAGAACTTATACGCTGCATTAGAGCTGAAAAAACTTTTAATACATTCTCTGAAGTATTGGACAAATCAATCTATGAATACAATAGATCAGTTCATACCACAACCAAGAAAAAACACATATATATATTTTTTGCAAGAAATAAAATAAGCAATCCTGAACAACTACAAGAAGAAAGACAACTTGTAGCTCAAGCAATTAAAGGCAAGCAAACCGCTGACCTTGATTACCATAATAAGAAAAGAAAAGCTTTCAAAAACTATGCAGTAGGTGATGAAATTTATGTAAAAAATCAATAAAAGATTAGGAAACAAACTTTCAGCAAAATATAGGAAAGAAATTGTAGCAATTAATAAAAACTCAACGATAGTGACCCAATATGGAAAAACTGTTCATAAGAGTTTAATCAAAAATCAAAATTCTTCCTTATAGGTTGTTATTACCGCTATGCGCAGCGGATAGGCAAATATTGGATTACACAAAATCCCAATTAATCAAGATAAATAACGGAACATCTAAAATACAGACTGGGAATTTTAAAATCATACATATAATCAACACCGAACATTATGAGGAACTAACCAGGAATATAGAAAAGGCACTGACAGAAACCACACAAACCCATCCACTTTATCCTTATGTTACCCACGAAATAAGTAAAATAAAAATGTACCTGGCAGGACTGAGAGTTGATAATAAAAAACAAAAGAGGTCATTAGACTTCTTAGGAACCGCATGGAAGTGGGTCGCAGGTAGCCCTGATCACCACGATTATGAAATTCTAACCGAAAAAATGAATAACGTTCTTAAAAGCAACAATAAGCAAATGATTATAAATCGTATAACTATAGGAAAAATCAATGAACTTACTAATATAACAAATAAAATCTTTAATACTGTAAGAAAAGAAATTTAAAACAAAAATACAGAAATATTAATATTTAAGTATGAATTAGACCTTATTAAAGACGAATTAGTAAACATTGCCTACGCTATTCATTGGGCAAAAGTAAATGTAATTAACTCATTCATATTATCCAATTCTGAAATTAACATAACGGAACATTTCTTTAAAGAGCAAAACATTCCTTTTATAAATATTGACGAAGCACTCGATTTTTGTACCATTAAAATTGCTTCTAATGGAGAGAACATTATTTACATAATTAACATTCCCACAACAGATTCAGAGATTTGTAATATGATCATTGTAAAAACAGTTAAACTTGGTTTAAAAATAAATGAAATCCCTTTCGAAAAAATTTTACAGTGTAAAATAAGATAAATATATGGTATAAGACAAAATTGTTTAGTACTAAGCGAACATTCTATTTGTAATGAAAAAAATATTGTAGATATAAGTAACTCGTCATGTATTCCCAACCTATTGAAAAGTAAAATACCAACATGTACCACTATTGACAGCAGAAACACGCCATCTATCGAAGAAATCTCAGACGGCATAATACTTTTGAACCAGTTCAATGGATCAGTCATCATCAATAACGATACCCTCCAGCTAGAAGGAACATACATCATCAAACATTCGAACACCACCCTTATTGTAAACGAAAAGATTTTCAAAACAAACGAGATTACCAAACATCAACCTTTACCAGCTTTGTTGCAACCCAGATCATCAGTACAGGAATTCAGAGAAATACTTTCCCTGGAAATGATTAAAGAACTACAGGTTAATGGCACTGAAAAGATTGACCTGCTTGAAAGAAAGAACTCTGTTCACACGGGAATCAACATACTTATGGTAGTAATACTCTGCATAACGGTGACAGCTTTCCTATGCTGCAAATCTAGAAGAAAGGACAAAAACGGGAAGCCTATGAACCATCCTGAAAGAACAACATCCGTTACAATTGGGTTTGAAGACCTACCAAGCCTCATAAGACCAGCAACATCAAACGAGGGCGTTCGAACTTAAGCGGGGAGGAGTTAACACCACGAATGTAAATGCACATTCGGAAAACATCATTCCCACGACACGAGTCACATAACAACATCGTGCAACGTAGAGTACGTGAGGGAATGTGCTGACGCGGCGTCTCGAGCACCTGAGCCGTGTGAGATAGGTTGGGGAAAATAGGTTTCTTTAAGATCAAAAATATTGTAATAAGTTATAATTGGGAACTATAATAAAGAGGTTTATCCTCCAAAAATAATTTTTTTATCTTATTAAAACTTAGTAAAGTTTAATTTATATTTTAAATTTTAATCGACGATGTGACCGAGCAAGGGAACAAGTACGAGCGCACCAGTCGAGTCATTAATCTCGCAATTTATTTTGGAGTGCGAGCGAAATCAAAAGAAAATTACGCAAAGTATGAAAATCGGCTGAACTTTGAATCGTTGAACCCCCCATGACCACATCCTGGATCCGCCACTGCCTAAAACTAATGAAAAAGGGGAATATGAAATTATTCAAAAATTGTTTTACAATGGATTCATTAATTAATGTAAATATATAACCAATTAATAGAGGATAAATTTATTCGATGGAAAAACGCAATTACAAACTAAAAATTTTAATAAATTGACATTAATTTAGAAAACAAAAACAAGAAAAGCATTACAATCATAGTTGTATGTATTATTTTACTACAAATTTTAAACAAGTTTTGTAACATTTAAATGAAACAAACAAATAATAAATAACAAATAAATAAATTAATAAATAAATAAAAAATAACAATTTAATAAAAGTAAAATGCAAAAATAATTATATAAATCATAAATAAAGAAATAAAAATATAAATAAATAAATAAATAAATAAATGAATAAATAAATATGTAAATAAATAAATAAATTAATTAATTAATAAATAAATTAATAAATACAAAATAAATATTAAGTTATATTTGTATGTTGGCTTATGAGGATATTTTCAGAAAGCTCAAATCTATTCAAAATTGAAGTAGTTAATTTTTGAATTCTTTCCGAAATCAACTCAGCATTCGCCTTTTTATGTAGATCGTAGGTCGAATGATGCCATTGAAAGTCAATCATTATTTTTAAAAGTTTGTTTTGAGAAATTTGAATCCTTTTTATGTGACATTTAGTATGTATATTTTTTCAACCATACAAAAGGATTGCCTGAAAAATGACTTTGAATAATTAATTTGTTTTCAATCAAATAAGGTGCCCTTGAAATAAGAGGTATGTACATGACCTTGGTGAATTGGAAAGAAGGATTTTTACTTGGAAAACAACTTTTGATATATAGTTGCTTAGGATAGTGTAAGCCCTTAACATAATAGCTAATATGCTTCATTAAGTAATTAAACGTAATGATGAATGTTTGTTATTTTTGGCTTCATAATCATCATCGGTGCAACAACCGGGATCCTTTTCGGACTTCATCTTCTTCAAGTTCTTCCATACTCCCCGATCCCTGGCTGACGACAACCAGTTTCGCACCCCAACAGTTCAGGAGTCCTAATCTACGCCATCCTACTAAAGTAAGCAAGGTTTTCCAACAACATCAGAAAGAAGTTTACTTGATGCCACACCATCCGTCATATAAGCGTTATGTAAAAGCTTATTTTTCTCAAAAACGGCTCCAAGAATTTTTATGAAAAAAATCCGTGTACTACTTTAGATAAGCATTATATTTTGGCGAAAAAAAAAATAATAATAAATTTAATTTTAATTTTTCTTCTACTTTCTCGAAAACTGGTGATCCGATTACTATCAAAATTGATATTCAAGGTTAGCCTAAGTAACACGACACAAGGACACAACGCAGGCCCATGCAGCCAAAAAAGAGGCATATAAAGTGGCACTGCAAAGGAAGACGAGAATTGCTTGCGAGCTCTACGAGCAGAAAAGACGGAAAGAACAACGGCTTCTCCAAAAGAACAAGAGAGAGTATGAGAAGCGCGCGATCGAAGATATTGAGAGATGCTGCTCCAGGAACAACGTGCGGAAGTTTTACCAACAGGTAAAAAGAACGTGCCAAGGAAAAAAAACCAGCATAGAAGCCTGTAGAGATAGGAATGGAAACCTCGTAGTAGAGTCACAGTCGGTGCTGTGTACATGGAAGGACCATTTCTGCAGACTGTTAAACAGCGATGAAGACCAAAATCCCGCTGTCAGGCAGAATGAACCATTCAACAAGGACGATGACAGACAAAACTTCCGTCCACCTGACCAAATTGAGGTGAGGATAGCAATATCTAAACTAAAAAACAACAAACCTGCTGGACCCGACGGACTACCCGCCGAACTTTTTAAAGCGGCCGGAGATGACCTGGTGGAGTGCATACCAACTCATCTCTAAAGTTTGGTCAGAAGAAAGTATGCCTGATGAATGGAACCTCAGCATCGTTTGCCCGATGCACAAGAAAGGAGACCCTCTAAACTGCGGCTACTCCTATCTAGTCTTTAAGTCTCCTATGTGAAAGCCTGAAATCTTTCGTCAGCAACCTGATTGACCCCTTTCAGTGTGGTTTCAGACCAGGAAAGTCCACAATCGATCCAATGTTCACGCTACGGCAGATCCTGGAAACTACCCAAGAAATTCAAATCGATACCCAGCATCTCTTTATCGATTTTAAGGCCACGTACATCCCCACAAAACTCGTCCGACTATGCAGGATGACGATGGAGAACTCTCGCTGCTCCGTCAAGGATGGTACTGACCTCACAGAAGCTTTTGACGTCAGAAAAGGATTCCGACAAGGTGATGCGCTATCGTGCGATTTCTTCAACTTAATACTTGAAAAAATTATAAGAAACTCGCAAGTCAATTGTAGTGGGACAATTTTTTCAGGTCTGTGCAATTGTTAGCATACGCTGATGACATAGACATCATTGGCAGAACTCGAGCGTCACTGGAACGTTTGCTAGCATTGAAGCTGAAGCGGCTAAGATGGGACTGGCAGTCAATGAGGCCAACACGAATTACCTACTGTCCACAAAAAGGGACGCACAACAAGGGTGGATTGGACAAAACATCACAATAGGCAGGTACAACTTTGAGGTAGTTAGGGATTTTGTGTACATCGGATCCGCTTTAACATCTAACAACAACATCTCGTCAGAAATAAAGCGAAGAATTATTACTCTTCCCAATCGCTGTTTCTATGGGTTAGGAAATCAGTTGAGTAGCAAAGCCCTCTCACGAAAGACGAAGGAGACTCTGTATAAGACCCTAATCATCCCAGTCCTGCTCTATGGCGCCGAGGCATAGACTCTATCTAAAGCGGATGAAGATATCCTTAGTCGTTTCGAGCGTAAGATTCTTCGGAGGATTTTCGGCCCTATCTGCGTTAACGGGCTTTGGAGGAGAAGGTTCAACCAAGAACAATACAAGCTGAACAGCGACATTGACCTGGTCAAAAAATACGCATATCACGTTTAAGGTGGGTAGGTCATGTAGAGCGAATGGACAACAATGCTCCGGCTCACAGGATCTTCGATTCCATCCCAGAGGGTAGACGCAGTCAAGGAAGACCTCAAGTCGAGCACGACTTCAACCAACTTGGAGTGCGAATCTGGAGGCAGCTAGCCAAAGACCGAGCTAGCTGGAGAGGCATGTTGGTTGAGGCCCATGTTCGTCCCGATCTGTAGCGCTCCCTAAGTGTTGCGGGGTAGATTTAAAGGGTGTCAAAAGTTTAAATGCACAATCATAATTACAACAAAAATTAACCATAATTTGAGTTTAACAGAAAAAATAATGGAAAATCTGCAGTTTTTGAAATTTTTTAGGGAAATTTGAAAAAATACCTTTTTTCGTATTTTTTTGTATGCTCTATAAAATATGTCTGATCGTTTTTAACGTAGGACGTAAGCAAAAAATGTTATTAATGCAAAACCAAAAAAAGGCCGAAAAGTTTACAGCTTCACCCCTGCCACATTCTTTGAAGAGGGCCCCCGAGGTCCATCTTTTAACATTATCCCAAAGTTTTATTAAGTTCCGAACTTTGTTATCCTAAACCGGTTTTTTACGACCTGACGACTACTATTTGAAGAACTTCGGGCCCTCGAAAAACAACGGGTCCGAGGCTAATCCACCGATACCCCATCCTCCTCTCTCTCAGCGACCATTTCAAGACGAGACTTATGACTCGCACTATCAAAAAGTTATCAGATCTCATGTAGAGCCAAGCTTCTACCTCTACACGCCCTAACTTTACAAAGCCTAACTTCGTAAACTCTACCCTTAGTCAAAATATATGGCTTGGTCATTTCGTTACATTCACATTGGCGTACGGTGAAAAAATTATTCACTGCTCGTTACTTTTCCGTTTTACAATAATTCTTGTAGTTACGAAACGGCTAATCCACATATTTTGATTAAAGTATAGATTACTATTTCAGCTTTCTAGGAGATGCTTATTCCACATATATTCCACTAGATAACTAAACCGTGGAATAAGAGTTAAGCTACAGATAAAAGTTTTTCATTAATAAAAACAAAATGTGTACGTGACGTTTGCCAAAAATACCTTAAGAAAATCTACTACAATAAGTAACCCGCATCTTCAGTAACATGAGATTTTCACAAAGTTTTTCAAACAAGGATTTTTTTTTGTACGAAAAAAAAAACTATAAAAAGGCTCACAATATTTAACGCACATAATAATTTATTTCTGAACAAATTTGACACTCTTGTTCATATACCATCACTAAACTACCTTCTTCGGTGGTTTAACTTAGTAAACGTTGCTGGCCAGAAACTTTGTTTAATTGATAAAATTTTGCACTTAGTCCACGGAACAATGCCTAACCCTTCGCTATTCCAGGTTTATTAATTTGGCTATATATAGTCCGTTATTGACAACATATCCCGATAATTTTGTTTACCTGGTAAAATCTAAACCCAAATTATGAGGGCTCAAAAACCGACGAAGGGCTTTGAGAAAAAGGTAGGTAGTGCCCTGGCGTATCGCTTGGCTCGTCTTCGTCTTGGCGAGGGTACTACCGTTCCACCAGATATAAAGGAAAGGTCTTCACTATAGGAATACTTGAAAAAACACCAAACAATGGTTTTTTCCACAGAGAAGCACAGAACACATTTATTGCTTTGCTATAAATATATAAATGAAAAATTAAAAAAATGTTTGATTTTTTTTTTTTTTATATTTATATATTTTTATATTATATATATATATGTATTTTTATTTTTTCATTTGCGATGCGTTTCGAAAACTTAGTTATCATCAACAGGCGGGCGCGGATATAATATTGCGACTTTTTATGGTTTTTTTGTGTTTTCCTTTGTTTGCATTCCTTTTCTTTGTTTCTTTGTTTATGTATTTGTCTCTCTTCTTCTTTTTTTTATTGGTTGTAAGGGCCGTGTCAAAAAGTGCGTTTGGTTTTAAGACTAGTTTATCGTTGAGCAACTCGTCCCGTTCTGTCTTATTAGATTTGTAAATTTCGTATTCTGTGTGTCTATTAGTCTCCCTCTTTGGCTCCCTTTTTGGCCTTTATATCTGTGGTTGTAGGTTTTCTATATATTTTGTATTTTTAATCGTCATTGCTCTCTCTTATGTTTAAGTCAAGGAACTTGAGTTGCATCTTTGCCAAAAAGACTACTACCTGCCAAGGAGACTACTACGAAATTTACAAATCCAATAAGACAGAACAGGACAAGTCAAACGCACTTTTTGACACTCCTTGTTCAACGCCATCAACTCCAACTACAACATCAAGGTTATCAATTGACAAAATGAAAAATAAAAAAACATTTCAGTCGATCGATTTTGACTTTTATTAACTTGATTCATATTTAATAGTATTTTTGTTCCTGTTTTATACCAAAATAATTACGTTATTATAAAAACTTTTTTTTGTAGATCCGTCAAAGTTATAGCCTTAAAAATGGACATTTTCACAATTTTCAAAAGGATTAAGGCAAATTAAAACCAAATAAAAGATTTATACACATCGTTTTTTACTTGCGGTTATAGGGACTATAAGGCAAGTTTAGGATTCGTGAATATAAAAATATTGACATAGCAATCAAACATGACCTTACGATCATCAAGCCTAAAAAAGTCATTGACAAAAAATGTCCGTCTGTCTTTCTGTCTGTCAAGCGATTGCGTTCAAATTTGGTATGTTTTTATCTCTTGCCATTTCTCAGAGAGGAAATTAAATTTTTACCGATTAAGGAAAATCTTATTTTCTCGAAAACGGCTCCAACGATTTTGATGAAATTAGAACCAAGTTTACCGGAAAAGTCTATTAACGTTTTTTTTTTAATTTTCGACTTTGTCGGTAGCAGATAAATGGATTTCAATAAAATTTTATATTTGAGAAGATCCAAGTAATCAAATTAATTCTGCATATCAAAATCTTAAATAACTTTTGTTCTAATTAAAATTTATTTTTGAATTTTTTTGTTTTGAAAAATCATTATTTTTAATACTAATCAAAAAAAATTATTTTAAATTTTCCACAATCGATCCAATGTTCACGCTACGGCAGATCCTGGAAACTACCCAAGAAATTCAAATCGATACCCAGCATCTCTTTATCGATTTTAAGGCCACGTACATCCCCACAAAACTCGTCCGACTATGCAGGATGACGATGGAGAACTCTCGCTGCTCCGTCAAGGATGGTACTGACCTCACAGAAGCTTTTGACGTCAGAAAAGGATTCCGACAAGGTGATGCGCTATCGTGCGATTTCTTCAACTTAATACTTGAAAAAATTATAAGAAACTCGCAAGTCAATTGTAGTGGGACAATTTTTTCAGGTCTGTGCAATTGTTAGCATACGCTGATGACATAGACATCATTGGCAGAACTCGAGCGTCACTGGAACGTTTGCTAGCATTGAAGCTGAAGCGGCTAAGATGGGACTGGCAGTCAATGAGGCCAACACGAATTACCTACTGTCCACAAAAAGGGACGCACAACAAGGGTGGATTGGACAAAACATCACAATAGGCAGGTACAACTTTGAGGTAGTTAGGGATTTTGTGTACATCGGATCCGCTTTAACATCTAACAACAACATCTCGTCAGAAATAAAGCGAAGAATTATTACTCTTCCCAATCGCTGTTTCTATGGGTTAGGAAATCAGTTGAGTAGCAAAGCCCTCTCACGAAAGACGAAGGAGACTCTGTATAAGACCCTAATCATCCCAGTCCTGCTCTATGGCGCCGAGGCATAGACTCTATCTAAAGCGGATGAAGATATCCTTAGTCGTTTCGAGCGTAAGATTCTTCGGAGGATTTTCGGCCCTATCTGCGTTAACGGGCTTTGGAGGAGAAGGTTCAACCAAGAACAATACAAGCTGAACAGCGACATTGACCTGGTCAAAAAATACGCATATCACGTTTAAGGTGGGTAGGTCATGTAGAGCGAATGGACAACAATGCTCCGGCTCACAGGATCTTCGATTCCATCCCAGAGGGTAGACGCAGTCAAGGAAGACCTCAAGTCGAGCACGACTTCAACCAACTTGGAGTGCGAATCTGGAGGCAGCTAGCCAAAGACCGAGCTAGCTGGAGAGGCATGTTGGTTGAGGCCAATGTTCGTCCCGATCTGTAGCGCTCCCTAAGTGTTGCGGGGTAGATTTAAAGGGTGTCGAAAGTTTAAATGCACATTCATAATTACAACAAAAATTAACCATAATTTGAGTTTAACAGAAAAAATAATGGAAAATCTGCAGTTTTTGAAATTTTTTAGGGAAATTTGAAAAAATACCTTTTTTCGTATTTTTTTGTATGCTCTATAAAATATGTCTGATCGTTTTTAACGTAGGACGTAAGCAAAAAATGTTATTAATGCAAAACCAAAAAAAGGCCGAAAAGTTTACAGCTTCACCCCTGCCACATTCTTTGAAGAGGGCCCCCGAGGTCCATCTTTTAACATTATCCCAAAGTTTTATTAAGTTCCGAACTTTGTTATCCTAAACCGGTTTTTTACGACCTGACGACTACTATTTGAAGAACTTCGGGCCCTCGAAAAACAACGGGTCCGAGGCTAATCCACCGATACCCCATCCTCCTCTCTCTCAGCGACCATTTCAAGACGAGACTTATGACTCGCACTATCAAAAAGTTATCAGATCTCATGTAGAGCCAAGCTTCTACCTCTACACGCCCTAACTTTACAAAGCCTAACTTCGTAAACTCTACCCTTAGTCAAAATATATGGCTTGGTCATTTCGTTACATTCACATTGGCGTACGGTGAAAAAATTATTCACTGCTCGTTACTTTTCCGTTTTACAATAATTCTTGTAGTTACGAAACGGCTAATCCACATATTTTGATTAAAGTATAGATTACTATTTCAGCTTTCTAGGAGATGCTTATTCCACATATATTCCACTAGATAACTAAACCGTGGAATAAGAGTTAAGCTACAGATAAAAGTTTTTCATTAATAAAAACAAAATGTGTACGTGACGTTTGCCAAAAATACCTTAAGAAAATCTACTACAATAAGTAACCCGCATCTTCAGTAACATGAGATTTTCACAAAGTTTTTCAAACAAGGATTTTTTTTTGTACGAAAAAAAAAACTATAAAAAGGCTCACAATATTTAACGCACATAATAATTTATTTCTGAACAAATTTGACACTCTTGTTCATATACCATCACTAAACTACCTTCTTCGGTGGTTTAACTTAGTAAACGTCGCTGGCCAGAAACTTTGTTTAATTGATAAAATTTTGCACTTAGTCCACGGAACAATGCCTAACCCTTCGCTATTCCAGGTTTATTAATTTGGCTATATATAGTCCGTTATTGACAACATATCCCGATAATTTTGTTTACCTGGTAAAATCTAAACCCAAATTATGAGGGCTCAAAAACCGACGAAGGGCTTCGAGAAAAAGGTAGGTAGTGCCCTGGCGCTTCGCTTGGCTCGTCTTCGTCTTGGCGAGGGTACTACCGTTCCACCAGATATAAAGGAAAGGTCTTCACTATAGGAATACTTGAAAAAACACCAAACAATGTTTTTTTCCACAGAGAAGCACAGAACACATTTATTGCTTTGCTATAAATATATAAATGAAAAATTAAAAAAATGTTTGATTTTTTTTTTTTTATATTTATATATTTTTATATTATATATATATATGTATTTTTATTTTTTCATTTGCGATGCGTTTCGAAAACTTAGTTATCATCAACAGGCGGGCGCGGATATAATATTGCGACTTTTTATGGTTTTTTTGTGTTTTCCTTTGTTTGCATTCCTTTTCTTTGTTTCTTTGTTTATGTATTTGTCTCTCTTCTTCTTTTTTTTATTGGTTGTAAGGGCCGTGTCAAAAAGTGCGTTTGGTTTTAAGACTAGTTTATCGTTGAGCAACTCGTCCCGTTCTGTCTTATTAGATTTGTAAATTTCGTATTCTGTGTGTCTATTAGTCTCCCTCTTTGGCTCCCTTTTTGGCCTTTATATCTGTGGTTGTAGGTTTTCTATATATTTTGTATTTTTAATCGTCATTGCTCTCTCTTATGTTTAAGTCAAGGAACTTGAGTTGCATCTTTGCCAAAAAGACTACTACCTGCCAAGGAGACTACTACGAAATTTACAAATCCAATAAGACAGAACAGGACAAGTCAAACGCACTTTTTGACACTCCTTGTTCAACGCCATCAACTCCAACTACAACATCAAGGTTATCAATTGACAAAATGAAAAATAAAAAAACATTTCAGTCGATCGATTTTGACTTTTATTAACTTGATTCATATTTAATAGTATTTTTGTTCCTGTTTTATACCAAAATAATTACGTTATTATAAAAACTTTTTTTTGTAGATCCGTCAAAGTTATAGCCTTAAAAATGGACATTTTCACAATTTTCAAAAGGATTAAGGCAAATTAAAACCAAATAAAAGATTTATACACATCGTTTTTTACTTGCGGTTATAGGGACTATAAGGCAAGTTTAGGATTCGTGAATATAAAAATATTGACATAGCAATCAAACATGACCTTACGATCATCAAGCCTAAAAAAGTCATTGACAAAAAATGTCCGTCTGTCTTTCTGTCTGTCAAGCGATTGCGTTCAAATTTGGTATGTGTTTATCTCTTGCCATTTCTCAGAGAGGAAATTAAATTTTTAACGATTAAGGAAAATCTTATTTTCTCGAAAACGGCTCCAACGATTTTGATGAAATTAGAACCAAATTTACCGGAAAAGTCTATTAACGTTTTTTTTTTTAATTTTCGACTTTGTCGGTAGCAGATAAATGGATTTCAATAAAATTTTATATTTGAGAAGATCCAAGTAATCAAATTAATTCTGCATATCAAAATCTTAAATAACTTTTGTTCTAATTAAAATTTATTTTTGAATTTTTTGTTTTGAAAAATCATTATTTTTAATACTAATCAAAAAAAATTATTTTAAATTTTATAATCACATGTATATTAATAAACTCTAAAAAACTGCATACCAAAATTAAAAAAAAAATGTTTCAAAAAACTAAAAATATTATACAAGACGTCTGATGGCTTACTCCATTATTACTAAAAACCGTTAGGGTTGTGGTTTTGACACTATTTATAAGATTGTTTCGATGAAAGATCTTGCCTTCTAATATAATTAAGCACATAAAAGCAAGTACGTGCGACCCAGTCGTGCCCATTTTTTTTAATTTGTTATTGAGATAAACTTTCAGTTATTTATGATTGATTCCCCACAAATAAACTCTACAACTGTCAGATATTAACATTGATCAGAATATTTTTAATGTGAATCATGTTGAGGATACTTTTTTTAAACACGTAAAAGAGATTACTTTAAATTACTCAGCAATTTAATAACGACTACAAGAGAATAATAACTTTATTTAAATAAATTTATTCAGCGATTAGCTACTGCGGAATGTGCTATTAAGCCGCTTAATTTTATCTCGGATTAAAAACCCAATTAAATTAAAATCCAAAAAATGCTATCTATAAATACTCTTTGATAAAATTCAGAATTCAGGCAACAGATATGTCCTTGACGAGCTCAACCTACAATGTTCGCTCTAATTGTTTTGTGTTTCTAACAATCGTTAACCGTTCTGATGACATTACTAAACTATCGAAATGCATAAATCATTACAACAACCCAATAATTTGCCAGACCTTGGGTTTAGGGCTTTCCCGCGGCGAGTAATGTCTTTTTTCATTAAAAGTGCTTCCCAGAAGGATAATCAATTTCTTGCAGAGCATCTCATTTTTGCATCACCAGTGGATGGGGATGGTGGTGGTAGCGTGGAGTGCCACAGACGGTAGTTGCAGTTTAAGAACTTTGACTGTGGAGTAATTATGAAGTTTTAAAACGATAATTATAATTAAATTATCAAACTGTATTCCCAAAGGATTAGAAGTTAAGAAGAGTGTCAACTTAAGTTGTAGAGAAACAGAAGAAGAAATATATGTAGGGATAACGAATTGCAGCATATAATAACTATTTAGCTTAAAGTGCAAGCTATTTAAAGTATTTAGTTTAGTTTAGTTTATTTATTGAATGCATACACAGTTAGAATCAAATCTTATAAATTAATGTTCTGATGGTATTTACGTTTTAATAAATGGACAAAAAGCTAAAACTAATAATAACATCGAAAATCGAGCCGCGTAAAGCATTCCAATTCGTGTAGTGCGGCTAAAGAATGAGTCTCTATACTTAACAGTGCGTCCGAAATTACGCTCAAGGGTTAATCTATGAGCATTCCTAGCGGTACGAGCATTACGGGGAAAACAAATAAGGGGAGAAATGCATATGGCTATTTCGCTGCAGCATTGTTTATAAAAAAAGAAAGAATGAGAAGAGACAGGATACATTTCGACGATGTTCTAGTGAATCAAATTTTTCTGTTATATCCTTATCGCCTATCAGTTTCAATGCATTTTTCTGAATTCTATCCAGGAAAGGCAAGTGAATAACAGGGGCACCTGCCCAAATATGAGAATTGTACTCAAGCTTCTGGCGAATGTACGCCCTATAAATCGTAGCCAGATCTAACAGGGAGAAGTATTACTTGCATCGTCTAAGAAAACCTAAAAATTTCGCATCTTGTCTTAGACAAGAGATCAATGATAAAAATAAGGAAGATAGAACGGAGCCTTGGGGCAAATCAGCATTTATTTTGAGACAGACAGGACGCCATCGAAAACAACGCGAATTGAACGTTCCGAAAGGTAATTTCTAATCCATCGAATAAGAGGTTCGCCTATTCCAAATGCACGCTTTTTCGATAAGAGAGCTTGATGCCAAACTCTGTCAAATGCTTTTGAAATATCAAGTGCAATAATCTTACTTTCTTTAAAAAAGATTGATTCCGTGACCTTGGAAAGAAGGGGTGAAAGTGCAATTGGTCGTTTCTTAGAGGGAGATGAAGATACGCCTTTTGTAGGTATGGACTGGACAAATGCAGTTTTCCATCCTCTTGGATAGAGACCTGTAAAATACGATAGATGGAAAAGCTTATACAGTGGTTTTGCCAGCGTAGAAGCACACCTCTTCAGAACTATAGGGGACAAATTATCCAGAACAGCGAAATTTGTAAATATCGAGATCCTTAGGAACTCTTGCAACTCCAAATACCTATGTCAGTAATGATAGGAAGAAAATTTAAAAAGTTATGCATTTCGAAGATAACATCAAAGCTCTCAACAAAACTGTGCTTCGCCACTTGTTATTTTTATTTTTCTTGGAAGTAGATTCCACAGACATATAGCATTGATGAAGAATTGTTGCTCTGAGGTCCGAAAACTCAACTTTATGTCAACAGCCTTGGCTCCGATAAAGCATCGCTTACCAGCGAAATCAAGCATCGTTGCGCGTGGTTAATGGAAAGATGAGGGATTGTCCGAAAACCAACTGCGTGCTGTTGACATGTGTTATGTGTTTTCTGTTTTGTGTTTTCTCAATAACTTCTGTTCTGTCCTGTATCAATGTCGTCTTGTGTGTTGTCTTGTTATTGTCTGAGCCGATGGCTTCAGTAACCAGTGCTCGTAAGTGTGTCTACTTCGGATATTTATCTAGAAGTAGCAGAGTAGATTAAAATGTAATGTAATGTAATGTAACTGAACTTTATTCTATTAAATAAACTACAAGGTTGTTGAGTTTGAATTATATTGTAAAGTATGAGAAGAATTCTATACCGAAAAAGATAATCAAGGGAAATATTATAGATTTGAAGCGAGAAATTTAATATGCGATCAAAACAACGGAGGCCAAATATGTAGCGTACTATATTATTATAGGCGACATTTATTTTTCTCCTGCTGGCAGCGCAACAGTTACAGTAGACTTTTTTTTTTGATTATTTTATTATATTCGTTAAAAGGTCTTATTACTAACTTATAACTTAAATAAATCATGTCGGCTGAACAACAAGGACGTACTTCAGATGACTCTACATTACAATATACAATGCTATATTTTTTGGTGTCTTCATATAGCTTCTTGTTTGGGTCATATTTTGGGTTTCGGTGTAGACCTGTACAGATACGGAGGATCTTCCTTTCCAAAACTTCGATCTTCTTCATATATGTTGGTGATATATTGAACTCAATTGGACAAGCGTACATCAGAACGGGACGGACAAGCTGTTTAAAGATGAGGAGCTTAGTATTTGTGCTTAGTCCGTTTCTTCTCCTAAGAAGCGGGTGGACCAAATGTATGGAGGAGTTAGCTCTCTTAAGAATAAATGAAGTGTGTTGAATTTGAAGCGGTTAGTGAAATTCACTCCAAGGTATTTTGCTATTATTTTTGTGCTTATCACTGTGTTGTCGGGTAGCTTGGTACTGATATTATCACAGAATGAAGCGAAACCTCTTCGACCTCTTATTGCTGTTGTTGGGTTTCTGAAGCAGATCAGCTCGCTCTTATCGCTATTTATTTTTAGTCCCCATTTAAGGCAGTAGTCCCATAAGTTTCTTATATGATCTTCAACTCTTCTGGCTGCGATTTCTGATGAAATGGATGTTGTATATGTTCAGGAGTCATCGGCATATACCTTCGTTTTCGTCCCTATGATGTTAGTAGGCTGGTCAGCTGGGTAAATGTTGAATATTACGGGGCCCAACTTGGAACCTAGTGGAACTCCAGCGCTGATCGTCTTTCTTCGTGCATATTCATTGTTTACCTTTACATAAAAGGATCTATGTATTAGAAATTTTTTGATTTCTTCTTTTAAAGAACTGAACGTCATCAGCATACATTTGAGTAGAACAGCCCGAGATCTTTTTTAGAAGTTCGTTGATACACAGCGAGAAAATAAGGGGACTCAACATTGAGCCCTAAGAAACTGCTCTAACTGTAGGGAGATAGCTTGAGGTTTTATTGTTTACGAGAGTCCGCTTGCTCTTTATCTATATCTATGGAAATATGTCTGTATTCGTTCGTGTTGTTCCTCTTTTGAATTGGCAAAATTTTAGCTTGTTTTCAAACTTTCGAGAAAACACCAATCAGTAATTACAACTGTATTAAATAAGTGCGTTAAGTAAGGCTAAATAACGGAAAATAGCCATGACGAAAACTGGGTGTATATTATCAATGCTAAGCGCATTCGATTTGATGGTAATTAAGCTTTCAAAAATTTCTGTGCTTTCCATACTAAAAAAATTCAAAAGTCGTATCTGAAAGAGAATCATTGATAGGTTCATGAAGCTCAAATAAAAAATGAAAGATGTATGGCCGGAAGCGAAACAAAGTTTTGACTAAGTACATCTACATGAATATTTTCCTTGCAATCAACGTTTTTTTTCCTTGCCCTAATTCCCAGATTTTGCCATATTTGGCGTTTATTTGATATGGTTCTTAGCTTTCTTCTATACATTTCAATTTTAACGGATCTTATTTTACTAGCAGCTTGGTTGCGATAATTTTGATGGTAAATCTGTAACCTATACCTTTTCCACATTTTGTAAGCTTGATCCCGTTGAAATAAGAGCAGTCGAATTTCATTAGTAAACCATGGACAATAGTTTAAATTTCTAATTTTGCTTGGAACGTGGCTGTTAAACAGATTTAAAATATTAGAATTACATATTCCATTTGATCATTGGAAGAAGTTAAAAAAAATTATTCTGAATATCTTGTTCCAAACAAAAGAAATTTACTCTGCTAAAACCTCGGCACTCATATGCGTTTTCAAGGCTGTTCATCCTAAAATCGAAAGCTATGTTAATGATTTCGTGTTTTAAGAAGCTGGGGCTAACAATTGAATCGGTCATTTAAAAAACCTCAAAAGTCACTCAATTAGAATTTTTCAACAATAAGAAAACCGTTTCATACATAAACAAGTGAGTTTTAAAGGACTTTTTTATGCTTAAATTAGAATGCTAAACCAGAATGCTATCCTGAACTTGTCTTAAATTGTCTATTTTTTTTATTATTGACTAGCTTACCCATACGGGGTTGCTCAGGTATACCATACATTTCCGAAAAAATCAAGCCGGTGGGTCGCCACCTAGTAATCAAAACAGACTTTGTTACTTCTTACAAAATAAGCTATCTGCTTGTGAAACGACCTGGCCCGACACCAACGGGTGATTCAAATAGCTTTATAGTTGCACCTTACAACATCAGCAATCTGGCAGTGAAAGTCCCGTCATAATCGGTGCAGCCGTTCCCGATATTACATGGAGCAGACAGATAGAAAGACATACAGACCGGAAAAAATTAAAAAATTGTGTATTTGTTATAAGTATACTTATTTAATTTCATATGAATCTAGTAAAAAGCTGTTAATTTAATATTAAAAACAGACACTTCATTTTTATTTGTGTATTAATGGGCGTTGGCTGATCTTAGTGAAAGAAGTTGTAAAGTTTTTTTATTGATAAGAATGAAGGTTTAATCAATCCATCAATATATTCCTCGGCTTTATAGTACCTTTTCTATCTCAATCATACTGAAAACTCATGTAGAAGGGGCGAATGAATTTTTCCGTTTTTTTGGGACTTTTTTCGATAAGATTTTGTTGTCAAACATTTTTTTGTACAACTTTTGCCACTATTTCTTAAATTCCAAAACATCTTCAGTTTTTAGCTCTATGACTCAGACTCAGTCATAAACTACTCCCGCAATTTAGTAGTACATGCAAAAACCTCTCAAGTCACTGACGAATGTTGTTTATGCAATAAACGTATCAACTTACGTGGAACCATTTTCAGCAAAAAAGCAACTTGGAAAAAATGTGACTTAACCCTCTACTGCATACAACGTTATATATGGCTTTTTGTTTTTAACTTCCAGATTTTTGACCGAAATAAAAAATTCAAAAAAACGACGGTTACTAGATTGCATTTGCCGTTAATGGTAGCTAAGAAGCATGTTTTGTTTTGTCTCTTTTTTTTTTAACTGCGATTTCCTCATTTTAATTTATCAGTGTTCGTGGTCACGTGCTGTTGGAAAATTCACTAAAATAAACAGTTTTTTCAGAAGTTACAAGTAAAAGTTGTTGCAAATATATTTTTTTTACGAAATACATAACCTGGTAAGTAATTTCTGAGATTTTATTTTCGAATTCGTACATGCACTGCCTAGAAAATGTACATTTTATCAAACAGCCATATATGGCTGCCTATGCATTTACGAGAATATAGGTTAAATATCGTCATGCCATATTTGGCTTCTTATGCAGTAAAGAAAAAAATAATAATTATGGTTTTGTCAAATAGGTGACCTTATAATGGCATCATCGAGGTTCGTTTTGCCAACAAAAACCTTTTATTCAATTCCCCGTGAAGGCTCGGATAGTGAAGAAGAAATACCAGAGTCAGATTACGAAGCAGAAATGAATCGATCCTCGGTATCTGAAACCATTGACTTTGATTCTCAAGATGAGGAGCCAAAAAGTAAATTACACCAGAAGAAAATAATCTGGAGGGATACAAATCTTGGTACGTACAAAGAAGAAGATTTCCCATTTTTAAGAAACAGTGAACTGCCAGAAGCAATGTCGCAGTTTGAAACTCCAGCTGAGTTTTTTTCATTTTTGTTTACCGAAGATTTGATTCAATGATGAATCGAACTGGAAAGCTTTGCAGGACAATATAAATAAACCGGCCAATATAACGGTAAAAGAAATGGAGACATTTATTGGTATTTGCCTGTTCATGTCATTAGTGAAATTACCTTCAACAAGAGGATATTGGAGCTCCGAAATTGGTCAATGTTTTGTTTACGAGGCAATGACGTGCAACAGATGGGAAGACATAAAGCGACATCTCCACTTTGCGGATAACGACAAGTTTATAAAGCGTTGTTTGCCCGGATATGATAAACTTTTTAAAGTTAGGCCTCTTCTTAGCAAAATTAGAGATCGGCTTCTTCTTATTCCAAACGAAGAATTTCTTGCAGTAGTCGAGCAAACGATTCCAACGAAATGCCAGCACGAACTTATACAGTATAACCCAAAGAATCTGGTTTTAAGTGGGGTGTCGGGGTTCATACTTTATAATTTTTGTTACTCATTATATGTAAGTATTGAAGTATCAAAATAAAAATATTTGAATAAAGTAATCAATAAAAACACAAACCAAACGTTTGGTAAAAAAAATCGTTGCTGCATAAGACGCCATATATGGCAAGGATGTTTGAAGTGGAAAAAATACTGTCTGCATATAACGCCATATATGGCAACTTTTTTTTTTTGAAAACTGACGTACTTTAAAAAAAAATTATAAAAATCTTAAGCAGTGTTAAAAGTAAATCCGGCAAAAAAAATTTTTTTTTTAGTGGGTCATAATTCATGCGTTAGAGGGTTAAGAAGTTTTTGAAATGACTGGAGCAATTGGTGATAATGCAAACATCACTGTTATCACTTTCAAAGAAAACATCTAAAAGTGCTTGTGATCTACCAACAAAATGCGTGACAATAGTGGTGTTGACTGGATACAAATTAAATGTCATTTCCTCCACTAGAGAGTTATCAATGAAAATGTTGCTATTAAAGTCACCACGACGCAAAGAAATATTTTCCAAAATCGTAAGCAATGGAGTTAAAGCAACATCGTTATTAAATCTATATACAACGCCTATTATTAAAGTTAAGTACTGATGGCTTCAGCAGTGTTGTCTATAAAAAAATATTCAATCCGCACCACCCGCTTCAGACTTAGAGTTGAACTTTCAAGTTAAATCTTTGGGTACATACATTGCCACTACCCCACCTCTCCTCCCATAACTATCGGCGCGATATAATTTAAAATTTCCCAAGCTATACATTGCGTCATTAAATGTATCTAGATTCTAGAAACCAAGTTTCAAAAACACATATAATGTCGGTTTCAGAACTTCCAAACATATCCCTAAACTCATCAATGCTACAATATAAGCTTTGTGCGTTCAAATGACATACCCGAAGGCATGTTACTTGATTACTTAAAATTTTTACCATGGACCGCAGTATGCCATCTTCTACTGCCTATGAAAACTCCTCCAATATCAACTTGATCTCTTGATCAACTTGAAATTTTCTATAAAGAGTGGTTTCACCAGATTCAGGAACACGTAGTCACCTTCAAGAGATACATAAATATCTAATTAATAGATAAAAATACGAAATATAAGATGAAATGTAATGTAACACATGATATTTAATTAGAAATACAAATAAAATATAAAAAAACTAAATAGTTATTCTTTTATGATAATGATTCGCGAATAAAAATTTGGGAAGTTGATTCAAGTCCAATTCCCTTGAGACAGAGTTGCGTTTTATTGTCTTTAATGGTCTTGCAACCAATAGTTGATTTTAACTGTTTGTAAGTATTGTTTACCCACCTTGGTTTATCTATACTGAAACATTCTTCTAAAGGTTTTTGGATATTACTTGCAAACATCCAGGATATTTCACGACGCCACTGTTTTTAAAGATTCCTACTTAAGCATCAACATCAGCAATGAAGAAGAGGTATTTGTTTCAGGATTGAGGATTTTCTTTAAGCTCCTTAAAAACTTCTCAGTGGTTTCTTCCAATATTTTCTTCGTTGTAGCCGCAAATTCTTCTCATAAACATTCTCGTTCATTCTACCGCTGAAACTCCAGATCCATCATATCTCTCTGATACTGAGGCGTGTCTTGCATCGATCGCAACGTTGACGGTTTTTTGATCTGGGTATCGCCAAGTCCCTTTTTGTATATCGACATAAGGAAACCATGTGCTTGCAATGGTGACAATATGTGCCGCTGCAAAGTCAATTAGCCTAAGTCCGTTTTCTGACGTTGTGTGGTGTATGCTGTTTTCCGACAGTCCTACCAAAGATTTCCTCTTTACCTATTTTGGCGTTAAAATCGCCGAGTACGATCTTAACGTCGTATTTAGGGCATTAGGTTTTGTCGAGGAGCTCATAAAAGTCACAATTTGTGGCGTCATCTTTGTCCTCTGTGGGGGCGTGAGCGCATTTTAGGCTAATGTTAGCGAATTTAGCCTTAATACGGATTGTCACAACTCGCTCACTTACGTGTTGAAAGCCCAAGGCTTCCCATCGCACTTCCTGGATGGCAGTAATATCTGCTCTGTAGCAGTCTATGGCCTTCGCTAGTTGTTCGGCTGCACGGGGTCTGTTAAATGTTCTAACATTCCACATGCAGATCCGAAGGTCGTTTTCCTTAATTCCGTTTTCCGGGTCGTTAACCATTTAGTTCGTCCTTTTCCCAGGCTATTGGTCGCTTCGCAACTTTTTTATCCATGGCAGGGTTGTTAACTCAGTAACCCCCTTCGGGGATATGAGCGCTTCCGTTTGCCCAGTAAGGGCTCATCCGCCACCATCTCTATTTCAATGCCCTGACTTTCATTGAATTGTCCCAATGACCTTATCTAAATACGTCGAAGTAGCTCATTAGGCATTAGGGCATCTGCTTCGTTGACTGTTGACGCAATGACGTTGGTCCAATTGCTTGGGCTCATCCGCCGTACGTCCTCTTTCTGAGAGGCTCGTGCAAGACTTCTGCGAATCGATCAGAACAGTCATTAAAGCAGAGCATTATAGTGTTGATATTTTTTCTGTCTTCAACAATCGCGCTTATAAGTTTAGCAGGAATTTTCGGATGCACTGTTATGCACAAACTTCCCTTTGGTGTCCACTTTTGTTGTTTTTTTTGTGGCAATGCAAATCCTTTTAAGGTTTTTCCACCTTATTTCGATTTGTTTATAGTCTTTAGTATTTAATCCTCTTTTTCTGATTTCCGCTTCAATTCGTTTAAAAACTTCCACATTTCTATATATTTTGCTGTTCAAATATGTAAGAACGTTAAGTTCTTCCATTATTTTAAACAAACTTGTTGTTTCCTCGTTTTGCCAACAATTCCATTTAGCCAAATTACGGATTTCATATCCGTGTTTGATAAAAAAATTAATTTTTGAGAACCTTCCACTGGTTCTTAATTAAAACAACAGTATTAACGTTATAACATAAGTTTTATTTTATGACCTACAACTTTGAGTGCACGACCGAGAGTGAGTACACCTTAATTTGTTAGTTATACTTACTTACTTACTTAGGTGGCGCTACAGTTCGGGACGAACCTGGGCCTCAACCAACATGCCTCTCCAGCCAACTCGGTCTTTGGCTAGTTGCCTCCAGTTTTGCACTCCAAGTTGGTTGAGGTCGTCCTCCACTTGAGCGCGCCACCTAAGGCGAGGTCTTCCTTGACTGCGTCTACCCTCTGGGATGGAATCGAAGATCCTGTGAGCCGGAGCATTGTTGTCCATTCGCTCTACATGACCTAGCCATCTTAAACGTGATATGCGTATTTTTTTGACCAGGTCAATGTCGCTGTACAGCTCGTATAGTTCTTGGTTGAACCTTCTCCTCCAAAGCCCGTTAACGCAGATAGGGCCAAAAATCTTCCGAAGAATCTTAGGCTCGAAACGACTAAGGATATCTTCATCCGCTTTAGATAGAGTCCATGCCTCGGCGCCATAGAGCAGGACTGGGATGATTAGGGTCTTATACAGAGTCTCCTTTGTCTTTCGAGAGAGGGCTTTGCTACTCAATTGCCTTCCTAGCCCATAGAAACAGCGATTGGCAAGAGTAATTCTTCGCTTTATTTCTGACGAGATGTTGTTGTCAGATGTTATAGCGGATCCGAGGTACACAAAGTCCCTAACTACCTCAAAGTTGTACCTGTCTATTGTGATGTTTTGTCCAATCCGCCGGTGTTGTGTGTCCCTTTTTGTGGACAGCAGGTACTTCGTTTTGGCCTCATTGACTGCTAGTCCCATCTTAGCCGCTTCAGCTTCAATGCTAGCAAACGTTCCAGTGACAGCTCGCCGAGTTCTGCCAATGATGTCTATGTCGTCAGCGTATGCTAGCAATTGCACAGACTTGAAAAAAATTGTCCCACTACAATTGACTTCCGAGTTTTTTATAATTTTTTCAAGTATTCAAGTTGAAGAAATCGCACGATAGCGCATCACCTTGTCGGAATCCTTTTTTGACGTCAAAAGCTTCTGTGAGGTCAGAACCAACCTTGACGGAGCAGCGAGAGTTCTCCATCGTCATCCTGCACAGTCGGACGAGTTTTGTGGGAATGCCAAAACCTGACATGGCTCTGTATAGCTCGTCTCTATAAATGCTATCGTACGCGGCCTTAAAATCGATAAAGAGGTGGTGGGTATCGATTTGGAATTCTTGGGTGGTTTCCAGGATCTGCCGTAGCGTGAACATTTGATCGATTGTGGACTTTCCTGGTCTGAAACCACACTGATAGGGGCCAATCAGGTTGCTGACGAAAGGTTTCAGGCGTTCACATAGTACGGCAGAGAGGATCTTGTAGGCGATATTCAGGAGACTTATTCCTCTATAGTTGGCGCAGTTTAGAGGGTCTCCTTTCTTGTGAATCGGGAAAACGATGCTGAGGTTCCATTCTTCAGGCATACTTTCTTCTGACCAAACTTTAGAGATGAGTTGGTGTATGCACTCCACCAGGTCATCTCCGGCCGCTTTAAAAAGTTCGGCGGGTAATCCGTCGGGTCCAGCAGCTTTGTTGTTTTTGAGTTTAGAGTTTATTGCTATCCTTACTTCATTTTGGTCAGGTGGACGGAAGTTTTGTCTGTCATCATCCATGTTGAATGGTTCATTCTGCCTGACAGCGGGATTTTGGCCTTCATCGCCGTTTAACAGTCTGCAGAAATGGTCCTTCCATGTACTCAGCACCGACTGTGACTCTACTACGAGGTTTCCATTCCTATCTCTACAGGCTTCTGTGCGGGATTTTTTTCCTTGGCATGTTCTTTTTACCTGTTGGTAAAACTTCCGCACGTTGTTCCTGGAGTAGCATCTCTCAATATCTTAGATCGCGCGCTTCTCATGCTCTCTCTTTTTCTTTTGGAGAAGCCGGTGTTCTTCCCGTCTTTTCTGCTCGTAAAGCTCGCGAGCAGCTCTCGTCTTTCTTTGCAGCGTCGCTTTATATGCCTCTTGTTTGGCTGCATGGGCCTGCCTGCATTCGTCATCAAACCAGAGGTTTCGTGGTGGTGGTCTGGTGAAACCTAGCACATCAGTTGCGGTATCTCTGATGGCTTGTTGGCAGTGTTGCCACTGATCTTCGGCACTTGATGCTGGCGGTACTGGATTTCTTGAGAGGTTATGGGATATTCGATCGGCATAGGTTCTGGCGGTTTCTTGCGATTGCAGCTTTCCGACGTCATACTTCCTCACAGTATTACTCCGTTGTTGTGGAGTTCGGGTTATTCGCATTCTTACCTTTGCTGCAACAAGGTAGTGATCCGAGTCAATGTTAGCTGCTCGGAAGGTGCGAACATCCAAGATACTGGAGGCGTGTCTTGCATCGATCGCAACGTGATCAATCTGATTGACGGTTCTTTGATCTGGGTGTCGTCAAGTCCCTTTGTGTATATCGAGATGAGGAAACCGTGTGCTTGCAATGGTGATGTTATGTGCCGCTGCGAAGTCAATTAGCCTAAGTCCTTTTTCAGACGTTGTGTCGTGTAGGCTATGTTTCCCGACAGTCCTACCAAAGATTTCCTCTTTACCTATTTTGGCATTAAAATCGCCTAGTACGATCTTAACGTCGTATTTAGGGCATTGCTCATAGGTTTTGTCGAGGAGCTCATAGAAGTCATCCTTGGTGGCGTCATCTTTGTCCTCTGTGGGGGCATGAGCGTATATTAGGCTAATGTTGGCTAATTTAGCCTTGATACGGTTTGTCACAAGTCGCTCACTTACGTGTCGAAAGCCCAAGACTTCTTGCCTAAGTCTACCGCTTATGACGAATCCGCACCCAAATAAACGCTGTGGTCTTCTTGCGCAATCACCGTAGTACACGTCACAGTTTTTCATCCTCCTTTTGCCCGGCCCATTCCATCGCACTTCCTGGATGGCAGTAATTCCTGCTCTGTAGCAATCTAGGGCCTCCGCTAGTTGTTTGGATGCACGTGGTCTGTTAAGAGTTCTAACATTCCACGTGCAGATCCGAAGGTCGTTGTCCTTGATTCGTTTTTCCGGGTCGTCAACAGTAAATCCGTCCTTTTCCGAGGCTATTGGTCGCTTCGCAACTTTTTCTTTTTTCCGTGGCAGGGTTGTTAACCCCACGCACAACCCCCAACCTGGAAGGCCAGGTCCTTTGTTGGATTCCTTGGACAAAAGGAACCGGAGAATCCGGAGTCAGTAACCCACTTCGGGGATATGAGCGCTGCCGTTGGCCCATTAAGGGTTCATCCGCCACCATCTCTATTTCAATGCCCTGACTTGCATTGAATTGTCCTAATGACCTTATCTCCAAATACGTCGAAGTAGCTCATTAGGGCGTCTGCTTCGTTGACTGTTGACGCCACCGTTGGTCCAATTGGTTGGGCTCATCCGCCGTACGTCCTCTTTCTGAGGGGCTCGTGCAAGACTTCTGCGAATCGATCAGAACAGTCATTAAAGCAGAGCATTATAGTGTTGCTATTTTTTCTGTGTTCAACACTCGCGCTTATAAGTTTAGCAGGAATGTCCGGATGGACAGACCAGTACCCGGTGGTTACCGCGGGGAGGTAAAATAAGCACAATTGATGTGTACGATATAGTTGCAGCGACTGTGCATCACCAGTTTGATGCCTTTCAGTGCCTACCCTATTCATACAGCACCCAACCACCAATTTGTTAGTTATAATTTCAGTTAAGTCTAAACTGCAGAATTGCAGTTCCCACAAAGTTAATATTCTTAATATACTAAACTGCAGAATTGCAGTTCCCACAGAATGGGTAGCCTTGAACAATCCCATGCATGCTCGCTGGGTCATCGCGCTTATGCTGGGTGTTGGGTATCGGAAGGCAGGAAGCGCGTGGAGTTCGTTGTTTTTTTTTATGCTGTGTAGCATTTCCGATCGTGGTAACTGCCATAATTCCACAGAATAGTAAATAAATCACAAAATAAATAAACAAATTAAACTATCAACACAACGACACAATTCAATCAAGAAAATAAATTTACCGGAAACAGTCTGGAAACAAAATACACAATCGCACACACATACCAACAAGGAGCGAAAATCTCGATTACACAATTCCTCGATCTAGGCATACAACTATAATTTCGATTCGATCCAACTTTCGAGCTTGATCTAATCAAGTAATCTGGGGCCAAATTACGGATTGAGTGAGTGAGTGCTATCAGTGATCGAATGCATGTATGATGGTATTCGTAGTCTGTCGTATCGTTTAACTATTATAAATTGTACTAGTTTAATTCAACTTCATGGTGTATTTATTGATTTCTCTTTTGGCTAACAGATGTCTTTAGGATAAATTTTGTTTTGGATAAATGAATTTCATTGTTGCGATTCAGATGAAAGTAAACATTTTGCAAATAGTTAAAAATGAAAAATGATTCATATTCATCAAACGACGGTAATATTTATGAAATTTTGAGAGAAAACAATTCTAACAAACAACGACTACATACTAAAAGTTCATATATTTTGATGAATATTTTTGAGCATTGTTTTGTTGGCTTCCAATACTTCGTCAGGTTGTTGAAAATTGTTTCCACCCTTTCTTCATTATCTTACAATTGTATAATGTTGACTGGACGGCTTGAATAAATTTTTCTTTTAGGTCGATATGCTTTCTCTAGGCATTTTCCTTTTCAAGCTCTGATTAGAGCACGGAGTAGAGCCTGAGCAAGGCCACTACGCTCTGAGCAGAGTATGATTAGAGCTCTCCGATTTAATTAAGAAACACACTTGAGTACTGACCTGTCATTTGTGCACTTTGCACCTTAAATATACAAATTAAATTAAATTAATATTATTTCCCTAGAAAAATTTATTCTAATATTTTACTTCAACCGACGCCATTTTAAATTTGGGTTTTTCCAACCTTGTCATTTGTCAAAGCACACAAAATATATGAAGTTGGCCAGCGCTAAGCCTTTTACTCCATGTGCTCGGTCATTTTATTCTGAGCTCATAGAGCGAGCTCCGAGCTAGCTGCGATTGAAAAAAGAAACACAAGCTGAGTGCTCAGTGCGCTCATTTAAAAAGGAAACACAGATCTTTCTTTGACTGGTCAGTGACCTGCTCTGGGCTTAAAAAGAAAAACGCCTTCTATAGTTACACTTAGTAATAGTGATGTGTCAACTCGGTTTAATAAACCGATGCAAACCGAGTTGAACCCAAACCGAGTTAACTCGGTTTAAATTTTTTCAAACCGAGTAGGCGAAACAATAAAAGAAGAAAGAAAAGAACCGAACCGACAGCCGAGTAATTGTATGTGTCTGGTTACACAAGCAGGTTTTACATTATATTTTTACATTTTTGTTTTAATAAGTGCATTAGATATCTTGAATATTAAACGTGATTTATAAAACAAAAGTTTAAAGAATAGAGAAGGCGGACGAAGATTTTTTTGGCAGTAGCACGATATTTGTAATCCGCGCCTGCTTTTTCATTTTATGCAGTTGCAAAAGAAAAATAAAAAGCATCAAATGTTAGAAAAGAGAATTATTATTAATTATTACAATAACCAAAGCAAACAAAAAAATAACATTCTTGTGTTCGAGGTTGCTGAGGTTTCTGATAAATTGTTGAAAAATATACTGTGCGTTTGTGAACGCATAAAACCCAATAGGTAGTAACAATAGGTACTTCATTTGCCCAACCAGCTGATTTCCTGGTTTGCTGTTCTAGAGAAACAAAATAATACTCGAAACTTAGCTCTAACTTGGGTTCGATTTGGAAATCATTGTTTTGTTTGTCATAAAGTGTTCAGCACGTATCACAACAACAACGAAAGTATTGCACAGGAAAGTTATGCGCCCTCGAACGTGCACATTGTCTCTCCATTGTCTCTCCTAGGTGAAATGAAATGAAGTGGTACGAATAAAACAAAGCAATTTCGCATTACATTCTCCTTCACCGGCAAAAAAAAATTTAAATATCTGTCAAAAGGAGAAGGTTTTAAGAAAGAAACATAATTTTTAACGCTAAAACATTGTATATACATTGCCTATAGTACTATCATGAGACGAGAAAAAATCTTTTTCCCTAGAGCCGCTTGGAGTGCTAGTGTAGGACATTTTATTTGAGTGAGAGAGAATTAAGAGCATGGTTTTTAGTGTTATGCTTTGTGCTTAGTTTCCTGCGCATGTGCAATGTGACAATGTGAGGCAAGAAAAAACCGAAGGAGAACATGAAATAATTCAGTATCTTGTTTTGTTCATTGTATATATGTGTATAAACTGCTGGCAGTTTTGAAGTTAATATATAATGGTTTCGCTTAGCTGAGGCTTAGTTTTTTGTAAGGATTTATACAAGATCCAACATTTTCATTGTTTACGTTTTTTTATATGGAATATGTAATATGAGAACTGGTTCTTACATAAGTATTTATACATGCGTACGTCATTGACGAGACTTTTGATTTGAGTTTTTTAGGATTTTCAAGTTTTGTATGAGCACTACCCACATACATATTTGTCATATTTGTACATATATACATCATTGACCAGACTTTTGATTCGAATTCTTTAGGATTTTCAATTTTTTTACTATTCTATTATGTAGGTTGTCGTCTTCAAATAGTGTACACATTCATTCTTGAAATTTAAACACAAACTTACTTCTTGCTGTATTTATACAAAGATACAAAGGCCCTTGCAATGGATGGATTTTTGTTTTGAATTTTACTTTCCATTCAGATAGGTACCAACATATACATATAGGTACATAGATATGTATGTGTAGGTATCTATCTATCTGAATGAACTATGTGCAGAAATTCAATCAAAAATTGTTTGTAAATTGATTTATATTATTATTGATTGATTATATATTATTGATTTATAGTAACAAAGATCTTTTGTTTGTTTGAGGTTTATATAATAGGAACTAGTTGACCCACCCAGCTTAGCTCGCGGGAAAGAAATTTATAGTTAAACCAAAATATTTCTTTGTACTAATCTTCTATAGAATTGCTAAAAATACCACGGGTTTTTTACATTTGTAACACCTAATTGTTTCATTTTTACTTGCAATTATTATAGGTAGGTACTAAGTACAAGTTATGCATTCATGCAGAAAAAAAATTTGAGATAACAATCAAATACCTATAACATTACGATGATAGAGACACATATTTGGCAAAATTCTGTCCGTCTACTAAACGGTTTGGCTAGTTGTCTTTAAATTTGGAATATAAGTTTATTTTGACATTCGACATAGGATTTTTTTAATTTCTTTTTTAGCTGATACTTGCGATATAACCGTCAAGTAAAAGCTTATTTTTGTCAAAAACAGCTCCAAGAATTTTGTATGTAAAAAATCAATGTGCATTCAATTATGGTTAAAAAAAATATGACGGTGGGCTAAAACTTTCATTGTTTCATTGTTATCTAATTTTTTTTTTATATTCACAAATTCTAAACTTTACCTTATAGTCCCTATAATCGCAAGTAAAATTTGAAAAAACTGTGTAAAATGTCAAAATAACCTTAAGTTCTAAATTTGAAGTCGATTGGCTCATCGGTTTAGGCTATAGTCCAAAATACATCCGTACAGACAGACCTACAGGCAGACGGACAGAATTTTGCCAGTAACTCAAATATGTTTCTCTATCATCGTAATGTAATGTTTGATTATTATCACAATTTTTTTATGTTCACGAATCCTAAACTTGACTCATAGTCCCTATAATCACAAAGCTACTTGTGCATAAAATTCAACATCATCGATAACGAAGCCAATGAAATGAAAATTCAAAAAATAAAATCATTGTCGATCCTCTTCGTTGTTCACCGTCACCGAGAACAGGATATACACAATACACATACACATGTGCTTATTAAGTTTTCCTTTTTAGTATCTCCCTCACCCTCGCTCACACCATCAACCACACCGACAACCGACCGATCGACCTGAATTTAGCTGAACATTTTATCAAAGATAATATAACAAGTATACCTACGTAAATACACACATTATGTAGGGATGTATGTAGGTACATACCTAAATATCTACCTACCCTCGAATGTTTTATATGAAAAAAATATAAAACTCAAAATAAACTTATCAACCAGCTTAAACATATACCCACCCCCCAGACACCATTCATTTACAAAAGTCGTTTTTCTTCTTTTTTGTCAATCCTTTTAACTAGCCATCTCGTCGCCCTGCTTGTGTGAAGCAATCCAGTTGTGCAAAAAAAAACTATACTCGCATCATTGTATATATGTAAACTGCAAACTGCAAAGAGTAAAGTACATGTTCACAGAGTTTCTCTTAGAATTCTCTTTGTTCGACTCGTTCGCCTCTTTCAATTTACCAAGTTAATTTTCCCTAGAGCCGCTTGGAACGCCACCGTCCACCGGTCGTCATGATAGTACTATAGCAGTCTATATACAATGCGCAAAAACTCATATCTGAAAATGAGGAAAACCACGAAACTTGGCATTTTTTCCACCCCTTCTTTCTAAAATCATTTGTTCTTTTTCTAGAATTGATTCTTTTTTGCGCTCGTGTAAGCAGGCACTATGAATGCAAACCTTTTCTCTTCTTATCATTAATTTTCTTTTATTTTTTCAGATGTTTGTGTAAGCTATCTGCTATGATTTATCAAACATCAAACCAAGCCATCTGTTAATAATAACAAAATAATAATAAATGGTTTGAATAATTCAGTATCTCAGAGAGAAAATTATGAAGGAGAGTTCAATGTAAAGGCAGAACATTTGCAAAGTGTGCGTAAGTTTTTTGTTTTCACATTTATTCACGGACAGGCAGTCAAATCACATAAAAAAACCGTTCTTTTTGTTTATAGTTTAGTAAAGTATTTACTATTTATTACATTTAGTTCCTTGTGTACTTATGTTACGGATGGTGGAGAATGTTCCTGATTTTCTTATTTCATTGTTTTGTTCACATTTTTTTAAAGTTTTGTTTACGAAGCAAACATTGCCGGGTCCAAGGAAAAGATCTCTAGTATGGGAAGTGTTTAATAAAATAGAAACAGGGAAAGTTGTTTGCAAAAACTGTTCTGCTCCATATAAGTTTTCAAGCAACACAATTACATTGTTGGTGCATATTAAAAAAAGCACCCAGGTGAGTTAACAGTCTTTGCTGATGGGGTGGGTAATACTGAAGCTGGCAGTATTATTCAGAGAACGGATGATCAGCTTTCAAGAAATCAAGAATCAATATCAAGGGTAATATTGTTATTCAACAAACATAAGAAGCAGAAGAACCTCCTGCTACGAAGAGACTCAGGCAAACGCAGTTACTATTGCCTTCGAAAATTTGCCAAAAAAACAGAGACAATGCTTTGCTTGATCTTGTAGTCCTTGATTTTCTGCTGCTGCAAATAGTTGAGAATGAAGGGTTTCGAAGGTATTCAAAAGTGCCGAACCCTGAATACAATATTCCCTGAAGAGAAAAACTAGCAGAAATGCTTGAAGACCGCTAAACTATTAAGTCCAGATTTTTAACGGAGAAATTACAAGATATCGATTTAATAGCCTTGACATTAATATTTGGACATCGGACAGCAATAAATGCTTTATAAGCATAACGCCCCAATATATACATAGAAGAAGTAAGTATGAAGTCGTCTGTAATTTCTAATTCCGTGTTGGAAGAAAGTCATATTGTATATAATATATATAATACTGTAAAAGACTGTATTGAAAAAGAATCACCGAGTTTGGAGGAACATCCCGGGAATGAACTTATATCAATGACACAGGTTTCAATGTAGTTTCAAATGTAGAGGCATAGTTTCACATTTGAATCATAGTACCAAATCCTCATATGCACTGGTCGACCCGCAGACAGAATTGAAAACAGACGAACTTAAATTGTAACAAGATGTTCGGACTCGATGGAATAGCTATTTCTATATGCTTGGCAGCATCCGTCTCTATTCTAGATTTTAACAAATGGATTTTGAATGAGGATATAGTGACGCCTTTGCAACCATTTGAAGAAATTACTGTCATTTTGTCAGAAGAGTCATATCACTCATTATCATGTATCAATCCATTAGTTGTAGGACTGCATAAGACAGTACTGTACTGTATCGGCTGAGTCGGCTAAGCTTTTGCAACGAAATCTACTTACTGTTAAACCGCCTTGGTGTTTATGAGTGAAACCGAACATCCGCTAAGTCAACTTTTTTGGATCCACGTTTCAAAAAAAAGGTTTTGGCATTGAATTTCATGTTTCTAATGCAGAAGTGTGGATTATAGAAGAACATAACGACTACCTGATCACAACCTAAAGTCCAAGTGTTCAATGTCAACCTAGTATTTTTTTTGTTAATTAAAATGTATCTTTTTTATTTTAAAACTCAAGCAACCTCAGAAATCAACAATGACGGTGATGAAATCTGGGTTGTTCTTAACAAGAGAATTTCTGGAATGCAAACTACCATGACGCCTACAACACAGTTTGCTATCTTAATGGCAATCTGGGTTCCGCAGCTTATACAGTTGTGAATCTGTAACTATCAAAGTTACAACTGATATTCGCTTTGCTCTTGGCTCTGATAAGTTTGGAGTCATGGTTCTGTTAGATTTCTCTAGGGCTTTCGATTGCATTGATCATTCTATTCTTGTTTCTAAACTTAAATCAAAGTTCAATTTTTCGAATTTTTCCCTTAAGTTATTGCGGAACTATTTAAATAATAAGGTTCAGCGTATTAAAACTGAGGCTGGTATCTCGAATTCCACCAATGTTGGAATTCCTCAGGGTTCGGTACTGGGTCCATTGCTTTTCTCATTATTTATAAACGACCTTCCAGATTTCATTTACAATAGTCAGGTACATATGTATGCTGATGATGTTATAGTTTACATATTTCGTCCAATTGGTCTGATGGAAGACTGTATTGCTAGATTAAAAATGATGATCTTAGCCATATCCTTGTGTGGTTTTACGACAATCACATGACTCTTAATCCATCCAAGTCTGTCGCTATGCTATGTGCTAGACATGAGTTAACCCAGGTTCATGTTTTCCCACCGTCATTCTTAATAATGAAATCATCACGTATGTTAAAGATGTCACTTATTTGGGTTACAAAATTAGCAGTAATTTGAGCTGCTGTAAAGCAATCTCTGATACGATTAGGAAAATTTACTGTGGACTACGGAGTTTGAGATCTTCCTCGGACTCATTGTCATTCAATTTGAAAGAACATTTCATTAAGTCTTTAATAATTCCATATTTTATTCATAACGCGAGTGTTTATCAAAGTTTAGATTGCGTTTATTTTATTTTTTTGTTTTATTCGGTTTGTTTACTCTATGCCTAAATACTCTAGTGTTTCGCATTTTCGTAACAATATATTTGGTATTAATCTTGACGACTATTTGAAATCCAGCTTCTCTTGAAACTTCATAATATCATCCATGGTAAAGGTCCTGGCTATCTGAGTGATTTTCTCACCTTTGCTCACTCTCAGAGAGGTTTAAAGCTAATTTTACCACGCTTTTCATGCCGCACTGCAGAACGCTCATTTTATGTAACTTCAATTCGTTTTTGAAATCTACTTCCTAATGAATTGCAAAGCACTATTGCACCTGCAGCTTTTAAGAGAAAAGTATTTTGCATTTTTTTAAATTGAATTCTAAATTATATTAGTTATATTCTTAAATTCTTATTATTTTTTTATTATTATTTCCTCATTTTTATCTGTTTTTTTCTTTTTATTATTAATATTCTATATAACCCAGTTTAAATATATAGTTAGTTCTCTTTTCCTTTCTTTTATTAAGCACACATTTTGTAAACATTTTTTTTTAGATGCTCTTAAAGATATTAATCTTAATGAAATGAAATGAAAATTATTTCCTCAGCAGCAAGTATGGTGAAGCAGATTTGCCGTATATCGATCGAAAGAAAAACCCTGCATCTTGGAAACAGAAGAAAAGTTTGATTCCATCGTTGTATATATAAGCTAGCACATAAATATTTATGTATACCCGCTACATCTGTACCGTCCGAAAGGTTGTTTTCTAAAGCTGGTTTACTGTGTAATGAACCAGAAATCGTTTAGCTCTAAAAAAAAGTTTACAAAATCTTGTTTCTTGACAGTTCTAAAAATTGAAAATATGAAAATATATTTATGAAATATTTAATTTAATTTTTTATTTTATTTTTCTAACATAAAGTTCCTTGTTTTTTACATTACCAAAGTTATGTTGTTGTTATTTGTTTTGAAATGAATTAATACTTATTTATATTTTTAGTTTTGTTTAGTGTTTTTAGTACTTTAATAAATGAGTTTTACTATTTTAACTAGACTGTTACCCTTGTTTTAGTTTTTCAAAACATACAAATTACGAATAAAACAAAATTATTCATATAATCTTGGTGTAAACCGAGTTATCTAACTCGAGTTCCAACTTGGTTTTCTTAAATTCCAATTCGTTAACTCGGTTTGAAAAAATTTACCGGTTGTCACTGACACTGATGACAGTGCTGTAATGGTAACCAGTGTGACGTTTCTAGCATGCGTGTTTTATTTAAATTTAAATTTATAAAACCCAAAGAAAAGTGTTGGTTTAAAAGTGTTAAGCAGCTACTAGGCTTAAATAATCCTATAAAGCCAACCCTACACAAAAAAATTGGAAAAAGCACAAACATTTTAGGAACTTAGGCAACTCCATTATTGGTAGAACCAAGTTTTTGTCTAACCAAAATTTACGGCGAAAAACTCTGATATCCAAAAGGAAGGCAGTCAAATTTTTGGTCATTTTTAAAAATATTTTTAAAAAACTCTTCATCATCTTCGGGTCTAACGCTCATCGCCAGTTAAAAACCAATTGTTTATACTTTTCAGCGAAGGCACACTTAGCTCTAATTTTTTCCATAGGACGGATTTTTCCGTACTTGTTCAAAAACAAAAGTTTTCACAGATCTTGATTTCCACAATTCTCGAGAGCTGTTGGTTACAGAAAAATGACACCTCCTCAGCATCTCCGAAGGGTAACGCTGTTAATTCCATGCAACTTCCTCTGTTTTAGATTTTTCGTCTAGGCCAGCTAATTTATTGTAATGTATCGCACAATAGTTTTCGACCGTTAATCAACAAAAAGAATAGGAAAGCATGACACTACGAACAACAGCATTATGGCAAATTCGCAACATCCATTTCTTGTTAAAACAAACGTTCAGCGCTTCTGACATGTCATGTTGCGTATGCGAGTTATGTGATGGGCTTTTGAAAAATCATATCTCTGATATTTGCGCGTGAGAGTTCTGCACTATTCTTTCAAGTATGATGTGGACGAAGTCACATGGCAGAGCATTGCCTTGTCAACATCCTTTTATGACTTCAAAGGTGCGGCCTTTAACGACCTTGAAGGAACAGCGTGCTTTTTTCCACCGTCATTTTACACAGGCGCAAGTGGCTTTGAAATCCATGAAAAGGTGGTGGGTATCGATTTGAACAAGTCTGGGATATTCTTATGTCGATGTAATTTTTCACTATTTATTCATGCGATGTCCAATCAAAATACCAAAATTCCCCCAATGAGTTTCATTGAGCTTAAAGGTTTTCATTCAATGTGGTTAATCCGGAGAAGTATTTAGAGGTTGAGTGCAGACGTCCATTGCTTCATGGGGGCTTAACCAACTTCGACCACATCTTTCAATAATTACTTCTAATAAAATATTTAATTCCAAGTAACTCGTAAAGATAAAGTGTTTCCCAACTGTCATCTTTAATGATGGCGGACATACCTAATATGCTTTTGATTGTTTTTTCCTTCTGCGAGGACAAACATTATAAATCTTTTTAATCTTCATTCATTCGTATCTTCTATTAAGCAAAATCCACTCTAAAATGTATTACCAAAAGAAAATTGCATTCAACAATCCTCCTTTTCTATGTAGGTTAGCGTATATCGACGACTCCTTGGCTGTGAAGACCGTTTTATTTTATAGCCAAGTTGGTCTTCTTCTATTTCAAACATACATCCAGATATATGTATTTATATGTGTATGTATGTAGCAGTTTTATTGATGCAATAAACTTTCCTCCTTGCTTCCACAAAATATCCGCCTTTAATTCCATCTCGGGTTCTTGCAGAAAAGTTCCGAAAATCAAGTTGACTACTTTGCAGGTGGCACTCATAAAAACAGAAAATCTCCTCTAAATCACTAGCTCGTCGTCGTTGTAGTTGTCGTCCACCAGATCGCTTGGTGTCCACTCATGGAATCTGCCAACCATATAATATGAGTAGATAGATCAGGCATTGTGGTGGTGGGTATGTTGCTGAGGAATGTGTATGGGTATGTGGGTGTCAGGACGAAATTGGCAGTATAAACCTGAGAAATGTGTCAGCATAACAGGTGAAGGCGGAGACGTTGCCATAATAATATCTGACAATAAATTTTGATAACTTCTTGAAGGAAGAAAAATTACATTTCATCCTCGATATATAAATATGTTTGCTTGGTTGGTATCCTTGTTGTATACTCTTCCCCACCCCACTCTCATTCACAATGCATCTTTGATTTCGTAATTCAGGCAACGAAAAACAAAGTGGGGATTAGCCAAGAAGTAATTGGAATTCAAGCACCAATACCGCATAGAGGGATGTATAGAAATAAACTTCCCGAACATAAGGGGACAATGCAATGCAAGCATTGGTTACTGGCAACAACCGCCGCAATAATAACTAGGATATGCGTTGAAATTGAATAAATATTCCCCGAATTTTTTCGGGATTTCTGAGAAGATATTTGGAAATATTAAAATGGATTGCATTTTTTTTTCTACAAATTGAATGGAAGGAAACTTTTTATCCTCAGCTTTAATCCTTTAGGCATAGGCAGAATATTTATTTTCTGCACACTGTATGTTCTTTTTAATGTAATACTCAATTAATAATATTTAATATGACTCGTATGTATATCACTCCTAATGAGAAGATATGTTCGCAAAAATTCGCTTCGGTTTTTTTTTTTTGGAATATTGTTTTAATTAATAGCTAAAAATGAAAAGCAAGTAGCAGTCCGTAGTATCGCCCAACAGTTTTACGTACTGAGAAGACTTTAGCTTGAAAGATCCTGGTTTTATTAGGGAGTTTGAAAAAAATGGTAATTTCAGAGTTTTCTATATAAACCTCAGCACCGACTTCAGTTTCTATCATTGAGCTTTATGAATATAAGTATATTCATGTATAGGTATTTATTGTCAGTTGGTCGAAATGAGGTACGCTGCTTGAAAGGTAATCTTAAATGGGGAAGATTTCTACAAACGGTTGGGCGAAATAATTGCGAAGTTTTATAGATGGCTAGTCTTAGTTCCTTTAGGAATCCTTTCATGTTCGATCGCACTCTGTTTCCACCTGTTCGTTTGACTTGGCGCGAGAACATTGAGACTAGACTTAAGATGGCTAACTTAGATTGAGGAAATTCACGACACACTTTTCAAAAAAAGTGGTCGGACCCATGTTTGGATCATGTTAAGTTTGTCCGACATGCAGATTCCTAATGAAGACGGTCTAAACTTTCATTTGATACCCCATTTTTTCATTGAATTGATCCCAATGAGGTAGAACAGGTCTAAAAACTTTACCGGAAGTGCACATTTACCGCAAACGTACAAGAAAAAGTCTTACGATCAGCAGTTTTGTATATTTTATGTAATTTGCCATTTATTTATGGCTTGATTTCCATTGACGTGGGTGTTCCTACGGCCGCCTCCCATACTATTATATATAAAATGTAAAATGTAATTGAAAAAATTACGAAACTCAATAATTCACGTCATGTCGACACTCATCCGCCTTTCCTTCTTTTATAATAAACGCGCGCACAAGGCACTATTTGTTTCCCTTTTAATGTAGAGCACAGTGCGCGGGCTTTAGGATCATAGGGAGGGGAAGGATAGGAAGTGTCGATTAACATTGGTTTTGAATGCTAGCAGATCAATATGGGAAGCGAAAATCTCGCCGGGTAAACTATTTCAAATATGTGTTGTTCGGCTAAAAAAAGAATCCTTATATTTTATGTTACGTCCGAAATTGGGCCCACGGGCGAACTGACGAGCATTCCTCGCGAGACGAGTATTACGGGAGAAACTTTTAAGGGGAGGAATGCAGCTGGCTTTTTCGAGTGAATACTTTTTATAAAAGAATATAAAAAAGATAAAATAAAGAAAAACTTGACACATTGCGTCGGTGTTCGAGAGGGGCAATTGTTTCAGGTGCAGTTATATTACCTATCAATCTTAACGCTCGATTTTGTATTCAATCAAGCAGGTGAAGCGATGTTTGCGAAGCAATTGCCCAGAGGTGGGATTTATACTCGAGTTGAGGGCGTATAAACGTTTTATAAATTGCAGCCAGACCAAAAGGAGAAAAATTCTTCTTAGTTCTTACACCGATACAGAAAACCTAAGAACTTAGCAGCATTTTTAGCGATCTCAAATATATGGTCGTTCCACTTACCGAGAACTGAGAGTTTTTCGGTTTCTTCGATGCAAGTACGATTCATGGATAAAGGCATTGGGGGTATGTTTAGCATTAACGACAGAAGACAGCACTGAGTTTTCGAAGCATTAAACTCCACAAGATTCCTATTACCCCATTTGACAATGCTGTATAAATCGGAGTTTAATGAGCTTGACATAAGGTACCGTTGCAATTGTACGTCCGAAGGCGAAGGACATGAATTATTGAACGAATATGAAAAGCTGAGGGTAGAGTCGTCAGAAAAACAGTTAAGTGGATTAGAAGTAACAGACAGAAGATCATTTATAAAAATGAGGAAAATAGTCGGAGATAGAACAGAGCCCCGAGGCACACCAGCATTTATTTTGTGGGAATCAGACTTGAATCCGTCTAATACAACTTGTATTGAAGGGTTCAGAAGATAGCTTCTAATCCAACGAATAAGTGTATCATCCATCCTAATTGTACAATTGGCCTTAAACTAAAATAAATCATGTCGGCTCAACATTAGGGGCCCGACGTACTTTAGCTGGCTCTATACAATGCTATATTTTTTCTTATATCATAAGATATAATAATTGCATAATCTTTTAATTGAGCCATCCCAAAAGCACGCATTTTCATCAAGGCGATAAAAAGATTTGTTGCAATGCTCGTCGAGATATGCCATCAGATCACCAGTGGAACGGTTGCTGCGGAAGCCATACTGACGGTCATGGAAAAGCTTTCGATCTTCGAGATATTCCTTAAGCTGACGGTTAATTAGCGTTTCCATGGCCTTACAAAGAAGGGATGTTAGTGCTATGGGTCGATAGGAGGAGGGGGAGGATTGGTCACCTTTCTTTGGGACAGACTAGACTAATGCTGTTTTCCATCTTCTAAGAAAAGATTCCAGAAGAGTAGGAGCGATGGAAAAGCTTACGCAGTGGCCTTGCCAGTGTGCAAGAACACCTCTTTAGAAGAGTCGGCGGTATACCATCCGGGCCAGCGGATTACTGTTTATCGAGATCTTTGAGAACTCTTGCTACTGTGCGAGTGCAGAAAAAAATATGTCCCATGGAAAAATTTACATTCTCAAGTACATGAGGGGAACGTTGTTTTGTAGCAGCGAAATGGGCGGCGAGCAAGTTTACCTTCTCTGAAGAGTAAACAATTTATTTGTTATTGTCGATGAGCGTTGGAACACAAGGTGTTGAGGAGTTTTTAAATATTTTTTTAAAAATGACCAAACATTTGTACTGCCTTTGGGTTATTGCAGAATTGTTTGCCGTAATTTTAGGTCATGCACAAATTTGGTTCTTTCAATAACGGAGTTGCATGAGTTCCTTTCTTGTTTGTTCTTTTTTCTGACTTTCCTCTGTAGGGTTGGTTTTGTAAGATCGGAAACTTATTTCTTTCAGCCTGATAGCTTCCTTACACTCAGGGTTTAACCAGGACTTTTCTTTAGGCTAAATGCTTTTAATCTGTTAGGAATAAAAGCAGGCATCCCTAGAAAAATCACATTTGTGATCATTTCAGCATTGGCATCATTGTCACTATCGAGGAAGCATGGTGACCAGTTAAAATTTCGGAAAAATATATTCAGGCCGTCCCAGTTGGCTTTCTCGTATTGCCAAGCGATCCTGGTGGGGAGTTTTTCTTTAATTGGATGGGTGGAGGACGAGAAATTAGCTGACATGACACAATGGTCATAAGTGCCAAATGGAGAAGTTACACTAATGGTATATTTATCAGGGTGAGAAGTAAGAAACAAGTCAAGAGTATATGCGGCCTGCCCAGCAACATCCGGTATACGCGTTGGCACATCGATCATTTGGGTAAAGTCATGTAACCCGGCAAAGAGCTCGACATACCTTCCTTCGGGTGTTGTTTGACCAGAAAAGCGGAGGCAATAGGAATTATGTACATTGAAATCGCCCGCAATAACGATTTCAGTGTAAGGACAAATAGAAACAATTTCCGAGATGGAATCAGACAGCGCATCAAACTCGTTAAAAGTTGAGTTACTAACAAGATTTGGATTCCTATAAATGAATAAATAATGAATGATCTGCTTGCGGACAGTGAATTCGAGCCATATGAAGTTCAAATCCGTGTTGGAACAATGTCCGTATTGGGGAAAGCTCTGGCAAGCAACATCATTCCCAACATAGACGATTAGACCATGATGGGAAAAGAGTAGTGGCATCAAGCAATACCAATGTAGCGTAAATTCTGATAAATCAGTTTTTACTCCAATCTGTTTCACTTAATGGCAAAACAGCTGGCCTGTATTTAAAAGTGTAGACGTACACGTGAAAGAAACTCTTTATTAAACTGCGAACATTAGAATTGACGACACAAAAATCACTTACCATTTAAAAATACTTACATTCAAAACACAACTCTGACAATGTCGAACTGAGCAGTGAAGGTCCAAATTAATTTCCGTAATAAACAAAGTGTCTAAGGTGTTATTCCCATAAGACAGCTTGCATACAAACAATTAATTTAAACATCCAGCACAATAGGACAAATTCAGATGCCCTTAACTATTTACCGCAAGCATTGGATGGACATACAAAACCTACAGTAGATAAGAAAGTGTCGATCTTAAGCTCGTAGAGGCCGGACGTCGAGTTGCGCGCACAAATAATTTAACAAAAGTAAAAAAAAAATTATTGCGCATTGTTTACGCGAGTGTTTAAAAAAAATAATAATACACACTTGTTAGAGAAATTGAAAAAAACCCTCGCCTGTGCTGTTAAATATAACAAAAAAAATTCACTCGCGTCGTTGGAGGAAGGAAAAAGATACCCACTCGCGCTGTCCCAAGACCTTTGTGCTTAACTGCCTCTTTCTTATCTACTGTAGGCATCGTATGACCATCTAATGCTTGCGGTAAATAGTTAAGGGCATCTGAATTTGTCCTATTGTGCTGGATGTTTAAATTGATTTTTTGTATGCAAGCTATAGGCATAACACCTAAGACAGTTTGTTTATTGCAGAAATTAATTTGGATTTTCACTGCGTGGTTCGACTTAGTCAGAATTGTGTTTTGTATGTAAGTATGTATTTTTAAATGGTTTGGTTAAATGTTCGCGGCCTAAGAAAGAAAGAAACCCAGGTTGGAGTAAATACTGATTTATCAGAATATGCTCTACATGGGTATAGCTTGGTGCCATTACTGTTTTCACATCATGGTCTCGTGGTCTATGTTAGGAATGATATTGCTTGCCAGAGCCTTCTCCAATATGGGCAATGTTCCAACACGGACTTTAACTTCTTATGGCTCAAATTCACTGTCCGCAAACATGTCATTCATAATTGTTTTATTTATAGGAGTCCAAATCTCGACAGTAATTCGACTTGTAACGAGTTTGATGCGCTGTCTGATTCCATCTCGAAAATTGTTTCCCTTTGTCCTCGCACTGAAATCGTTATTGCGGGCGATTTCAATGTACACAATTCCAATTGGCTCCGCTATTCTGGTCAGACAACACCCGAAGGAAGGTATGTCGAGCTCTTTGCCGGGTTACATCACCTTACCTAACTGATCGATGTGCCAACGCGTAAACCGGATGTTGCTGGGCAAGCAGACCATACTCTTGACTTGTTTCTTACTTCTCACCCTGATAAATATACCATTATTGTAACTTCTCCATTTGGCACTTCAGACCATTGTGTTATTTCAGCTATTTTCTCATCCTCCACCCATCCAGTTAAAGAAAAACTTCCCACCAGGACCGTTTGGCAATACGAGAAAGCCAACTGGGACGGCCTGAATATTTTTTTCCGAAACTTTAACTGGTCACTATGCTTCCTCGATAGTGACATTGATGCCAGTGCTGAAATGATCACAAATGTGATTCTTCTAGGGATGCGTGCTTTTATTCCTAACAGAGTAAAAATCATCAAACCTAAAGAAAAGTCTTGGTTTAATTCTGAGTGTATAGAAGCTATCAGGCTCAAAGAACTAAGTTTCCGTTCTTTCAAAGCCAACCCTACAGAGGAAAATCGGAAAAAGCACAAACAAGCAAGAAACTCATGCAACTCCGTTATTTAAAGAACCAAATTTTAGCATGACTAAAAATTACGACAAAAAATTCTGCAATGTCTAAAAGGCAGTACAAATTGTTGGCCATTTTTAAAAAAAATATTAAAAACTCCTCAACATCTTCGGTTTCATTGCTCATCGACAATAACAAACCGATTGTTTACTCTTCAGAGAAGGCAAACTTGCTCGCCGCCCATTTCGCCGCAACGTTGCCCCTCATGTACTTAAGAATTTAAATTTTTTCCGCACTCGTACAGTAGCAAGAGTTCTTAAAGATCTCGATATACACAAATCCGCTAGCCCGGATGGTATACCCCCGATTCTTCTGAAGAGGTGTTCTTCCGCACTGGCAAAGCCACTGCGTAAGCTTTTCCATCGCTCCTACTCTTCTGGAATCTTTCCTAGAAGATGGAAAACAGCATTTGTCCAGCCTGTCCCTAAGAAAGGTGACCCATCCTCCCCCTCCTCTTACCGACCCATAGCACTGACTTCCCTTCATTCTAAGGTCATGGAAACACTGATTAACCGTCAGCTTAAGGAATATCTCGAAGATCGAAAGCTTCTCCATGACCGTCAGATGGCATATCTCACCGAACAATGGAACAAATCTTTACATCGCTTTGGTGAAAGTAAGATTATTCCTCTTGATATCTCCAAGGCATTTGATAGAGTTTGGCATGAAGCTCTCTTATCGAAAATGCGTGCTTTTGGGATCAATAATACTCTTTTTCGTTGGATTAGAAGCTATCTTCTGGACCGTTCAATACAAGTTGTATTGGACGGATTCAAGTCTGATTCCCACAAAATAAATGTTGGTGTGCCCCGTGGCTCTGTTCTGTCTCCGACTCTTTTCCTCATTTTTATAAATTATCTTCTGTCTGTTACTTCTAATCCACTTAACTGTTGCTGACGACTCTACCCTCAGCTTTTCATATTCGTTCGATAATTCACGTTCTTCGCCTTCGGACGTTCAATTGCAACGGTGTCGTAAGTCAAGCTCATTAAACTCCGATTTATACAGCATTATCAAATGAGGTAATAGGAATCGTGTGGAGTTTAATGCTTCGAAAACTCAGTGCTGTCTTCTGTCGTTAAAGCTAAACATACCCCCAATGCCATTGTCCACGAATGGCACTTACATCGAAGAAACCGAAAAGCTCTCAGTACTCGGTATGTGTGTTAACGACGACCTCCGTTGGAACGATCATATATTTGAGATCGCTAAGAATGCTGCTAAGTGTTTAGGTTTTCTGTATCGGTGTAAGAAGTATTTTTCCCCAACTGATCTGCCTTCAATTTATAAAGCGTTAATACGCCCTTAACTCGAGTATAACTCCCACCTCTGGGCAGGTGCTTCGCAAACATCGCTTCACCTGCTTAATAGAAAACTGCCGCATAATCAATTGCCCCTCTCGAACACCGACGCAATGTTTCATGTCTTTCCTCATTTTATCGTTTCTTTTACAAAAAATGTTCACTCGAAGTAGCCAGTTGCATTCCTCCCCTTAAAAGTTTCTCCCGTAATACTCGTCTCGCAAAGAATGCTCATCAGTTCACCCTTGAGCCCAATTTCGGACGTACCGTGAAATATAGGGATTATTTTTTTAGCCGAACAACATGAATTTGAAATAGTTTACCCGGCGAGATTTTCCCTTGCCATTTTGATCTGCAGACATTCAAAACCAATGTTAATCGACACCTCTTATCTCTCCTCTCCCTATCTTCCTAATGCCCGCGCAGTGTGTTACATTAAAAGGGAAACAAATAGTCCCTTTTACGCGCGTTAATTATAAAAAAAAGAAGAGGTAGTTAAGCACAGAAGTCATGGGACAAATAAGAGGATGTATTTGCGACGCGAGTAGGTATATTTATTTGTGCGTGCACCTCGGCCTTTGGCGAGCTAAAGATGAACCTCATAGGCAAAAAAGAGGAACACGCTCTCATTTGCTTTAATTCTGGCTTCTGATGGGTTCTTTGTTCTTTTCCCTCGCCCCTTCAAGCTATACATTACATCTGATGCTTGTGCTTGCGATCTAAAAATTGCTTATCTTAATCTTTTTTAAAAAAAAATAAAAAAAAATAACTCAAGAATGTTAATTTATGCACAAAATTAACATTAATTTAAAAACTAAATTTTAAATAAAATTCATTAACACGTTTTCAAAATATGGATTTTTGAAAATATTTTAATGTAAAACTACTTTGGCTATTGACATCTTCTTGAATATCAATTTTGATTGTAATTAGCAAACCAGTTCTCGAGAAAGGCGAAGAAAAAAAATGGTCCTATGGGAGGTACCGTTATTAGCCCACCAGATAAATTTTTTTTTTACCCAAAACATAAACCACACCCACAATCGTTCAGTTATTTTTTTTATAAAAATTCTTGGAGCCGGTTTCGAGAAAAAAAAGCTTTTACTTAACGGTTATGTAACAGGTACCGTTAATATTTGAGCTAAAAAAAATCAAGAGTCCTCTGTAGAATATAAGAATAACCTTATGTTTCAAATTTCAAGACGATTGTCTCAACCGTTTAGGCTATAGATCAATATACATCCGTACAGCCATACATACTTACAGAATTTTGCCAGTAACTCAAATATGTTTCACTGTCATCGTAATGTCATGTTTGATTGTTATCTCAACATTTTTAATCTGCACGAATGCATAATTTGCATTATAGTACCTATAATCGTAGATACTATAAAAAATTGTTTTAAATTTTATAATAAGTTGTATATCTTATAAACTCTAAAAACCTGCATACCAAAATCCCCAAATATTTTTCAAAAACTAAAAATAAAAAGCAGGGTTTTATAAAAACCGATCCTACAATTTTATTTTATTTAAAATTTATTTTACTTAAAACAATTCGAATTATATTTTATTTTTATAAATATTTTTAAATTCAAATATGCTTTTATTTTAAACAATTCTTTTATGTCAGTGAACGACTGGTTGAAGAATGTGTTACACTAACTGGTCTTCGTCCAGGTCGTGTTGTTGTTGAGGATTTGGTGTTACAGGATCAAGTGTTAAAGTGACAAAAGGCTCATCTCGATATCTAAATGTCTAGGTCAATTTTGGTTCAAACGTACGTTAAGATAGTCTTAAGCTTGTTATTTTATTTTATTGCATTGAGTATAGCAATTCATCATCATTAAGGGCGCAAAAATCGGGATCATGTCCCTATCTTAACAAACGATCTCATCCAAAATCCCAATTGCTGGACAAGGCCATTAATTTTAGAACCCCAAGGCTTCGGAAATTCATTCATTTCTGAGCTATCTTTCCAACTTAAATAAGGTCACATTGCCGTCAACCGTAAATAGAATTTCAAAATACTTGCTCAGCTCGTTGCTCTTCGCTCATACGAGGCGAACGCCCTCGCTCACCGGAGTCTACTCAGCTTTATTTTTTCCACATTTGTTTCGAGTATATTTCATCCAATTCATGATTCCATCTGCTCCCACAATTCTCCGTAAGACATTCCACTACAACGCGGTTAAGATACCAGAGTATCTTTTTAGTAAGAGTATGTATGTGAGTACTATGATAAGAATATATATGTAGACTCCTTCTAGAGAGAGCTCCTTATCTCAGTTGTTAAGGTAGAATTTCTGATTTTAAAGAGCATCGACATACAATATAGTAGTTTCTGTTTGATTTTAGCAACCGTCTGCATTTTTCTTCCTTCATACTGTTATTATGGCTATAAAGGATTGCAGTATTTAAAATTCAGGGTAAATTCATAAACGCATCACTGCAATTATAATGCTTAATCCATAAAGTCCAACGTTCACAAACGCAAACAATTCTCTTATCACGTCGTAAAAAAAATCAAAATCCGTTCTATGGGGAAAGTTTCTTCAAAAATAAATGATGAAGATCTTAAATATGTTACATTTAAACATGAAACCACGATACTATAAGCTCACATAATTAAAAACCAAATAATCGATCACCATCGCATCGGCGTCAGCTGCATCAGAATCACAAAAAAGCAGTGATGCCGTATCGCTGCACACAAATTTGATGTTTATTAATTTAGGCATTTAGAGCAGAAGTGGCGTAAGCCTCATTTTTTTGTCAAAAATAAATTTTCTTTCAATGAAGTGACGTAACTCATATTTCCTAATAAATCAATAAAAAATATTTCTGCACGAAACTTTTCCTAGGGCAGAAATGGCGAACCCTTACGCCACTTCTGCGCTATGAACAATTTTATATGAGTCGATTTCAAACACATATACGCCATTTCTGCACCCACATTTTACAGTAACCTTGACAGTTTTACAATAACCAATAACGTCAATAAAAGTATGCTATGCAAAACAACAGTGTCAATATTTTGTTTGGTTCTTGTGCTGTGTTAGCAATAAAATAATAAAATATTTAATACTTCCTCAAGGGCTAAGTAATTATTAATTTAAGCGAATTGCTAAGATTAAGTTTTAATAAAAATCAAATTGAGAAGAGTTAAAACGACCAGAATTGAATTGATGGAATCTTATATTGAAAGTAAGAATAGTAAATAATTTTTTTTAAGTCCATAAAGGATATCTTGTTTTATGATAATAATGAGAATCATTCATATTGTTTAAGATTTTATATAAACTAATAAACTAAACTAATAATCCATAAATATTTAGAAACAATAAGACCATGGCAATTCTGTAGACAAAGATTTTCAAGATTCAGGTTCCGAATATGATCCCAGTCAAGAAATCCCTTTAGTCTTATCGAAAAGCAGAAAAAACATTTTCGCCCTATGGATTGGCATAGGCATAAGGTTATAGACGCGGAAAGAAAGAAGGTTCCATTACAAATTATTGTTATGGATAGATCTACGATGTTTTCCACGAAAAAAAAATTAAAATATTATAATAAATCGGAAAATGAATTTTAATAAAGAAAAAGTGGAATGGCTTAAAATTCAATGGCAAGTACAGTAATAATGAAGACGTGCTTTATAAAACAGTGATTTAAAAAAAAGATCATCATACATTCATCACAGATCTCGAATTATTGATTCCAAAAGAGAATGTCGTCGTAAATGAAGCAAAAAAGGAATACTTATTGGAGTTACAAAATTTTATCTCACCCAATTACCACGTCTGTAGTGCCCCGTAGAGTAAAATTTGTCACGAAAAAGGGCATCTCATGTAGCCCTTCTATTCATTCAGATTAACAACACACACACAGGAATGGTTGAGAGCAAAAGTCACTGGGCTTTGGCTCCTTAAGTAGCTGTCGCGCCAGTAAATGTATTTATTTATTTTTAATAACCACGACTTTTATAAAAAAAATTGAGAACTGTTTCTACGGGCATAAACTTCATTAATGTAACTATTTTGTATATAAAAGCAATAATAACTTTGTTTTCTTAATTAACATTTTTTTTCTAAATATTGGTATAACCAACTTTCTTTTTTTTTAACTATTCCAATATCCAAGAAGCAGCAGTGGTATAACCCACATAAAATTCAATAATTAAAAATTTACAGAAAAGATTAAGGTTTTCAAATATTTGTCAAAACTAAAGTTTATTAAATATTATTTTAAAAAGCAAGGCAATAACAAACTTTTTTTTTCGTTAATTTTTTAAACCGTGATTTTCTTAATTATAACCTAGTTCATTTGCGTTTAATGCGTCTAGCGAAGAACTTAAAATACTGCATATGTTATAATTGTTTTTTCTTTTTTCGAATGCAGAAAATATCAGAAAAAGAGCATTTTATAAAATTTTTCGGCTTCATAACAAATCTTAAGTAAATAGAAACCATTTCGGAAACGGATTTTACTTACTAAAATCTGAAATGTAGTTTTTGATCTGGATACACCATTAGGAAACCACCACCTTGTTCTTTTCTGTATTTAAAATTAATTACATTGTACTTGGTGTATAGAGAGTTTAATGAGAGCACACAGTACAGTTCTAAATAATGTTAGAACAAACAATAAATTTAAGTATGTGTAGTAATTAATTAAAACCTCGGCACCACTTCTCATTTCTTTGATAAATCAACCCATTATACTCAAAAAGAAAACCAACGCTCCAGCAGCGAGTTCTTTGATCAATTATTTTCGGTTCAAAGGAACCGACAGCAGACAATTATAACATCCGTTCCCGAACATACTCAATCTGCTTGGAAATAAAATGCTCATGTCCCCTAAAGGCGCCTCTGAGACATCTTTTGACCATCAAAGTCAAGCTGAAGTTGTATCTTTTAGATTTGTATTTTTTTTTTCTATCCCCTTCTGAATGCCTGCCCCGTCAGTTTCAGGGAATAAAAGCGTTTTATGCATTTTGTCCCTGGTTCATGTGTGACGATGAAATAAACGACAACAAAAACGAGGAGGTCAAAATTAGATTGGAACGTGACCGACGTAGTAATGGGATTGAAAAATGGCTTTGGGTGGGTGAGAAACTCCTGGTTTTTTCCTTCCTTTTTTGTCTGACATCATAATAATTCCATAACACTTCAGCTGTACACATATATAAGTGTTTTTTATGTAAGTGTCAAAAAAACGTATGAAAGAACCAAGAAAACGTCATAAATAGAGAAAACGATATGAGGGGACAATCAAATGAAACAGAACCACAATGAGTAAAAAAGTAAAACGAAGGCGGTAGAGGGCGGTAGAGGGCGGCAAACAGGATTGAAAGTTGAGCCTTCTGCGTAGCTCCATTGTGTTCCAATTTGGGCGCCAATTCCAACAATGCCTCAACAAAGCCATATAAGGAATGGATGGCAGGATGACTGGCTCCTGGCTGGCACAATCAAACGTAGTAATATTATTATTTTGTGTGTGTGGCAGCGACTTATATATGCATTGTCGTCTATTAATTTTTCTCAGCTTATTTTGTAAGGAATTCTGTTGATTGTTCCACATAAAACCGAGAAAACAGTGCTTTTATTTGGGGATTGGTTCACCTACTCTTGTTTGGTATTGTTCCCGATTTTTTTTTCTTTCAATTTCTGGAGTAAGCAGACGACGACGACGTGTTGGTTATTATATTATGATTCGTTATTGTATTTTGCTTTTGTTTGCATGCATGAGTGGTATGTTAATAATAACGCGCGTAATGGCAAAAGGAAGTATTGTGTAGGTGAATGTGTTGGCGGTGGTAACTTGAAAAAAGAGTGGATTCATATTTAATTCGCCTTCAGGATGACAGCAAGGAATTGAAAGAAATTAAATGTAATTTGATTAATTTATTCAAGCGAGTGGTTCTTACCACTGACATTAGATGACACAGAGAAGTGTGTAAATAAGTTAAGTTCTGTAGGTACTTACCAAGTTGTTAATATACATATGCAAAAGTTATTTAATTTAACTTTGTAGTTTAAAGTAAGAGCTTAAAACGTTTTGAAATATATATTTTTGTAAGGGAAACAAAGATAACAAATGCAAGGATAAGTTTATAAGTTGATGGTTAGTTATTCCAAATTTTGATTGCTAGATGCTTAATTCCCAAACTTAGAGAGTTTCTCTACTAGGTCCTCAAACAAATGCCTTCCGTAGGATCTTGTTTCTTATGGCTTCTTTATTACCACATTCTACCTATACACAAATAATCATTCCTTGTAAGAGACCAGCATGTAGGCGTGCAGGGCCCGGAAGTGATGCTCACAACAGACTTAAGAAACTTTTGTTTAGTTTTTTTTTTAATGAATGCATATACTATACAATAAGAATAAAGACTTCTTGTGATAAGGTATACGGCTTCATAATATTGTGATGTGGCTTCAAAATGCGCATTTGTTTTCCCACCTTTCACCCATCGAATTCGCCGACCGAATGTACCAGAATTTGTGAAAATAATTTTTTCATTACCCTATGCATTCCATATATTTCCAAACATTCCAGTCTATACTTGAAATGCCATTTTCTTGTAATACATAACTCACTACTTGAATATTTCTGATATGCAATTCTATTTTAGTCTGTCATTAAACGTTCAACACATAAGATCATCTTTTATTTTAATCTGCACGTCAGGATTTCCCATCCAATGCAAAAATATAGTGGAAGTGGAAAAGTACCAAAAAGGAAATTTCGAGAACTTTTCCGTATAAAGATACGGAATGATAGGTGGTTCTAGGGAATACAGCTCATTTTTATGCTTTGAAGTGTGAACATCGAAAGCGGTTATAAAGAGTGGTTGAATTGAAATAAAGTAAAAAGTATTAAAAAAAATATATACTTACTTACTTACTTAGGTGGCGCTACAGTTCGGGACGAACCTGGGCCTCAACCAACATGCCTCTCCAGCCAACTCGGTCTTTGGCTAGCTGCCTCCAGTTTTGCACTCCAAGTTGGTTGAGGTCGTCCTCCACTTGAGCGCGCCACCTAAGGCGAGGTCTTCCTTGACTGCGTCTACCCTCTGGGATGGAATCGAAGATCCTGCGAGCCGGAGCATTGTTGTCCATTCGCTCTACATGACCTAGCCATCTTAAACGTGATATGCGTATTTTTTTGACCAGGTCAATGTCGCTGTACAGCTCGTATAGTTCTTGGTTGAACCTTCTCCTCCAAAGCCCGTTAACGCAGATAGGGCCAAAAATCTTCCGAAGAATCTTACGCTCGAAACGACTTAGGATATCTTCATCCGCTTTGGATAGAGTCCATGCCTCGGCGCCATAGAGCAGGACTGGGATGATTAGGGTCTTAAACAGAGTCTCCTTTGTCTTTCGAGAGAGGGCTTTGCTACTCAATTGCCTTCCTAGCCCATAGAAACAGCGATTGGCAAGAGTAATTCTTCGCTTTATTTCTGACGAGATGTTGTTGCCAGATGTTATAGCGGATACGAGGTATACAAAGTCCCTAACTAACTCAAAGTTGTACCTGTCTATTGTGATGTTTTGTCCAATCCGCCGGTGTTGTGTGTCCCTTTTTGTGGACAGCAGGTACTTCGTTTTGGCCTCATTGACTGCTAGTCCCATCTTAGCCGCTTCAGCTTCAATGCTAGCAAACGTTCCAGTGACAGCTCGCCGAGTTCTGCCAATGATGTCTATGTCGTCAGCGTATGCTAGCAATTGCACAGACTTGAAAAAAATTGTCCCACTACAATTGACTTGCGAGTTTCTTATAATTTTTTCAAGTATTAAGTTGAAGAAATCGCACGATAGCGCATCATCTTGTCGGAATCCTTTTTTGACGTCAAAAGCTTCTGTGAGGTCAGAACCAACCTTGACGGAGCAGCGAGAGTTCTCCATCGTCATCCTGCACAGTCGGACGAGTTTTTTGGGAATGCCAAAACCTGACATGGCTCTGTATAGCTCGTCTCTATAAATGCTATCGTACGCGGCCTTAAAATCGATAAAGAGGTGGTGGGTATCGATTTGGAATTCTTGGGTGTTTTCCAGGATCTGCCGTAGAGTGAACATTTGATCGATTGTGGACTTTCCTGGTCTGAAACCACACTGATAGGGGCCAATCAGGTTGCTGACGAAAGGTTTCAGGCGTTCACATAGTACGGCAGAGAGGATCTTGTAGGCGATATTCAGGAGACTTATTCCTCTATAGTTGGCGCAGTTTAGAGGGTCTCCTTTCTTGTGGATCGGGCAAACGATGCTGAGGTTCCATTCATCAGGCATACTTTCTTCTGACCAAACTTTAGAGATGAGTTGGTGTATGCACTCCACCAGGTCATCTCCGGCCGCTTTAAAAAGTTCGGCGGGTAGTCCGTCGGGTCCAGCAGCTTTGTTGTTTTTGAGTTTAGATATTGCTATCCTTACTTCATTTTGGTCAGGTGGACGGAAGTTTTGTCTGTCATCATCCATGTTGAATGGTTCATTCTGCCTGACAGCGGGATTTTGGCCTTCATCCCCGTTTAACAGTCTGCAGAAATGGTCCTTCCATGTACTCAGCACCGACTGTGACTCTACTACGAGGTTTTCATTCCTATCTCTACAGGCTTCTGTGCGGGATTTTTTTCCTTGGCATGTTCTTTTTGCTTGTTGGTAAAACTTCCGCACGTTGTTACTGGAGTAGCATCTCTCAATATCTTCGATCGCGCGCTTCTCATGCTCTCTCTTTTTCTTTTGGAGAAGCCGGTGTTCTTCCCATCTTTTCTGGGTCATACTTCCTCACAGTATTACTCCGTTGTTGTGGAGTTCGGGTTATTCGCATTCTTACCTTTGCTGCAACAAGGTAGTGATCCGAGTCGATGTTAGCTGCTCGGAAGGTGCGAACATCCAAGATACTGGAGGCGTGTCTTGCATCGATCGCAACGTGATCAATCTGATTGACGGTTCTTTGATCTGGGTGTCGCCAAGTCCCTTTGTGTATATCGAGATGAGGAAACCGTGTGCTTGCAATGGTGACGTTATGTGCCGCTGCGAAGTCAATTAGCCTAAGTCCGTTTTCAGACGTTGTGTCGTGTAGGCTATGTTTTCCGACAGTCCTACCAAAGATTTCCTCTTTACCTATTTTGGCATTAAAATCGCCTAGTACGATCTTAACGTCGTATTTAGGGCATTGCTCATAGGTTTTGTCGTGGGGCATGAGCGCATATTAGGCTAATGTTGGTGAATTTAGCCTTGATACGGATTGTCACAATTCGCTCACTTACGTGTCGAAAGCCCAAGACTTCTTGCCTAAGTCTACCGCTTATGACGAATCCGCACCCAAATAAACGCTGTTGTCTTCTTGCGCAATCACCGTAGTACACGTCACAGTTTTTCATCCTCCTTTTGCCCGGCCCATTCCATCGCACTTCCTGGATGGCAGTAATTCCTGCTCTGTAGCAGTCTAGGGCCTCCGCTAGTTGTTTGGATGCACGTGGTCTGTTAAGAGTTCTAACATTCCACGTGCAGATCCGAAGGTCGTTGTCCTTGATTCGTTTTTCCGGGTCGTCAACAGTAAATCCGTCCTTTTCCGAGGCTATTGGTCGCTTCGCAACTTTTTCTTTTTTCCGTGGCAGGGTTGTTAACCCCACGCACAACCCCCAACCTGGAGGGTTGGGCACTTTTAATTGTGAATAAGTAGTGAAATCATATTATTGTAATTAAACTTAAAGAAAAACTGTGTTTAATAAATAAAGAAATTTTTCAAATTTTAAAAGTAAAATTGAGTTTTCTTCAACGAACCCTAGGCACAAATATAACATTGGTGTTAGAAATAGGAATACTGTGTACAACCTTCCTTTTTATAAATAACGATAAAAATGCGGCCTTTTATTGAATCATGCAAAAGATTTTAATCGATCAAGGGTAAGACTGCCCCGGAACACTTTGATATCTTCAATAAGCTCTTTTTTGTTGGTGTTGGAACTGCTTCACATGTTCACATACGTTTCGTGTTAACCAACCTCGCTCATTTTCGATGATGTTTAAATCTGAAGAATAAGATGGTCAGGAAAGTTGTTCTATATTTTGACCTTGTAACAAAATTTTAAGTTCGAAAGTTTTACAAAAGGTAAAAAGAAACTCTCAAAGCTACATGCTAAGAATGTGGAAAAACCCTTTTCTGCAGACTGTATAACGGCGATGACGAAACGAATTCTGCCAGGCAGAATGAGCCATTTTGTCGGCGCGAAGTAGAGCAACAATACAACCCACCACATATGGTTGATGTAAAGCTCGCTATACTAGTTTAAGAGCAACAAAGCCGCTGGAGCCGATGGCCTAGCTGTCGAACATTTTAAAGCTGCAGGCGCCTAAAACCATTCGTCAACAACCTACCTGAGGTTCATATTAGTGCGGTTTAAGGCCAAATATTTACATTACTGCAGATCTAGGAAAGAAACAAGGAACTACAAATCGATACCCACCACCTGTTCATCGATTCCAAAGCCGCTTACGGGAGCATATATAGAGAAGAGCTATACAGAGAAATGTGCAGTTTTAGCATCCCTACCGAACGATGGAAAACGCACGCTGTTCCGTTAAGGTCTGTTCAGCGACACGGGCTTGCCAAAAAAGTAAAAGTTCAACGTCTCAGATGACTGGTTTATATACAGTGGATGGACATTAATGCTCCCGCCAGGAAAATCTTCGATCCTACCACGAGAGGGACGGCCTAGGAAGACCTAGACTCAAGTGGCACACACACGTGCTAAACTGGAGGCAGATAGCTAGGGACCGAGCTGGCTGGAGAAGCTTGCTGTTTGAGCCCAGGTCCACCCCGAACTATAGCTCCAACTATTGTAAGGTAGGCAACCAAATTTAAGCAGCTGTGTAGGCACTCCAAAAACAATTTTATTTTCTTAAATCATGTAAGTAATATATTTGCAAAGTCCGTCGGTTGCTTATTATCAATACATCTAGTTTTAAATTTTATTATCAGTTGTATGTCAACAAACTCTGAAAAAACTCCGTACTAAATCAAGAACGCGATTTTATCAAAATTCGTATTACAATTTTCGTAATACTTTATTTCAAAAAACTCGTTTCTTTTTAAGACGTGTGATGGCGTACTCCAGTTTTACTAAAAACTGTTAAGTGTTGCGGTTTTGATTCGACACTTTATATAAATTCAGACCATTTTACTTTTAAGTTACTTGTTTTTGAAAAAAGTTCTTGCTTCACAATGTGATAAGGCACCTAAGAGCAGTACGTGCGACTCAGTCGTGTCCATCTTTATATACAAAGATATATAGAAATACATTGGCAAAAGGTTGCTATGGAAAAGAAAATTTGTCTGAACTCATAAATGCATTATGTGAAGTTGAACATAGTATGGATTTTGATAAAATACATACATTGACTGCCATACTCGATTAATCAACATACTCTAGTATCACCTGGTGGTAGTTATTTTATTCGTTCTGCCAAAATTGATGAGCAATCAATTGACACAGAAATTGCGCCTTTTCAGTTTTTCGCTTCTAGTGCATATGTATGTTCTGTTATAAACATTAGTCCTTCCAGCCGGATTTCTGCTTAAAGGACATGTTTCATTATATGACCTTTGTATGATTATAAATTCTATTCAAAAGGCTTTTTTAAATACAAAAATTGAAGGTTTAAGAATATTTAGTATAAGATTTAAACTTCAACTGGGGACTTCAACTGGAAGTCGGGGCAAAAAATTGCTTTTAAATACAATAATTAGAAAATATATAAATACTTTAATCGCTAACGCTATTTGAAAATAGTATTTTGGTATTTAAATCTGCAAATCTGCAGAGTTAATTTCCAAACTATCGGCCCTCAAATCGTTGATCTGAGCCACAACCATCTCTTTAATTTAATTTCCACTGGGGTGTTCAAAAAAGGATTTGGCAACCATTTCCCCTATATTCATGATCATATTAGTAATGAACACATGCATACATACTAACATACATATATATGGGTATATTGAAAGAAGAAAGGTGTCGTTGAACACTAAAGAGTTTAAGACTTTCCTATCTCCGACAAGCATTTAGAAGTTCATATTAAGCAAGGTAATGCGATTATTTTTGCACAATAAAGTTTCATTTAAATTGTTTCGAGTTATTAGCAAAAGCTTGACAGAAAATCCCTTTTTGTACTTTGTTAGAACGTTTATCCTAAGGGTGGATGTCTTGTCTACTATGAGAGGAGATTTGATCAGATTTTGGTCAGATTTTTATTGGAATTTAGATGTTAGATAATGGAGTGTCTTGTGTCTGATGGGCAAGAAGAAAATGGGGTTAGTAGTACTAAAAGAAAACTGCGAAGGTTTAGGACTTCCAATCAAGGAATATGGATCTCAATTGGTTCAATTGTGTTGTTTCATCATGATACGAAGGAAATACAGCACAGTAAGGATAGCGGATTATGTAGTGAGTGGTATTATTTGTATCCTTTTATGTGTGAGGCTTTTGTTTTATTTAGGAAAGTTTCTGCATCATTATATTAATGGATTTACTGGCCTGACTAACATTAAAAGAAACTAAAAAAAAATTGTTGAGTGGGAAGGACAGACGACAGAGCCTTAATCAATTACTTAAACGATGCTCTTAGCTAGCATTTCAGATTCAAACCAACTCAAATAATTTTTTTTTACTATGACATTTATATTTTCTTTAATCGAATAACAAAAATTCTGAACTGTTTTGTGGCAGCAGAACTTTATATTTATTTTATGGAAAGAACTTACAGAAAAACATTTCTTAACCTAAGAGGTGTTAAAGGTTTGAAAAGCGTTTTTCGAGAGCTGGGAAATAAAAACGATAATACAAAGATTGCATACGGCATTTTATACAGTGGCGGATACAGGGGGAGAGCAATTGGTACTTGTTGCAAAAGCGTCACAAAATGTTTGAAGAAAACAGGGTAGAAACCATCATCTTCCTTCGAAGGTAAAATTTAGTTTTTAGTGCTACATGTATAGGTAAGACAACACGGGAGAGGTTTTAGATCAAATTTTGAGTAACTTTCGGGCATCTCACCTTTTCTAGCAGACATAACGATAGGTTTGTAGCTTTTGTGGATAGGATATATATGACGATGAGGAAAACTGGAGACCTGGAGAGAAACCAGAAAAATATTAACTGCCGGTAAGATATGGGATGTAAATTCTAAATCTAAGGAGTTATCTCCAACTGGCAAATCCATTGGCCAAAATATGTTGCCCCAGCTAAGGAAGAAGCTAAAACTTGGAATACGTCATTCCATGGACGACTAATTCCTTGTGATGGAAGATCAATTGGAGAAGGTTGAGACATTGGGTTCTGCTTTTCAGCAAGTGTATAAGGTGAATGAGTCCGTTCATTCAATTCACGACCTGGAGAACAGGTGCACGGGTGCATTGATTGTTTTATTTGGAAAAGGCTTTTGACACCGTATGGTAAGAGGGTCTTTAACTGAAGCAAACCAGATGGGGCATAAGTAGACAACTGATATATATGCTTTTTGGTATAATTTACACCAGCGATCTCATTGAGAGTCTACCCCACGTATGCCGAAGGATTAATTGCGTACAGAACAGGTCCAAAATTTGAGATTATCAGAATTCTCTAGCAACGTGATTTTAATAAAATTAAACAATACTGTTACGATTGGAAGCTGAAAATTAATTTCCAGAAATGTGAAGCTATCCTGTTAGGAACCCCTTTGTCTAGTGCTTCTAGGAATACGAGAAAGAACTGGCGCAAGCTAGTGATCGCTGGCCCACATGGACATCCACTGGCGAGTAAAGATGTGGTAAAGCACCTTGGTATCTGGTTCAATCGACATGTAGAGGCTGCTCTGGCCGGGGCTAGGGGAGCTTTTGCCCTGACAAGACGGCTGTTTTATAGCAGCCACCTTGATAGCAGGGTAAAAGTGATTTGCTACATGGCCCTCATAAGGTCGATGATTGCCTACGGTTTACCTGTGTGGTTTAAATTTGCACCATCTCTTATGGAAAAGATTTGTGTGTTTGAGAAACTGTGTCTTCTCCCTTGTCTCGGACTTTGCAGAACACCAGAGTCGGAGTACAAACATTTCTATTCCAAAGAGGTCCTATTCAACGGGGCCAATACAAACAGGATAGATAACTTTTTAATTAAGCTTATTCGTGGACAACTAATGGACAAATCTTCGGGCCTTACTACCCTCAAGATTAATATTTTGAAAGTACATGTTTGAGCGGTTTTATCCCGCTCAAGGCTTTCCTATACCTTGATAGTCGGTGGCTGTATCAGGTGAGATCGGCGATTCCGTTGATCTACCACGTCGGCCGCAGAACGTTCGATAGGCGGCTCCTTTATGACCGAGACATAGTCGCTGGGAGCGAAGCAAAGCGCCTCCGGTTCAGTAGGGCCCGACCAGGATCGGAAGGAAGTTCTTAATCAGTTTCACCAATTTTGGTGGATAAGTCAAAATAGTTAATTACAGTCGACGTTTCGCCTATGGTCGGCTTACATATTTATGAGGTGTCTATTAGCTAAATAAGGCAGTTCCGGCGTCACAAAAAAAATATGTTCTAGATTTAAGTATTTTAAGTAAATTTTAAATTATTTTAAGATTATTTTAAGATAGTTTTAAGTAGTATAAAATAGATTCAGAAAATTGATATTGATACCCAGTTTTTATCTTTCTGGGCCAGTAAGTTAATTAAGCTTATAGCTTTAGCTAATTTTAAGATTTTTCTCTAGCAGTAAGTAGTTATAAGATAAAAATAGAATAAGAATTCCATAATTCCAAAGCACCTGCCATTCGAAACGCTGTGGAAATCATGAAAGAGGTAATTGTCTTCTTCAAAACTCATCCAAAACGGAAAACTTTTGTCATGAGCGCTTGGAGTTTGCATTCACATCTCTTTATGATAATCTTAGTCAGTGGGTATAGACCAGCATGAGGTTGTACACCAATTTGCTTTAGACCTCGAACACTTGAAAAATTTCAATTAAGTATTTAAGAACCATGTATGTGTATATATGCATCTTATTTAATTTAAGTTAATAAATTTATTTTTTAATACGTTGTTCTTGTTTAATACTTTAACTATACAGAGCATTATTTAAATAGGCTAAGACATACCGACAGACAGAATCGTTAAAAAAGGTGTAAGTAAAAATGTAAAGAAAATTGCCGTCCCCCTAATCGTGGAAACGCGCCTGATTTTTTAAAAGAGTCTTGGTATGGTAAGATGAACATAAATGTCATAGATGGAAGAACCTGGGGAGAGTACGATAACTTAGAGGCTGCAAATTAATAACGGATTCTTGTATAGAAACTAAATGGGTTCTATCTACCCCCCCTTTAGGCTGGAGGGGCAATATTCTAAAAAAGCACTTGCATTAGAAAAATATATATTTGAAACAAGGGCAACACTTAAAATAATGTGCTGTACCTTTTTTTAAGAGCTAAAAATTTGCTTTATTATATAGTTTCTTAAATATTTAAATATCTATAAAAACTTTAACTAAAAAAAACTTACTTCAAACTCAAAATTTCAGAAAAAAATTTAAAATATTAGTTCATATTAATTTTTTTTCAAAATTGAGATAATGTGTTCTTAATTTGTTGTTAATACAGGGTGCGGCAAAAAAACCGATCTATTTTCTGCGGCTTGCCATTCAGAGACAGGACGTCCGAGGGTGCTTACACGACGCCATTGTCAGTAGTCATGGAGCAGTGGTCGCCTGAGCAACGCGCGTTTGTTATCGAGGCGTATTTTAAAAGTGGTGATTCAATCATTGCTACTCAGCGGCAGTTCCGTGCATTCTTTCAATTAGGTCGACATGGAGAAGTTCCGTCGCATAGCACAATTATGCGGTGGGTTACTAACTTTAGAACAACAGGTTCTGCGTTGAAAAAGAAGCCGACAGGCCGTCCAAGGTCAGCTCGGACGCCAGAGAACATCAATAGAGTTCGTGCTGCTGTGGAAAACAGTCCTCGTAGGCCCGCCCGTAAACAAGCTGCTGCTTTGAACATACTCGATAACAAACGCGTGTTGCTCAGGCGACCACTGCTCTATGACTACTGACAATGGCGTCGTGTAGGCATTCCAACGAGTCTACCCCCACCATCCTCGGACGTCCTGTCGCTGAATGGCGCGCCGCAGAAAATAGATCGGTTTTTTGCCGCACCCTGTATTTGTTACTCCTATTTTTGAACACTGAAAACTAGAAGATATTATGTATTCTAAATTTCGAGAAATTTAAATTTACCAGGCCAACATTTACATAATTTGTTTGATATATACTTGTTTTTTCTCTCTACACATTTCGATAACTTTGGCGCTTCAAAATAATAACGAATTCTTGTATAGAGACTTAACAAGTATTTTTTTACTTGTCCCTTTACCTTCCTCACTTTTTGAAAGCCGTTAACTTAGTATACCTATCTAATCACGTAAATACCAAACAAATTATGAGATAGTAGGTTTATGAATTCCGATTTTTTTCAAAAACTTGTAGTCATAGAATTATCTAATGTTCAGTGGTCAATAATAAATCAATAGGAGTAACAATTAATAAAAGAAAATTTTAAACACATTTTCTTATTTCTGAAAAAAGGTCTTTTTAGTTTTTTTCCAAAACGTCGAGTTCAAAATAATTTTAGTTTCTTAAATTATTAATAAAAAGTACCTAATACAAAAATAATTTGATAGAGCAGACATGTGGCTTTCAAAAAAGACATAGCACGTTATTGTAGATATTGCCGTTATTTTGAAATATATTTTTTTTTCAAAGCGATTGCCCCTTAAAAAAAATGTCCCCTTTTTCCTAATTCGTTAATTTCAATTTTCTCAAAAAACTCAAAACATAATATCATCTATAGTTTTCAGTGTTCAATAGGAATCAATAGGAGTAACAAATATTAAGAACAAATTTAGTACTTATTATCTCAATTTTGAAACAAATCAGTATGGAATATTTTTTTTGTTTTTGTTTCTGAAGTTTTGAGTTTGAAGTAAGTTTTTTTCAAAAGTTTTTATAGATATATAATTATTTCAAAAAAGTATGTATGAAAGATCAGACCTTTGGCTTTAATACAAGGTACAGCACATAATTTTAAGTGTTGGCGTTGTTTTTAAATACATTTTTTTCCAATGCAAATGCTTTTTTAAGAAAACTGATTGACCTTCCTCCAATATTAAAAAAATTTTTGTATTTAGTCCTTCTATTAGAATCCATTATTAGTTTGCGGCGCTAATTACAATTCCTTAAAACTTTGCGTGGATACCATAAAAAGTTTGTTTTTTGGTATATAATTTTCTCACCTAATGTAAAGACCTTTAGATAAAAAATTGTAAAATTGCTCTACTTTTCCATCAATATTTTCAATATTTTCTGATATATCTTTAACGATATGCGGTTTAAGTTATTTTTTTTATGCACAGGGAGCAAAGTTCGACACTGTCTACTGAATAATATTTGCGGCGGCCGGCGTGGCGATGCATTCAATCTTGAAATGGGAATGTTGCGATACTCTAAAAATGCAAGACATAAATCAGTTCTACTTTGAGTATATTTTTACTTGGGATAAGGATTCGTGAATATTAAAAATTGAGATAATAATTAAACCTAACATTACGATCATAGAGAAGTCTAAAAAAGTTAGTGGCAAAAAATTACGAGAAAAATCTATTAATGGCACCTCTCATATAACGTTATTTTTTTAATTTTGGCTTTCTCGGTAACGGCTTTTTGGATTTCTTTCGTTATTTATATTTATTTCTGCATATCAAAATTTTGAATAACTTTATTTTTTTAATTGAAATTTATTTTTGATTTTTTTTTTTTTTTTTGAAAAATCAATATTTTTTAAAACTAAACAAAAAAAATATTTTAAATTTTATAATCACATGTATATTAATAGCCTGGATAAACCTGTTTAACAAAATAAAAAAAAAACCGTTAAGTATTGTGGTTTTGACACTTTTTTAAGTTCAGATAGTCTTATTTTTCTACGTTAATGTTATTAATTTTTTTTTTTTAACTTGCGATTATAGGTACTATAAAGCAAGTTATGGATTCGTCCAAAACAAATATTTTAACAATCAAACATAACATTGCGATGATAGAGAAGTCGGAAAAATTGGGTCCGGTAATTCCCTCCGTCTGTCTGTCTTTTTTTTACAAGGATGGGCCGATTTGCTTCAAAATTAGTATTTAGTATTTCTTTGGTAATATCTCATGAAGGTGTTTTTTTTTTATTTTCGCTCTAGGTCGAAAAATAACGGTAACTGCCATACAATCTTTAACAAAAAGTTTGAATTTCTGAAAAGAGCTCTAACGATTTTATTAACATTTTCAGGGTGCTATTTTTTACAACAATACATCTTTCAGTTAGAATAAATTTTTCAAAATTTGTTCTATATCGGTACCTCTCATAGAACCGGTTTTTTCAAATGCGGTATTATCGTAAACCATTATCTCGATTTCAATAAAATTTTGCACACTTTGAAGTCTTCTTGTAACAAGCAGAACGATTGGGAGTTTGGCAACCGAATATTGTGTTTCGTGGCATTAGCTGTCTTCAAAGTTCGGTGAAATCGCTCTATCATGTGGATGATAATGCGATGATCGGTGTCTCTTGGTACCAAGAAATTTTGGAAGTTCGTTGAAAAGAGAAGATTCAAATTGCCTTCCTTGGTCCATCACAATTTGTTTAGGGATTCCGAACCACGAGATCCATCCAGAAAGAAAAGCTGTCACAACTGTTTCGGCAGTGATGTCTGTAAGTGGAATAACTTCAGACCATCTTGTGAAACGATCGATGCAGATAAAGGTGTATATCCAACTGAATATGGAGCAAAGGTGCAATTAGGTCCAGATGAACATTTTGAAATCTTTCTTCAGGTGGCACAAAATCGGCAGTTGCAGTTGAATGTGCTGTTGGATCTTGCTTTTTTGGCAGCTGATACATGTTTGTGACCATTTACGACAATCCTTCCTAAGCTCTGGCCAAATGCAGCTTTCTTTGAGCATCTGAATTGTTTTCTTAACGCCTGGATGTGACAAGTTGTGAATCGTTTCGAAAACTTGGCGCCGCACATTTAATGGGATATATGGAACTGCCTTGCCTGTCGAAATATCACAAAAGATTTGGTGGTTTTTATCAGGAAGAGTGATTTGTTCAATTTGTAAGGATGTTGTTGAATTAAGGAGTTGTCTGAGTTCTTCATCGGTTTGTTGTTTACTTACCAAACCAAAAAAAAAATATAATAATATATAATATATATAAAAATAGAGCATCAGCCACAACGTTATCTTTGCCTTTGAAATGCCTTATGTCTATGGTAAACTGTCCGATGTACATAGCTCAAATGTATGAGTTGAAGTGGGTTTGATTTCTCAGACTGTCTTCCTTCGAGCATCTGTTGAAAATGTTTGATTTTCATATAAGCACTCAAAAGATCAAGGTTGAAGGCACTGTGTTTTGGCTTGTGATGGTGAAAACTTCTTTGAGAAAAATCCAAGAGGCTGCCAATCATTGGAAACAAACTGTTGGACTACTGCGCTTGCAACAGTATTGGATGCATCTGCCATGATTGACAAAGAAGCGTCATTATCTGGATGTGCGAGGAGGGTCGAATTGGCAAGACCTTCCTTACGAACGCTAAATGCGGTCTCCAATTCGGGTGTCCAATTGATAACATTCTTATTATTTTTATTGTTGACGCAAGGGTACGCATGGAGAGGAGCTTAGATCTGTGCAGCTTTGAGAACAAAACGTTTTTGTTTTAGTGATATCTTCATATTCTTTCAATAAATCGTAAACGAAAGATGATGGATTAATTGTTTGAATATTTGTGGCAGTTGATGAAATTGTTGCATCAAAACCATGTGTTTGAAGATTTGTTTTCTGATCGATTAGTTTCTTGTTTTTAACATCAACCAAAAGACTTCTGTTTATAATTTTCATTATCAGAATTCAATTTCCATTTTCACACCGTCACTTTCCAAATTTCTAATCCTTCTGAAACCTACTGCAGTGCCGCTGTGGGAAATGTCGATTTATGTTTGCAGCCGGATTATTATTATTTTTTCAAAAGAAATATCTCAGAACTTTTAATAGTCCAGATTGTATTTTCTAAATTTACAAAAGAAATAAAATACTGAAAGAAAAAACAGAAAAAGTCCTTTCTTCTCCAAAAATTAAGACTGCAGTTCATTTCAACGAACTAAAAGAACAAATAATAGAAAATATATAATAGAAAATATCTTATTCATCAGCCTTAAATACGCTAAGGATTTATTTATCTCCAAAAACGGCTGAATTTCTCCGGATACCCTCGTTCTTGGTCTTCAAATTATGATGGCCTTTCTCAAAGCTGCCGACAGCTAGATTAAGGTATTACCACCTATACAATGTTTTTTTCGTTTTTCCTTTAACGATTCTCCCCCTTTTAAGCCGCTTGGACTTTAAGATGATAAATTTACAAAGCTCTCAAGACAAAAATGTCCTTGTGCGGTTGTAGCAGCGGAACAAGGACAGTTTGTGGGGGCTGAAAGCTATTTGCTCAAGAATAATATTATTCATTTTCCTTGTGCATGTTGTCCTTAGGAGGCTGCTGATGGGTGTTTTTATGGTTTTTTTCCATGCTCCATACTTTGTTTAACAGAATATAAAATTGCAACAGTTAAAGTATGAAAGCTTATACCTAAATGTCCCAATTACTTCGCCACAAAGGAAAATGATGAAAACTTTGGTGTAGTAAACATGCAGAAAAAAGGACGAACACATACGTAGTCAAACAAAGCCATAGCTGTTCCACAGGCAATTCATTGTGTTTAATCCTCTTCTGGTCCTGTCATAACAACTTATAATATTTTTTTATTTTTTTGTATAAGAAATACCTCTTTTGCGAAAAAAGGAACCTTATTCTTAAGGCTTCAGGGAAATATAAAAGTTCGTAGATCAGCTACGGCATAAGCTTTTTACAAGTTAATTAATAGTATGTCAACTTTATGTTTCTTGGGGTATTCAACAGATGTTTTATGATGACAAGAAATCAGAATAAGGATGTAATAAGAGGTTTTAAGGATGTGGTGTATAGTGAGGAATCTTAGTGGGGGATTTATGTTAACCTTTTCAATAGAAAGGTATGTAATTGATTTGATAAGGTTTTAATCTTGGGGGAGGCTGATGAAATATGAGTTAATAGAAGAAGTTGGTTAAAACTTTTGCAACTTGAAAGATTAAAATTGTTTAAGAGTTAGTATAAACATTTTGGAGATATGTTTAACTAGCTAAGTTCTAGCACCAATCAACTAAAAGTTTTATATGTATACAGTAACTGGTTGTTACATCGTTCTTCAAAGAATTCCATAAAAGAGGGAAGTGGGTAAGTTACGAATTCATTAAAGGATAAAAAGATCTAGATGACAATATTTTGTTGGAGATGTTATAGATGACAAAATTGAACCCAACAATACCTAAATGTTAATTCAAGTTTAACGCTTAAGCCAATGGTATCCCAAGGTTTTTTACTTTTTTTATGTCATCATTTGCTATTCGAGTAAGTTCACTAAGTTCACGACAAATCAAAGCTGCACATCATACAAATGTTAATAATAAAGCATTATGTGTCTAACCATTAATGTAAGTTGAATTCAAAATAGGTCCAAGTATGGATCCGTGCGGGACGACATATGGAACATGACGCATTGAGGAACAACAAAATGTCGGGTGTCGATTTCATACCTGTCAATTTGATTAAAAATGCAGGACCAGGACTACATCAAGCAATTCATGAAATCATAGTATACGTATGTCCTGTCCATACATATGTAGGAACAAGAAGCAATGCCAGAAGACCGGCGGAAAGGCTTACATCCTCTAACTTGTTGTTGGAGAAGCAGAAGGGACTAGCGTAATGGATGCAATCTTTTGGACACACTTTTTTTAACCAATTATTGGCACCCCCTCATTCAATAACGATTTTAACTTGCGATTATAGGTACTATGATGCAAGTTATGCATTCGTGCAGATTAAAAAATTTGAGTAACAATCAAACATGACATTACGATGTTGGAAAAAACATATTTAAGTTACTGGCCAAATTCTGTTTGTCTGTCTGTCTGTACGGATGTATTTTGGACTATAGCCTAAATGGTTGGGTCAATCGTGTTCAAATTTAGAACTTAAGGTTATCTTGACATTCTACAGAGGGCTTTTTTCAATTTTTTTTTAGCTCAAAAACTAACGGTACTTGTCACATAACCGTTATGTAAAAGCTTTTTTTATCGAAAATGGTTCCAGGAATTTTTATGAAAAAAAATTAATGTACTAATGTAATTAATGTAAGCAGAATATTTTTGTGAAAAAAAAATTAAATATGGTGGGCTCAATACGGTACCTCCCATAGGACCGTTTTTCTTTTCTTCGACTTTCTCAAAAACTGGTAATCCGATTACTACCAAAATTGAAATTCAAGAAGATGTAATTTCCCATTAATTTTATTTCGAAAACTTTTTTGTTGTATTTTTAATAATTAATTTTTTTTTTTTTTTTTGAAAAATCTATATTTTAAAAACGTGATTTTTTTTAATTTTGTTTTTAAATGTATATTAATTTTGTGCTTTAATTATTTTTTTATTTTTTAAGAAAAGTTGTTAAAAAAGCCGTTTTATTTAAAAACCGTTCCTATGTTCACATAAAATTTCATTTTATTCTACAATGTGACCGCACATATGAGCAAGTACGTGTGACCCAGTCGTGCATTTTATTTTAAATTAATGGCTATTTTTTTTAATTAAAAGGGTGCCAGTAATTATTGGTTCCAATAAAGAAAGGGTTTCAATTATTTTCACTCGGGTGTCTGTCGGTTTCTTTTTCAAAGTTTGAAAAATGCAGCTTCTAAATACTACAAAATACCGCGTTCTACTCTGCAGTTCTGATTGACCACAAATATTTCAAAAGTACATCCAGGGTCCGCAACAGTTTTAACTGACGAAGAATAATTGACCATTGTTGAATGACTAAAAGTTTCGCAAGAAAAAAGATTTCCGAAAAGAAATAAGATGTTCTTTATGCTGTCCAGGAATTTCTAAGGCACAGTAACAATAGAGAGCACCCATTGGATAGCGAGGGAATATGGTTTAAATCATTTTTGAAGCGTCATACCTCTTTGGCTTTTGCACAACAAAGTTGATCCAGTTTCGTCAGCAAGCGCAAATATAGCGTTAAAAGATATTTTTTCCATACAGTAGTTTTTAGAAAAAAAGAAAAAAAGGCTCAAAGAATTGAATGGAAAAACCTCTTTCGGAAACAATAATCTCCAATGAATTGGCTTCAATTCAAAAGTCTTCCGAAAAAGAGATCTTGTTCAAAAAATCCCCGAAAAATGTACAATGAAGTTAGCCAGGAAAATGTTATTTCTTAGACTAGCCTAAGGGTGGAAATTATATCAGGAACTTATTTGCGAATCGAGTCGAAGAAATCTGAGAAAATAAAGTTTGTAACCCATCTTCGCCGCTTCCGTCTCAATACTCACAAAAGCGCTACTGACATCACGCTGTGTTCTTCCGATTACCTATGTCAATATCATCAACGTATGCGAGTCATTGGGCGGACTTTTGAAAGATCGTGCCTCTGGTTTTGGTGTGAGAGTTCTGCACTATTCTTTCAAGTATGATGTTGAAAAGGTCGCACGACAGCACATCCGCTTGACGGAACAGCGTGCGCTTTCCATCGTCAATTTACACAGGCGGACGAGTTGGACAGGGATGTTAAAACTGCACATTGCTTTAATATAACTCGTCTCTATAAATGATGTCGTACGCGGCTTTGAAATCGATGAAAAGGTGGTGGGTATCGATTTGTCTCTCTTGGGTTTTTTCCAAGATCTGCTGTAATGTGAATATTCGTTCGATTGTGTACTTTCCTGGCCTAAAACTGCACTTATACGGACCTATCAAGTTGTTGACGAATATCTTTAGGCATTCACACAATCCAGCAGAAAAGATCTTGTAGGCGATGTTGAGAAGACTGGTACCTCTGTAGTTGGTGCATTTCAGAGGGTCTCCTTTTTAAGCATCGGGCAAATTATGCTGATATTCCATACATCGAGCATCCTTTCTTCTAACCATATCTTGCTTATGAGTTGGTGCAAACATATAGTGTAATGAATTTGTTAAAGAAAAGACTTGTTGATGGTTCGGAGTATGCGAATAGAATGAATGTTTTATTAAAAGTAATGATAGTATTCAGTGAAGCTGACATGAAAAGTATACGGTAATAATTGTATGTTTGACAGAGTGTGTTCAGTGTAGTAGATTTCTTTTGTTCATTTACAAATATATATAGGTATACAACACGCTCTCCCTAAAGTTGTTTATAATATAAAATATAATGTTTTCTTTATGTACATCTCATGAAAAACTTAACACTATAAATTAATGAAATAAAATGAAATATTCATATTTCCATGGCAAACAGGCAATTATGTAGACTTTTTATTAACTTTTGCATTTCTTCTGACGCAATTTTTTTTGACTTCCATGATTGCTTTTAACGCCTGATTCCCCTTCATCCGTTTCTGAATCCGAATTTCTTGAGGTTGTATTTGGAATCCAGTCCGGATCATTAGCGCTAGAATCGTTGCTAGTTGACGGTGACGATTGCGATTCATTACCTGGACTCTCATCTGAAACATCTATCACAGTCGCGTTATTTACATTTGATGTGTTTATCTTGATATCTTCGTATAAAGATTCATCTGAATTAAAAGATTGATCACGAATTTGATCTAAATGACGATTTATTTCTTTATTATTGTGTGTGTAGACACAAGCATACGTACATGGACCCATTTTTCATTTAATCGTTGCTCGCGACCATGATGCATTGTTAGGATCTTTGTAATTTCTAATCATGACATTTTGACCTGCATTAAAAGTTACATTTCGTTTCCCTTTGAAATTTTTTTTTGGTTTTCTTGCTTGTTTTCAACGACTTCACTTACGGTTGGTGGTCGCAAATTACTGAAGCGAGTACACAAAGTGCGTCCAAAAAATAATTTCGCGGGCGTTTCACCTGTTGTACAGTGGATCGTGTTACGATAATCAAGCAAAATTCGATTTATTATCGTTTATAAATTTTGCGATTTATTCTTCGAGTTTGCGCGCTGTGTACGCTAGCAATGAATGACTTTTTGAACGTTTTCACAAAATTCTCTGCTTGGCCATTCGTTGCGGCATGACCTGGAGAAGTGAAAATGTGTTCAACGTACGCGTGGTAAAATCTTTGAACTCGGCAGACGTAAATTGAGTTCCATTGTCACTGATAATTCTGTCTGGAATACCATAGCGACTAAACAGTTCACGCAATTTAGCAATGGTTAATGCAGATGTGATTATTTTTGTTTTAAAAACTTCAACCCATTTAGTGTGTGAATCTACAACGATTAAAAAACAATGGTTGAATTTTGGTCCAGCGAAGTCGATATGAATACGACTCCAAACTGAGTTTGTCGGTACCCATGGTATTAACTCGGCTTTCGGTGGACTTGCCTGCAATTGCTGACAAGGAATACACTTTTTTATTAAATTTTCAATTTCAGAATCAATTTTTGGCCACCATACATATGATCTGGCCAATGATTTGGTTTTGACAACCCCCATATGGGATGCATGTAATTCGTTAAGAATATATTGCCGAAGTTTTGTTGGCACAATCGTTCGAAAACCCCACATGACACATCCATATTGGACGGTAAGTTCGAGCGATTTGCTTTTGAACGCATCAAAATTGGAATCCAATTTGTCCACAGTTGTGTTTTCAATAGCTTCTATAAGTTTACTGAGAATAGGATCACGACGCGATTCAATGGCAATATTTTTAAAATTGATTCGTAATGCATTATCTTTTTCAATCAAATCTACGTAGTTTGTACCATTAAACTCTTGAATGTACGATATTTGAGGTAAACGCGACAAACTATCAACCTCATTTTCGATGCCTTTTACGTATTTAATTTCATAATTGAAACCACTCAGTATAAGTGCCCAGCGCTGCATGCGAGCTGCGGCCATCAAAGGTAAACCGTGTGTTTCGCCAAAAATTGATAACAAGGGTTATGATCTGTTGAAATGGTGAAAAAATTTCCCAATAAATATTGTTTTAATTTAGTGACAGAGAAGAATATGGCTAATGCTTCTTTTTCAATTACAGGGTAGTTTAATTCACTATTGGATAGAGATCTCGAAATGAAAGCAACGGGTTTGAGCCCATCCGGAAACCGGTGTGATAAAACTCCTGCCACAGAAGTTTTGCATGCATCTGTCGTTAAAACGATTGGAAGTTTCGGATTGAAATGAGTCATCACTTGCTCTGACGAAATATTTTGTATTATCAAATCGTATGCCTTTTCACAATCTGTATTCCATTCGAATTCAACGTCCTTCCGAAGTAAAATATACAACGGATTCATTTTGCTGGCGAAATCTTTAATGAAGCGTGAGTAGTAATTAGCCATGCCAATAAATGCTAACGATGTGAAGATTTCCTCAATCAGAGCAATGGGTATTTGACATCAACAAGAAATTTGTTAATTGTAGTTTTGTAGTCACCACACACGCGTAATTTGCCATCTGGTTTTGGAACGGGAACTAACGGTGTTCCCCACTTCGAAGTTTTAATTTGTTCAAGAACGCCTTTTGCAACTAAATCACGCAGATTTTGTTCAATTTCAGACTTCCAAGCAATTGGAATTGACCGACCGTGGTTTACAAAATACCGGTTTGGCGTCATCATCAATTTGCAATGTAATTTCATACACAAAATACTTGCCCAATTGGCCGTCGAAAAGTTCAGAAAATTGACTTTTAATTTGATTAATAATCACGGAAAAACTTTGATTTTCTGGCGATGTAATTGAATGAACGAGGTTCTCATGATTTTGATCCGTTTGCACTAACAAAAATTGAAATGCGCGTAGAAAATTTCTACCTAATAAAGGTGGTGCGTTTGCATCGGTCACTACAACTATAATACATTTGCTGGTGTCACCATAAGTAATACTTGCTAAACACTCACCAATTATGTTGATTTTATTTCCACCGTAATTTCTATACGGGATTTTACAAACCGTTAGTGGATATTGTGATAAATGCTTCTCGTAGAAAGTCTTTGGAACAAATGTGCGCGGTGCCCCCGTGTCACATGCAATATCCATCAAGGTGCCGCCGAACATGACCTTCAACCAATTCATCCCGCTGGATTCATCATCATTTAAACTGTATAAAGAAAAATCAAACGAATTGCTATTAGAAATAGAATTAACATATGGATTAGAATGAGAAAGATTAATAGAATTATTAGATTTAATAAAATTAAATTTTTTCTTGTTATTTTCCTGTTTGGAACGGCTTAAATGTCCCTTCTTTGAACAGGAATGGCATGTGGCTTCCTTGTATGGACATGTATTGGCCTCATAAGTCTTCCATCCACATCGCGTACACGTAGTTTTTTTTGCCATGCGGTTGCACTGTCACTTTACGATTGTTGTTGTTGTTGCCTTTGTTGCGGTGCCTTTGACTTATCTTCGAACTCATATAGTTAACCTCGGAATCCGTATTGGTTTTTAATGCAAATTTAGTTTCGAATATCATCGCCTTTTTCAGAGCTTCGGCCAATGTCAACTTTTCGTCTTCCTCACAAATGCGTGTGAAAATTTTCTCGGGTAATTGAGTAATAAATTTTTCTTTTACCATCACATCTAAATTGCTACCGTATTTACATTGCAGAGCCAACTTCTTGATGCGAGCATACCACGATGACACACTTTCATTTTCGTTGCGAATGGCATCATGGAAATTTTTTCGTTCATGATAGACAATTGTTGGGGGAGTGAAGTGGGAATTCAAAATTTCGCACAACTCACTCAAATCTATATCTACTGGCGTCTTTGGATCACATAAACTGCGTAATAATTCGTATGCTGATGATCCAATTGATTTTAACAAAATCGCTTTTTTTGCTTTGTCATCGATGCAATTTATTTCGGTCTAGTGAATGACCGATTAAAAAAAAATAAAAAGAATATTATATATGTGCAGTTTAAATAAAAACGAAAAAAAAACGATCGAAATTCGATGTTATCTTTTCTTTACTAGTGGGTACTTTTTATTATGTGAAATAATTAAAGTCCTCGTCGCCAATTTTGTAATGTATTTGTTAAAGAAAAGACTTGTTGATGGTTCGGAGTATGCGAATAGAATGAATGTTTTATTAAAAGTAATGATAGTATTTAGTGAAGCTGACATGAAAAGTATACGGTAATGATTGTATGTCTGACAGAGTGTATTTAGTGTAGTAGATTTCTTTTGTTCATTTACAAATATATATAGGTATACAACATATAGCCAAGTCAACGCCTGCAGCTTTGAAGAGCTAGGCCATCGGCTACGGCGACTTTTCCTTCTCTTAAGCTTAGATATAGCTAGCTTTACTTTATCTAGATGTGGTGGGCGGAATAGGTGGTCTACTTCACCCAGATAAGATGGACCATATTCTGCCTGAGAGCGGAATTCGTTTCGTCATCGCCGTTATACAGCCTTCAGAAATGGTTTTTCCAATTTCTCAGCATCGACTGCGATTCTACTACGATGTTCCCTTGATCGTCTTTGCAAGCTTTAGTTCGAGCTCTGTAGACAGTTTCTTTTTACCTTTTGGTAAAACTTTCGAACTTCATTCCTGCAATAACAGCTCTCTATTTCCCCGATCCCTTTTTTTCTTTCTGAGAAGCCGGCAGTTCAGGTCCTTCTTTGCAACGCAGGCTTGTATGTTACTTGTTTAACTGCGTGTGCTTGCCGATATTCACCATCAAACCAGGGGTTTTGTTGTGGTGGCCGTGTAAAACCCAGCACTTCAGCCACTTGATGCTGGCGGTAAGGGATTCCTTTTGAGATTATTTGAGACTCGATAGGGAAAGGACCTGGAGATTTCTTGCGATTGTAGCCGTCCGACGTTAAACTGCCTCACAGTATTACCTCTTCTTGGCATTAGTTTGTGTTTGCCCCTCCGAAATTTCGGACATCCATCAGACTGGGGAAGTGCTTTGCATCGATTGCAATGTGGTCAATCTTGTTGACAGTGGTCAGGGGATCTCCATGTCCCTATGAGAATGTTGAGGTGTGGGAACTTGGTACTATTACAATATTTCACCACGCAGCAAAGTCAATTAGCCTGAATCCGTTATCGGAGGTGGTGTCGTGCAAGCTTTGTTTCCGATTGTACCAGCAAAGACATTTCTCTCCCTAGCTTGGCGTTAAAGTCGCCTAGGACAACTTTAATGCCATTGGTAGCGCACTGCTCATATGTTTTGTCCAGGAGCTCAAAAAATATTTTTTTGGTGTCATCATCTTTTTCCTCTATGAAGGCAAGCCAGCATATAATGCTTATATTGGCAAATTTAACCTTGATGCGGATTGTCAAGAGGCGTTCGTTGACACATTTGTAGCTCAAAACCTCTTACCTAAGCCTGCCTCCAACGACGAATGCACATCCAAATAAGCTCTGTTTTTATTGTGCGTAGCAGTTGCTGTAGTAAATATCGCAGTTTTTCATTTTTCTTTTGCCCATCGTATTTCTTGGATGGCGGTTATATCTGCCTTACAGCAGTCAAGTGCCTCCACGAGCTGTTCAGCTGCACGTGGTCTGTTAAGGGACATAACATTCCAGGTACATATCCGAAATTCGTTGTCCTTATTTTGTTTGCAGGGTTCGTCATCAGTGAATCCGTCCGTATCCGAGGCTTGTGGTTGCTTAGCAACTAGTAGTTTTTGACATGGCCGGTAAGTTATTCTGACGGCACAACCCCCAACCTGGAGGACGAGGTCCTTATTGTGACTCCAAGGACAAAGAGCCGGATAAACCGCTCCTTATAGGCCTGAGCTCCGTAAGCTTTTTATAATATCCCATTTGTAACTCTTTTTTAATAACAAATTAAAAGAATAGAATATAAATAAACAAACAAAATTCTGTATTATATACAATTCGGTATATTTCACATATTTTTAACTTTTTAAGTGCGAAATGTACGCGCATTTAAAATTGCAAAAAATCCTTAAGGGGGCCAAAAATTGTATCCATTACGGTATCGTCACCATGTTCAGCCAGATATTGGCTTATTCATACGACATCGACATTATCGGTACAAGTCAACAAGCTGTGCAACACATAAGATAAAAAAAATTTACTTTTCTTGACAATAATTTTTACGTAGTTCAACTAGTCTCTAGTATAACTTTTGAGACACGATTGTAGATTTTACTAAGTATGTATCATAGTGCTCATAAATATATTTAAATAGTTAAAATTTTTTTACAATTTGCCAACAGGCAAATTAACCAAATCCTATATAAAAACACAACGTACATTTCCAATTACTCATAAAAAACACTTAAGGACAATTTACGCATATTACTCATATATGTTATTGTTTTCAAGTGAGTGGGTCCTCTTCTCCGTAACGCACTCTCATAGACTATCTGGTATTTTCAATGAGGTGAGTAACATTTGGTCTGTAATTTGTTCCCAACAGCTACGGTTCTCTTTGAGCCTTCTTTTCAACTAATCCCATTATTTTCGATGAGGTTGAGGTCTGGAGTCATTGCTGGCCATGGAAAACCCGTAATATTGGTTCAGAAAGTGCTGTTTGTGTAATACGGGCCGTGTGCGGGAGAACATTGTCTTTGGATAAAAACAAAGCTAGAGCCCACTCTCTGTGAAAATGGGATCACAACGACAACAGATCGTATTACTTCATTACTGCCGGCAGTTACAGTACAATCATCCAGAATTATCAGATCTGTTCTGCCTAACAAATGTATTTATTTATTTAAACATTCGCTTTGTCCTCTTCACAATGGTATTTATATGCCATCTAAAAGAACTTAACCTTGCATTCGTCTATAAGATATACAGACCTCCAGTTTTCCATCGTCCAATCTGTATGCTGGCGGTCTTACATTGAGAACGCTGGCCAGCGGGCCCCTAACAGTTATTGTCGAATAGAAAGCACTATAAACCGTTGACCATCTTCGTCGACTCAATGGCGAATGGTTTGGTCACTGGCTTCAGTTTCAGTAGAAAGCCGCAGGTCATTTTGTAAGGTCCAGGCGGTTACCGTAAGCTCCCGACATGCAATTACTGTGGCCCCTTTACAAGGGTATTTTTATGCCATCTCAAAACAAAACTTTAATTCCGTTCGTCTGTAAGATAAACAGACCTCCAGTTTTCCATGGTCCAGTCTGTATGCTGGCCGGCGGTCCTCTATCACTTTTTGTCGCATAGCAAGCACTCTGAAACGTTGGCCATCTTCTTAGAGTCAAACGCGAATGGTTTGCTCACTGGCTTCAGTGCCAGTAGAAAGTCATTTTGTAAGGTCCAGGCGGTTACCGTAAGCTCCCGACATGCAATTACTGTGGCCCCTTTACAAGGGTATTTTTATGCCATCTCAAAAAAACTTTAATTGCATTCGTCTATAAGATATACAGACCTCCAGTTTTCCATGGTCCAATCCGTATGCTGGCCGGCGGTCCCCTATCACTTTTTGTCGCATAGCAAGCACTCTGAAACGTTGGCCATCTTCGTAGAGTCAAAAGCGAATGGTTTGATCACTGGCTTCAGTGCCAGTAGAAAGCCGCAGTTCATTTTGTAAGTTCCAGGCGGTTACGGTACGCTGCCGACGTGCAATTATCCTGATGTACCGGTCTTCTTGGGCTGTTATGCATCTAATGTTTCCCAATACAGGCATCCTTGCTTCTGTCCCGGTTTCTCGGAATGGTTTCCAAATGTTTCGAACCTCGTCGCGATACAACGATATGCAATCTAACAGTTCACTGAGACTAGGCTTTCTGAAGCACGTCTAACGCTCTTATTGCGTTTTCGTCCATATGATGTCGAGAACCGGTATGCATTCATGGTATTCAATATCGTTACCGATATCAAATCAACAACAACAACGCTTTAAATCAGACTGAAAAAAAAGGGCAGTTATTTCGGAACATTGTATGTAGATAATATTTTCTAAACAACTCAATTTGTTTGCCTTCTCACTTGAAGACAACGCAACGGTAAAATGTATGTTTAAAATAATGATTAAGACCTACAGATAAAAAAGCTATGTACATATGCAATTATATGCTTCGATTGGATAATGTCTACCAATTTAGTAATTCCTAGGCAAAATTAAATATAAAGCGTGGATGGGCCCTTTTTTGTTTTGAGTCGTTTATTAATATCTGCTTACTTTGATCCAAGTTAAATAAAAAATTGTCAATTTCGAATTTCAAATATAATTTTTGTTCGCTATTTTAAATCTCAATTTTTAGAGTTGAAATTCAAAAGTTTGCCTACTTCCGTTTTTCTAAATTTCCCTGGTATATTTTTGACAGATACGTAAATTTCAACTTTATGCGGCTCTTAAACCACGCAATATATTGTGGCGCAGTATACTGTGCAATCTGCAATCAAAAACATAAGCCGTTAGACGTACAATTTAATACGTAGGCGCACACTAACATCTAAGTTAAAAATTGGTTTGTGCGCATTTGTGCACATGCGTTTATGTTTTTGATTGTTTTGATTGTTGAACTGAGCAAGTGCACACTTAGCCCACCCCGCACTTCAGCTATAATGATCATACCAAATCAGTAGCGGTAAATAACAGTGTATTCATTGCTTAAAATGAGTCGAATTATAATAAAAAAAAATTACTGCTAGAATTTGAGAGGGTACCTTTGTGTACGTCACACTAATATTCTGCCAATTTTGAATCTCACTCAATTATGATCTTTCATAGATATGACGTAACGTTAAGAGAGATGCAATTGATTAACTAACTTAAAAAAATATTTAATCGAAAAAAAATTAAATTAAATGTAATGTAATGAATATATATACATATATATAGTGAAAAAAAGAACAGTGGAATAAATTCCATGCGCACATAGCTGTGATGTTGATCTCGATCCAGTTGTTTTTGTATTGATTAATAATTTGACTTAAATACTTAACGAATTAATTTTTTTTTCACTTCCCAATTTATTATATCTTTTGATTTAATGATTAAAAAAATTATTTAATGGAATTGATAAGAATTAAAATAATGACACAACTTAAATTAATGACCCTGGGCAGGTGTTAAGCTTTGCACTTTTTATTCTGCACTGATTGCACATATTTGCTCTGAGGTTGGTGGGTACTATATTCGGAGCTTTGCTAGCAGCGTGGATGATGACGTCGTCGGCTTGCTTATCCCCAATACAGATCTCTTAATGAATGTAGGATCTTGGAGTAGCCAAAGTTATAACAGACTGCTTTCGTATGGTTTTAATTTTTTTATTTTCTTTTTTGTTGGTTTAACCAAAATTTTCTAGACTGAGTAATTAGCCGAATACATCAATCGACTTAGGCTTAATTAGGTTATAGGAAAAATCTAACCAAGCCGCACCGTGCACGTAAGGGTTAGGGTTTTAAGATTGCAACACCTTAATAATCGATGCAACTGTAGATGAAATATGATGCTTTCATACAAGAATAAATTATTTATTTTTATAAATAAGACTAACGTTGGCTTGGGTTTTATATAGATTTAGTTTTTCCTAAAAACAAAATTCCGATACCACGTATGTGTGACGATAATTCAGGATAAAACTAAAAGTTTTGGTTTTCTTTGTAATTTTTTTTTTTTGTTATTTTACAAGAAGAAAATTATAATAATTTTACCTTAATATTTGACTTGAAGAAAAAAAATAAAAAAAAGCTTGACGCTCATCAAAATTGAAAATTTAAACTTTATAATGCAACTGCTATTCCACGTTGTTTTACGTCTATTCTTGGAGAATGGAGATTGTTCGAAATTACGATCTTAGGTTTCGAAAAAGGGTATGGTGAATAAAATCATTTAAGGGTGCGTGTTGTTTGTATGTATCTCTATATTATGTTTCTTAGTTTACTTGAAATCATGACACTTGATATCACACATATCCACGAAAAAAATATTCGTCGTAAGTGTTAGTTCCTTAAGATTCTTCCAGATCATAGATATCTCATAAATTTTTTTGAAAAAAGACGTGGAAACTTGGAACGAAGACACTGATTATGGACCTGCCAAAATTATTGTTCATTTTTTTTTGAGATTAGTAAACGACTTAGCTGGGCGCGGTGTTGCTTGTATGGAAGAGTATAATAAATTAATTACAACTATTTGCTTTTGTTGGTAAAAGAGTATAGGAAAAATTAGCCTAATACTGTATCTTAAAAATAAATGATTCAAATATCTACATTTTCTACATAATATCTTAATTCATAACAACAACAATAATTTTTTAATGTGTTTTATGCCCTGGCTATAAAAATAAAAGAATCTAACAAATACAGATTTTGAGTTTTTATTTAAATTTCAAACCTTGGTAGCGACCTTTAAATGTCATTTTATAACTTAAAAAAAATACTGAAATACTTTCTTATGGTATATAATCAAATAACTTGCCCGGCGAAATTAAAGAAAACATTTTTTTCTTAGGAATAAGAATCACCCTAACGGCCATGCTTTGGAAACCAAAAAAATTTATCGCACCCAGCCAGCCAGGTTTGTTCATATGTATTTAATTTAACTTCAAATTATTTCAAACCGTTTTTATGAAATAATTTAGGAGAGGACTGTAAAATCATTAAGAGAAAATATCCCAAAATTAAGCAGAATTAAAAAAAAAACATGTTTCATTTTTCCAAGACGCCAAAGCAACTGGTGGAGAAAACGTATAGAATTGTGATGTCGCAACACAAACGACGATGGCGAAGTTGCTGAACAATCTTCCGCAAATTGGCGAAAGCCATCGAAACCGAACCCTTTGCTGACCAATAGGTGTCGCAGAAAAAAATGTGATGCCGAATTTGACAATACTTGATAAGACATGTTGAACGAGCAAAAAAATACAAGGTACAGTCCAAACAGCAGGTGCAAAAAACCCTATTAATAGATTTAACAATGTTATTATATTATACAAATTTAAATATTAAATATTAATTACCATTGAATGTGTTTTCAATTTTGATTTGTTTGTTATTGATGTAAAACTGACTGGAAATAAGTTCGTTTTCGAGATCTGGCGTTCCCAACCGTTGCTGAGCGTTGTTGATGTTGCTTAGAGTGTGAAGCATGTGTATAAGTATTATCAAACATATCATCGAACCTGGGCATTTCCGGAGGAGGTTATGGTTCTTTTTCATCGATTGTTATGCTATGAAGTCAATCAACTGCACGGTTTCCACATCCCACTCTGCAAATTACCCCCGTGGCCAATACTAGAAATTTTCCAAATTCCATAAGAAGGCTCGACACAATTTCGAGTGCGAACCTGAAACCCGGTTTATAAATTTTCAACACAGTTTGAAACATTTTGAAAAGGCGTTGCCAAGTAATTTGTGTTTGACTAGCCAGAGTCGCGAATAATAATAATAAAGTGCTCAAATTCATCCTCTTCAAACCGTTGCCTAAAAGTTGACGAATTGAAAATACATTGATCGTGCGTAGAGCCCTAAAAAAGAAAAAAAACAGACAACAGAATACCAAGGGGATAACTTTTATTTATTATGTTATTTTATAAGCAGATAATACCTGGTACCTCTCCCAAAGAGCAACTATAATTTTCAGATCTGCAGAACCTATGTACATTCTGAATATTTATAGAGAACCAACCCTTGCGGTTTCTAAAAATTTTCTGCATCGTTTCCACCATGTAATTGGATTCGGATATGTGTGCATTGTGCAATCACCTCCCGATTGTTTTTGCGAACTTGCTACAAATCATTTGCTCCTTGTAACGGTTCTATTCGAGTTTCGGGCATGCGAAAAGAAAGGGCACACGCAAGGCTAGGAACTGCTTTTTACATTCGCTCCACCATATGATGCACGTTTGAAATGCTTACACCAATGAAATCAACAATGGTGAATCTATCGACCCGTGGTGGTCGTAATTCGCGCGATCTATAAGATTAAAACTAAAAATGTTTAAAATATTTCAAACCCGCAAGGGAAACAACCCTCCCTAAAAAAAAACTTTAATTCAAACTGGGAATAATTTTTGATGGAAGAAGCATCATAATATAACACAAATTTAAATTTCACAGAAAACTCTTAAACTAAGTTATTTTGATTTTGAAATTCTAGAGTCCACTAATAGGATCCATACACTACTCATGCCGGCATAAACAATCGAAAGAATGTACATTCTCGCTTTCCCCATACACTACTCATGTAAGACGCGCAATAACCATTCGTGTGCGTGTATCTAAGTAGAAAAGATGTCAAAATCCGACTCTACGACTGTGTCATTTTAATTGCCTTGGCTATAAAAGAAAAGAAAAATTAATAAACGAATTTGGTGCAAATAATGACTGAAGAAAAGAAACGAACTATACAAAAAAATATTTAAATTACAAAATATTTCAAAAAAAATTATTAAACGAATTGGAAGAAACATCAATGCCAGATTTTAATAATTTCTTAAGAATGAATAAATTGAACTCTCTTGAACTATTAGAAAAAGTAAGTCCAATCATCATTAATAAAAAGAAAACCCTATTAGAAGAGAAACTATTTCACCTCATGAGAGGTTGACATTGACTTGACACTTCGTTTTCTGGCCAGCGGACAAACATTCGAGGTTCAGAAATTGTCAGCAGTAATTGCTCCACAAACTATTGGGAAAATTGTTATGGAAACCTGTAAAGTGGTTATACGTGTACTAAAAGATAATATTAAGGTAAGTTAAATTAAATTTTATTTCACATATCACATGAAATTATATATATACACGTTATAGATATTGCTTATTTTGGGAAAAACTTTCGAACAGATGTTGGAAAAGTACACCTGATAAGATTTTTGTGGGAATTTTTTTTTTCTGGTTTGAAAGTTGGTCGAATTGGACCTTTTGCCAATATTGAAGGGTTTCCAGAGCATCTCTTTTAAAGAGAATATGTTCTCTTTTTCAATTCAGATCTATTTTACACTCTCTTTTTTATAAAATTCTTTTTTAGTCCTCTTTTTTTACATGTCCTCTTTTTAGTCTCTTTTTCTACAAAATTTGTTCCCTTCCTTACTTCAGTTTTGAAACTTCAACATCCAAACAATTTTTCATATAAAACTTCATTAACACGTTTAAAAAAAGAGTTTCAAGAGTCGAAAGTCAAGCCCTTATTTTGAAAATAAAAGGGTGTTTTTTTTAGGGGTATAGGTAGATTAACTTCCGATTTGGATAACTGTCAAACTAGCTGTCATACTAATCACTATGCAACGCTTACAAATCGTGGAAATTTATTTCCGAAATTCACGCTTTGTTGGCCAAACTTATAGAACCCTACGTCAAGTTTACGGTGTGTATAATCGTTCATCTGAGAGTGTGTGAGTTACAAAGAAGCCGAGGGGGGGGGGTAGTATCATTTGAATTTTTGAAAATGTTCTCTTTTTTTCTACTTTCATTATGGACACCCTACAATATTTCAGTATCATCTTTCGCTTCTTTCAAATGCTCACATGCCATTTTTATTAAATTGTCCTCTTTGGACAATGTCTTCTTCTTCTTAAGGGATGGTGGATATGGATTCTCTGGATTTCTATCACTCTGTAAAGAAAAAAAAATCAAAACATTTATAAATTGAATGAATTGTGTTCTTATGATAATAAATTGATTTTAAATATTTTCTTGCTTTCCATCAATGCAATGGAGAAGAGAAGCCAAACAATTTGAGGAACTTTGGAATTTTCCCCATTGCATTGGATCAATAGACGGAAAGCACATCCACAATCAACATAACAAAGCCTCCTGGTTCAGGATCATATTATTTTAAATAGAAAAAGATTTTGTTCAATATTTTTGATGGCACTAGTGAACGCAATCTATGAGTTTTTAAAGGTAAATGTTGGTGTCAATAGCAGGGCATCAGTTCCTGGTATTTTTAAGCAAACAACGTTCTATGAAAAGCTTGACAGCAAATCTCTGGGAATCCCAGAACCAGACATTTTATCAGAGTCTTGTGGCAGGATCCCGTTTGTTTTCGATGGTGATAATGCTTTTCCACTAACCGAAAACATGAAACCATACAATCACAACACTTTAAACAAAGACGAGATTATTTTTAATAACAGATTATCGCGTGCAAGACGAATTGTTGATAACGTATTCGGAATATTTGCATCTCGTTTCAGAATTTTATTGAGAACTGTTAATTTAAATCCGGATAAGGTTTCAACTGTTGCATTGACTTGCTGTCACTGGTATAATTGAGACAAAAGAAAGAAGCTATTTATTTGCAAAACGGTTTTGACGTCGAGGACACAAATATAGTGGAAATTAACGATGCCAACTGGCGGAATTAAAACATACATTTGGACGACATTGGCCCTATTCAAGCACTAAATCCGAGCAATGAAGCAAAGATATACGGAATAAATTTTGCGAAAATTTTAACTCTGCAACGGGTGCAGTGCCATGGCAAAATAAAATATATGAAAAAACTATGTAACAATTAAAAAAAAGCATACTGTTCATAAATACATAACCTATAATTATTGGAATTAAAATACTTTGATTGACTTACCATTTATGTTGTGTCCGAGTTATTTAGTAAAATCGTTCTTCCTTCGACGAATCTTCTTCATCTTCGAGAAATCCCAACATATCAAAGTACCATAACGTGGATTGAAAAACGTCCTCAGATCCAGTACCCGATTTTTGACTTTGTTTTTTTTTTTATTTTTATTTTTTAATTCGCGGCGATAATTCCTGCGAAACGTGTTTATTTTTCAAAAAAATTGTTCCGGTTTGCGTTTGGTTCTACTTCTTTTAGTTTGTTTATCATTTTTTTCGTAAGCATTAGCTTTTAAAACATGGTTGCTGTTATCTTCGCTTTTCAAGGCCATAAAACCTGCAGGCTTTGATATAGCTATATAAATTCACTCCAAAACTTTTTGTTAGCCGCCATTAAAGATATGAACAAAATTATTAATGATGCGCACAAACACAGTTCTTTATAACTTTAATTTTATAGCATGACTGAGCAATTTTGTAAACACACCACAAATTCATGCATGCGCAACGGAGAAAATATCAAACATTTTTGAAATCATCCATGCCGCATGCTCAACCACATAATCAAGCCCATCCACCTTCAGTTATCAGTTCGCATGCGCACTCACTGTAGTGCACATGCCGACATGATTAGTGTATGGGCCCTATAAAGACAGCGTTGAACACTTAATTCACAATGGAAAATGGATAGCGGTGGTGATTTGCACCAAACTCACAACAATTAAAATGCACGACTGGGTCGCACGTACTTGCTCCTATGTGCTAAACCTTTTTAAGTGCAGGCGTCTTTTTGACAAAGATTTAATTTTAATTTTTTTTGACGTGCAACTTCCTTAGAAACGTTGTGGGTTGAAGCTCGAACGAACATGCGTCACGACAAAGTGATAAACACATAAATATATAGGATTGTTAGCTTTTGCAGTTTTTTAATGTATTATGTTTCCACTTGTTGTTTACTGTTTATAATATAATTTGCTAATAGAAAGGTATAAAAGACTTTTTTCAGTTTAATTTTCATTTTGGTATGGACAAAATTGAACAACTGGCATAAAGATTCGTGGGAATCAGCAGTAGGGCAATAATGCTAGGTATAGGCAGACTTTACCTTTTGAAATCAAATTAATTAAAATAGCTTAATTATGTTTGATGGATCGATAAACGTATGGTGTGGAAAGGTATAAATGGAATTTATTAAGGATATTAGGTACCTATAATAAGGTTGGAAGGAAGGTAGGTACTAAAATTAAGATGCACATTCTAACTACTATTAAGCGAGTGGGTATAGAGACAATATTTAAAGGTAACACAGTGGTTTTGTTTATTTATAGGCAGGTGTAAACTTTTATTCTCTTGATTGAATTTTGCATTCAGTATTAATCGAATAGTTTTTATTTGTTATTTTTTTTTTTTTTATAATTAACGCGCGCACAAGGGATTATGTGTTTCCCTTTTAATGTAGAACACACTGCGCGGGCATTAGGAAGATAGGGAGGGGAGAGATGGGAGGTGCCGATTAACATTGGTTTTGAATATTAGCAGATCAAAATGGCAAGGGAAAATCCCGCCGGGTAAACTATTCCAAATTCGTGTTGTTCGGCTAATAAAAGAATCCCTATATTTCACGGTACGTCCGAAATTGGGTTCATGGGTGAACTGATGAGCATTCCTTGCGAGACGAGTATTACGGAAGAAACTTTTAAGGGGAGGAATGCAACTGGCTACTTCGAGTGAACATTTTTTGGAAAAGAAACGATAAAATAAGGAAAGACATGAAACATTGGGTCGGTGTTCGAGAGGGGCAATTGTTTCAGCGGCAGTTCTATTTCCTATCAATCTTAACGCTCGATTTTGTATTCTATCAAGCAGGTGAAGCGATGTTTGAGCACCTGCCCATAGGTGGGAGTTAAGGGCGTATAAACGCTTTATAAATTGTAGCTAGATCAGATGGGGAAAAATACTTCTTACACCGATACAGAAAACCTAAGCACTTTGCAGCATTCTTAGATATCTCAAATATATGGTCGTTCCAACGGAGGTCGTCGTTAACGCACATACCGAGTACTGAGAGCTTTTCGGTTTCTTCGATGTAAGTGCCATTCATGGACAATGGCATTGGGGGAATGTTTAGCTTTAACGACAGAAGACAGCATTGAGTTTTCGAAGCATTAAACTCCACACGATTTCTATTAACCCCATTTGACAATGCTGTATAAATCGGAGTTTAATGAGCTTGACATACGGTACCGTTGCAATTGTACGTCCGAAGGCGAAAGATGTGAATTATCGAACGAATATGAAAAGCTGAGGGTAGAGTCGTCAGCAAAACAGTTAAGTTTATTAGAAGTAACAGACAGAAGATCATTTATAACAATCAAGAAAAGAGTCGGAGACAGGACAGAGCCCTGGGGCACACCAGCATTTATTTTGTGCGAATCAGACTTGAATCCGTCCAATACAACTTGTATTGAACGGTCCAGAAGATAGCTTCTAATCCAACGAACAAGTGTATCATCGATCCCAAAAGCACGCATTTTCGATAAAAGAGCTTCATGCCAAACTCTGTCAAATGCCTTGGAGATATCAAGAGCAATAATCTTACTTTCACCAGAGCGATGTAAAGATTTGTTCCACTGTTCGGTGAGATATGCCATCAGATCACCAGTGGAACGGTTGCTGCGGGAGCCATACTGACGGTCATGGAGAAGCTTACGATCTTCGAGATATTCCTTAAGCTAACGGTTAATAAGTGTTTCCATGACCTTATAAAGAAGGGATGTCAGTGCTATGGGTCGGTAGGATGAGGGGGAGGATGGGTTACCCTTCTTAGGGACAGGCTGGACAAATGCTGTTTTCCATTTTCTAGGAAAGATTCCAGAAGAGTAGGAGCGATGGAAAAGCTTACGCAGTGGCTTTTCCGGGCCAGCGGATTTGTGTATATCTAGATCTTTGAGAACTCTTGCTACTGTACGAGTGCGGAAAAAAATCTGTCCCATGGAAAAATTTACATTCTCAAGTACAGGAGGGGCAAGGTTGCTATGCGGCAGCGTGGAGCTGGCAACGAAATGGGCGGCGAGCAAGTTTGCCCTCTCTGAAGAGTAAACAATTGGTTTGTTATTGTCGATGAGCGTTGGAACCGAAGATGTTTAGGAGTTTTTAATATTTTTTACAAATGACCAAAAATGTTTACTGCCTTTAAGACACTGCAGAATTTTTTGCCGTAATTTTTGGTCATGCAAAAATTTGGTTCTTTCAATAACGGAGTTGCATGAGTTCCTTGCTTGTTTGTGCTTTTTCCAATTTTCCTCTGTAGGGTTGGCTTTGTAAGATCGGAAACTTACTTCTTTGAGCCTGATAGCTTCTTTACAATCTTACTTTCACCAAAGCGATGTAAAGATTTGTTCCATTGTTCGGTGAGATATGCCATCTGACGGTCATGGAGAAGCTTTCGATCTTCGAGATATTCCTTAAGCTGACGGTTAATCAGTGTTTCCATGACCTTAGAATGAAGGGAAGTCAGTGCTATGGGTCGGTAAGAGGAGGGGGAGGATGGGTCACCTTTCTTAGGGACAGGCTGGACAAATGCTGTTTTCCATCTTCTAGGAAAGATTCCAGAAGAGTAGGAGCGATGGAAAAGCTTACGCAGTGGCTTTGCCAGTGCGGAAGAACAACTCTTCAGAAGAATCGGGGGTATACCATCCGGGCTAGCGGATTTGTGTATATCGAGATCTTTAAGAACTCTTGCTACTGTACGAGTGCGGAAAAAATTTAAATTCTTAAGTACATGAGGGGCAACGTTGCGGCGAAATGGGCGGCGAGCAAGTTTGCCTTCTCTGAAGAGTAAACAATCGGTTTGTTATTGTCGATGAGCAATGAAACCGAAGATGTTGAGGAGTTTTTAATATTTTTTTAAAAATGGCCAACAATTTGTACTGCCTTTTGGACATTGCAGAATTTTTTGTGGTAATTTTTGGTCATGCTAAAATTTGGTTCTTTAAATAACGGAGTTGCATGAGTTTCTTGCTTGTTTGTGCTTTTTCCGATTTTCCTCTGTAGGGTTGGCTTTGAAAGAAGGGAAACTTAGTTCTTTGAGCCTGATAGCTTCTATACACTCAGAATTAAACCAAGACTTTTCTTTAGGTTTGATGCTTTTTACTCTATTAGGAATAAAAGCACGCATCCCTAAAAGAATCACATTTGTGATCATTTCAGCACTGGCATCAATGTCACTATCGAGGAAGCATAGTTACCAGTTAAAGTTTCGGAAAAAGATATTCAGGCCGTCCCAGTTGGCTTTCTCGTATTGCCAAACGGTCCTGGGAAGTTTTTCTTTACCTGGATGGGTGGGGGATGAGAAATTAGCTGAAATGATACAATGGTCTGAAGTGCCAAATGGAGAAGTTACACTAATGGTATATTTATCAGGGTGAGAAGTAAGAAACAAGTCAAGAGTATGGGTGGCTTGCCCACCAACATCCGGTATACGCGTTGGCAAATCGATCAGTTGGGTAAGGTGATGTAACCCGGCAAAGAGCTCGACATACCTTCCTTCGGGTATTGTCTGACCAGAATAGCGGAGCCAGTTGGCATTGTGTACATTGAAATCGCCCGCAATAACGATTTCAGTGCGAGGACAAAGGGAAACAATTTTCGAGATGGAATCAGACAGTGCATCAAACTCGTTACAAGTCGAATTACTGTCAAGATTTGGACTCCTGTAAATAAAACAATAATGAATGACATGCTTGCGGACAGTGAATTTGAGCCATAAGAAGTTAAAGTCCGTGTTGGAACATTGCCCATATTGGGGAAGGCTCTGGCAAGAAATATCATTCCTAACATAGACCACGAGACCATGATGGGAAAAGAGTAATGGCACCAAGCTATACCCATGTAAAGCAAATTCTGATAAGTCAGTATTTACTCCAACCTGAGTTTCACTTAATGCCAAAACAGCTGGCCTGTGTTGAACAGTGTAGACGTACACGTGAAAGAAATTCTTTCTTAAACCACGAACATTTGAATACACGACACAAAAATCACTTACCATTTAAAAATACTTACATACAAAAACACAACTCTGATTAAGTCGAACTGCGCAGTGAAAATCCAAATTAACTTCTGTAATAATCAAACTGTCTTAGGTGTTATGCCCATAAGACAGCCTATTTAGAAAAAATCAATCTAAACATTCAGCACAATAGGACAAATTCAGATGCCTTTATCTATTTACCTCAAGCATTGTATGGTCATACGATGCCTACAGTAGATAAGAAAGAGGCAGTTAAGCACAAATGTCTTGGGACAGATTAGAGGATAATTTGTTATGCAAATGCGTTTTATTTTTTTTTTCTTCCTCAGTGCGAGTGGGCATCTTTATCATTCATCCTACGACGCGAGTGAATATTATTATTTTTTTTACAGCACACGCGAGGGGGCTTTTTTTCCAATTTCTCTAACGAGTGTGTATTATTATTTTTTTTAAAGCACTCGCGATAACAACGCGCAATAATTATTTTGTTGACTTTTGTTTAATTAATTGTGCGCGCACCTCGACGTCCGTCCTCTACGAGCTTAGGATCGACACTGTTGTTGTTTTTGTGTGTTTATCATAGGCTTCCTTATTTATTCTGTGTGCTTTTATGATGATGAAATGCTTTTAAATACGTAGGTATGTATGTAGGTTGTCACCTACTTTTATTTGACTAATGGCTAGAGCTCAGCCGAGCAATATGAAATAAAATTTTGGGGAAAATATTAAACAAATAAATTTTTTATGAAATCAAAAAAAAACTATTCATAACGTTTTTTGGAAAAAATGTTTTAAGCCATCTTATTTCTTTTGCTGTTTTCTATTTTATGAATTTTTCATTTCAAAAGCGTTCGACCAGTTTTTTCAAAAAAATGTTTTTTTTTGAAAAACTTTTCGAAAACATATTTGAAATTTTTTTGGAGTATGTCAATTTAAAGAAATCTATAGTTTGTACTAGGAGAAAAATTAAAAAAAAAGTCTATTGATCCATTTTCAATATATTCAAAAAACAAAATATTTTTTTTTAAAAAAATATTAAAAATTAAAAAAAATGTTTTTGAAAATTTTAATAAACAATATTTTTTAAATCATAAAACACTATATATTTTGAAAATTTCATCAAAATCCGTCAATTAGTTAACGAGAAAGTCTGATTTTAAAAAACCGGTTATATAGGAAGTACCGTTATAAAACTTTTTATGAAAAATCCCTTAAAACTTAAAGATAGATTTTGCATAGAAAAAACCATTCAGAAAGTTTTATCAAAATCGTAGGAGCTGTTTTCGAGAAAAATTAATTTTTCATTAAAAGTTATATGGCAGGTACCGTTAGTTTTACTTTTACTTTACTTTTAATTGATTTTTATTTTTTATTTTACTTATATCTACTTAAATGCTAGACAAAAATCTTAAAACTAGCTAAAAATATCATCTTAATTAACTTACTGGCCCTATGCGGGCGCTCTAAATTAATCTTTAACTTAAATTAATTGCCTTTCGGCCTAAAAATAACTTGAATTTATCTAATATATTGGGGTTTTATTTTTCACCCAGAAAATGAAATAGAAAAACTGGATTATCTTATCGGGTAGTACTGACTTAAACTACTTAAAACTAACTTAAAATAAACTAAAATAAACTTAAAATTACTTAAAATAAACCTAAAATACTTAAAACTAGAACAGCCACAGCAAGCTTTTTTGAATTTTTATATATATATTTTTCCTCTGCCGACTGAAATATCGGTTTTTAACTGAGCCACCAGAATTGGTGGACCTGATCACGGTCTTCCTTCCGATCCCGGTCGGGCACGGCCCTACTGAAACGGAGGCGCTCTGCTTCGCTCCCAGCGACTATGTCTCGGTCGTAGAGGAGCCGCCTATCGACTGTTCTGTGGCCCTGAATCATCCCTCGACTATCAAGGTATAGGAAAGTCTCGGGCGGGATAAAACCACTCGAACGTGTGCTTTCAAAATATTCATCTTGGGGGTAGTAAGCCCCGAAGATTTGTCCATTAGTTGAGGTCATCGCCCTTGCAATGTGTCCGCGAATGAGCTTAATTAAAAAGTTATCTATCCTGTTTGTATTGGCCCCGTTGTATAGGACCTCGTTGGAATAATAGTGTTTGTACTCCGACTCTGGTGTTCTATAAAGACCGAGACAATTGCGAAGGCACTATCTCTCGAACACCCGAATCTTGTCCATTAGAGATGTAGCAACGTTGAACCACACAGGGCATCCATAGGCCATCATCGGCCTGATTAGGGCCATGTAGCAAATCACTTTCACCCTGCTATCAAGGCGGCTGCTATAAAACAACCGTCTTGTCAGGGCAAAAGCTCCCCTAGCCCTGGCCAGAGCAGCCTCTTTATGTCGATTGAAATATAGATAATGATCCAACCAGATGCCAAGGTACTTTACTACACTTTTACTCGCCAGTGGATGTCCATGTGGCCCAGCGATCACTAGCTTGCGCCAGTTCTTTCTCGTATCCCTAGAGGCCCCAGACAAAGGGGTTCTAAACAGGATAGTTTCACATTTCTGGAAGTTAATTTTCAGCTTCCAATCATTACAGTACTTTTGAATTTTATCGAAATCACGTTGCAAGAGAATTCTGATGACTTCAACTTTTGGACCTGTTCTGTACGCAACTAAATCATCGGCATACGCAATTGCATGAGGTAGACTCCCAATGAGATCGCTGGTGTTTTTTATAATCGTTTTTAATATCAAACGTTGTGGTAGATGTTACATTGCCACTCTTGACAAAAAACTTTCTACCATTAAGCATGTCGTAAAGCATATATAACAGTGGTTTACTTATGCCCCATCTGGTTAGCTTCAGATAAAGACCTTCTAACCATACGGTGTCAAAAGCCTTCTCCAATACAACCAGACAGGCACCCGTGCATTGATTTTTAGCATTGTTCCATTCGACAGCAGATACTAACTTAGACGCGGCATGAATTGTGTCATGTCCCGCCTTAAAGCCGAACTGGGTGTCTGGAATTATATTTTTGTCCTCGGCCCACTTGGACAGAGCTCTATTGATAACCTTTTCGAATACCTTACTGATACTCGGAAGAAGACTTATCGACCGGAGATTTGCCGGATTGGAATTGTCCTTTCCTTTTTTGGGGTGAGGATGTACAACTGCTGTCTTCCAACTCACTGGAGAATATGCATTATTCAGCGCGTTGTTGAACAGTGTTGTGTATATGTTTATTGCTTCCTCAGGGAGATGTCGTAGTACAACATTGGGTATACCATCGACTCCTGCTGACTTCTTTTTCTTGAATGATGCGAAGATCATTTGTAGTTCGACCTTCGAGATGAGCAGGGAACTTGGCCCATTTCGCTCGGCGACGGTGGCGTTTGCCAGATTGTCTTCATTGAATCCGGTAAAACCAAGATTCTCAGATCGCCATTGCGTGATGCTGATTCAGCAGAGCTCTGTTCTCCAGGTCGTGATTTGGATGAATGGACTCATTCACCTTATACACTTGCTGAAAAGCAGAACCCACTGTCTCAACCTTCTCCAATGGATCTTCGATCACAAAGAATTCGTCGTCCAAGACGGCGTTCCCCAGATCTACTCCTGCGGTCAGGAGTATGTTTTCGTTGTCTGTCGTTCTTTGGAGCTTAAGACACGCAAGATCATTTTGAGTGTTCTTTCTAAAGATTTTATTAATCTCGGGAAACATACCAGGGTCGCTAGAATTAACGGCTCGAATTCTGTTATCCCAGTAAGAGTTAATAGACAATCGATAGTTTTGTTTAATGAGCGAGTTGATATTTTTGATTGAAGACTTCAGTGTCCTAATCTCCAGATCGTTTCTGTCAGTAAACCGCCTGTACAAGAGTTTTAATCTTGTCAGGAGGCCACTTTTTTGTCTATGTAGTGCGTCTATTGTCGCGTTCTTGTACATTTCAGTTGCGTTATGTTCTTTGTATCGTGGGATCGTTCTGTCCATCGTTTGTTTTATGACACCATCCATCTGAAGCAGGTATCCATCGATCTCTACGTTCGATAGATTCCTGTCGTTTGGAGGCACAATGTCGTTAGAGAGGAGTTCTCTTGTCAAGGTGTTGGAGAAACGTGGCCAGCGTGCCTTACTAAAATTGTAAGAGCGCGCAGGCACAAATTCATCCAACACCACAAGTTCATTTGGTAGCTGTATGACGGCGGAAAGTCCGCAGTGGTCACTGTCGTATTCTACCGTCTGTAAACAGTTTCTTGTCTGTTGGCCCAGAGTCAGTTACTGTCAGTCTTGAGTCTAACAGTAGTAGATCCAGAAAAGCACCGCTCCTTGGGAACGATGGTCTATCTGTAGCAAGAAGGTCGATTTTATACTCAACATGGTGTCGACCCATCCAATTAAAAAGATGGTATCCCCTTGGATTTTGGATTTGATTTCCCCAATCTTCGTGTTTGGCATTGAAATCCCCAGCGATAATAAAGTAATTTTCATCCGAGTGCAGGCTTAGGCACTCGAAAAGTTTTTCGAGCTCTGCAATAAAGTTTGCCGTTTGAGGTGCTTCTGGTGCGTACACTGCTATCACATACATTCGCTTCCCATGTTGGAGAGGAATGCATATGATGCAAGCTTCTAACAACTCGAATCTTCGCACTTCACTATTATATATGACCTTATGATCAATACCTTTTCGTATAAAGATAGCGACCCTGCCCCCACGAGTGGAGTTGGGCCGGTCCCTTCTTACGATATTGTAATTATTATGAGTCAGTTTGTGTTTCTGGTTTAGCTTGGTTTCGCTAGCCAAAAAGACATCTGGACTGTGATCATGCAACAATTGAAACAAATTTGCTCTACGTTCGGTCCTGATTAGTGAATTTACATTCACAGCCAGGATTTTAAAGGGGTTTTCGTACAGCGCGCCCATTATGGTTTAAATTGCCCTAAGCTGGGAAGGTAAGCATAGACACGGTCTAGTCTTTCCTCCTGCTTTCCGAGCTGTTGTTGTAGGCTGGTTAACTGGGCCTGCATGGCCAGCAACACAGTCATTATATCGGCCTGTCCCGCAGGTGCAGTAGGCACGGGGGCCTGTTTGGCAACCTTTGGTTGTGGCTGTACCGTTGTTGTTGCCCTCCCTGCCGCCATTTGGGCGTACGAGATTTGGGGCACAACGGCTATCGGTGCAGGAGCAAAAATAGGTCGCCTCTCCACCACCTTCGGAGCTTTTGTTTGCTTTATCTGCTGAAACTTAGGATAGCCCCGATAACTAGCAGGGTGCTCCTCGCCTCCGCAAAGCACACATTTAAGTAGAGTCTTATCTTCGACCCTTTCCTGTCCGAGTTTACACTCACCTGAATTGTGGTTCTCACTGCATTTCACGCAGCGAGACATGCATTGAAGCATGTCGCCGCGTCTCTTTAATTTGTCCCAGGTTACAACCTGGTAGTCTACGTTGGTAATTTTCCGTAGACTATCCAGTTTGCTTTTGGGCGACAGCTGAACCAGGAAGAACGGTAACATCCGTTGCTCCCGTCTGGCTCTGACAGTCGTGAAAGGCTTGAGCCCCACGAACTCGAGATCGTTCGTCGCTACCCGACGGAGTTCGTTTAAAAGCGCCACCGTGTCAGTGGAGCTGTCAAGGCCCTTTAAGAGGACCGTTTGGATTTTTTCCTCTTTCGGCGTGAAACTGTAGTGTTCAGTGGCCGTTTTTTGGAGGATATTTTTAACAGTTTTGTGCTGATCCACTGAAAAGCAGTGGATAGCATGCCTATTATTACCTAATCTCTTTATCAAAAAGTTATCGCCTATGGCGTCTCTACATATATCTATAAATTCTTAAATGTCCATCTTAAAGGTATTAATTGGCGGCACCTTACCTGTTTTTTGTTTTTGCTGCGGTGGCTGCTGCTGTTGGTCCTGCTTCTGTTGACTCTGCTGCTGTTGTCTCAGCTGCTGTTGTCTCTGCTGCTGTTGGCTTTGCTGCTGCTGCTGTTGGTTTTGCTGCTTCTGTTGGTTCTGCTGCTGCTGTTGGTTCTGCTGCTGCTGTTGTGCCTTTTTAGAGGTCGATGGTTGATCCATCTCTATTTGCTGTTCTTTTTGCTGTTGTTGTTTAGCAGGCTGTTGTTTTTTCTGCAGCTGTAGTTGTTGTTTCTGCAGCTGTGCTTGCTGCTGTTGTTGTAGTGGCTGCTGTTGCTGCTCAGCCGTCTGGAGGGCCTTGATCTTGGCTGCTTCCTTTTGCTCTTTGGCGAGCCTTTCCGCCTTCCTTCTGTTTTCCTGTTTTATTCTGACTGCCAGGATTTTCCGCTCGAACTCACTAATTATTTCCTCCTCATCGTCGGATTCCGATGAGGAAGGGATTAGCTCCACGGTCATGTGGTCTTCGGCAACTTGGGTGTCGTCTGGGGTACTGGTGTAGTGCCCCTCCCCTTCGTCGGGCACATACGACACAGATATGTCCGACGTCACACCAGCAACTTCCAGCTGCTGTCGTATTTTTGCTGCGGCACTCTTCTTGGCTGGCCGCCACGGCTTGAACTTGGGCCGGAGCTGCTCTTATTTGCCTCTTGACAAGATTAGGTTTTGGCTTCACCTGTCGCTTTTTCCTTTTGACTGGCGTCATTGCTGCATCAGCCGATTTTGGTTGCCCATCATCCGATACCACCACCTTATCTTTCTCCTCTTCCATTTGTTGGGAGATTTTCTTCACGCCTTCTAGGCTTTCTCTATTTCCCAACACTTTTTCCCAAAAAGTGTTGGTGAAGTCACCCAGGCCGGATTCGAACCTGGGTTCCTCTACGCCGCGATCGGCCACTCTACCACCTGAGCTAATAGCTTATATGGCAAATCTTGGGTTTTCCGTACATATAACTTTGGACTGGCTTGTCCAAAGTTCGAGGACGGTAGCTTTTAAAAAAGCTTTTTTTTTTTTTTTATTATAATATAATGCCAAATTAATTTTGGCTATATTAATAGCAAAAACAAATTTAATTATTTGCCTGTTGGCAAATAAACTAATAATTTACTTTAAATACTTTTATAATTAAGTAAACACTTGGAAATAATACTGTGAAAGTCGTCAACAAGTCTACACTCCTTCACAGTTGCTGATCGACTGGAGGTACCGTTAGTTTTGGACCTAGAATGCCAATTCCAAAAACTGTTGGGTAGAGTACTCTAAAAATGCTATATACCAAGTTTGAATCAAATCGGCTTAACCGTTTAGGCTGTAGGAATCGATACGGACAGACAGACAGACAGACAGAAGGACGGAATTTCCGGACCCAGTTGTTTTGACTTCTCTATCATCGTAATGTCATGTTTGATTGTTATATTTTATTTTTTTTTACGAATGCATAACTTGTCTTATAGTCCCTATAAATCGCAAGTAAAAGAATTGGGTTCTAAATTCACAACAAAGTTCTCGTATCGTCGAACACTAAATTCACAACGGAGGGTAGCGTTGGACACAGATTCACAACAAGATAGCTTGGGACACTATGTTTTTTTTTTTATAATTGGCCCGCGCGAAAGGGATTTTGGCTACCCTTATAATGTTTATCACAGCGGGGGCGTTAGGAAAATAGGGAGGGGTATAAAAGGAGATATCGATGCACATTTGTTTTAAAGTTCGGTAAGTCATAATAGGAGGGAAAAACAGAGTCTGGCAAGGCATCCCACATTCGCGTGGTACGGCTAAAGAATCTCTGTGTTTAACTCTACGTCCGAATTTGGACTCAAGGGTAAATTTATGGGCATTCTTAGCGGCGCGAGTATTACGGTTGAATTGTTTCAGGGGAGGATTGCAGCTGGCTATTTCGCTAGAGCATTGATTGTAAAAATAACAGTAAAATAACAAAAGGCACGAAACATTACGACGGTGCTCAAGAGATGAAAATGTTTCTGTTATTGTTCGGTCGCATATCATTTTCAAAGTTCTTTTTTGTATTCTGTCTAAGAAACTCAAGTGTGTAATTGGAGCACCTGCCCAAATATGGGAATTATACTCAAGTTTTGGACGAATATACGCTTTATAGACCGTAGCCAGATCAGAAGGGGTAAAAAATTTCTTGCATCTTCGAAGGAAACCTAGACACCTGGCAGCATTTTTGGCGACTTCGAATATGTGGTCGTTCCACAGAAGGTGGTCTGTAATCCACATATCGAGAACTGATCGGTGTTCTGTTTCTTCGATACAAGTGCCACTCATCAATAGTGGCAATGGGGGTGGGGTATGTTTCGCTTTAACGACAAAAGACAACATTGAGTTTTTGAAGCATTAAATTCAACGCGATTTCTTATTCCCCATTGTACAATGCTGTCAAGATCAGAATTTAATGAACTAATCATACGCTGCCGTTGCAGTTCCACATCCGAAACACATGGATGATAGTCTGGATGGAAACGAATATGAAAAGCTGAGAGTGCTGTTATCAGCAAAAATCTGGATGCCCACGTAAACTTTATGTTCTTATGTTCACTCTTTTCGAGCTTTAGCTTTTGGAGTTTGGTTCTATACCCCAGAGCCCAGAGGCACAGATCATAGAAAAAAGAGAGAAAAACGATAACTGTGTGGATAATTCTCTCTTCGGCTTTTCTTTCGGTAAATTCGTGATAAAATCGAAAAAATCCGGTGGCGTTTCTTACACTCCCGACGGATTCGGTTTTTATTCCATGCTTATATATAACTATTTTAACAATAAGCCAGTGTAAATTATAAGCATAAGAAAGAACATATGGACAAGTTCATGGAATAGAAAGTAGTTAAGTGATGATGATGGTAGTGATGATAGTGTAGTTGCTTGTCAATATAATATGCTACGGCCGAGGAGGAACGAAAAGCTTTGTTATTGAACTATGCGGGAATGTGTGAATATGATTTTGAATTTACTACAACGGAGACGAAGCAACACGCTTCAGTATAGCATTATATTTACATGGATTGCTTGTATGGCCGAAAAATCGTCGGTAAAAAGAAGCATAGCACTTTGTTAAATGATGTCGACTGGTCTGGAATGCAATCTTGCTGCTGTAAGTGTAACTGGTTTGAATAAATTTCCATCACCATCCGATCAGTTGTAGATTTTCCTGTTTTTCCGATATCTTGTCAGTTTTAGGCCGATTTATCGCCTTTTGTATATTTTCAATGCCTGATGGCTGCAGCTTGAAGCCTTCCTTTTAAAATCATAGAGTTTCCATTTTCTCTGTGGGCTCAACAATTCTTTAAAATGCTACTTACATCGCTCCACAATGCCACCAGAATCGGTGGTGAGATTTACTTCTCCGACTTTACAATATGTGTATCACGGAGAGAATTGAAAAATCAATAATTGCGAAATTTTCAGTTGTAATTTACAAAACATGCTTTTTCGTAAATCACGAAGTCAAAAAAAGTGGGTCCGGAAATTCCGTCCGTCTGTCTGTCTGTCTGTCTGTCTGTCTGTCTGTCTGTCTGTCCGTATCGATATCTACAGCCTAAACGGTTGGGCCGATTTGATTCAAACTTGGTATATAGTATTTTTAGAGTGCTCTACCCGACAATTTTTGGAATTGGCATTCTAGCTCCAAAACTAACGGTACCTGCCATATAACTTTTATTAAAAAACTTATTTTTCTCGAAAACGGCTCCTACGATTTTGATTAAACTTTCAGAATGATGTTTTCTGTGCAAAATCTATCTTTTAATTTTAATGGATTTTTCAGAAAAAGTTTTATAACGGTACCTCCCATATGACCGGTTTTTTAAAATCAGACTTTCTCGTTAACTAATTGACGGATTTTGATGAAATTTTCAAAATATGTAGTGTTTTATGATCTAAATAATATTGCTTATCAAAATTTTCAAAAACATTTTTTTTTAAATTTTAATAATTTTTTTAAAAAAATATTTTGTTTTTTGAATATTTTGAAAACGGATCTATAGATTTTGTTTTAAATTTTTCTCCTAGTATAAACTATAGATTTCTTAAAATTGACATACTAAAAAAAATTTTAAAATATGTTTTCGAAAAGTTTTTCAACGATTTTGAAATGAAAAATTCATAAAATAGAAAACAGCAAAAGAAATAAGATGGCTTACAACATTTTTTCCAAAAAACGTTATGAGTAGTGTTTTTTTGAATTCATAAATTTTTTTCCCCAACATTTTATTTCATATTGCTCGGCTAAGCCCTAGCCAAGCCATTAGTCAAATAAAAGAAAGTGACAACCTACATTACATACATACTTACGTATTTTAAAGTATTTTTCATCATCATAAAAGCACAGAATAAATAAGGAAGCCTTTGATAAACACACAAAAACAACTAACAAATAAAAAAAACTATTCGATTACTACTGAATGCAAAAATTTCAATCGAGAAAACAAAAGTTTATACCTTCCTATAAATAAACAAAACCACTGTGTTAACTTTTAATATTGTCTCTATACCTACTGGCTTAACAGTAGTTGGAACACGTATCTTAATTTTAGTACCTACCTTCCTTCCGACCTTATTATAGGTACCTAAATCCTTTATAAATTCCATTGGTCCCATATTGGGACGTATAAAGGTCCCTTTACCTAGCATTATTGCCATACTGCTGATTCCGACGAATCTTTATGCCAGTTGTTCAAATTTTTCCATACCAAAATGAAAATTTTACTGAAAAAAGTCCTTTGTATCTTTCTATTAGCAAATTATATTATAAACAGTAAGCAGCAAGTGGAAAGATAATACTACACTAAAAAACTGCAAAAGCTAACAATCCTATATATTTATGTGTTTATCCCTTTGTCGTGACGCATGTTCGTTCGAGCTTCACCCCAAAATGATTCTAAGGAAGTTGCACGTCATACAAAAAATATTAAAATAAAATCTTTGTCAAAAAGACGCCTGCACTTAAAAAGGATTAGCACATAAGAGCAAGTACGTGCGACCCAGTCGTGCCTTTTATTTGTAAAAGAAACGATAAAATAAGGAAAGACATGAAACATTGCGTCGGTGTTCGAGTGGGGCAATTGTTTCAGCGGCAGTTCTATTACCTATCAATCTTAACTCTCGATTTTGTATTCTATCAAGCAGGTGAAGCAATGTTTGCGAAGCACCTGCCCAGAGGTGGGAGTTATACTCGAGTTTAGGGCGTATAAACGCTTTATAAATTGTAGCCAGATCAGATGGGGAAAAATACTTCTTACACCGATACAGAAAACCTAAGCACTTTGCAGCATTCTAAGCGATCTCAAATATATGGTCGTTCCAACGGAGGTCGTCTTTGACACACATACCGAGTACTGAGAGCTTATCGGTTTCTTCGATGTAAGTGCCATTCATGGACAATGGCATTGGGGGAATGTTTAGCTTTAACGACAGAAGACAGCATTGAGTTTTCGAAGCATTAAACTCCACACGATTTCTATTACCCCATTTGACAATGCTGTATAAATCGGAGTTTAATGAGCTTGACATACGGCACGAATGATATTAAAAATGTTAATTTACAATTTTCGAGTGTCAATTTCTTCATTTCGGCTCTTCGTAAATTGCACACTTACACAAATATCCGAGCTAGGAAATAAAGCTAGATAAAATAATTTGTGTTTGAAAAGGTTCTTTCCGTCGGCTTTTTGGTCATTGTAGTTTTTGCAATGAAACAACTATGTTACTTTTGCTTTTCCCGACGTTTCGGCAGGGGTTGCTGCCTTCCTCAGGGAAACTTTATTTGAACAAAAAAAAATACATTACATTAGTTATATGAAAATATAAAGTGACAATAATTATGACAGTGAGAATATTACACTTACTTTTTTAAATAAAAAATTTAAAAAAATTTAACAAGAAAATGACACTTCGAATGAAGTTTCGTATGTGTATTAAAAAAAAAAAAAAAAAGAATGAAAACTATGAGGATGAAGACACTAAAGAGCAATAAACGAAAGAAATGTTTTGTGTGTCTTGTTTTCTATTCATATTGTTATTGTTATTTAGTATATGTAATTTTTCTAAGGTATATCGTTTAGATACATGTTTTTCTAGTTGTAGGATTTTGACATCTTGGAGAATGACCACTATCGATGCTGTGACTTGCCAGGGCTGTTTTCCCAGAACTATTCGATTTTATATGAGATTTGTGGTTTGAGATCCGCTGTCGAAGAAATTGTTTTGTAGTTCCTATATAGCATAGGTTGCAAGGTTCGTTCGGTTTGCCGTTGCAATTGATTTTGTAGATAACGTCCGTTTATTTGTCTTTGTCTGGTATTTTTTTTAGTTTGGTATATAGATGGTTCAGCGTTTTGTTTGATTTGAAAGCTAAACGAACATCTTTTACACTTTTGTTGATAACTTCTTTAAAGTTTTCAGTGAGTTTTGGAACGTACACTATACTTTTGTAGAAACCATTGTTTGGATCATCTGTTCTTGCAGCTTGTGTTTGAAAATTAAACCACGAATTATGACAGGAGGATAGCCATTATCTTTGAGGATTTTGGTTATTCTTTTTTCGTTGGAGTGGTGAAAATGTTCGCTGCTGAGAGTGAAAACCTTTCTTACGAGGTGGGAGGCAGTGTTCATGATGATATGTTTAGCTGGGTTCGAACGAAAATTGATTATTCTGCCTGACGCTGTATGTTTTTGATGCCAGTTGTACAATAAGCTGTCGATTTCCCTGTAGACTTTAACATCAAGAAATGAAATCGCATTACCTATTGCGTTCCATTTCAACAGTGAATTGTATTTTTTGCACTTTGTCAACTTCCTGTTTGTCAATCACAGCAAATATGTCGTCTACATATTTAGCAATGAACGAAGGTCTCTCTTTCATGGCATCGAAACATTCGTCTAGTACGTGATCTAGTACTAAGCGATTGTGGGTGATAGAGGGTTGCCCATAGGCATTCCAAAAATCTGCTTGAAGATATCATCTTTGAATTGTAGATAATTGTTTTCCTTGAGACAAAAATCTTGTATCTGTAATTTTTTTCTGATTAATGTTGTTATTCTTACTTATCAATTCCCATTTCTTTTTTACTATGGTGACAGCAAATATCCGAGGGAAAGAACCTTTCCAATCACAAATTAATAACCCCCAATTGGTCAATAAAATATTCTTAAGTACCTAGATAAAATAAGTAGTCGTATTTTACAGCTAATTTTTCTTGATTTGATTCTAGAATTCTCTCCCCGTAGGTATGTAGTGTATATTGCGTAATCTTTTGAACACATCTCGACATCCTCGGAACCCCATACCAACAAGACAGTGATCCGAGTGTATGTTTAGTTTGTGATATTTTAACCCAGGATCTTGATAATCGCAACGATTATGAACACATACTATTTGGAATTCTTTTTTGTGCAAAAAATTTCCTGACCATATCACTTCTTAAATATAAATAAATAAATTTAAATTTAGTTTGAAATTTATTCACAGCTTATATTTTATTTTTGATTTGCGACGCGTTTCGAAAACATAGTTTTCATCATCAGGCGTGCGCATATATATATACTGCATTGCCACTTGTTATGATTTCTTTGTTTTTCTTTGTTTCCATTCTCTCTCTTTGTTTCTTTGTTTATGTATTTGTCTCTCCTTATATTGGTTGTAAGTGCTGTGTTAGATTTTAAAACTAGTTTATCGTTGAGCAACTTGTCCTGTTCTGTCTTATTGGATATGTAAATTTCTTATTCTTCAAGTGTGTCTAGTAGTCTCCCTTTTTGGCACAGGTGCATTGGGCTTAGGTTGTTATCAAAGCTTTTTTAATTATGTGTGTTCAATTTCAATTTCAATTTATTATTATCAAATAGAAATGTACAGTAAGACTTAGTCTTTTATAGTACTTAAATTTGGGTAGTAATAAGCAATTATTACGCAAAAACAAAAATCTTAGATAAAAAGTTTAACTAGTAAAAATAAATAATAAAAAACACATGGGTAATAATAAATTTAATCTAAATTTTTTCTCATTATTTTTAAGATCTATTTACAAAGAAGAACCAGTTTAATTTCCTTTAATTTTTAGTGGTAGTTTATAATTGACAATGCTGAGAGGAGTTCTAGCAAAATTCAGAAGTAATTGCATTTCTAAAATTTTAAATACTTATAATTCGTTTAATAGTCACAGGGAGAGAGTTCCATAGCTTGGTTGCATGAATCACGAAAAGTTGGGAAGAGTGACGGTAGTTAAATGATTGTATCAAAAGCTTTAAGGTTCTAAGGGATTGAGCAAATGTAAGTTTTTCATAAATGTATAAAGGTGTTTTAATTTGAATAATTTTGTGCAAAAATATACAGCATCTAGCATCAAGACATTGCTGGAGGGAATACACAAGGACAAGCCGATGATAATACGATATGTGTTCGTGTCTCCGAAGTCCATATATATATCTAAGCATGTCGTTAAAAGCGACAAGAAGTTTGTGTTGGCAATGGGAATCAGGTTTGCTATACACGGTATAGCCATAGGTAATCAAAGGCAGGAGTAGGGTTTTTATAAGTCTAAGCTTAGTATTTTTTGGTGTTATAGCAGAAAATAGCCAGAATTTATGGAGTCCACTATAAATGATACTAATTACATAATTAGTGTGGTTTTCAGCTGAAAGCGATTTATTAACCTTAATACCAAGACTGCTTATACTGTCAAAATAGACGAGCTGTGATTGTTGTAGAAAAATTGGGGCGGAAGTGATGTATCAACCTGTTTTTTGGATATCGCTATAAGTTGAGATATTTTTGGATTAAGGGTAAGACCATTTTAGAGTGACCAATTAGATATAACGGTGAGATCCTCATTTAATCTACATACCATATCTTCTGGCAAGCCGACCGGACGGGAAATGTACATTTGTACATCATCTGCGAAAAGATGCAGCAGCACATTGAAAAATGCTTTTGGAAGGTCATTTATATAGATGCAAAACAATATACGCCCTAAAATTGAACCTTGCGGGACACCCATTTGCAAGTTCAAAGGCACAAAATTGTAACTGACCAACATTTACTCTTTGGCTACGGTTACAACGATAATCTTTAATGAGACGTACTGCTCTATCATGGAACCCAAAGTAACACTTCAGCTTTATGTACAGTATATCATGGTTTACTCTGTTAAAAGCCTAAGAGAAATCAAGCAAACAGAGAATGGTTACATTGTCGCGGTCATATTCAATCCTAATGTCATCAAGGACCTTAATCATAGCAGTTTGATAGCTATGCTGTGCACGGAACCCAGACTGTAATGGTGACAACAAATTAATTCTACTAGGATGATTTGTTATCTGTGAGACTAGAATTTTCTCAAAGACTTTTGACAGACAAGGAAGAATATTTATGGGACGAAATTTCGAGCTAGAGCTAGCATTCGACTTTTTGGCAACAGGAATGACCTTAGCTTTTTTCCAGTTTTGAAGAAATGATGAGGAAGTAATGCAAAAATTAATCAAGTGCGTTAAAACACTGGAAACATGTGGTAAAATCATTTTCATAAAGTTAATTGGCACACCATCTTCACCAAATGCATCAGACTTGATGTAACGAATGGTTTCAAGGACATCATATTCAGATATAACTTCAAACTCGAACACTGCTGAAGGTTTACTTATGATTTCACTATTAGGCACAAAATTGAGTTGTTGATTGTCTTTTAAAATAAAGGTCTCATTAAGTTCATTAAGAAGGAAAATTAAGAATAATCTCATAATAGTAGAAGTTATTGAAGTAGTGGCAACAGCGATATTCATATTTCACAAATTAAAAATGAAATAAAAAATGTTTTTTTTTCTTTTTGATTTAGAAAGATATTTTGAAAATTAAAACGAAACAAAATGATAAAAAAAACTGATTTATCAATCACTTAGACTACTATGGCACAATGAACGGATTAAAAGTCTTAAAATATTCAGAGCGGATCGAAAACACGTCTATTTAGTTGACATTACTCTTATGTACTCTTCGGGCGACGAAGTGTTATCATTAGATTTTTACTTGCGATTTATAGGGACTATAAGGCAAGTTATGCATTCGTAAAAAAAAAAAAAATCTAACAATCAAACATGACATTACGATGATAGAGAAGTCAAAAAAGTGGGTCCGGAAATTCCGTCCGTCTGTCTGTCTGTCTGTCCGTCCGTATCGATATCTACAGCCTAAACGGTTGGACCGATTTGATTCAAACTTGCTATATTTTATTTTTACAGTGCTTTACCCGACGGTTTTTGGAATTGGCATTCTAGCTCCAAAACTAACGGTACCTGCCATATAACTTTAAATGAAAAACTTTTTTTCTCGAAAACGGCTCCTATGATTTTGATAAAACTTTCAGAATCATGTTTTCTATGCAAAATCTATCTTTTAGTTTGAAGGGATTTTTCAGAAAAAGTTTTATAACGGTTTTTTAAATCAGACTTTCTCGTTAACTAATTGACGGATTTTGATGAAATTTTCAAAATATATAGTGTTTTATGATTTAAAAAATATTGTTTATTAAAATTTCCAAAAACATTTTTTTTTAATTTTTAATAATTTAAAAAAAAATATTTTGTTTTTTGAATACATATTTTGAAAACGGATTTGTAGATTTTTTTTTTTAATTTTTCTCCTTGTATAAACTATAGACTTCTTTAAATTGACATACTCAACAAAAATTTAAAATATGTTTTCGAAAAGTTTTTCAAAAAAAAATATTTTTTTGAAAAAAACTGGTCGAACGATTTCTAAATGAAAAATTCATAAAATAGAAAACAGCAAAAGAAATAAGATGGCTTACAACATTTTTTCCAAAAAACGTTATGAATAGGGTTTTTTTGATTTCATAAAATTTGTTCCCCAACATTTTATTTCATATTGCTCGGCTAAGACCTAGCCATTAGTCAAATAAAAGAAGGTGACAACCTACATACATACCTACATACGTATTTTAAAGCATTTTGTTATCATAAAAGCACACAGAATAAATAAGGAAAACTATTTTTAACACACAAAAACAGCTAACAAATAAAAAAACTATTCGATTACTACTGAATGCAAACATTTCAATCGAGAAAACAAAAGTTTACACCTGCCTATAAATAAACAACCACTGTGTTAACTTTTAATATTGTCTCTATACCCACTCGCTTAACAGTAGTTGGAATGTGTATCTTAATTTTAGTACCCACCTTTCTTCCAACTTTATTATATGTAGAGGTACCTAATATCCTTAGTAAATTCCATTAAAACCTACCCACACCATACTACGTTTATCGATCAATCAAACATAATTAAGCTATTTAAATTAATTTGATTTCAAAAAGTAAATTATTGTTATTGGGACCTACATATATAGGTCCCTTTACCTAGCATTATTGCCTTACTGCTGATTCCCACAAATCTTTATGCCATTTGTTAAAGTTTTTCCATAGCAAAATTTAAATTAAACTGAAAAAAGTCTTTTATACCTTTCTATTAGCATTTATTATTATTTATATTTATATTATATTATTATATAATAAACAGTAAACAACAAGTGGAAAGATAATACCCTTTGTTGACCAAGCTATTAAAAATACCCACAAAAAAGTTTTTTTTGGTATAATTTTTGATTTTAGGGTGTTTTAAAAAAGAATATTAATTTTTGATATTTTCAAGGATCTCGAAGGACGAAAGGGGGGGGGTGGTACCGTTGGGCTATAGGGTACAAAAAAAAAATAACTTGCACAAATTTTTTTAATTTTTTTTTTATTTGAATATGAAATTTATAATGATACGAATGATAAACGTGTAACATTTAAATGTGTTCTTATATTTAAATCATTGAAATTGTATCCCATGGTACACGGAAAAGCAGTTTTTTTTATCATTACAGCAAAGGTATACGTTACAATGACTGCATTTCGAAAATGGTTTTGACTGTATTTTATTAATACTGCAAACTTCACACCTTCCTCGTGTTTGAACAAATTTTGGGCAGTGAACACCCAGATTACCCAGTCGCACGTCCTTTGAAACAGATTCTCCCTTGCCCCTTCGTTTTTTGGTACATTGTGGAGAACCGTCAGTATGGGATTTGCGTTTCAGACCACGTTTGTCAACAGATAAATCCTTTTGTGACATAAGTCCAAGGGTTACACATCTTTTGTACTCCAGAAGGGACATTTTTTCATTAATTTGGCAGTGAACAATGAACGAGTTTACAAAGCAAATTTCGAGTATTCCCCAAAAAAGACGATGCCACCATTTCTTTGACCGGCGGTCTAAGCCATATGCAGACCGAAGTTTATCAGCATGGTCCACTCCTCCCATGAATGTGTTGTAATCTTTCACAACTGTGGGACAACTAACTTCGTGTTGGACTCTGGATTTATCCCTCCTAGTAACTGTTGAAAGCTCGTTGCCATGATAATTTGAAGCCAGCAGGACAGTTCTAGTGTCTTTCCATTTGTAAAAGCTGATCCCATCTTTCGAAGATCGAAAGTCAAAATCTCCTCTCTTCATTTTTTTGTCATCCATCAAATTCTTCGGGTTGCCTTTTCTATTGGCACGAATTGTACCACAAGCTAAAGTTTTTTCTGTGCTCAGTTTTTCAAGCAATTTCACAGAGGAAAAATAATTATCAAAGAAAATAATTTTTTCCTTACCCCACTCTTTTTCAGTCATTTACAGGACAACTCTTTCGCCGAGACCGTAGTTCTGGTATTTGCTTTCCAGCTGCTCGTCCTTTCCTTGGTATATCGAAAATTTCTTTATATAACCATTCTGATCTGCTAGGCACCATAATTTGTACCCTCTCTTTATGGGTTTCATTGGATTATATTGCTTCATTGAGTTTCTTCCCTTGAAAAGTATCATAGACGTCAACAGAAAGCTGCCTAGTTCCATGGAAGGTAGTGGTGAATTTTTCGTTCAATGAATCTATCATTGGGCGAAGCTTGAACAGTCGGTCTTTATTGTCTCTTGGTATAAGGCTGTTATCATTAACGTGCAAGCTACTCAAAATAGCATCAAACCTATTACGGCTCATCGTTCATCGTTCTACCCACCAACGAAACTCCTAAATCCTCACTTTCACTCCAAAAATGCCTCCAACTGGGTAGTCTATGATATCCCATCAAAAAGTTTATCCCTATGAAAGCCAATAGTTCACTTTTCTTCAAGTCAAGTCTTCTGAACGGCGTAAAGATTTGATTGATAAACAATATTATCAAGCACACTTTCAAGAAAAGTAACGAAGAAATCAGTAGGCGTTACGCAGCTCTCAAAAAAAACCTTCAACAGGACCCTCCGGCAATAGAAATTCAGGGATTTCTGATGTACAATCGGTAGCTTTCCATTGGCGATTTGGTTCCTCTTCGGCTATTTTTTTCGTCCAATGACTGCATCCTGGAAGATTGTCTAAAGTTTCCTCGCCATCACTCAATAGTTCTTCAAGTTGTTCTTGCAGCACTGTTTCATCTGGTTCCATATTTGTTTGAGCAGCAGCTCTTATTCCTGAACGAATTGTTAACAGATCCAATTCATCTTCCGACTCAAGGTCGGTATCTGCATTATTGTCCAATGGTAATTCCTCAAACATAACCAAAATCTCATCATCCTTCAATAAAACATTCCTTACAGCTACCATAATGCACTTTGTATAGATAAACATGAAAATAAAATCACTATCAGAACACTCGAAATAAAAAAATGTGTTATTTATCACATCACGGTACAACCCAACGGTACTTACCAGTCCACTTTAGTTTTTTAGTGAAAATATATGAAAAATTCTTATAATTTTGATTGATTTCGTGTTTGTTCGCAATTTCAATATGCAAATCAACTAAAAACTTAATAAAATCGACAAAACTCGCAAAGACCACTTAGCACTGCAAAAACCAAAATCGCATAAAATTATTCTCTCCAAAGTATAATAACCTGTCAAAAAAAACCGTTTAAACACCGACTACTAGAAAGAAAATAAAAGGCACGACTGGGTCGCACGTACTTGCTCTTATGTGCTAATCCTTTTAAGGTGCAGGCGTCTTTTTGACAAAGATTTTATTTTAATATTTTTTGTATGACGTGCAACTTCCTTAGAATCGTTTTGGGGTGAAGCTCGAACGAACATGCGTCACGACAAAGGGATAAACACATAAATATATAGGATTGTTAGCTTTTGCAGTTTTTTAGTGTAGTATTATCTTTCCACTTGCTGCTTACTGTTTATAATATAATTTGCTAATAGAAAGATACAAAGGACTTTTTTCAGTTAAATTTTCATTTTGGTATGGAAAAATTTGAACAACTGGCATAAAGATTCGTCGGAATCAGCAGTATGGCAATAATGCTAGGTAAAGGGACCTTTATACGTCCCAATATGGGACCAATGGAATTTATAAAGGATTTAGGTACCTATAATAAGGTCGGAAGGAAGGTAGGTACTAAAATTAAGATACGTGTTCCAACTACTGTTAAGCCAGTAGGTATAGAGACAATATTAAAAGTTAACACAGTGGTTTTGTTTATTTATAGGAAGGTATAAACTTTTGTTTTCTCGATTGAAATTTTTGCATTCAGTAGTAATCGAATAGTTTTTTTTATTTGTTAGTTGTTTTTGTGTGTTTATCAAAGGCTTCCTTATTTATTCTGTGCTTTTATGATGATGAAAAATACTTTAAAATACGTAAGTATGTATGTAATGTAGGTTGTCACTTTCTTTTATTTGACTAATGGCTTGGCTAGGGCTTAGTCGAGCAATATGAAATAAAATGTTGGGGAAAAAAATTTATGAATTCAAAAAAACACTACTCATAACGTTTTTTGGAAAAAATGTTGTAAGCCATCTTATTTCTTTTGCTGTTTTCTATTTTATGAATTTTTCATTTCAATATCGTTCGACCAGTTTTTTTAGTATGTCAATTTTAAGAAATCTATAGTTTATACTAGGAGAAAAATTTTAAAAAAAATCTATAGATCCGTTTTCAAAATATTCAAAAAACAAAATATTTTTTTAAAAAAATTATTAAAATTTAAAAAAAAATGTTTTTGAAAATTTTGATAAGCAATATTATTTAAATCATAAAACACTACATATTTTGAAAATTTCATTAAAATCCGTCAATTAGTTAACGAGAAAGTCTGATTTTAAAAAACTGGTCATATGGGAGGTACCGTTATAAAACTTTTTCTGAAAAATCCATTAAAATTAAAAGATAGATTTTGCAAAGAAAACATCATTCTGAAAGTTTAATCAAAATCGTAGGAGCCGTTTTCGAGAAAAATAAGTTTTTTAATAAAAGTTATATGGCAGGTACCGTTAGTTTTGGAGCTAGAATGCCAATTCCAAAAATTGTCGGGTAGAGCACTCTAAAAATACTATATACCAAGTTTGAATCAAATCGGCCCAACCGTTTAGGCTGTAGATATCGATACGGACAGACAGACAGACAGACAGACAGACAGACGGACGGAATTTCCGGACCCACTTTTTTTGACTTCTCTATCATCGTAATATCATGTTTGATTGTTAGAATTTTTTTTTTTTTACGAATGCATAACTTGCCTTATAGTCCCTATAATCGCAAGTAAAAAGTTCATAAACGAGAAAATACACGGAATACATATGGTACTTCAAAGTCTCGTTGGGCACCAGTAGCGTATTTTAGTCATATAGAGGTTTTATATGAAGTGAAACATTGTGGAACTTGTAAGTACCGTCGGTCAACAAAGAGTTAAAAAACTGCAAAAGCGAACAATCCTACATATTTATGTGTTTAACCCTTTGTCGTGACGCATGTTCGTTCGAGCTTCAAACCCCAACGATTCTAAAGAAGTTGCACGTCAAAAAAAAACATTAAAACTAAATCTTTGTCAAAAAGACGCCTGCACTTAAAAAGGATTAGCACATAGGAGCAAGCAACGTGCGACCCAGTCGTGCCTTTTATTTTAATTTTTCATTTATTTATTAATATCTACCTTAACACAACTTGGAGACCAAAAACCAATCATGAATATCACTTCTTGTATTTTATCGTACTTTTATTATAAATGTAAATGTTTATATATTTCGATGTTTGTTCCACAATCACGACTGAACGGCTTAATGCATTTGGATGAAATTTGGAAGGAAGATAAAAAAGTTGCTGAGTTAAAAAATAGGTACGCTTCCTGTTAGAGAGGCTCAAATCTGAAATGATAGATACATGGTTGAATGTTTATTTGTTATGTTTCCATGCCTCAGCGGCTGCACGAATATGTGAAATTCTGTATATGGAAATGGAAAAGTTAAAGGGTAAGCTTTAGTACTACCTAGGCTACTTTTACAATAACAAAATAAAAATAAACGGTTGAAGGATTCTGCATAAGTTGCCACGTAAACGAAGTTACGGTAAGAAACTAGTGTATAATAAAATTGTATGATCTTAGATACTTGTTGTGTGCGCATGACTCGAAAAGAAACGAATTTGAACAGAACCTTTTTTAATTAATAGAATATTAACTTGACTTATAGGAAACAATTTTTCACATTAAACTAACTAAGATATGGTAATTGGCCACAGAAAAATTGTATTGTATTGTACATTGTGTAGTTACGTACTTCTTCTCTACAACAGATGGCGTGTTATTACTTTTTATTCTAATCTAGGTGCCCAAACTTAAACTCAAAATATTTCAGAATCAATTCAGTTTTTAAATATTTCTCAAAAGTTTTTGAATTTTTTTAAAATGTTTCCAAATCCTATTTTTGGCATAAGGTCTTCTCGCCCAAGGTCATAACGCCCAAATCACCCAATTGCTTAAGAATTCAAAGCGAGACAGCGCCAGAAAGCTCAAGAGAAATTCCACAACGCCCAAACAATAACTTGTTTTTGAATTTATGCGTTATGTCATTTTATTTGGATAATTCGTCGGTCTCGTAACACCCAAAATGGAAGTGTCATAGGGCGTATTTTTTGGTGATATCATAATCCATTTTTGGGTCTTCCGACGGATCATGTCATGTGACAGTTTTTTTGGCGTTATGATATTTCTTGTTTTTAGAATGGTGCTCTTGGGCGTAATGTCGTGTCATAATGCTCAATATCAATGTCAGTTTGTCCAAATTTCAGTAAATTTAACAACAAATTCTTACGAACATGTTGGCCATACGACAATTCTAATTTGGGCGTTATGGTTTTGGGTAATAAGACCTAACACCTAACACGCTTTATTTCCTCTACGCATAATCTAAGTGTATTTATAACATACCTGATATCTAAATACGTGTACTCAATTGAGTTATAAGTTTTGTACTACTACTGCATAATAGATGGCGCGTTAAATCAAAGGTATGTCACGGGTGTCACGGTAGGTACATACAGGGTGGGCCAAGTACAAGTTTCTTATTAAAAATTCAATGATGCTTAGATGATATTGGCCTTACTCGTGCTTGAATTGTTGACATAACGGTTTCCCACAAATGCAAAAGGGTCAAAATTGCAGCTCCGAGGCGGCCAATTTATATCGCCAAGACGGCTGATAACACGATTTGGGAATTTTGTGTGCAAAAGATCGATTTGGCATGGCCTGTTTAGCATGGCTCCTGTTCTGCTTGAACCAGAAGTCCAAATCCATGTTATAAATTTCAGTACAAAAAGTCGGTTAACGTCGCTCTGTAACGCCCACCGAGCGAAACGTTGTTCCCAGCTTCAATGGTCCAATGATGCAACCTTTCCTCAATCTGCACCAAACTGTCACTTTCTTTGGATTCATTGGCTTCTCGGCAATAACATGCGAGTTTTTCGAGCCCTAGATGCGGCAATTTTGTTTGTTAACGTAGCCGCTAATATGAAAATGGGTCTTAACAAAACTTCTTTAAAAAAAACGCACTGTTGGGGCACTCACTTTGGAAATAAGTTTTCAATATTTCCCAATGTTGCTGTAAAGCGATTCATTTCGTTTTGTGGAGGTATAGGTATGATACTGACTTTTTGTCAAGATTATGAGCTGTCAGTGTCAAAATAACATATTATTTTAAAACAAACCACTAAATATATGGCCCAACCGTTATTGGTCGTAGCATATAAAACAAATTAAAATACGATTTCTGTACGCGAAGGTAACGCAAGCAAAGCCGGGGCTACTCGCCTAGTCGATATAAATATAATGTCAGTCTCATGTGTCTCATATGTGCAGCTCGAGCTCTGTGGAGCAATCTCACGTTTCAGTAGAAATTTTGGTGTATTTTTAAGCCGTTCTCGGTGCCTGTAATCTCGTCGTCCAATAATATTGCTTGCGAACCTAGTTCCCTTGTTCTGAGTTACCAATAACAAGCCTCTGAGGGACTAGCATCCCTATAAAAAGCCACACTTTTAGTAAGATTTTGACGTGATAACGTCTTATAAATCGATGACAGGCTACACATACGAAATAACATGACATGCTGATAAGATTCATGTCGATAAGAATCATGAATGATGCTAACCGCGATACTGTGGTTCTTTCAACCTAAATCGATCGCAAGCACTAGGCGAATATGAAAAAGAACAGGCGCAAGATCCCAAAATAATCCCACTCAAATTCAAAAAGTACAGTAAGATAAAAAGTAATACAAAATAGGCGGAGTTTTGTTAAATTAGATAGTAGATGTGTGTGTGTGGATTTAACCAGAGGATTTGTGCGTAATTTTTTTTCAACCCAAATCGATCGTATTCTGAGCACCAGGCGATCATAAAAAAGAACAGGTGCAAATTACTTGAATAATTACACTCAAATTCAAAAAAACAAGAAGAGAAAAACAAATACAAAATAGGCGGAGTTTTATTAAAGTAGAGAGTAGATGGGGAGTGTGTGTGAAGATTTGACATACAACCAACTCTTTTTTTAAATAAAATTATGTTCCAGTTTCCGCCACGAGGAGAGTTAGCAGGCACTTAAATCCGTTGGAAAAGTGAGGTCACTGTATACTGTAATAGTCATATGATGCATAAAAGTCTCCTCATCCGCAGACAGCTGACCACAAATTCTTATTTTATAACTGAACATTCGGTGAAGACTTTTCACATTGTGTTAAAAGTATTCCTCATAATTTCGTTTACAAAACAAAACGTACCTACTCAGATGAAATCAAATTTATTAGCCTGAAAAATCTCCCAAAAGGTCACTTATCTTAACACGGTTGCCACTTATTTTAGGATAAATTTTTCAAAAACCTTGTAAGTTTATTGGGATAACTTCCCGACACTTGTGTTAAGATAACCCAGAAAACGGAACGGCAAGAGCATCAGATAGAAAATGGTAAGTATCTTCTTAGCATGCACAATTTCCAGGTAAGCTAGAGTCTATATAGATACATATATGTATAGATAGTCCCTCAAGAGATAATCAATGGATAAAACTTAGCATGTATCACACGTGCTTGGAGGACCATTCACGTTTCAGAGTTCTACTAGGTATCGGTATTCTTCATTCATGCCGAAGAACAAAAGAGGGATGCTAGGGAAGTATTTCTACAAGAGTTTGTTTTTCGATTGCTATGGCTTTCCATAGTCTATTGGGCAATCTAGTTTTTAGTTTCATCTCTCTCGACACGTATACATGTGAATGAATGCATGGCTATTCCAATTCCATCAGCATTATACATATACATAAGTTTACATTCCCCCAGCCGTTGTTCGGTGGCAACAACGGCTTTATACCCTTTTACTGGGCTTATAGAGACGAAGAGAAAAGATATGTATGACCAAAAAGTCGGAGACAATTTACGAATCTATTGGCTTTGTAGGATGAGTGTTAGGAAAAGGGATGTATTTGTTACAGCAAATGGTGGCATATGAATCCTTTCAAGGGGCCCGGTTCAATTTCGAGCCTGAGATAACTAAAAATTGAATTTTGCAAATTTGATTTGGTCCTTCGGTTCGAACAGAATGGTTTTCATAAGCCAAGTTTGACTTGCATATTCAAGAAAAGGCCGAACTAAGATAAGGAAAACAGGTTATGTGACGTAGGGATTGGAATTTTTTTAAAACTAAAATGTAGATCCATTGCCTCTTACTTTATTGATTTTTTTCCTTTGGCCACTTAGCGCTAGAAGCAGGGATGGAAGTCGATGTTTTTTCCACTGACTTTAGCATGTACACTGTACAGCCTTTGACAAAATGTCACAGTCTTGTATTCTTCAAACTTAATGCGGTCGGTTTGATTTCCTACAAAGTGCGTCTAAAAAATTCGCTGTCTGGCCCATTTCTCGCGAGTTCCGTGGTCCCTCAAGGAAGTCACTTAGGCCCTCTTCTTTTTATTATTACCATTAATGGCAATAAATTGATCACAAACATTCCATCACCTCGTTGTATGCTGACGATAAGATTCAATTCGGTGCCCCAAAAACTACCTGGAGTTGAACGTTGACATTTTTGAGGCCCACAAATAATAACATCCTACCCTGATGAACCACCCTCCCGCACCTAAAGACAATCGTGGGAAGAATAATGGAAACCATTCCCAAATACATGACGCCGATAGACGGACACAAGGACTCACAGGATGCAAGGGAAACTAACAAACACAACCGAGAAAGAGATATTCAAAGTTTTATCCTGAATTACAATTTGATTGCTTGGCCAGAAGAACAAGAAACAGGTCGTGTGGAGCGTGGGGGTTTCGGTCGTCCCTTATAACAATAGTTGTTGTTGCTCTACATTATCCTCCCGAAAGGATGTCTACTACTTGCGCACGTCACTTCAATAAAATGCACGTAGTTTTCCTTGTCGTCTATATACGGACGGACGGACCAACTTCCGGTTTTTATCTTCCCCAAATAAATTGGAGTCCATATTCTTTTTTGGCTCGAACTGTTTTCCACTTCAATTTCATGTATGTGTACGAAGGGCAATGATAAATCCTTTTTTTTTTTTTATTGTTTTAAGGGAAGAAAGTCCTTTTTTCCGTTTTTCAAAACTAAGTAAAATGCACAAATAGAAAAACGACAAAAAATGGATATTTAAGGAACAAGCGAAGAAAAGGCACTTTTTCGTTTGAAATAAATCGCTGATAAAAAGTTTTCACGATATTTGCCCTAAAGGGACGTTCTAAGAGATATAGTTGTGAATATAGGTATGCATGCAAAGGTTGGCGATTCATTGCACTTGAGACAACGAGGACAAAGGATAAATGCCTCAGATGCTTAATTTTTATAAAGTCCCAGAAAGTTGAACGTATATACTATGTCGGCACAGGCAATTTTTTTTAGCCTTGGTCATTTAAGTTTTTATCGTTATTTCCATTGGGCATGTATTCGACGTAGGTAGCGAAGTGGCAAATTAAGTATAATTTCTGGGGAAGTTTCTTCTTTTCAGCATTTGCCTTTGTCTACAAATGACAAGGACAAACATTCGTTTTTATATGCATTTAAGGTGGATTAAGGATCCTTCTCTTATTTAAAGCACAAAATATTGAGGTAACTTTAACTTAGCAGTATAGTATTCACACATGCACAGATAGTTCGAAAAAACTTATAAAAATTAGGTACCTTGAAAATTAAATGTGCATTGATTTTAATTTTCAATATTACAAATTATATAAATAATAACAAATTATTTTTCACTGTCTTGAAAATTTTAGGCGTTACAAAATGAACTTTTCAAATAGGACTGGTTCCATGAATTTTGTTTGCACATATTTTCACCTTACGAATGCTAACATATGATGCAGGACAACCTTTGGATTCTTCAAAACAAACAAGTCAAAAGCGATGAGTAATACAGGGTGTTACAATATGTATTTTCGAACTTTGACAACAACACGTGCAAATGATAAAATTGTTTTATCAAAAATGGATGTTCTGTTCGGCGACGTGTGTTCGCTTAATGGGCTCTGGAGCAGATTTGCAAATAACCCTAATTTTCATCGAAAAATGATCTTCAGCGATGAGGCCCATTTCTGGATGAATGGGTACATGAACAAACAAAATCTTTGAATTTGAGATGATACCAAACCACATGTTCGGTGTGGATTTTGGGTTGGCGGCGTCATCGGGTCCATATTTCTTTGAGAACGATGTTTGCCAGGTCATCACCGTTAACGGCGTGCGCTATAGGTCGATGATTTCCAACTTCTTTTGGCCTGGATTGGATGATATGGACACCAACGACATCTAGTTTCAACAGTTGCCACAAACCTCAGGGCCCCTCAAAGCCAACATAACCAATGCTTATGGACATGCGCTTGAGTCATGTAAATTGGACACTTAGATACGCGCCACCAAGAGAAGCCGCGGCGAACATTTAAACGATGTTATATTCCAAAAATAAAGGCATCGATAGGCCTTTCAAATACCTTTCACACACTTTTTTTATTTAAATTAAAAGTTAGGAAGCGCTTAATGAAAGACCATTTATAAGCTAGAAAAGAAATGCTTGAATCGAACGAATTGATATGAAATAATAATTTTTATTTTGTATGGCTTTTTGTAGGTATTAAAATAAAATGAATAAGAAAAGCTGATTTTTTATTTTTCTTTAAAGGTATTTACAGATGGGGGTGAATCTGGACTTCAGCAAGGAAGGCTTCTTCGTTCAGGTAATTCAAGCAGCTACCAATAGCTGCTGGCTTGTGTGCCTCAGGAGGCTTAATAATTGTGATCCTCTTCTAGAGCAATCTGAAGAAAATTATTTTAATTTTCTTGACTGAGGAAATATTGTTCTACAACTTACATATTTATTTATATTTATTTATTTTAGTACGAGATCCGGTATAAGCTTGTCCTATCAAAAATAACGGTACCTGCCATATACCGATTAAGGAAAAGCTTATTTTTCTCGAAAACGGCTCCAACGATTTTGAAGACATTTTTTTGAATTTTTTTGTTGGTATTGGCTATAAGCTAATTAGAACCAAATTTACCGGAAAACTCTATTAACGGTACCTTTTTATTTAACGGTTTTTTTAATTCTTGACTTTCTCGGTAATGAACAAAAGGATTTCAATAAAATTTTATACTTAAAAAGATCTAAGTAGCCAAATTAATTCTACGGAAAAAAATTTTGAATAATATTTTTTCTCTGTTTTTAATTAATTTTTGAATTTTTTTTTGAAAATTCAATATTTTTAAAACTTGTCAAAAAAAAATATTTAAAATTTTAAAATCAGATGTAAAAATAATAAATTCTTAGAAACTGCATAACAAAATTACAAAAAAAATTTTTTTTCAAAACCGGTTCTTAAATTCTTTGTTATTAAGACGTATGATGGCATACTTCTTTACAAAAAAAAAACTGTTAAGTATTGTGGTTTTGATAATGTTTATAAATTCAAACTGTGTTGTTTTTAACGTAAATATTAATTGTTTCTGTTGCTTTCCAATGTAATTAGGTGCATATTTTATTATGAGAAAGAGGTTTTTCTCTTATCTTAAAATAACGGTGATACTTACAATTATTTTTTTCAGGTTTTTTTCTATTATCTGTAGCCTTTGAAAAAACTTATAAAATATACATCTTTCCAGTATTTCCAGTCTTCTACATTAGCTGTGTTTTATTATCTTCGGATCTGAATCTGAATTATGCATTAGCACGTATTACAATAACAATTTGAAATCCTGCTTTCTACCTGGATCTATTTAAAAATCCAAGAATTAGTTAAAATCAAGAGTTTTTATTGTGGAAAGTATTTCACCATTATAGACAATTATTCGGTGACGTCTTCACTGTAATGGGAATTGAACACAAAATAACGCATGATCTAGATCCGGATCTGGATCGTTTTATTTATCGACAAAGATCAGTACGAATCTTGGTGAATATTAAAACGCAGCTCTTGATGTGTTAACAAAATTGAAACTGACCAAACCTAGTTTTTTTTCTAACTTGTTTGGTATTAACGTGACCTGCAATAACCCTATCGCTTGCATCACTATATAATTTTGTATAAGTGCAATATTGGCTGATGCACAGAATCTTTGAATTGAAAACGAAAAATTCTCTATGCTTAGGAGAACATACATACATACTTTTTTTCTTTTTTGAATTTGAATATTTTTTTTTAATCTATTTGAAATCCATCCGTCCAAGGAATTCTTTTAACCAACTCTTTGTTTTCCAATCTCCGATCGACCTGTTAGAAAACTCAATTCTCTTTGACAAATAGTCGGGAAAAAGTTATTGTACAGATATATGGGATAACAATAGAAATGTAATGCAAAATTGAGAAATAGGAAATCGCGTTGAACATAGTGCCTAAAGAACTCAATGCAATCGTTATTGAAAAGATAATGGTACTTTCGGTTGCTTTTTTTTAATAAGATATAAAACTGCACAAATTGAGTGCTAAAAGTTATAAAATAACTACTGTCTTCTAGGTTAGATACTTTCATGAGACTGAAACGATCGTTGTCGGCCTACATGTTCTTGATAGGTGACAAAATATATGGATACGTTTAGTAGAGAAGAGTGGGTGCAAAAGTAACAGTAGGTCGGTTGTAACGTTTAACTTTTCCGAAAAACTAATCATGTATGTGTTGATTTTTTGATTCAGAATTTTCCGCAATTAAAACCCGAATACACAAAAACCCTCGTGCCAGAGTTTATCATATTGCCGCATACAGTTTAAAACGTGAAATTTAACTCCAGACGTTTTTTTTGTTTGGTGATTTTTTCCTTTTATTAATAAATGTGGGTAATCATTGTTCTTCTGTAAGAACATTAAACCCAAGAACATCACTTCTCATTTCCCGGAGGATTGGACATTTTCCCAAAAAATTAAAAGTATCTTCTCTTTCCAGATTACAGATTACAGAGGTTGCTATATATTGGCTAGTCATTACGGTGGGATATTTAATTTAGATATAAAAGCTCACTTCTGAGCCTGAGCCTAAGCACCATAGCTATTTCCTTGTATTTGGTTTTGTCAAGAAAGTAATTGTTATGACCCAGGTTATGATCCAGTTTAATGTAGATAGTCCGATGCAAGAAACCTGCTGCCTCATCGACATATCGTTGTATTGCTCTTACGTCCACTTTGTTTATTAAATCAAACAACATCAGCCTCCAATTCTTCATGTTTCTTCGCTCAATGAGATACTACATACTTCTGCAAGTTCAAGCCAGTCTCCGTACCAGCTTGATTTGGTTCTAATTATGTGAAGAACGGCTTTCTTAGGTAGGCGGCCCACTGACGTTTCTAAGCCACCGAGAACATAGTCCATATGAAGCTTAAGATTTTTTATAAATAGAGTTGATAATCCAGTTTTAAGCATATGCATGTACTTGGGCATGTATTATATTCTTTTAAGATAAAATCTCAAGAGCTCTTCTACTTAGTCATATTGCTAACCACCCCAAACCTGTGTTGCATAAAACTTAATCGACTCAGAGACTGCTTCAAAAACTCTTTATTTACAGATTTGAGGTAAACACCTGTTACTGAAACAGTTCAGTATTGATGGTAATTTTCGATTTTGAAAGCTTACTTATATTCTTACTTATATATCTTCTGGTGCTTCTGGTTAGTATGCTAAGAAAACAACATCAGCCGCGAACATTAGGGTTTTAATCAGCATGCCTGCATATTCCACTCCTCTTGGCAAGCTGTCGATAAGATCCACAATGAATAGGGAAAATAAGCTGGGACTTAAAGCACATTCCTGTCTTACGCCTGAGCAAGTTTGAAACCACTCTGAATGTTGTTTTCCATGGGTTGGGGTCGAAATACTGTATGGTCAAATTCTGTTTACAAAATACTGTATTTTAAAATTCTGGTTACACAAAATTCTGTATTCTGAATTTTGAAAACACAACATCAAAATTAATATGAACAAAATCAACAACAACAAAAAACAGCCACAGCTACATGTTCACAAAATTTTTGTTGAACTTTAACCCTAATATATATCATATTTGATTTTATCATATTTCGATATGGATATATAGACAAAACCAGGTTAGCTTATAAATACGTCTCTTTCTCTCATAAATATTGTTTACTTCTTCTTAACATATCCATATTAGTAATCATTCTTAAATGAGCCATTGCAAAATTAATTACAAAAAATTCTTCTTGTTCTTGCACGTGCTAAGCAGTGAAATAATTGTAATAAATCTATTGTTTAAATATTTTATTTATATATTTTTTTGTTATTAATTCAATATGCAAATGTTTGGAGCGAGTGGGCATAAGCAGAATTTTGAAAAACAGAATTATTACATACGGCATTTTTGATAACCAGACATTTAGGCATACAGAATTCTGAAAAACAGAATTATGAAATACAGAATTTTTACATACAGCATTTTGGATAAACAGATATTTGGGAATACAAAATTTTGAAAAAACATAATTTTGAAATATAGAATTTTGTACGTACAGTATTTTTTTCATACATTTTTTCCATCCCACACAGCAGATATGGTATTGGTATACACACTTTCGATTAACCTTCCAAACTTCCGCGAAATTCCAATGTTGTAATGCTTGTATAATAAGGCTACCCTATCTACCGTGTAAAACGCTGCCTTAAAATCTAGAAAGAAAGCATAAAGTGCGCACTGTATTACATTTTCAAAACGTGTTCCCTTTATTAACATATTTACAGAATTTTGAAAAACCGAATTTTGAAAGCAGAATTTTGAACCTACAGAATTTTTGAAATGTAGAATTTTGAAATACAGAATTTGGGTAATCCAGAATTTTGTTTAGCCAGAATTATGCAAAAACATGCAGGCATGCAGGGTTGAAATCGGCTAAGGTGATAGTTGATTGTTGATCATCAAAAATAATAATTTTACTCCACGTAAGGTGATTATCAAATTGACCATCACTATGGTTTGCTGGTGACACCTATTTAGTTGTCACCTTCATACATTTGAGTATACAATTTGTGGGAAAAATAAGTTGTGTCAGCTTGAGTTCTAGTATATTTCGATTTTTTTATGAAAAATAGTGAAAAAATTAAAAAAACTTAAGTAAAAACTGTAAAATGTAGTAGGTAATTTATACTCCAATGCAAATACAACCAGAAAGGAGACAATTATAACAAAAGTTTAATTGCTTCAAACTAACTTAAGAAACAAAACAAATATTTGTACATTCTGCAACAAATTTTGTTGTCAGCCTATTTACGTTCATGGATCTCACATATTGCTCCCATTGATACTTTTAAGATACAGGGTGTCCGCCGGGAAGGTATACTACTTTGTTTGTTTATAATTCTTGATTAAATGAAAGAGAATGGATCTTATATTGATAAATGTTTTATTTAATGTCGGCAATTATGTATGGAATACAATATCAATGTTCGCCTCTGTTAGGCTCACAAATGCGAGTCCTTTTGAGCACATTTTTCATTACATTCTCACACATTTCACGCGGTATTTCATTAATTTCATCACGAATATTTTGTTTGAATTGCTCAAGCGTTTCTGGTTTGTTTGCATAAACCTTGCTTTTCAGATATCCCCACAAAAAGAAGTCCGGAAACCTCAAATCGAGGCCAATCAACATCACCATTTCTTGAAATAACTTGTTGTGGAAAGAAGAAGTCTCGTTTTGGAAGTTCAGTAGAAAACAGGATTTATTTCAAAAGTCACACCACACGAATGTGTAATTTTATTCCTGGATCTGTATTTCCTCACATTTTGGAATGCAGAAATTCAAAACTACTGTGATCGGCAGATTCTTTTACATCCTCCTAATACTCGTACGCTATTCGAACAATTATGATTAGACGAAAGAATTCTTTTCGTGTTTTTACCAACCAAACACAAGTAAAACCGTAAGATTTATAAAAATTATGCGAACAAAAATATCAAAATATACTACTATATAAATTAGTAGTATTTATATTAAAATCTAAGCTTACAACACTTTTGAACCATTAATTAAAAATAGTTATTGTAAATACATACCTTTATAATAAATTTTGCATCCAGTTATAATATTCTTGTCCTGAAAAAAGTTAAAGACCCCTCCTATTACTCATCAATGAAACATTTTATTTTACTTCTTATGTTAATTATGGCATAGATATAGAATTTTTAATTTTTTGTTACAATTTCTAATGACGCTTTTTAATTACTTTTTTTATTGTAATTATTTCCTTTTTCATTATTTGTTTTAATTAACATTCTTAAATATCTAGATGTATTTTAAAATAACACTAAATTCTTATGATAAATATAATTGTTTAAAAATTATTATTTACAACTTAATTTTAAATATACTTTCTATCGTATGTTATTCATATTTAAAATTAATTTCACATATTTTTTTATATTTCCAATTAAATATTTTATAAAAAAGGTTAAATTTTATTTAAAAATATATTTTTGTTTTCGAATTTTTTTAATATATTTTATTTATTTTTTGTTTATCTTTTATACATTTTATTACAACGACGAAGAATAAAAATTGATATATATTTTTTTAATAATTGTTAATTGATGATTTTATATACAATATATTTACAGCGTTTATTATTTATTTTTTGTGTATAAAGCTATGATTTTTATTTTGTTTATTTAATGGAAGCAATAAAAAAATTGTGCATCAAAAAAAAAAATTAAATGATAGGCAGGGTTTAAGTTGATAAAAATAAAATTATGCAGAAAAAGTATTTTTTTAGTTGCTCCAGTAGCAAGGTAGAAAATACCATATCTTTGTAAGAAGTGCAATCTAATTCTTTACTGAAAATACTACGAAATTCAGCCACAATAAAGAATTTATGTTATTACAAAAAAATTTGTGTTAATTAAAATAAAATAAAAGCAGAAAGTAATAACCGCTTTAGTTTGACAAACTTGTGTTTAAATGTGTATTTTACTGAAAATCAAAATGGGGTGGGAAAGTAGAGTCGTTTTACAAGAGGAAGTTGGTGATGCATTTATTAAAAAATTCGAGATTATTTCGTGCTTTCATGAACACCCGTAAAAGAATGACCGTATGGAGTTGTATTGAGACGGTGTGGAATAAGAAGCCGGTTTTTCTTTGAGGACGACGGCAGTGTCAATAAAGAACATAATTAAAAAAATTTAATAAATTAATTGGGGTGACAGAGAGCTCCTTTAAGGAGCCAAGGCCTAGTGACTTATACTCTCAACCGTTCCTTTGTGTGTTGTTAATCTGTTAACATTGAAGGGATCTACAATTTACCGCCGAGTCAGAACGGCTACAAGAAATGCACTTTTTCGAGACAAATTTTTTTTGGAGATTTTGTCAGTTCCTCGCAAGAAGCAGCACGCCGAAAAAAAGGTGACTATGACCGGAACTCGAACCTAGGCTCTTCGCTTAGCAGTCCGACACACTAACCCCTAAGCCATGGGGCACTACAGAGAACATATCGCAGAAAATTATCATGACGAGTGATCTCACTGCGAGGTGTCCAGGAGTGACCTGCCAGATCCCTCTCTGCGACCCTAACCTCTGTGACTTTTTTCTTGTGGGGTTTGTCATGTCATAAGTGTACGCTAACAAACCCAGATGTCTGTGAGAGGGCCTTGAGTATTTCATCGAGGGATTCCACCATGCCAAATCAGTTGACGTGGTCACATGCCAGACTTGTTTTGCACTATTATATTAGAGGCCTGCCGTTGTTTTCTAAGGGCAACCCGGCGAACCCCAAAGGTTGAGGCTTAGGGCAAATCAGAAAAATCAAAAATGGTTGTCGAGGTAACCCCAATCGTCGAAAAAAGAAGAAGAAGAAATCGGATATGTTATTGAATGTAATAGTAATAATTCTCCATCTTTTTTTATTGACTTGATAACTCCCACTCTCTCTATTTGGCTGATTATTGCACACGGGCCTTTAGGTATCGGCAAAACCTTAAAGGAGTAGACCGAATCATTGAAATGAAATCATTGAATTTATAAAATTTCTTGTTAAGCTAACAACAGCAAATATTATTGAGTAACTTAAAGAAATTAATATTATATATGGTAAAATAGTTTCATGGATTATGGCGTATTTCGTGGGGTTTGCGAAATAGCTTGTCAAATCTTATGACGTATATATGTACGTATGTTTGTTGAACATCAGCTATACATAAAAAGATTTATTACTTCAGGAAAAAATTGATTTATTATTAGTATTTAATTAAAAAAACAAGCTATTTCTTTTTAATGTTTTTCGCAGAACAATGTCTATCCATTTTATCTCAGTACTTTGGAAAAAGAAAAACAATATCCTGCGGACATTTGACTTCAACAACAAACAGCGTTTGTGAGTTCTGATTCTTCCTTTTATAATAAAGCCTGAGGCTGCTAAGTTTTTACTTTGGAATTTAATTTTCAAAGCATCTTTTAGTAAAGCTGAGATGTAAGGATGCTGCGAAGTACCTTTATGTGGAGAGTTAACGAAGTAAACCGAAGAAATTCAGATTTTTTCAAAAAGAAAAAAAAAATGGAAGAAATATTGAAATAATTTCTTTTGGGCTTTGGAGAAAACTGTTATGGAAACATGTAACATAACATAAGCAGCTCTTAAATTTCATACCTTTTAATTACTTTATTTGCCCTGGCATGTTAAAAATCATAATTATATGTTTTGTATACTTTAATTGTGTTTTGATAAATTATTTCGAATTGCCTAGACATTGATTTACAACATAACTTCTAAATTTGGATTCTTAGCATTTTTTTAACTTTTTCTAAATTTTAATTTACACCAAAAACTATAGGAAATAATTTGTATTCTTTTTATATACATTTTTACAGCTTGGCAAATAAAAACGAATTTGTAGCGAACGATTTTCTACACGAATTGGAGATTGATATAAAATTTATCGATTTACAAAATATGGAAATTCCCAGAAGTTACAACAAGGAATTCCTTAAAAATAATATTTAATAAATTTTCTTTTATTTTATCACAAAATATCAGTATCTAAGTGAAAAATTAAACAAAAATAAAATAAAACTTTAAACTCTTCGTTTTTAACTTTTTAAGTGCATTAAGCGTATAATGAAAAATGTACAAAATATGTTATAATTAACACTTTTAATAATCTTTCCATATTTATTTAAATTTTTAACAATTTCTCTTTAATCTTAATTTGTTTTAAATGCATTTTTGGTATCGTTTTTTCAGCAATAAACTGCTTTCAATTTTCGATTGTTGGACAAATTAATTTATTTTATCTTACAGATTTTTAATTAGTCTTTAAAAAAAATTATACACTTACAATTTAAGGAGTACTTAATCAAAAGTTTAGGAATAAACTTAGAATTAAATATAATTTTTTTTTTCTTAAGCTTTTTTTATAGTGCAGATTTAATTAAGCTATCTATTTGATAAAATTGCTGTGTGGGTTATATGAATTCGTTGATATGGTGTTAAACTAAGAGCACATGTTAATAACGTGAGTGCGAAAACTACACTTGGCAAGGATTTAAGGTCCGTACTACTGGCTGCATTTGGTTGGATGAAAAACGATAAAAGTTTTGTAACAAATAATTCCCGGAATGACATACCTTGGACGGGATCAGCTCGAGAATTGCTCGCATAGACAGTCTCACGTGATTCGAGTACGGGTGCCTTTTGGGGACGATCACCTTCCACGGATTCTTCATTGCTGCGCCAATAGATTGTTGAGAGGCGTGCCACACACTGTTAAATTATACAAAATTAAAAATATCAAATTACAAATTAATGTAATCGAAACAAATATAAAAATGTCAGGTTTTTTTTTTTGTTAAATAAGATGGTAAATTGTAAATTCTAGTTGAATTTAATCAACAAAAACAAATTATACCTTTAATTTCATATCACCATTTCTAAAGTGATGTTGTTCGACACGAAATTGAAGTCCTAGTATTGTTGTTTCAAGTTGTTCACGACCGGAAATAATTTTTTCATAACCTCTCACCATGGATGGTTCCGCTTGTTCACCATTAACATACCAAGTTAACTGAACTGGAGGTCTTGAACGCCCTGAAGTGCAATTTATCCGAACCCAATCTCCTATTTGGTATCGTGGTCTACCACCCGTCATAGCAGGACCCTTATCAGGAAGATCTACAAAATGAGTTTATTTTTTTTTTATTTTCTGTAAATTATTTTAATTTATTTTCTTAAATTGTCACTAAACAGGTAGAGTAGCCGAATAGCGGTCCCTTTTAGTCCTGCCCCGACAACTTTGACCTTTCAGAAAAATCCATGTAGTATAACTAGTGAATTCGTATTTCCCCATAGAGTAAAAATATTATAGAGAAAAATCTTTCGTACTTTCCATCCTCCAACACCCACAAAACACATTTCTAAGAAAACCCGGTAAGAAATGGTACTAGGTTTCATTCAAAGAAAAGAAGGAATAAGAAAATGGTTTACAGAGATCAAACAAAACTTAATACAAAAAGATGCCTTAGACACTGTTAGGGATTCCTCAAGAATTTGCAATGTCGATGAAACATCGTTGCTCCTAAAGGAATCAGAAATCTTTACGGGGAGAGTACGACAACTTGGCCGCCAAGATTTGATTTGATTTTTAGAGGATTCAAAAGCAAGCACTTTTTTAATATAGAAGGGGGATGTAGGAGCACTTTTAGAAAAAATGGTTTTTTTATTATTTGAGCTAAAAACAAATTAGATAGACAGATAGATAGATAATTCGATTTATTATAATTAATTCAGGTACATTTGTTACAAAAAGTATTAAACAAAATCGTTTAGGCTTGGCGTTGCCGTCTGCCCGATTTACATCTGTTTCTGATATAACAATAAATTATCTATAATTATTGAAGTTTTTAATTAAAGTAAAGGTATTTTAAATAAAAAAAAACATATATAATTCTCTTTTAAAATGTTTCGTTAATAGTTTGGCTGCGATAGGACATCGCGGTTTGAAAGTAATTGAAGAGTTGGTTGATGTTGCCTTCGCAGTTGAGGAGGGCTACTACTTCGTCTGGTGATTTCACATTGCTGCCCAGTGAATTTCTCCGTATTTCACACAGAATTGGACACTTCCCTATGAAATGGATGACACCTCCCCTTTCACCTAGGTTACATAAACTGCAGTAGATAGGCAAATCCTCTCGATGTGGTATGATGGATCAGCTCCCCTGTCATTTTAAAAATCGCTGATAAAGCTTCTGTTTATATTCGTTATGGAAATAGTCGTTCGCATAAATTGTGATTAAGGCTGTTGTAAGTTGATCTATGTACCGAAGATGAGCCTCATTTATGAAGTCTATTCTAAGTTGTTCAACTACTTTGGAGATAAGATTTAAAAGATCATCTTTGCAGTATAATCCGTTTTGATCTAGTATTCGAAAGTTGGTTCGACAGTAGACAGCAGACTTGTGCTGCGTACAAAGACCTTATAAAAGGTCCGCCAAATAACTTTTTTTTTTGAAAATGCTTCATCAACATCGAGTGTAGCTTCGGCTGTGTGGCACGTAGCGCCAAATGTTGCCAATATCCTCCTCTCCAATTTTTGTGAACAAAAATTCGTTCAACATGGCTCGATAGCGATCGCCATTGACTGTAACGGCCACTCTTTGCCATTTTCGAAAAATGGCCCAATTATGCCTCTGGACCAAAATCCGCACCAAACAGTGACTCGTTTTGGGGGTATCGGCTTTTCAATGTATGCGTGCGGGTTTTCTGTGCCCCAAATGCGACAATTTTTGGTTTGAGAAGCATCTTTTCCATGTTGCGGATATTGCACTTTTGGCTTTCACTAGCTTGTCATTGAGGTGTGTTTCCATATTAAAATTGCTGGTTATGGTGAATCCCAGATATTTGTAAGATTTAGCTATCTCGATTGGTTCTCTGTTAAAGTGCCATTTCTCATTCCTAGCTGTTCTTCCAGAACCTTTGCGGAATATCATCACTTTTGATTTGCTCAAATTGACCCTCAGATTCCATAACCGGCAGTACACTTCTAGTCGATTAACCATCAACTGTAGGGTTTCGGGTGAATAAGCAAAGAGTATTACGCAAATAGATTTGGACTTAAAGTGCATCCTTGTTTAACTCCCATTTTTGATTCAAACCACTCAGATTTTTCAAACCCATTCCATACAGCCGCCATATTTCCATCATAAATATTTTCAAGAACTTGACCAAATTTTTCTGACATCCCAAAGTTATAAAGCTTGAAAAATAATGCTCTTCGTTCAATCGTATCAAAGGTTGCTTTAAAGTCGACAAAAAAATGTATAGTTTCTTTTATTGCTCTATAAACGTTGCTGCTATGTTTTGCAGTACAAAAATATTATCTATGGTCGAGTAACCACTACGAAATCCTGCTTGAAATTCCCCAAGCAACTTTTTATTTTGTATCCAACTAGTCAATCGATCATTCAATAATGTTGTAAATACCTTATATGAAGCGTTTAGGAAGGAGATCCCACGATAATTGGATGGATCATCAATGTTACCTATATTATGTATTAGAAAAATTAAAAATTGTTTTAGATGTTCTGGTAGTTCTCCAGTATCCAACATTGTTATAAAGGCCGAAGTATGTCATTATATGTCATTTGAGTAAGCAGGTTTTGCGTATTGGATAGAAGTTGTAAGACTCTCCGGATTAAAAAGTAGTTTAAAATGGTCGTGCAACCGTTTAGTTTTGTACTTATTTTTAATTTTGTTCCATTTAATCGGTTAACCGCTATCCAGAATTTTTTAGAGTTTTTGCAGTGAGTTAGTTTTAAAGCCTCGCTTTCAAAAAACTTAGATTTTTTTGCCTTGCACATTTTTTTTTACTTCTGTTTACATTCTTTTGAAGTAATTGCAGCTAAATTTTCAACCATCCGAAAGATTTCTGTCGTGCTCTTTCACACTCCGTATCAAACCATTTTTCTTTCTGTTTTAGAATTCTTCCTTGCCTTCTACTCGATTTCGGACATGAAAGTAAAATAATTGATTCTATGTCTCCTAGTGAAAGTTGAGCATCAATTGGGACATTTCTCTCGAGTTTGCATTTATATTCCAATGCTTTATCTTCTTTCCATCTTAATTTGGGCGGAAGCTGTAAAATCGTTATATTATCCTGGCCGCTACAATTAATTCCGAATTCAACTACCATAGGCAAGTGGTCGGAATACGGGACACTTATGACCTTAAAATCTGATATTATAGTAGTCCAATTTCCTGTAACTAGGCAGTAATCGACTACTGAACATCCTTGCTGGCCTACGAAGGTATACTCCCCACACTTATCCGAGTCAGAAATGCCATTTAATATCCAAAAGCATCACATAGATTTAACAATTTAGTTCCTCTTGCAATGACTGTAGTGTCTTTTGAATTTCTTATTTTCCCCGCAAATCTGTTTTCTCTTCCTCCATGTTTTCCTATTCGTGCGTTTAAATCTCCTTTTATCATAACTTCATCATCATCACTATTATTGTGTTCGACAAAACTTTCAAGTGAATTGAAATCTCGATCCCAGTGATTACAATTTATATACAATGGAATTATATTCAACTTCGTTGCTCCAATTTGCATCTTTAGTAGGTGAATTTCATCTTCAACTTTAAAATCGCACGCTATATTAGTAAGAGATTTTTTGAAGCCAAAAAAGCATCCTCCACTGGCTCTTCCTCTCGTATTCAATCTTGTTGCCGGAATCCATATAAATTCAAAGTTAACTAAACTATTTTTATAAATATTATATTCATCTTCGACTATAAATGTTTCGTATAAAAAAAACGAAATCATGGTTATTAATTAAATTAAAAAAGTTAACAAATAAAGATTTATCCTGAATATTATAACTAATTATTTTAAGAGTTTTAAATTCATTATTTTTCTTAGTGCAGACGGCAGCGTCACCCTATGCTTTAGAACTGGTTTGTGGCTCTGCTAAATTTCTTCTATCTTGAAAACTAGGAGGCGCATGATAATCTTGATTATTAGTGTTGGCGGCAAGACATGAGCTTGAAGTGTCATCTGTATCAACAAGAGAACCCAGCTGTTGAACTAAATCTGTCTTATAAATGTCATTAAGAACTTTAATTCCATCGGTGTTATTGTTCTGAAGCAAACCCAGCGAAGGACTCCAGCGAAAAACATTTTTATTGATAAACATTTTATCATCCCTTACCAGCACTCTAATTTGCGAATTAAATTTAATAAGCCTCCTCTTAATACACATCAATTTGTATCTTTTTTGCCGAACCGAGGCTGGCAGATCCTTCGACATTGTAATTCCAGTGCTACGCAGTGTGCTAGACGATTTGAGTGCTGCAATTACTTGCTGTTTTGAGTCAAGTTTGACCAAAAAACTTTTGACGTTGTCGTTTCTTGAACGAATTTCACCTCTTTCTCATCGTGATCATCTCCGATTGCTTCCCTTAGCAAGATTGTTTTCTGTGTTTTTCTTTTCAATTTCTTCCATTTTGTTTTCCAATTGTTTGTATTTTCTTTCGAGGGTTTCAACTTTTTTTGTAAGATGATTATTCGCTGCAATGATTTGTTGGTTGGCAATTGTGATTGCTTCGATGTCACTCTTTTTTGCGACTTCTGCCATCTTAGAATCAAGGAGCATTCCCAGCATATTTAATAAATCAAAAACAAATTAAAAAAGTCTCTTGTAGAATTACAATATAACCCTATGTACTAAAGCAGATTGGCCCAACCTTTAAGGATGTAGTCCAAAATACATACGAACTGACTGGTGTCGTGCAACGTCATATTGCATTCTTAAAAGGCAATGTGCCTTACAGACACTTAGTTAAAAATATAAAAAAAAAATAAATCGCACGTACTTGCTCATATGTGCGGTCACATCGTCGAATAAAATTTAAAAAATAAGTAACATTAACGTAAAAATAACACTATCTGAACTTAAAAAAAAATTCAAAACCACAACACTTAACGGTTTTTAGTAAAAAAATAATCAAAAGCTCGTTATACATACTGACAGACAGACAAATTGTAATGTCATGTTTGATGGTTATCTCAATTTTTACTTGCGATTATAGGGACTATAACGCAAGTTTAGGATTCGTGAATATTAAAAAAAATTGAGATAACAATCAAACATGACATTACGATCATAGAGAAGTCTAAAAAAGTGATCGAGAAAAAATGTCTGTCTGTCAGTATGTATAACGAGCTGCAGCCTAGAGGGGAAATTGAAATTTTACTTTTAGCCCTAAAAATAGGGGTACCTGCCATATCACCGTTTAGGAAAATCTTATTTTTCTCGAAAACGGTTCCAACGATGTTAATGAAAATTTTTGAGAATTTTTTTGTTAGTATTGGCTATCATTTGATTAGAACCACATATACGGGAAAAGTCTATTAAAGGGACCTTTCATGTAACGGTTTTTTTATTTTGTAGCTTTCCCGGTTACGGCTCCTTGAATTTCCGTCAAATTTATATTTAAGAAGATCTAGGTAGCCGAATTAATTCTGCATATCAAAATTTTTAACAACTTTTTTTCTAATTAAAATTAATTTTTGATTTTTTTTTTTTGAAAAATCAATATTTTGAAAAATAATCAAAAAAAATTATTTTAAATTTTATAGTCACATGTATTTTAATAAATTATAAAAAACTGCATACCTACCAAAATTTAAAAAATATTTTTTTTTTAACTAATAATAAAATAGCGTGGCCTCCAAGATCATGCGATTTAACACCGCTGGACTATTTTTTATGTTATGTGAAGTCGCAGATAAGGCCAAGACGATTGACGCCTTGGAAGAAAATATTCGGCGCGTTATTGCTGACACACGGCCACAATTGCTGCTTAAAGTGGTCGAAAATTTGGCCTCTCAGCTGGCCACTTGCCCGAAATCATTTTCTAATTTTTTTATTTATTACTTGTTACTTTCAAAGATCTAGCCTAACAATTTGATTAGATACATAAGAGCGAGTGCGTGCAACCAACTCGTGCCATTTTTTTACTTGGTAGTGGCCGAAGATAGGAAACTAACTAAGAGCTGGCCACAGAAAAAATCATTTTTTCTTACAGAAGTCTATTTAAATAATTTGCTGGTCCTGGTAGGAGCAATATCTTTTTTTTATCATCAATGAACAAATTAATAAACAATAAATATTCAAAAATATTAAAATTTATGCTATATTTAATGATGAAAAATCCTTAAGGCGCCAGCCACTAGTAACTAATCTCGAATAATTTTCTTTTTAACTTTGAAACAAAAAAAAATAATATTTTAAGCTACTGTGAATCTTCTAAACAATGCTTCCTTTTTCCGGTCAATAATTCTAGTTCCAAATGCCTTGGCTCATAAAACGCCCTCGAATTAGAAAAAAAAATATTAAAAGCTCAAGTGCCTTGTGTTTCACTCAAATGCTCATAGCGTTTATAATTTTCCCATTGTAGGCACGGCACTTCCTTTAACTTACAGACCTACGGTCAAATACAATACGTAAATGATTTCCTGTGTCCAGAGGACTCCCATTGAACACAACATTTCTCCCCTTAAGCGACGGGTTGGGAAAAAAATGCATGATGGTAGTTCGCTATTCTAAACAAACAGTTAACCCTCCAGAGCAGCGGACACGGAAAAAGTGCAAGCATGCAATTTACATCCATCTTCTCGACTCAAATCCTCTAAACTACAATTGATTGTTTACGAAGTTTTTGTTTTAATAATGCTCCGGATAAAACAACAGTTTGCTTCCCTTTGACTTGGTTCTTCTATTCGTCATTATTTGTAGTTTGTTTCCATATTTTCTTGTTGGATATTTTAACTTCGGATAAAGTCTTTCTTCAGATAATAAAACATGTCATTAAGATGACAATTAGCAAAATAGACAATTTTTGCGAACAAACATTTACCGTCTCAATAAATAACTTCGGGAACCAGGAAGTAAGTCGTTAAAATTTTCGTTGGTAAGTGGGCTTCATCAGGATTAATTAATAGCTGGGGTAGATGTACCAAAACTCGCCAAGTGATTAATATCCGGCCACTTTCCATTATATTGTTAATTCAATTTTAAGTAGGAAACAGTGTTTGATGATGGTACTGGTACACGATCTAACGGGTCCGCCAAATAACTTCTTTTTTTTTTTTTGAAAATGCTTCATCAACATCGAGTGTAGCTTCGGCTGTGTGGCACGTAGCGCCGTCATGTTGAAACCAAATGTTGCCAATATCCTCCTCTTCAATTTTTGTGAACAAAAATTCGTTCAACGTGGCCCGATAACGATCGCCATTGACTGGAACGGCCACTCCTTGCTCATTTTCGAAAAATGGCCCAATTATGCCTCTGGACCAAAATCCGCACCAAACAGTGACTCGTGTTGGGTGTATCGGCTTTTCAATGTATGCGTGCGGGTTTTCTGTGCCCCAAATGCAACAATTTTGCTTGTTTACATACCCGCCAAGATCAAAATGAGCTTCATCTGAAAAGATGATTTTTTTGGCAAAATCGGCATCTTCTCTAAGTCGATCGCAGGCAGTAATGTCGCAATATTTCAAGCGTATACACAACCATATTCGTTTAGCGGAAGGATAAAACTAAATATCTGTCGAATCAGACATGAGCTAAGTGTTACCATTTACGAAATAAGTACTAGTTGAAAAAAAAATGTTAGATGGCGGACCCTTTAGTATCGACAAACGCGTGTTCTCAACAGAACTATCACACCGATTGGTTGAGAAAATTAAACTCAAGTCATAATCCAAGTACACAATGGTGTTCCATATCCAACGAAACATTAGCATCTTCACATCGGACAAGTTAAATAAAAGCTCTCCAACAACATGACGTTCGAAAAACACCAGGAGGGACATTTTATAAAAACATATCTGTAATACATCCTACCTTATTTTATGACAGTAAACTGACGGAATTCTATTAAGTGATAATGATTAATGACAGAAACAGGAAGTTAAAACCTAATAGAAAAATTCTAATACACACACACAAAAAAAAGTTCTTTTTTACTTACACACAACCACAAGATCTCCGTGCTCGGTGACGGTTTGAAAAGAAGGCGCCTCCCCAGAGACTTCGCACCGGAAACGGCCTGTCGTTGACAAGTTGACGTCCTTTAACGTCACCATCGCATCCGTAGAGTTAGGTAACTGTTAATGAAAATACACATAGAAAGAAAAAAAAATTAATAGCGTTTCATAACCATAAGTCAGTTTAATACGCCAAAGCCAAACTAAACCACCCATCAAGAACAGCCTTTAAGGATTTTTTTCTGGATAACATAGATACAGGTATTTTATAAATTAATGTTGATTGAAGAGTAATAATCAATGGAATTAAGTGTATAGACTGTGCAGTGGAATGTTTAAGAGATTCACAATCAATCACCAATTTATAAAGGATATGTTTGGGTTTGTGTGGGGTGGGGATGGTTAGGAATGGAAAATCTACTAACCATACATTCGCATTAAATAAAATGGATTCTGAATTTTTCGGAAGAGATACTTACATCAACCGCTACACCTGGCAGCAAGAAAGTCTGTGATGGTGGCAAATCCCTTGGCACATATCGATAGAATTCATTGCCATCCTTGTACCACTTAACCGAGTACAGCACATCACCGTCCAAGTCGTAGAGGCACTCAAGTTGGGCATCGGTTCCCCTAACCACGTAGTTTGGTATCCGTACTTCAACAAGTCGCAAACTGTGTGTGTAATCTGGAGAAAATTGAAAAATACATTCAGAAAAATAAGTGCTTTTGATAAATTTTTTTTGTTCTATTGCTACAAAATTAAAAGGACTGACCGACTGGCTGCAAGTGTTCTTGATAAGATAAAGTGGGCCATCAAGTCGCTTTAATTTGCTAGTCTTGTTTAACAAAACAAATCCAAGACATAAATGTTTTTTTTTTTCAATAGATCCAAACTTGAATTTTGATATTAAAATTATTTTTTTTTTCTTTTTAATTGGTGTTCAAAAATTTCATATTACTTCATTCAATTATATTTTTTATAAGTCTAATCGGCAGGTATTTTTAGGTCGACAAAGGTCGGAACTTAATTAAACTTTGGGATAATGTTTAGGGATTGTTAACTAACATTTTCTCAAGTTTTGGGCCCGTTACCCTATGCATAATTTTCTACCTTTCTTTAGTTTTTCATTAACAAATTGTTTGCTAAAGTCTTACGTTAAAAACATTCAGGTATATTTTGTAGAACTACAATACATTTAAGGGTGTCAAAAGTTTGTGGTTTAATCCAGGAACAACATTTGATCATAACTTGGGTATAACAGCAGGAATGTGGCAACAATCTGCAATTTTTGGCCTTTTTATAGAAATTTAAAAAAAAAAATATCTTTTTTTCGAAGCGCCATATCTTGGAAACGATATTGTAGAAAATTATATGTATTAATAAAAAAACAAAGAAAGATTAATTATTTTGCATTTCATCATTTCATTTTCTTCCCAACATTATTTTTTTCACAAGCTCAGAAAATTGAGAAAATGTTAAATAACCATCCCTGAACATTATCCCAGTTTCATTAAGTTTCGACCTTTGTCATCCTAAGCCCATTTTTTCCGACTGGACTATAAGAAAAATCAATAATTTTTGTAGAAATCAACTGTAATCTTAAAAATGGATAATTAAAAAAAAATTAGGAAACCTTCAGGCCTTCGAGATTTAAATCCTACAAACACATTATTAGTGACTATTAATATGAAGGATTGAAAATAAAGATTAATAAATAAATAAATTTTAAAATAAAATAAATAACAAATAAGGAGTGAATACAGATGAAATTGTCGCGAAGAAAAAATGGACACGACTGGGTCGCACGTACTTGCTCTTGTGTGTCTAATCACATTGGAAGGTAAGATCTTTGACAAAAACAAGTAATATTTACGTATATTCAACGTACACGGTTTGAACTTATAAAATGTAACAAAACCATACCTAACGCTTTTTAGTAAACAAACACACACGTCTTAAGTAATAATGAATTTACGCATAAAGTACTTCGAAAATTGTATGACCGGTTTTGATAAAATCCAATTTTTTATTTTTAATTTTTTGAAAAAAAAAATGTTTTGTTGAAATATTTTTCTTCAATTATGGTTAGGTTTTTACGTGGAATAACGGTTGTAGGAGGGGAAGAAAATTCCTTTCTTTTGTTTGCAACGGTTTGGTCAAACTTTGTTTTGCATCTACAGGGAAAGATGCAGAAAAAATGGGACACAAACAAACACTGTTACTGTAGCAACTGTAAGACACCAATTCCGAAAATCTATGCTTTCATCATATTTAAATAAATTGCAGGACTGGATGGCACGTAGGTACTTGCTCTTATATGCGGTCACAGCCCCGAATAAAATTTGAAAAATATTAAGGGATCTTCAAACTTTTTTTCGATTTTTGACTTTTGATTGTTTGTCCGCTTTCAGCGGAATAATTTAAATGCCAGTTTATTTCCTTAAGAAATGGGAAAAAGTATTCAAAATCGTAGTAACGGGTTTTAAATAAAACGTTTTTTTTCAAAATTTTTTCAAAAATAGTTAAAAAAATAATTAAAGAATGCAAATATCCAAAAGCACAAAAATTACCTTCACTTAAAACCAAAATTAAAAAAAAAATCGTTTTCAAAATATCGATTTTATAAAAAAAAAAAACATAATAAAAACTTCGAATTATTTCGAAATGAAATTACTTAAGCTTCTACATCTTCTTTGATATTAATTTTAATTATAATCGGATAACACCTATAATAGTACACTGATTTGGAACCGTTTCCTAGAAAAATATGCTTTTACTTAACGGTTATATGGCATGTAGCGTTAATATTTGAGCTAAAAAAAATATCAAAAAACTCCTTTGTAGAATGCCAAAATAACCAAATTTGAAGACGACTGGCCAAACCGTTTAGGCTATAGTACAATATACATACATCCGTACAGACAGACAGACAGATAAACGGACAGAATTTTGCCAGTAACTTAAATATGTTTCTCTATCATCGCAATGTCATGTTTGATTGTTACAAATTTTTTTTCTGCACGAATGCATAACTTGCATTATATTACCTCCTTCAATCGCAAGTAAAAAAACATGGAACTCCATATTGGTTTTAGAAAAGCATATTCCACAATAGACTACATTATTTAGCCTGATCAATAGGTAGCTGATGGAGAAAATTAAACGTTTCGTTTTCGTTGCCGAATTTGGCACTGTCGCAGAAAAGCCTATTGTTCGAATATTTTTGTTAACTACTGTAATTTTTAAAGTCAACACAATACGCTCTCTCTCTTTTAGTACTAAATTTGCTTAAAAACCTATTAGCCCAAACTTAATTTTGTCACTTGCTTTCAATTCTTCATACAATAAATACCTACATATTATTTATAATCCCAGTTTGTCTTTTTTTCATTTACTGCAACTTGCAACACCTAATTTTTTTTAAAGTTTTGAGAAATCTTTTAGGCGAACAGCAATTCCTCATTCAATATTAGACGACTTCAATCGCAAGCAATCACCGATCTCTTATCCTTTGAGCTAGCGAAAAATTCATCGACTGAACCAATAACTCGAAGTTCAATAGGAATTATGTCAACAAACCATAAGAAACGCAGCATACCTGGTTCGACTCAGAATGTGCTCAGGAAAACAAAGTCAAAACGGAAGCATAGAGGTCTTGGTTCCGCAAAACTAGAGCATTTTTTAATCTCTACGTTAAGCGAAAGAAGATTGAGAACCGGGATCATGACGTAATCTCGAATGCAAAAGATCTCGAAAAAACTGATTTTTAATCTATACAATGCAAACATTTTTCGAGGTTTTTGTTTTAGCTATATAAAGAGTTTAAACTTAAATAAAATCAACCTCGTACCTACTCCAAATCCAATAGTGCAGGAGAGTTGCAGAGGGGCAGCATGTCCCCCATACTTTTATAATATGTGTCATAATTCATATTATGTATTCTAGATTTTTGGATTCTATATTCTGTCTTTCGAGATTTTGTGGCAGACCTATAAGAAGCGCTTATTCAGGAGAAAGATAAAAAAGATCACCAACAGCGTGAAATCATTGTGATGCAAAGGTGTTTTAAAAGTAAAGAGTTGTCGTCGATGTTTTCCATCCGAAGAGAGTATTGTTTTAGACACACTGAATATGACCTGATCAGGTGCCTACACCAACTCATCTGATATGAATATCAGATCTATCTGCCAGATTCTTAAAAAGGAGATTGACTAGTCTGCACCAACTATAGAGGAATCAGTTTTTAAAACTTCACCTTTCATCTCGTTTTATGGGAACGTCTTATGCCGTTTGTTGACGGAATAATAAGCCCTTACCAAGACAGTTTTAAGACATGAAAAATATACGATCGACAAAATCTTCATATTTCGCAAGATCCTGACAAAAATCCAAGAATTTATTATTGAGAACCATTATCTTTTCACCGATTTAAAGGCAACCTATGACAGTAAACAGACATGAACTTTACGGGGCCATGCCTTACTTTAGAACTCCTGCTAATTTAATACGTCTTTTTAAAATAACTGCTCTGACAAAATTGGCGCGATAACACTGAGACCTGCGATTCGAAACCACCAGAAGGTTATGAAAACAGGACACACTGTGGTGGAGCTGTTTCAACATTTATGTGATAAGAAGAACTAAGCGGGCAGTCTATACCTAGTTACTGCTGTAAGCACAGGAAACAACATCAGCGCAAAAATCTAACGTAAAGTCGCTCTTGCTAGTTCCACTATTAAGAAATTGTGGAATCGAGAAGAACCAAGGAGACGTTTTACAAAACACCATAATCATCCTGGTCCTGCTATGCGATGCAGATGCAGGTATCTTTTCCAATTCTGATGAAAACTCCTTCGACGCCATTACCGAGGGAGGCAGAAGCTAAGAGAATCCTCCGACCTCCAATATGGACTGCCATGTCATGAAATTTTTATAAGTTCTAACTGCCTTCCTATAATTATTTAGTCAAATAGAAATAAACAATTTTTGCATATTTTCGATAACACCACTGTCGACAGAAATCCATTTCTGTGGGCAAAAAATGGAAAACAAATTCCCAAAAGAATACTAATGAACGCAATTATATGTCCCACTCAAAACTCTGATTTAAGTTCTGCAGAAAATAAAATAAAATAATCTATATCAATAACTATCAAACTTAAAATGATAAATTGCATAAAAAAACATAAGCCAAATCGTTTAATTCATTTAGAAAACAAATGCATAAATATAAATATTGGAAGCTTTTGATTTAATTGAATTAAACAGCCCAAAGGGTGTTAATTGAACTCGAACTCTGCATTCAAAATATTATTGAAATAATTTTTTGGGGGCAATAATGGCATTCAACATTTTTCCGAAGCTTATGAACGTCAAAAACAGAAACAATAAACAAACAAGGCTCATAATATTCACTGAAAACATAGATTTTGAATTTTAAGCATTCATGTGGAAAATATTTTGGTATGGGAAATGCACATTAAATGGTCAGGAGCTGGGAATATGGATGGTAGTCATATTCATATTCTCGTATTAACCGCTTTGGCAGAGAGGGAAAGGGTATAATGACGTGGGAGCTAATGTGATTTTATTTGATTATATTGTGGCCTTGTGGGCACAGTTTTGCGAATTGTTGTTTGTAGGAATTTTGGTATTTAACTTTGGATGACGATCAAGGTTTGGGTATTTAAAAATAATTTTTACTTTTTCCACAGGAAACGTTTTTCTTAGCTCGTTAACAAATATTCAATGGATGTCCCTGGCTTACAGGTATGTACTTACATAAGTCAAAGGTTTAAAAAAAATTGTTTCAAAGGTAAAAGCTCTAGCTCGCCAGACGATTTTTTTGTCACTGACTTTTCTTATTGTACTATTGATACCTTTTCAAATTATTTAATTTTACTGTTAAGTAACATTTTTTGTCACTTAAAAAAGTTTACATTTAAAATTTCATTTTTAATTTTTTTTCTTTCGTTTTAAAAATGTAGGATAATTTTAGCATCTTTTTCTGACAGGCTCAATTTTCTTATTTTGGTTTGTGGTTGTTTGTTTCTACTTGGACGGTGTCCTGAAGTACTAAATAATGATTATAGAGTGGTTTCTCATGCCAGCAGCGTCACAAGTTTTAACAGAACAAAAACAATGCTTAATATTTTTAGGAAACTATATAGTGGGTTATCCATTTGCCACATAAATGCTCAAGGCCTTCGAAAGCATCTGGATGAATTTAAATGCACTTTCAATGACTCGGTCAATGATATTGTATGCGTATCTGAAACATGGCTGACATAACAAATTGACAGCAGTGTCCTTACTACGGGTACTTATAAGGTGTACGGCTCTGACCGTGTGGAATCTAGAGGAGGCGGGGTTGCAATTATTATCAGGAAAGGTTTTAAAAGCAAAATAATTAGTTCATCTGACAATAATCATCCGTTGCAATTCCTTTTTGTCGAAGTTGTTTGTGCTAAGGATAGTTGCCTGGTTGGGGTTATATACAAACCCCTTAATATCACTGATCCCAGCACTATATCAGATATTTAAGAAGACTTAATTGTAAACTTCAATTACATTTTTATTGCTGGTGATATAAATGTAGATCTTTTAGACGTGCAGAACAGAGGTGTAAAATATTTTAAAGATACCCTAGTTTCCCTTAATCTGTACCCTGTGAACCAGGATATCCGAACGCATTTTACTTCAACAAGTTCAACTTTGCTTGATATATTTCTTATCAACCAGCCAAACTACGTCAACTTGTGCCAGGTTCCTCAAAATATGACCTCATTGTCACCTTTTATGATATCGGCACTAATCCTTATGTAAACAGACATTCCATAACTTTTCGAGATTTCAAATGTGTCAACATATAGGCTCTCATTTCCAATGTTTTGAATTCCAACCTCGAAAACATATATCTTCTTCCAGAAGTTAATGAACAAGTAAGTCTTTTTTACCGAAACAATAAACAACCTGTTTGATATCTATGTTCCAATTTAAACCGTTCAATTAAAAGTTTCTAAACCAGGATGTTATAATAACAACATTGAGCAACTTATAGCTAAAAAGGAACGCTGCATATAAGCGTTGGAAGCGATTTCCAGAATTTCCAGAATCCAGAATTTTTTTAACCATTATAAAAAATTTCGAAATAGGGTGAATGTTGAAATAAAAAACTTTAAAAGAAGATTCTATGGATCAAAATTCAACAACCTGACCTCCAAAAAACTGTGGAGGAATATCAAGTCACTTGGTATTTCAAATCAGAAAAAACGCTCCGATGAGGAGTGTGATGTTAATGAACTCAACAAAATCTTTGCGGCCCAACCCAAATGTCAAAGAATACCGACTAATTTCAATTCTGCCGTTTATATCAAAAGCTTTCGAGAGTTTAGTAAACCGACAGATTACATCGGTTTTTGAAACCCATCAGCTGCTCACACCTACCCAGTCAGGCTTTAGATAACACAATAGCTGTACCACAGCGCTTCAAAAAATTGTAGATTACATACGACTACAAATAGATAAGAACTTTGTAACAACATTGGTTTTGTTGGACTTCTCCAAAGCGTTCGATACCGTCTCCCACAAAATACTCCTTGCAAAGTTGAAGCACATATTTTGTTTTGAAAAGTCTGCGGTTTCTCTCATTTAGGAATATCTGACCGAAAGAATTCAAGCAGTCTCTGCAAATTCCAAACTGTCCTGTCTGAGTTCCTCCCCACTCACGCTGGTGTCCCCCCTTTGATTCTCAATTATTGTAAAATTCATATGTACGCTGATGACGTCCAAATCTATTTGAATTACCCCATTGGTATGGTTAAAGATGCAACTGCTCGGCTTAATGAAGATCTGCTACGTATAGTTCATTGGTCAAGTGATAATCTGTTAAAATTAAACTCGAAAAAATGCCAGGCCATTGTTTTTAGCAACACTGTTCTTGACACAACATGCTTTCCGAACGTAGAACGTAGAAATTTTCTTTTGCCAAAAATATCTAAATCTTTTCCCTTAAGACGCTTAATACAATGTCAACCATTTAGCACTCCTTCCCTGTATGAATATTTTGTCATCCCTCATTATCAGTTTTCAGCGAAACGAAAATGATTTAAAAATAACACGAAAAAGTGTCGACGGTTTGTTTTCTTCTGATTGCTAACAACATTTTATGTATATACATCCTTCTCGTTCTGCATTTTTTCTAACATTGCATTCAATGCATTTGAAGATTAAAAGTCTACGTTGCAATCTTCACTCAGAGAAAAACATTATGAAGATGTAGACGAACTAGATGGCGCTCGTTTTCAAGTCCTGTTAATAGTACCATATACATATATATATATTCATATACAAGGATGAGAGTCATCTCATTACTATGCTAGGCTGGCATACTTGATGTTTTTTTATTTTTGAATTTTTTTTTAAACTACGATTTTCAAAAAAAAAACTTTTTTATTCACATTTCTTAAAGAAATAAACTGTCGTTTAAATTTTTTCGCTGATAACTATTTTACCTACTTTTTTCAAACAACCAAAACTCAAAAAAATGGAATGAAAACTTTAAAAGTCCCTTACTATATTTCAAATTTTATTCGACGATTTAACCGCGCATAAGAGCATATACAGTGAATCAAATTAAAACTCGTAAAAAACAATATTTGTTTAAGATAGCTACATATATAACAAATAACATAGAATTATTATTTTGGCAAAATGTAAAGCAATCTTACAGTTTAAACTGTCACTTTTAATTTTGTACAGAAAAACTTAAAAATAATTAACGCTAACAGTAATACACTCAAAAAACACCTCAAAATAAAACTCGTACAATGCAATTTAAAATCATAGTTTGTTACATTTAGTTACGATATAAACCAATCAATATTAATTTGTTAATGCTGATGGTATTGCGAGCTTTACATTATAACGAAATTTGTATATTTTTTTTTTAAATTGGTAGGCAAAACGGTCAAACATCAGTAGACATTAGAAATCTCTTTATAATGCATTTTAAGAATGGTAAGACCCTGAGAAAAATAGGGCAATTAGGATCGAAGTCATTACACAGTCCAATACATCCTTAAGCGCTACAGAGAAGAAGGAGTGATCGAAAATAATTATTTTACCTACTTTTTTTGAACAAAAAAACTCACAAAAATCGAATAAAAACTTTAAAATACCCTTAATATTTTTCAAATTTCATTCGACGATTTGACCGCGCAAAAAAGCATGTACGTGCGATCCACTCGTGAAATTTATTTTCATAAGCGATTGCATATAGATCGATCTTCCATGCATAACACTCTCCTTTTATCTTCTAGCAGCTCTGACACCGCAATTTCATTCGTCATTGCGGTAATGATCCACAGAAGAGGGTTTTTCCATATTCCCAGAAACGACTGAGTCTAACAAGTTTACTGATTGTCTATGAAGCTTCGGTTCGTACTCTGTAGCTTTGAAAGTTTGTTTCAAGTTTTAGTAAAAAAATCGAACCTCATTCCTTTTAAATAGTGTTGCATCGGTTCGCAACATTTGAGAGTATCGATCGGATAAAGAACTGACGTTTTCTTTCGATTCAAATCTTCTGGCTTCATTTCTTGGATGTAATCTATATCTGCCTGAATGCAATCTTTAGCCTCCTGCTGCATGCTGTCTGCGAAAGGATTTGACATTCCTCGTTCAGATTAGAAGTCCATTTTCCCTCTTTATATAAAAAGTTGTTTGAGCAAATCTATGGATGTCGGTACCCTCAGATCTGACCTTTCAACATCATGGAATTAATTCTATTATTTAACACAATTTTACCACCCAATGGCATTGCTGTAACGCAGTCGTTAGGTGATTATTGTGGAAACACTATGACAACGGTTCAAAATTCGATTCACGCCGGAGTCACTTTGATTATTCCTGAACACTGCTTTTCGCAGGGAAATAATAAATCAATGCAAATTTATTCTCATAAAAGTGCATCTCATGAAGCCGGTCAGATTAGACGATATATTGTCTTATGCTCCTGCGGATGAAATGCTAAAAGAGAATATAAAAGGTAACAAAGCCTTGCATCCTTAAAGAACTGTCCTTTTTTCTGATTCTAGAAACGCTCCCTCTATTCCCGTTTTTCAATTCCTTAATTTCGTTATTAACTCAATAAATCATAAACATTGCAATCTAGCAAATTCATAACCATTTTCTACCAGCCATTTGCATTATTTTATTATAGACTCGTTGCGAATAAGCTTAAGGTTCTTTATATAACGTGTCTTAAAAGGATTGAGAGTTCGATAGTAAAACAACTTCACCGCCACCGACTTACTACCTCCCAAGACCGTTACTTCCATTCGATTTGAAACTATTGTGTGTTTGTACTGTTATTATAATGCGATTGCCAGGAAGTTAGTTAGGCTGAGGGTGACAAAATGGCAATTCACTTCAAGCTCTTCGCCTCATTGAAATGAATCAAGAGAATGGTTGGCAATCAATAGAAATGTCGGGCAAATAAATGTGAGCACCAATAAATTTCCAATTGTTTGCACAAAGTGTTATTTCAGGCTCTAAGATGGCGATGAATAGATTCCGTCAAGTACTATACGGTCTACTATACAAGAACCCTTCAAGGATCTGGATACACTCGCATGTAAACAAAAATGTAGGTCCACCCTTACATATACCATACAATATTAAGGAGGATATGGAGCTTTATGGTTGCCACTCGATTTGGAGTGTAGTTTTCGCAGAAAGCCCATCCAACGGAAGGGATTAATCTTGCTTACAAATTTAGTAGAAAGTCGGGGGGTGCAAATAGACATTAATAACTTTGCCTAATGTTGTGACGAGTAAATATTGTTATTTCAATAGGGTGACAACTGGTTAGAGAGTAAGTTAAGTTCATCGTAACATTCCGAAAGTTTTTTATTGCTTAAGAGAAAAAGTAAGGACTATTTAAGTGATATTGGTTTTGACTTTTTTTAATTTAAAGATACTTTTTTAGGGAAATCCGGTTAAAATTACGTTCTATCATAAATTTTTTTTTCTTAAAGAAAAGAGTGTTTTCCAGGCACACTGTGATTGTTTTTTTACATTTGTGAGCGAATCAGCAATCCAGATTCAGATCATTAACAGATTGCTTAACTCCGGTGCCCGTTTTAAACCGTTCCAATTATCTAGCCCCATCCTAGACAGTTGCTGTTGATTCTGTAAAAATGTTTGTTAATACATGAATTAGGTCTTTAACAAAGAGACTTTGAAAAAAACAGTGCGATTTGATTCACATGTTCAAAAAAAGACAGACTTTAGGTCAACGAAGAATGCATTGAATTGTTCCTTGCAAAAATGACTAAATGATTACGTAAGCTTACTATGGTCTATGCCTCTAGGGTTAAACATTTTTTTTCGGACACTACATATAGCTAAAAATTGTGTCAATTTTACGATAAGACTCTATAACTTCCCACATTACTTATAACACTTTTTTTTTACTTATATTTTAGAACAGCGATCTCCTTAGCAGCCTATTTTATGCAATCGCGTATGCCAACGAATTTATCGCGTAAAGAACAGAAATTAAGATTTTGCTATGCAGATTTTTACAGATTATTAAAATACACCTGATCATTAAATTTATTAAAAAACTAGCTTATCCACCCGACGTTGCTCGGGTATACCATACATTTTCAAAAAACGACCCCGGCGGGGCGTGGCGAGGTGCCACATAGTTATCAAAATAGCTTTAGTTTTTTCTTACATATTTAATTGTCCGCTTGTGAAACGACCTCAGCGGCAGCAAGGGGTGGTTAAAATAGCCTTTGGTACTCTTTAAAACAACAGCGAACTGCCTGAAGTCCCATCAAAGTCGGGGCATAAATACGAATTTTCAAAAAAAAAACTTGACTCCAGCGCCACCTAGGGGAAATTAAAGTAGCCTAACTTACTCCTTATAATATCGTCAAAATCGGTTCATAAATAAAAACTTTCGAAAAAACGAAACCAGCGCCATCTAGTGAGTAATTAACATAGCCTAAGTTACTCCTTAGGATAGCAGCTACCTGCCAGTAAAAGTTCCGCCAAAATCGGTGCAGCCGTTCCCGAGATTACCCGGAACAAACAGACAGAAAGACAGACAGACACACAGACAAAAACAATTTAAATGGTGTTTTTGTTATAAGTGCTGTATATCCTTTCGTATATATCAAGTAAACAGCTGTTGTTTTGATTTTATAAACAGACACGTCATTTTTATTTATGTGTATAGATAAAATATATTGGATAGTTTCATAATTATTGAAAAAAGGTATTATAATTTAAAAAAAATCCAAATTTCAAGAATAAAATTTTTCAGAAATCTAATGAGATGTTGCCGATAAAGTGGAACAATATAAAAACAAACATACATACTTATATGTAAGTTACGATCAAAAGACCCTTCCGGTAAATTTGGTTTTGATAAAAAATTATGTCCAAAACCTAAAATCCGTTTTCGAGAAAAACAGACAGTTACCGTTAATTTTAGACCTAAAACTAAAATTTCAAAATCCTTTTTGAGGAGGAATTCCAATGGAACACAACTAATACAATTATTGAAGGTAATCACTTAAGCTGTTTACGCTCCAGATCGTTTTCCAATAAGGACTTGACAACTTTTAATATAATTTGTGAACGCACCCTTTCACTTATCATCGAACTGTCATTGTCAATTTATTCAGTAAACGCACGTCTGCAAATCATAAAAAAATTGACCGCAACTTTAAGAGCGTTGAATTGTTGAATTTCATCCCATTTCATCTTCAATGGCGAAGCTCATTTTTGGCTCAATGGGTTCGTCAATAAGCAAAATATGCATAATTGGTCGGGTGAAAATTCACATTTGCTTCATGAATCACCACTTCATCCACAAAAAATAACTGTTTGGTGCTGTGAATGGCCAGCGTTTTCGCGTCATGATTATCGATTATCTTTAGCCCGAATTGGAAGATATGGACTTGGACGATATGTGGTTTCAACAGGATGGTGCCACAAGCCACACAGCACATCTTACAGTCGATTTATTGAAGAGTAAGTTTGATGAGCGTGTTATCTCAAGAAATGGATCAGTCAATTGGCCGCCTCGTTCGTGCGAATTAACGACTCTAGACTATTTTTTTTGGGGCTACGTTAAGTCATTGATTTATGCCAACAAGCCGACGACGTTGGAAGAGCTCAGAGCCAACATTAAACGCGAAATAGCGGCCGTTTCGGCCGAACCTAGTCATCGAAAATTGCGTCGAACGAATCGGCCGCTGTAAACGTGCCCGCTGTGGCCATATGAACGAAGTCGAGTTCCATTCATAAATGTTTTGATTGTACTTAAAGCCAAAAATAAAGTTTTTGAAATACCTCAAATGGTTTGCGTTTAATTAAAAAAAAAAGTTGTCAGTCGTTATTCGAAAACCCTTCAATTCAATGGAATTTCTTATTCCAATGAATGCTGTTAGATCAAAATTTAATGAACTTATCACACTGTTCAAAAATGGTCATTGTTCGGGATCAACAACGAATGAAACAAATCTTAGTATTTTACAAATTTGAAACCACACACTTTTATAAAGCGTCAAACAGAAGCTGTCAAAGTAATTCAAATGGAATAAGAGAGAGAGGGAGAGCGACATCGAGAAGAGGACAAATATAGAGGTAAAGAGAATTGTTGTGGAGAATTGAGAGACAATAAAAGGAGCTCGCATAGCGGAGACGTTTTTTTTTGTTTGGCGAATGGAGATCTGAAGCTGTCAGCACAAGCCTTCCGCGGTAACATAAAAGAAAATCTGAGCGACACGAAATATAAAGAAAAATTGAGATCTCAGAAATTAAAAATAAAAGCTTCTCAGGAACTAGGGACATCTAATATATGTAAATCAAAAAAAAATATGTATTCGAAGTTGATGAGATCGTCTTTTTTAACTTAACTTTTCTATTATGTTGAACATTTTTTGAAGTTTCAGGAGCTTGTTTGCGTTCGGTCGAATTTGCGACGATTTGAGGATTTTAGAGTTTTGCAACATGATGAACAGTTGAAACGAGAGCATATGTTTCAACTGTTCATCCGAAAAACATGGATATAAATCAGAAAAGAAATATGTAAGGCAGAAGGCGCTACAAAAATTGGATTAGCAGTTTCAAACAAGAGATCATTAGTTACAATTACAAAAATTGTAGGTGACATAACAGAACCTTGGACCATCTTATATTTTCGATAAAAAAGCTTGAAGCCAAACTCTATCCAAAACGATCGATGTAAAGATTGATTCCATTTTATCATTATATCATCAGTGGTCGTTGCACTTGTACATGGCCTTGAAGAGAACGGACGTTAGTTCCATTGATCGATAGTAAAAAATTCTTGTATTTTAAGAAGCAGATTTCACATATCGTTCCTCCGGTGCAAAGAAATGACTATTCTGTGAATAAGATTAAATAGTATTTTCAATTTTTTTTGCTTAAAGACCCTCAATAATTGCGTTGTTGTGATGTTTTGTGATGAGTGATGTTTTTTTTTCTACAGTTGTGACTTTTAAGCAGTATTTATTGCAATTTCGAATAAAAACTCAGCAACAGCGACGCAAACTGCATTTATGCCATTGTTTCCCTAAGATGTACACTAATTTACTGACCTTTCTGAAGATACGATGCGCAAATGTCTTTTGTGACGTTCTTGCGTTGAAAAGTTGTCACAAAAAAGCGCTCTCTTTTGGGCGCTCAAAATGATACAATTTCGACATTTTGAAAATTGTGTTGTACTTAACTCAGTTTTGAAAAAAAAATTAAGTCGGAGGCACGATATACTGTTTTCCTTTTGGAAAACGACCAGAGCAATCGGACAGATAGAAAAGGTTTATGCTGTGGTTTTTCCAGCGCTGAAGAACAACTCTTCAGAACAAAAGCAGGGATACAATCCGGGTCCGCTGAATTAAAGTAAAGAATTATTGGCTTACTTGCTGACTTTGTGGAGTGCTACGAGACGTAATTTTGGTTCAAAAAGAAAAATTTTAAAAATATATTGTAGGTATTAAAACGCTCTACAAATTTTATTTGGAACACTTTTTGATATCTATCAGCAGAAAAAAGAAAACTGAAAAAAACAAATCTCAATCTCTAATTTTTTCACTTTCGCACTTGATATCTCAACAACGATCAACATTAGGTGAAAAATGTATATGACTTTGTAGAGCATAAGAAAAGAAACAAAAAAGTATATAACCACAATTTTCGTATCTCAACGTAGAGCTGAGTTATTAGGAAAAAAACAAATTTAGCTCTTTTTCCAAGATGGCGGCGAAAGCTCATAGAAAAAATCTGGTCGACAATTTCAAGTTAAGCTTTTTTGAGCCCCCTCTACAACATATCCAAAAATCATATTTTTCCCTTCACTTGCATTTTCTAATGTATTATAATGACTGGACTATACATAGTTATACATCATGCCGCATCCACTGCTGCTTTGTCTTTTTTTCTTTTGTAACGGACGCGTACTCAAGGGGTTGTTTATATCCTTATCATTAACAGAGTCCGAGCGTTGAGTCAATTACTGTCAATTTTCTTTTTGTTGCATAGATGTCAACATTGGAAAAAGAAAAGGCTTTTGCAAAAACAGCTCAATTAAGTTTGAAAGAATTGGTTCCTTCCTTTTTTTTTACAACTGAGGCACGCGAATTCTCCATTATTAACTCAAAACAAAAAGTTTTGGAAAGTACACAGGTATCCAACTATGACAAAAACTTGCCGTATTTCTTTTAGTTTAGTAGATCAAGGAGGCTTGAAATAAAAAGAAGTAAACAAGCTTCTTAAAGGCGTATAGTATAAAAAGGGTTCTTAATTATTCAGTTGTTAATTAAAATGTGAATAATAAAGAAAAATAAAGCAAACAGGATACCCTTAAAACTTTTAATACTTGTTAACTTAATGGCGGACGGACAGAATTTAAACCAAAAGTCTTGTTGACTTGTATCGTGAACTCCTATAACATTGGTCGCCAGTGTAAATCAAAAGGGTTTTTAAATGCGGTCTATTAATGATTCAATGATGTGCGAAATGAGATATTTTGGGACATTTTGGAAAAGATAAATTATTGGCCGCGGGAATAATTTATCCTTTCAAAATGTTGTTGAATGATCGGTACATACAAATAAGGAAGAAAAGCATTTTTTGCTGCCAAATTGACAGAATTCTAGTATCCTTTTATTTAAAAGGACACCAACTTTCAATGCAATGCAATGCAATGTGTTCCGAAATCAGATTTGATTGTTGATATATCAATTTTTCTGAATCTAATAAATTATATAAAATAATATACATTGAAATGCTAATGGTACTTTCGGTTGCCTTTTCAAAAAAAGAAAATACATCTACAATATTTTAATGGAAAAGTAATAAGAAAAAACCACTAGCTTTATTATTCAAACTTCTCGGTTGGATTCATTCGTAATACTGAACACTTAACTGAAACGATCAGTGTGGTTTTACATTATGTACTTTCGATAGTTTTCTTTCGTTAAAAAGTAGTTCTGCATTATAAGCCAAGTGTGACGAAAGCTTAAAGCTTTCAATTTTAGACAACATATTGGAAAAAACACTCAGTTTAGGTTTCTTACAATACTCAAAACGCTTACTATTAACATTCTCCATTCATTATTGCAACACCCTGTTCACACTTTCACATTAGTTACATGCATCATTTGTGGGTGACAAGGAAGGCGTAATGTGAATCGGGTCAGGTGAACCAACTTGTATTGGAGGTACAAATTACAACGTCCTGAATATGTAACCTACCTGCCCTGTACAAACAATTGAAAATGTTAAAATTTATTGCAACATACTGCCTTTGAGCCTCAATTGCCGGGAAGTATAGGTTTGAGCAAAGTAAAGGAATGGGCTTAAGGTATAAAACCGTGCCAGTTGCCGCAAATTATGTACCCAGTACACCATATAGGGATACCTCACATAAAAACGCCACCCAAAACGAACAATCGCGCCGACACGACGATGACTCCGGAATGCGATAAAAAAGTGCTCAACAGTGCGCAATTAATGCGGGATGTGATTAAAAGCGCTAACAACGTTATACCGAGTATACAAATGTTATAAGAGCTTATAAGAAGTTGCCAGTTTCAAGGCTTTTGAAGGCGCAAACGAGGAGCATTATATAATTTTATGCGCTCAAAGGAATGGAAGAAAAAAACCATCAAGCTGATTAGCCAAAACGAAAACCAAGATGTTGGGTGAGAGTGTTGGTGGTGTCTCGGAGGGAGGGTTGGAAATATGGGATTTTAATTACTTCCCGTAAGGCGGTAGCAGTACTTATGGTTATGGCTTTTCATTTGGGTTATTGTTATTGGAATAACGGGGAAGAAGCAAGTCGATTTGGAGATTAAAAATTATGAGGCGTGTGAAAGGCACATTGATTCTTATTGGGGCTGGAATCGATTGTAATAAATGTCAAGCAACAACCAATAATTACATCAATAAAGTCGAAGTCGAATGTTTATTGATATTTTTGGAAGGATATAAGGTTGTTTGTTTTTCATTGGGTAGAATAACAAAATCACCCCGATTTGTTTAAGTGAAGTGTTATGGGCCTTTCCGAAACTGGCAGCTGAATGGGAATACGGCATTTTGTAGTTAAGATTTAATTTTTTGTATGCAAGATATTTAGTGTTTCAGTTACGCGAATTGTTGTCTTTTTCAAAACATGAATGTTAAAAACCTCAATTGAGAACTTGAATATAGAAACGGGCTGTATAGAGCAATGTGTAGGTTTCGCATCCCACAAACTCGTATATCTGTACAGAATGACGATTAAAAATGTACGCTGTTCCGAAAAGGTTGGTAAAATCTTCACCTACACTTTAAAATTAACGTCCTCCTCCAGGCGAAGTATAGCATTACGTCCCTTTCCTTCTAAGGTCATGGAAACGCTGACTAACCGCCCGCTTAAGAAATACCTCGAAGAACAAAAGCTCAACAGTATGGCTTTCGCAGCAATCGTTCCACTGGTGATCTGATGGCATAACTCACCGAACAGTGGAACAAAAAATCTTTACATCGATATAGTGAAACTAAAATGTATGCGCTTGATACAGTTTGACATGAAGCTCTCTTATCGAAAATGCTTACTCTTGGGATCAATGACACTCTTGTTCGTTGGATTAGACGCTGTCTTCGGGAGCGTTCAACGCAAGTTGCATTGGACTGTGTTAAGTCTGATTCTTACAAAATAAATGCTGTTGTGCCCCAGGATTCCGTTCTTTCTCCGACTCTTTTTCTCATTTTTATAAATGATCTTTTATCTGTTACTACTAATCCACTAAACTGCTTTGCTGAGGGCTCTACCCTTTGTTGACGACTCTACCGTCGCAAAAATGCTGCTAGGTGCTTAGGTTTTCTGTATCGTTGCAAGAAATTGTATTCCCCTTCTGTTCTGATTGCAATTTCTAAAGCGTCCAAAACCAGATTTTAACTCCCACCTCTGGGCAGGTGCTTTTCAAGCAACGCTTCATCTCCTCGACAGAATACAAAACATAACGCTGAGATTAAAAAATAATTTAGTCTCAAAAATTGCCCCGTGGCTTAGTGGTTAGTGAGTCAGTTGGACTGCTAAGCAAATAAGCATGGGTACGAATCCAGCTCATAGCTGGGGGTACTGCCTCTTGAAAGAAACTAATAAAACTTCCAAGAGTTAAATTTTTCTGGAAAAAGTGTAGCTCATGTAGCCGTACGGACTCGGCGGTAAACTGTAGGTCTCTTCCATTCTTGCAGATTAAAAACACACACATTTAATCTTAAAAATACCCCAACAACCAAACTGATAAAGATTTCAAGTCCCAAAAATTTTCTAAAATGTTTTAAGTTGCAATTTCGTAACCACTAACAAAACGTATTGATTTCAACGACCTACCGCACGTCCTTTATAATCTCCAAATCATTTATTACATATTTATGCTGTCCATTAAGGCTGAAACGTGCTTCATTCTTATCCTAACCAAACTTAAATTAGTGCCTCCATTTGTTCACCATTATCCTTTATCAGATTAATGTATGACCCTGTTTATCAGTGACACACTTCGTTTTTCCCACAAAAAAAAAAAAAACGAAAAAACAAGCATTTATACAACAAGTAAGGCCTGTCTCTGGTAAACAATTTCTCTTAGCACTTAACTCAAAACCATTACGCAATTGCTTGACAAATCATTTTTAATGTGGATATTATCCTTCAATCATTCATCAATCACCAGCATCAGTCAATATATTCAATTTCCCTCACATCGCTCTCTTGGGTGTCACGTTTATATGTACATTACTTTCGCATCTAAAACAATTTCCTTGCCATTCGAATCTCTTAGGGATTTCGACGCACCGTTTCGCACCTCCCACCATCGAATATCCTAGAATATCCTATCTTATCACACCATCAGACATTGTGTCTATTAAAATGTCGATGACAGAGATACACCGAAAGGAGAGGGCTCTTGGAAACAAAGTCACTACGTAAGTCCTTCGGGAGACACAAGTGGTGTGTTTTGTTTACCCCAAGCAAAGTTGTAAACACATCTTCGAAAGTAGTTGTTGATAACGGTAATCTCAGTTTGGGATGACAACGACGACGATGTGAAATTAATTCAGTCAATATCCTGCTAGGATGAACGAAAAAAAAATTAAAAAAAAAACTCTCCAGAGTAGAGAATTCTAGTTAATCTTGGGGCACTATGTTACACCTAAACCTTAAGTCCTTCAAGCCAGCAAGACCATGAAAGTCCACAGCCAAGGAGAAGGAGATAGGAACACACAAAAAAAATGTTTGATGTTACTGCATCTCCTGGCGATGTGTATCTTTTGAATTTCGTATTTTAACATCGTGTCGTCTCAGGAAGAATTTTCAACTTTTCGTCCTTCCCTCTCCAAGGAGTCATTAGTGGCACAAATAAACCACTCTACAATGCAAAAAGAAAGAAAGCAAGTTGAAAGGACCAAAAATAAGAACACGATAGAGGCATCAACACTGACATTTTCAGTGCGCCTTCCCTGCCTGCCTGCCTACTGGCAGCATTGGAACTTTTCAAGAGCACAGAGAGATGATGTCAAGTACACAATAAGCCCCCGTTAGAGCGAACTTTCTGCCTATTGTTGTGCGGTTGAGCTTTTGTGTTTGATATTTGCCTTTCAGGTTTGAAAAATGCTTCCTTTTCGTTTTGTGTTATTCCGTTTGGTGGGGTGACAACATCATGGAGAAGTAGTCTCTTTTTCATCCACCACCAATAAAAAGAGCAAGAAGCTCGCAGGACTTTTCATCATAAATCTTCTTCTTCTTATAAAGTAAGAAGACATCAGGACTATGATGTATCTTACAGATAAAATACATCGGAGAAATGCATGGAGCAAGAGAGAGGCAAGATAAATTAAACAATTTCCATGAATAACGAGACAATCCACTTTGTGCAAATTGTGTAATCCGTTCGCTTGCGATGGCACTGCCACTTCAATGTTTCTTTGGCTTGAAGCTTTAATCTTCCAACATCAACTAATCCTTTGATGCTATCTGCTATCATTCGGATTCTGGCTGACTATGTGGATTGGGACGAAGATTTAGAAGTAGAATTTCTCTGCAGGAGTTTTGCCTTAATTGTGAAACGCTCGGTTTGGTATAATATTGTCTTAAGTGTTTATTGGAGCTTGTGAATATTCCAAGAAGTTTTCAGCTTAGTGGTTGAATTTGTGGTTGAGTTTTGGATGTTGCATTGAACGTTGCATCTTGAAAAAAAAAACAATACCAAATCCGACTTGTAAGGAAGTGGTGGATTAAATGAAAATTTATATCGAACTCTATTTCGAAAATATCCTTTCTTGTGGAGTTTTTCATTGGAATTATTCTGCATTGCCTTGCGATTCTCTTTTTACTTTCGATTATAGGGACTATAAGGCAAGTATAGGATTCGTGAATATAAAAAAAATTGAGATAACAGTGAAAAAAATGATCGAGAAAAAATGTCAGTCTGTCTGTTAGTATGTATAACGAGCTGCCTAAACGCCTTCAGCGATTATCTTAAAACTTGGTGTGTGTGATTCATTTGGCATTCTCCAGAGGGGAAATTGAAAATTTATTTTTAGACCTAAAAATAACGGTACCTGACATATGACCGGTTAGGAAAAGCTTTTTTTCTCGAAAACAGCTCCAACGATTTAGATGAAAATTTTTGAGAATTTTTTTATTGGTATTATCTATCATTTGATTGGAATCCAATTTACGGGAAAAGTCTATTAACCGTATCTTTCATATAATGTTTTTTTTAATTTTTGGTTTTATTGATCTAAAAAGCTTTATTAAATATGCATAGCAAAATTTTGAATAATTTTTTTTTCTAATAAAAATTTATTTTTGAATTTTTTTTTGAAAAATCGATATTTTTAAAACCAATCAAAAAAAAATATTTTTAAATTAATAATCACATGTATATTAGTAATCTCTATGAAAAATGCATACCAAATTTTTTTTTTTTAAACTACAAATTTAAAACAGGATTTTAATAAAAAGAAAACGGTCCTACAATTTTCGAAATACATTTTTCATAAATTCTTTGTTAATAAGAAGTGTGATGGCTTAATTCATTTTTACTAAAAGCAGTGAAGTATTGTGGTTTTGATACTTTTTATAAGTTCAAACTGTGTTATTTTCAATGTAAATGTTACTTGTTTCTGTCAAAGATCTTGCTTTCCAATGTAATAAGGCACATAAAAGCAAGTACTTGCGACCCAGTCGTGCCCATTTTTTATCTTGGAATTGACAATATGCTCACCGAAATTGTATTAAGTTGCTGATAAAATATTTCAGAACTATACATAAGACATTTTTACATCTTTTTAAAAGCTTGGTTGATATTTATCTAAAGTTATAAAAAAACAATTTTTATTATTTAAACTTCTCGGTTGTACTCTTACATGAGACTGAAAGGATAAACGATCATCGTCGTTCCGCATTATGTACTTTGGATTGGATTCGAAAATGTTCTTCCGTTATAAAATTCAGCGAACACAAAAAGTAAAAAAGATTAAGGCTCTTCCGTCTTCCCGTTTGATATAAGCAATACTTCGAAATGTTAAAAACGTATACATGTACAATGTAGTTAAGTAATGAACGGTTCTCATTTAATATATCAGATCATAATGAGGTGAAAACTACTGATGTGGTTAGAAGAAAAGGGAAAATTAGCTCACTTGCATTACAAACTACAGTCTTCAATAAGGCAACTTGTTTAACTTAGTAGTTAAAATTTATGGAACGGTTTTTCGAGTACTCGAATTTCTCGGTAACGGCTGATTGAAATTAATTTAATTTATAAAATCAAGAACTTTGTGTAGCTTACAAATATTATTACAAACCGAGTTTTATTCAGGTTTATATTAAATGAAAATTTAATTCTGGTGTGGCCAATGATTGAAATTTGTCAGCTTAAATCAAGCTAAAAGAAACTTGAGTTGACGTAAGCTTGATAACTTATAGCTAAAGAGAAAAGTTAGGACATTTTTGAAGACGTAGGTTTATATTCGAGATACTGATGTTGAAGTCAGAATATCCAACGTTCGAATTTATTCTTCGCAACATACGTGTAAAATGCTGGTTACCGGGTTATAAGAGGTACGGTAGGAAGGGAAATTGAAAGACGGGGATAACTGATAGGTGTTGAAAAAAAAAAGGATTATATAGGGTAGGGCAGTCAACAGTACGGTAAATTAAGAGAATATCGGCTTCTACTTTTCTTTCTTCCACAATTTTCAAATTAATGGGTTGAGGAGCATATTTTATGTAAAGTGGTCTAAGTTTTTATATTAGGAATGATTCACATAAATTTGGAAAATTCTTTGCACATCGTTTAATAAAGCTGAGTGCTGAACTATCTGGATTATTTCGTCGATATGTCAAAAGAAATTCAGCCCAAATCACATAAAAGTACCAAAAAACAGTACCAGGAAAGCACTAGTATAAGTAAAAGGCATTTTTAACGTCTAACTCCAAGCAAATCTTTGCGACAATATATTGAAAAGCAGTGCCTGTCTAAATTAATAAGAATTTTTGAAAACTTAATATTGTTAGCATAAAATTAATTGTTGGATAAATAACCAGTTCTGTCATTTATTTTAAGAATTAAAAGGAGAGATGTAGCGAGAAATAGACTAGAAATTGCTTGTATGAAAAGCATCAGTAGGTTGTAGGAACCATTTCTGCTGAACAAGATAGAATAAAAGAGACTTGAGTGGGATACAAGCTTACCGTTATATTATGAACAGAACCCTCCCAAATGGGATTTCTCCTTACTACTTATAAATTAAAAAAAAAAAAAAAATCTTAGATCTTTTTTTTTTCTTAGTTCAGATATTTTAACTTGAAGTTTAATTGAAATTTTCACAAGCACTGCAGAAATTTTGAGGCCAGTTTCACTTCGAGATAGTTTGAAAGCTGACAAAAACTTATTTCTTGGTTTCTCAAAACTCTAAATCTCAGTACCGAACATCAGACACCTACCTATGCCAAAAAAAAATAGATAAAAAAGGGGTTTTGTAGAAATAATTCCCATTAAGCTGGAAATCGTTTTAAAACCTTAATTTGGTTCTAAGTGCGTGTAATCCGAGTTCGCCCAATCCCAGGAGGTGTGCATAACTTTTTGGAGTCCAATAACCACGAAATTAATGTATTTTATTCAATATTAAAGAGAGTCAAATTCTGCGTCGAATAAATATCTAAAACTTCAAATTCGGTTCAGTGGTATAGTCGAAATCGAATGTTACCAACAGGAAAAATTTCTCATATATTTTGGGTCGCTGAATCCGAATCTGAATAAATCCAACAAAATTTCCTGGTGCATTTTGACATATCCGCAAGAAAACCGCGGAATTTTCGCACTCTTTTCGGTTTTTTGCTTACACCTCATCATGAAAAAATGTCTTAGTTATAAGAAAGTTGTATATTCCCACTAAGATAAAATATAAAAATCAATGCAGAAAATAAGGTAGCCTTCACGCTCGCTCCTTCATTTACGAAGCCCTCAACCTGGGGTGGCATGTCGAGCCCCTCTTCATTGAGATCATCTTCACAGGGACTGTTCTTACCTATTTCTGCTTCTACGGCAATCGGCATGTGGGACATACCCTCATCCTCGAATGATGCCTAATTCGAGCAGGGCTGGTCGTGGCAGCTGCGGCAAATTGTTGAACATTTCATGCCTACTTTCCGGCAGCTGCACTTCTCTGTACACTGTATTAAGGATTTCAGCTGGAGCTGGATCCTTGGTGGTCATGGTGGGGAGCAGGCCAAGGTCCGTCCTCTTCCAATCCCAGCTGAAAGGATCCTTTGGTCCATCATCATCAATAGCACCCATAAATGACATCAGCAGGTGGAAGCCACCTAGACGCACGATCACTGTTGATGATGGAGATTTAGAATCGCTGGAAGCCACTATCTCGCTGGCTTTAAAGTCACAAAGCAGATTTTTTGTTTATCACTTCTCCGTTAAACTGAATCAAGGACAACAGAGTATATGGTGTCAGGGTTTCCTGGAGGTGCATTGAGGAATGGTTGGCTCAGAGTACGAGATTTCTGAAATGGCTGAGCCGAGGTTATCTTCTCCATGAATCCGTTCAACCCTGGGAACGATACAAACACATGATGACACTGGCTGATTGTTTAACCGCATCTATTGGTTATTCTTATATTGACATCGTAGATACAAATTTACTTAAGGCCATCCTGCTTGGTTTTTTGAAAGATGACCAAGGGTATGTTTCCGGATGCCACAGTTTCATTGGCTTCGGGTTCCTTCTTCAATCTTGCAATTCTTGTCTTTGGTGAGGCTGAGGAGTAAGGTGTTATACATTGGAGCTCTCCTATAATATGCCACGTGTTGGAGCCATCAATCGTGTTAACATCAGCATTGTCATGCACTAATTGGCTAAAAGAATCTTCCATCTCGATTTGCGGTGGGTCTTAGGCAGATGCTTGAAACAACTGAACTTCGTACTATAAACAAGAAAACCCAAGACTTGATAACACCTCCAGGAGATTTCTCGATCCGTACTTCTTTTGAAGCGTTGCACCAAGTCCTACCAGTAGTGGGGAGAGGAGGGACCGTAGTCTCCCAGCAATAATTATTGCGTGAGCGATAGCACAGGTTTTTGTTTTTCCTTTGCCCCTTTCAAAGGGGTTTTTTCCTTTTTTGGGGTTCACAATTGACCCCACAAGCACCTTCAAGGTTTCTGGAATGTCATTCTCAGAGTTCTTAACAAATTCGTTCCCTTTCGGGTAAGTATCAAGGGGATAAATCACCGACCTGATATTCTCGCGGGAAATGGCAGCGGCGGCTTTTACTATGCGAAGTCGCTCTTCTTTTTCATCGGCATTCCTGGAGTTATACCAACTATGAGTTATTTTTTTATAATCTATATTTCGAAAGCGTATTACAGGTGGCTTATTTTTACCCCATCCAATCGTGACAATAATGTCGTCTTCATACTTTGTTTTCAATCTTTTCAATTGGGCTTTATGAGTTGAGACAAAGTCATTCCAAGTCTCCCAGAATTTCTGACAAAGTGAATTGGCATCGGTCTTCATTTTCCTCGATGTATTTACAAATATAATTAAATTCCAATGTCTTCATCTGCGGGTCGGCCAATTGGCAACCCGGTTTTAACATGTTTTTTTCAGGAACTTGATACTGCAGGAACGATGGTATCTAGACGATTTCCAGCTTGCTGGGAATTAATTCTTCATAAAATTCTAATTTTCTTGTCCTAAACAGAAAAATAAAACTTTATAAAATTCAACAACAAGGGTAAACATTTAAATAATAATTAATTGATATATAAGAAATCTACTTGTGATAACAGAATATTTATTTTTAAAATAATGATGTAGGTATTATTAACATTTAGTGAAAATATTTTTAACAGGATTTTAATACAAAAAAAAAAGAAACCGAATCGAAACAAAGTGAAAACGTTAGAGGTTTGTGATTGCTTATTTCAGTTACTAAAGGAACACTCCATTTCTTTAATTATATCTTTATAACTGCTTGCGGTTATCTGATCTAGACCTCTTCTGATTTTTATTTAATCACACTGTTACTTTTACCATTCTCAGGGCTAACAATTACATTAACGATAAAAGGTTATAATCCGATCGTCTTTTTATTTTTAGACATATATAACTTAAAAAATTCAATAATGTTATCCAAGTTTATCTTTACATATATTTAATTTTATTACATCACCTATACCCACATCCTGCACCTAATGCTCGGTTTAAGATGAATGCATTCATCCAGAAAATTCTATATACGGAGCTATATTATGCACTTATAATGAAAGCTTAAGTATATTTGAAACACACCATAAATGGATTTTGAAAATTTTACAGATTTTTTATAAAATGTTCAAAGTGCTTTTTCCTAAAATCTCTCCATATGCACCAAGGTGATGCCAATCTATAACAATTTAAATTCATATTATATAAATGTAACCTTACAACTTAACATGCTTTCACTATATTGCTCCCCAAACGAAAACTTTTATCCCCCGATCAAACAGGCCAATATAATTTCATTATCAGACCACACTTACCTCCAACAAGGGTCTGTAAATACAAATCCGATATGTTAACATGCTCTTTGGAAATTTTGCAATCACAATTTGTGTTTTCCAATCTTTTTTTGGCAACCCCTCCCTCCTGCCAAGGACATCGTTTTAGATAATTTCCTTTTCCTCATTTTAACATAACATACATATGTATAGGTACCATAGTATTTCAAAAGTTAGATGTTAAAAAAAAAACAGAAACAACAATATTCGGTCAGAAGGACAAAGTTTTGCTTCTTGTCCAAAATAGGGGAGAGCCTCTGTCACAATATTTGTTAACATAAACACCCAGATGTTACTGTAAAAGGTAACTAAGGGTATGTTCAATTTTAGTGTTGGTTTTGGTTGTTTGAATAAATTGTAATAAAGGACACGAATACAGATTCGGGGAAATGTCAAATTTCTCTGGCATTATTATTCGTGTTTTTCAATTCAAATATTATCAAAAATATGGAAAATGGCATGAGTATTTTTTAATTTATTCCTAACAACAAGTCATAAATGATAACACAAAAGTTCAAAACATAACCACCGAGCATATTTCAATTATAAAAATTAACTTTATATGGAAACATATTTGAGGAGTGAAGTTTGGTAAACTTAAAGTACGACTGGTTATATGGATCTTGTTGAAGAAGTGACGAAGGTGCAATATGTTTTACTTTTTAAATGTGTAATTATTAGTTGGAATTAAAGTTCGAATTCTGTTTTATATATATAATATATTTATAATAATATTTATACATATTATGTATGTAAGGTGATGAACTTGCTCATATCCGCATGAAGACAACAGCAAAATCCACAAAGAATTACCATATGAACACCATATGCACATATGTTTTTAAATTCTACATATCAAAATTGATGAAAAAATAGAGCATAGCAACTCATTCCACATTCGTGTCGTGCGACTAAAGAAAGAATCTCTTTTACTTGGCAGTAAGTCAGTTCCAAGCTTTGGGACTATTATGGTGGAATTTTTTCAGGGGAGGAATTCAATTGGAGCAGTTATTCTAAAAATAGAGATAAGACAATTAAAGAGACTTTACATTACAAAAACAACATCTAAAAATATCTTAAATTTTTTGTTCTTATATTTTTTTTTTGGTGCCGCTGCATCTGCCCTACCTAACTAAAGATACCTTAGACATATGTTAGTTGGCCATAGGCGATATGTCGTCTATGTCTACTGAAAATATTGCTTTTAACTAAGCCACCAGAATTGGTGGACCTGATAAAGGGCTTCCTTCTGATCTCGGTCAGGCACGCCCCTACTGAAACGGGGGCGCTCTGCTGCTCTCCCATGTTTCGGCCGCCCATCGACTGGGGCTGACGTGGTAAATCAATGTTCAACAGAATCGCCGATCTATCCTGAATCAGCCCTTGACTATCAAGGTATAGGGATAAAACCACTCGAACGTGTACTTTCAAAACATTCATGTTGGGGGTAGTAAGCCCCGAAGATTTGTCCATTAGTTGAGGTCATCGCCCTTGCAATGTGTCCGCGAATGATGTTAAATAAAAAGTTATTTATCTTGTTTGTATTGGCCCAGTTATATAGAACCTCATTGGACTCTGGTTTTCTGTAGAGACCGAGACAAGTGCGAAGACGGCGATGCGAAATAAGGCCCCAGACAAAAGGGCCCCAAAAGCGAAAATGCAATAAGGGCCCAAAAATATATTAAGAATACAACAACAACAAAAAAATCTTTATTTTGGGGTGTAATTTCGCTTTTTGGGGCCTAATTTAATTTTTAGAATTGGGGTTATATTTCATTATGAAAAAAGGCACTAATATCAAAGAATGAAATAAGACCCCACAAAAATATTATGTTGAATACAAAAATTGGCAATTAAATCCACTTAGGCCAGTATAAGCACAAACAACGAATTTAAAGATATGCCCACTTTGATAAATGTTAGTATGAAGCCCTGCTTGGGCTCACTATAGGATTTGGAGAAGGTGCAAGGTTGGGTATGTATGTTTCTTTTTAATTTAAAGAACTTTTGCATAAACCCAATATTGCACATACTCCAAAGTCTATAATGAGGCTAAGCAGGGGGGTTGCAAGGCGGCAGCATGACCCCCCAGGAATAGCCTAGGCAAAACTAGTTTAGCCTAAGTGTGTTAGGTTTGTTATTTTTTTTTATTTTTTATTTTTTCAAAAAAAAGGGGTCTTCTTTCATTTCGTTTTTGGGGTCATTTTTAATTTTTTGGGGCGTAATTTCCTTAAAAAAAAAATATGGTTTTATTTCATTATGAAAAAGTACGCTCTTTTTGGGGCCTTATTTCATTTTTGTTTTTGGGGCCGTTTTGTCTGGGGCCTTATTTCGCAAGGGCAAAAGCTCTTTTAGCTCTGGCCAGAGCAGCCTCTACATATCGGTTGAAATATAGAAACTGGTCCAAGGTACTTTACTACACTTTTACTCGCCAGGATGTTCATTAGGCCCAGCGATCAATAGCTTGCGCCAGTTCTTTCTCGTATCCCCAGAATCCCTAGACACAGGGTTCCAAAACAGGATAGTTTCGCACTTCTGGAAGTTAATTCTCAGCTTCCAATCATTTCAATATTGTTGAATCTTATCGAAGTCACGTTGCAAGAGAAAAAGAATTCTGATAACCTCAACTTTTGGACCTGTTCTGTACGCGATTAAATCGTCCGCATACGCAATTGCATGAGGTAGACTCCCAATTAGATCGCTGGTGTAGATATTAAAGAGAATCGGCGAGTTCACCGCTTCTTGTTGCAGACCGTTTTTAATATCAAACGTTGTGGTAGGTGTTACATTGCCACTCTTGACAACAAACCTTTTACCATTAAGAATGTCGCAAAGCATATATAGCAGTGATTTACTTATGCCCCATCTGGTTATTTTCAGATGAAGACTTTCTAACGGTGTCGAAAGCCTTCTCCGAATCAACCAGACAGGCACCCGTGTATTGATTTTTCGCAATGTTCCATTGGACAGCAGAAACTAGCTTAGACGTGGCATTAACTTTTTCGAATACCCTGCTGATACTCGGAAGAAGACTTATCGACCGTAGATTTGCCGGATTACAATTATCCTTTTATCCTCTACCTTTTTCGGGAGATGATGTACAACAGCTGTCTTCCAACTCACTAGATAATATGCATTATTCAGCGCGTTGTTGAACATTGTTGTTTATATGTTGTATATGTTACTTCCTCAGGAAGATTTAGTGCAATATTGGGTATACCATCGACTCCTGTTGACTTCTTGCATCCAAATGATGCAAACATCATTTGGATTTCGGCATGGAAACATTGATTACAGTGTCAATTTATATGCTGTTATTGTTACATAAAGTAAGAAGAAAAAATTAAGCAATACACGGTTTTCACTTCGATAAGTTTTAACACTTTACGTGCGATTATAGGGACTATAAGGCAAGTTGAGGATTCGTGAATATAAAAAAAATTGAGATAACAATGAAACATGACATTACGATCATAGAGAAGTCTAAAAAAGTAATCGAGAAAAAATGTCTGTCTGTCTGTCTGTAAGTATGTATAACGAGCTGCAGCCTAAATGGCTTGAGCGATTATCTTCAAACCTGGTGTGTGTGATTGTGTTGGCATTTCCCAGAGGGGCAATTGATTTTTAATTAATAGGCTTAAAGTTTAGGAAAAGATTATTTTTCTCGAAAACGGGTCCAAAGATTTTGATGAAATTTTTTCAGAATTTTTTTGTTGGTATTGGCTATCATTTCATTAGAACCAAATTAACGGGAAAGGTCTAATAACGGTACTTTTCATATAACGGGGTTTTAATGTTGGGCTTTCTCGGTAACGGCTCTTTGGATTTCTTTCAAATTATAATTATATTTAAGAAGATCTAGGTAGTTTTATTAATTATGCATATAAACAAATTTAATAACTTTTTTTTCTAATAAAAATTAATTTTTGAAATTTTTGTTTTCAAAAATCAATATTTTTAAAACTTATCAAAAAATGCATTTTAAATTTTATAATCACATGTGAATTAATTAATAAACTCTACGAAACTGTATACCGAAATTTCAAAAAAAAAAATTTTTTTTCAAAAAACTAAAAATAAAATACAGGATTTTATCAAAACCGGTCTTACAATTTTCGAAATACATTTTCCATAAATTCTTTGTTATTAAAGACGCCAGATGGCGTACTTCAATTATACTAAAATCCGTTAAGTATTGTGGTTTTGATACTTTTTATAAGTTTAACCTGTGTTTTGAGTATACAGACAACCAATGGCGTGCTCCCGTCTTTAAGGTGAGTCTTATGCATTTTGAATTTTTTTTTTAATAAATAAAATGAATCATTTTATGAAAAGAAAATTTGGATGGTCAAAATGCAGCTTTTTTATGAACAAAAAATTTTTTTCTGGGGCGCGCGAACAATTGGATGCGCGACCATTTTAGAGTTCCTGTGGGATTAGCTTTAAGGCTGCTTATATGCTTTATGAAGGGCCGAAGCAACATTAAGCTTTTATTGGTATAAAAGTACAAGTTAGGAAACGTTAAGAAATGCAAGAAGACTGGAGAAAAGGCATTAAATGCATGAAACTTACTATCCCAACCCACCATCTTATTAAAGACATTAAAGGAAGTGTGACAGTATAGCCTATAGAGGAAAAACTTCAACAAACCATGAGATTATCTGGAAAATAAATTGACAGGGATATGTTGGCTGAACAACATAACCAGCCAAGTTAAAGAAACAGGATTGCTTTTCAGGCTAATCAAAATCTTAAATAAATTCCGCAGGCCGGTGGTATGGCTTGCATTTTCTACAGCTTGGGGTTGCAGAAAGCCATCCATAAAATTGGCACGACGCCCAAAACAAAGGGAATATCATCAAAAAATCAGACATATTGTTACTTACGCAGGCGCCATCGAAATTTATGATTATAGCAGGTTAAGTGAGATCGAGCTGGCACACACGGCGGAAAACCTTTGGCTGCACATCACCAGAGGAAAACCTATACATGTACATTGTACTAAGTGGTTGCGTCTACTAGAAACTATTGTCTATTGTGTCAAAATCAGCAGCCAATCATAATATAGAGAAAAATATACGTGGGTGCCTGAACAGTTTCGAGAATCCAATATAGACTTCTAAGGTTTATTTATTTTAAATCCAAGAACCCTTAGCATACATATTGAGCTGCTGTTGTTCAACACCATTGGTTTCATACGGACCAAGCACTCGGGTGTTTTCTTAAAGGCACTCTTATGTCTTAACATACTAAGTTAAAACATGGATTGTATAATATCTAATTCGAAGCATAAGTTGTGAAAAAGAATAAAGATCGAAGATTATATGAAGTGTCTAGTGGGTTGAGCGTGAAAAACTCTGCTTACCATAGATGGATGTTGTAGACCAGAACTCTTGAATCCTTGGAGTGAGAGTCAGATTGGTCAACCAGCATTTGGGATTAATGGAAAAACTTTTTTGTGTGAAGCCCTGGCCCTGGCTCAGTTGTCTATTATGATAATATAAAATGCAGTCTATTTCGTATTTCTTTTTCTCTTCTTGTTCTTTTTGAATATGAATGGAATTATTTTGGGAACTTACGCCTGTTCATTTTCATTTTCGCCTGGTGTTCAGAATACGTTTGCGATCGATTTTGGTTGAACAAAATTACCCACAAACCCTCTCGTTAAATCTACACACACACACACACCCAATTTATCACTTCTACTTTCTACTTTTACAAAACTCCACCTATTTTTTTTCTCTTCCTGTTCTTTTTGAATTTGAGTGGATTTATGTTGGGAATTTGCGCCTGTTCTTTTTCATGTTCGCCTGGTGCTTGCGATCGATTTTGGTTGAAAGAAGCACAGTATTGCGCTAAGGATGAGTGATGAGCCTTATCAGCATGAGTCTTATTAGCATGAGTCATGTTGTTTCGTACGTGTAGCCTGTTATCGATTTATAAGACGTTATCACGTCAAAAAAAAAAATGAGAAGTAGTTACCCTAACGTGTATTTTCCTCTTGGCAGTTCTTTATTATTAATGAAAATTTTTTGGATACTTTGCAGTTAAAACCCCCATCACGATATTTTTTATTGCATCACACCCACACCTATGGTGGCACTTTTATTTATCCCGAAATCTTCGTTAATAATAAGTGTTAATGGAAACGAAGGGAACATAAAAAACATTCTAACCTTTCACTAACTAAAGTTTAATTTTAATATCTGTAAGAAAAAAGAAACCATAAAACACGTGTGCTCAGTGCTTATACACCGTGAATCTTCCGTTCAACTTCTTCAAATAAAAAAAGTAACTCAAAAGTAGTTGGGGGAAAGTCTCGATGTCCTCCCTGAATCCACACCTCCAAGTGAAACCCTGAAACTTATCGACGTAGGTATTCCCGGGTCGACATGCTCGATGAGCATTAAAGTTCAAGCAAAGAAAATATATGGAACACGAAGCACGACCTCTCTAGCTCTGTTCTCCTTTCTATGGTTAATTTTATTTCAGCTTTTTATATGCCCTCCTCACAGGGTAATAATGATGAATGGCCTGATGTGGGAGTTCAAAACTGCAACCTGCAATTCTACACCCCAACTCCTTGAGTTCAAGTAAATGAAAATGGGCAAACTTATCTTTTACTCGTAGGTATGTGCATTTTAATTGATGTCCTCAGGATACCATAATAAGGCACCGGAGGCAAGGCTAGCCGTCTGGCTTCAATTTGTAAGAAAAAGCACTCAGCTAATGCGATAATTGATGGGAGTGTGAGTGCATTGTTCCGGTATTCTGATCCCATTCTGTCGTGGAGTGGACAACACGAAATAATTATTCTATTACCTGAAATTCAAAATTATGAAATTCGAACCCTTTATGAAGGATACGAGACTAACCCTATTGTTGGAGCAACAGTAGTACCAAAACATGAATTGGAATGTGAGCATTAAACACAAAGTCAAATATGATTTTCCACCTAAATTCGACGTTTATGAAAAGACCTAGGAGCAAAAGTGGGCTGGTTAAGACGGAAAGAACCTGATTTGGTTTAAGAAATTGAGATTTGTAGACTTTGCAACTCAATAAAAATAACTCACTACCCGAGCTGATATTCATTTGGAAAGAATTTCAATTTTCTTAGTTAGAGCCCTGAATTTGTATTCCCTTTTTTTTTTTGTTAGTATAGTTGGTATCAACCCAAATGCCGTTTGGAAATTCCTTACACATTTTCTGCGACTAGTGTTCTGGTTGTTCTTGTGCACAATGTATGTATATGTATGAAGGGAATAGCTGGGAGGAACGAAGAGCAGGAACATGAACAAAAGCATTTAATTGGCTTCTTGTTAGAAGAGACAGAAGTAAATTAATTTGTAACAAGATAGGTGTGGCAACAATGGAAGGAGCAGAATATCCTCCGTCACGAATGGTAATTCTTCTTCTCCTCCTCTATTTTTTTTTTTTTTTTTTTTTTTGTCTCCATGATCAATGAGTGTTAATATTCACAAAGGAATGTGCGAAATAGGGACGCTTCCATTGTGCCATTGTGCGGCATTTGTATGCATATCTGCTTATGCAACTGTGTTGTGGCATGAAAGGCTGGCGAAGTATTGGATTTGTAGAAAATTTGTTCAGATCGTCCCTGAGGCAGATTATCTGGGATGAATAAAAGGTATATACATTCGGGTATGAACTTAGAAATTCCAACCTGGTTGATGGATAAGCTGAAATAAATTTATTGAGATGAGAAAAATACACGTCACACAATCGGAGGGATAACCTATGGAAATAAGAAAATTAGCAGTCTTCCAAAATGTATTATAAATCCCACAAAATAACATAATAAGTAAAATAACTTACAAATTGCAGTGTGATGCGCAAAGTTGCAATTCTCAATTAGACTTTGCTAAAGAGGCTATTAAACGCTCGACTAGGTATTCAAATAACAAAACAGGCACGGTTCAGGAATCACATTTTAAATCGTTTTCTCCAAGGTACTCATATGTATAATTTGACCGATAAGTCATAAAACATAATACGAATGACCGCATTGCAATTAACGCTTTTCTAAATCTTGTGTTTAAACATCCATCAAACCATTCAGCTGTCAAAATATTCAGTAAAGTTTGTCATTTTATTATCATCCTTTGTGCATCACTATAAACTCGCCGATCTTGGATTAAATTATTTACAAATTTTATCAAAATTCCAGCTCTATTCTTAATACCTTGCTAACTTACTTTTCTTTTAGTTGCACGTGGTGCTCCTAGGCCTGGTTTAATATATCCATTCACCCGACTCAAGCTCTAGCCTGCCGTTTTCAATCTCGCACTCCGGGCAGTGGGAGGTCAGTCATCATTGGATGGCTTCTGCGTGCAGACAATCATCCCAACGCAACGTGGGTTTGAGGGAGGGTACACTGTTTTGGAACTAAGGCCACCAACTAAACAGATATTGTTGCAGAATGGAGAGCCGTCCTTGCGGTAAATACCGAAAAAGACAAAGAAATGTCGAATCGGTGTTGATCAACTAATGAAGGGTTCATAGCCAGAGATTCAATGCGGCTTATTTTGGGTTTGCGAGGCTCAATTAGTACAAAATAATTCTGAAGCAAGTGCAAGAAATGAAGACCGATAAAAATATTGGGCGTAAATCCCTATACTGGGTCCAAAGTGATCTTTTGAGACGATTCGTTTAATGGGGTATGTATTTCAAGAAGAAAATTTAACTGAAGTTATTGCGGTGAAATTAAATCCACAAAATCTTTCTTTTTGAGCTGTCTTTTTTTTAATATTTTAGGTATTTTTTTTAACTACATATGTGTCTGTATAAGGCACAATGGCTTTTAGAATGCAATCGGATATTGCACGACTCTAGTTAGAAGAATTAGAGAGATATAGGAAAGAATTTTTTTCGGTGCAGTAGATCGAGAATTAGGTGATTATTTTCTCACTTAAAACCCACTGACGGCTCTAGCTTGCACTAGGAGTGAGAAAAATTGATTTCCAAACTGAGAGTCGAACTTAGGATCTCTCGTTTGACAAGCAAACATCTTATCTACTGCATCACTGCCGCCCGCGTTAATTAATGCGGAACCAACGGATTCTTTTTTTTTAATGTTTAAGAAGAGACAATAACCGCCATGGTCTAAAACGTAAAATGATGTTATTTGACTTTCTGTGGTCAAAGCTCGACAATAACAATTTTTATCCAAGCTGTGGTTCCTACAAAACGGCTCTGGCGGTACATGCCATACGAGTGAAAGAGAAAATTTTCGCCTGGGTTAACTTAAGGCGAGTGTTTATCAATTGGCATCCGCGTTCATGAGATTTGAAACCACTCGATTATTTTTTCTTGTGTTCGTTCTAGTCAAAACAAATAATCAAGACGCTATTGTGACAATAACGCCGTTGAGTACTAAACCGGGGCATCAAAAATTGGAACAACGACCAATCACCAATTTTTACAGATTCTAGAGGTGAAAGAATGCTTTATTTATAAAAATGGAATAACTTGCAAAATTGTGACGTCATCCAATAGAATCAATAGACTAGAGATTTTGTTCTTAGAAGTTGTCTGTGGTAAAAATAAGTGCTTAACTAAAATAAGCTCTATTACAGCTAATAAACAGCTGATTGAAGTACAAATGGAAACGGAGGAAAATTCAAAGGTATCTTTAGATTTGTTGGATATTTTTCTGTTTGAAGGAACATGTGTGATGAACAGCTGACTATGTTTTTCCTTTGCTTTGAATTTAAGGTAACCTTGTTGATTGGGTTTGTTCAATCCCAAAAAAATAGGGTTTTTGTTATACGAAATTAAAAATCCGGTAAAACTGTGAACTTAGCAAATGCCGAGAAATAAAGAAGACGAACAAAACGAATTTCAAAAATACTTAGTGTAATAACGCACTGCCCTATTAAATGTTTTCCTTGTAAGCTAGCTTAATTTTGTATGTTTTCAACCCACCAACTTAATAGAATATAAAAAAATCTTGTGTTTGATAACAACTGCGTGGATGACATACAATACAATACAATGAACAGATTTCATCATTCCTAAGCTCTTGTCAACTAGTCTACCCGGCATTAGATCAAGTCACTGTAATATAGTATACTTTAAAAAATTGACAACGGCTTATTTTTGGACAATGGTTCTCTTCGATTTCTACGAAACTTTTGATTCTGTGTCGCATTCGCACACCGTTATTATAAAAATTATAATACAAATTCTTCTTTGATTACTCGTCAGTATCTCCCATTCAGAAATACTAAAAGATAGAACCGCGGCCGTTCTAGTAAATAATCAGCTCTACGATTTTTATTTAACGCACCGTAGTGTACCACAAGGTTCAATCCTACGTCCACTTCTCTTCACTTGTTAATGAAAATTAATAACTGTCAACCCTCGGTTATTGTATAATCCATATGTACACGGATGATGTTCAAATTAATTTGAGTTATCAGATTATAATGGTTTGAAGAAGTTAGTGAAAGAATTAATAAATGTCTGATGCGTGTTGTTTAGTGGTCATGTTAGAAACTTTTCAAACTTAACTCGAATAAACATCAAGCTTTTATGGTTACTAATACAGTACTCGAAACTTCGTATTTTCCAAACATCGAAATAAATTGTTCCGTTCTTAAACACGTTGATCATTATGCATTGATCATATCTGCGCCGTAAGGATCTAAACTGAGCAGTGTGTTGAATATCGATCAACGCTACACCAGCTGTTCACTTATTTCAAAAAGGTCAAGAGGAAATTTAGTTGGTTTGCTTTACGCCAAAAAAGAGTTGGTTGTCTGTAAAGTCGGTTTACGGAAGATAATTTTACGAAATAACGTCATAAGAAAACATTGATAGCAGCAACACCAATATGCAGCACGTTAACTCCCACAAACTCTCTCGTTAAAACCACTAACCCCAATATCTACATCTACTTTCTACTTTAACAAAACTCCGCCTATTTTTAATTTTTTTTCTCTTCTTGTTATTTTTGAAATGATGCGGAATTTTTTTGGGGATTTGCACCTGTTCTTTTTCATGATCGCCTGGTGTTCAGAATACGTTTGCGATCGATTTTGGTTGAAAAAAAATTACCCACAAACCTTCTCGTTAGATCCACACACACACACACACTCAATTTATCACTTCTACTTTCTACTTTTACAAAACCACCTATTTTTTGTTCTCTTCCTGTTCTTTTTGAATTTGAGTGGACTTATTTTGGGAATTTGCGCCTGTTTTTTTTCATGTTCGCCTGATGCTTGCGATCGATTTTGGTTGAAAGAACCACGGTATTACAGTTAGCATCAGTCATGAGCCTCATCAGCATGAGTCATGTTATTTCGTGCGTGTAGCCTGTCAACGATTTATAACACGTTATCACATCAAAAAATACTTATAAAGAGATGCAATTAGTAGAAAAAAAATTACAAATTATAAGGAAAGAGTACAGAAAGTCGAAGTTAAATGAGAAAGAAAAAGAAAGAGGAAAAGAATAAAAATTTGAGAATTAGAGGTATAGAGGTATAGAGAAGAAAAAAGTAGGTAGAAAATGTTGTTGTTGACTTACAAAGATTTTAAAACAAGTATTTTAATGCAGTAAAATTTTTTGTCATGAAGGGAAGTGAATTCCAAGGTCTTGTAGCGTGGACGAAGAAGAGGTGCGATGAGTTCAAATAATTAAACGAAGTCATCATGAAAACTTGGGTTCTACGAAATTGAGTAAATCGGTAAATCAAAAAGGTATCCTGGAGATCTATTTTTAATAAGCGATAAATGAATTGACAGCATCTTTTACTTGGGTATCATGGTGAAAAGTTAAATACGAACATTGCTTAAAAGGTCGTTTATAAATAAACAGAATGGTAATGGTCTCAATATTGAACCTTAAGGGAGTTCAGTTAATACAGCCTTAAAATCAGAGGACTTTCCATCGTTTACAGCTCTTTGAAAGTAATTACTAATGAGGTAAACCGATCTTTGACTAAAACCAAAATATAACCTGAGCTTCTGACACAGCACTCTATGATCCACTACATCAAAAGTCTTGAAGAAGTCAAGTAATCAAAGTACCATTTACTGATGCATATCATAATTTTGTCTAGCGTCCTCGAATATTTGTATCATTGCGGTAGAGCAGCTGTGCTCTGGTCGAAACCGAACTGAGTTTTGGACAGCAAACTATTTTCATTCAAATAACTATACATTTGATTAGCAAGGATCTTCTCCAAGACTTTTGAAAGGCATGGTTAAATGCTTATAGGACGGGAGTCGGTTGCCTGAGTCGGTTGAGGTTTCTTAGGCAAAGAGGGATAATCTTAGCTAGCTTCCAATTATCAGGAAAAGTTGATGACGCGATGCAAAAGTTAAAAATATGTGTAAGACTACTTACAACATGAGTTAAAATCATCTTAACAAACCGTAGATTAAACAATCTTCACCGAATCCAATTTTAGCAAACGAATGATATTGATCAATTCAACTTCTTAAACGACTTCAAAGTCAAAATCTGATACAAAACCCAATCGATCTTCAGGAGTAAAGCAGGAGCTATTAACAGCACTGGTTATTATTTAGTTCAGCTGCATGGACTGAAACTTTTTTTTTCTAACACCTATTGATCGTAAGTTGCTCCAAAGCTTTTTCACGATACGCCAGTGGTAAGTTTGGAAAGAAAACACTTTTTTTTGCTCTACGTGTTATAAAGGTCGAATAATTACGAGCACGACAGAAAACTTTCGAATTGCAATTTCTTGGTCGTTGTTTCCATTTTGAGTGCAGCTTATTTCTTAGTTTTATTGAACTGACTTCATGTGTGAACGATGGACACTTCTTATTACGAACTGCCACAGATTTAAGGGGAACATGTCTATCGAAAAGATCCACTATTAAGGTTTGGACGTGAGTCACTTTGTCATTAAAATGTTTGAGGCTTGATAGCAATCACGCAACGGTAGCAGGCTTGCATCAAATTGTAAGGCATTATAATCAACTGAAGCATAGTCTCTAATAAATAATAAATTAATAAATAAATAAATATAATAAAAATAATAAATAATAAATTAATATTTAGATACAATTTTCCAAAGAGCCAAAAGCCCTCGCAGCAAGCCTCATATGTTTGTAACATTAGCTTGTGATTTAAATTACTGGTTAATAAACTTTAATAATAATAAGAAGTTAAGTGAAGTCAACATTAAGGTTGGTTTTGTTTAGGCTGTACAATTGGCGGCGATGTTGAACTTCCAACAAAAGGTACTTTACTATACATTCTGAATAATTGTATTCCTATTATTAAAGCAATAGAAAGTAGTTTATCGGATCAGTTTGAAGTCTAAAACGGAGTCACACAGTGCTGCATATTGTTACCAATATTGCACAGCCTTGACAGAAAACCGAGGGATTCCTACTTAAGGAACCAGATATCGTTGTTTCGCTTCAATGTTTAATCCGTAGGTACTACTAGTGTTATATGGATGCAGTATCGGAAAGTTACACGGAAGTCACGAAGAAGCTGCGAACGTTTGTAAATAGATGTCTACTAAACAACCTTGGAATTGTGTGGCCCAATCGACTATCCAAAGAAGATACCCGAAGAAATCAGGAACCAATCGACTCTATTTATATGACGAAGAAACTGGCAGTATATTGGACATAGACAACGACTGTATTGCAACTTAATCAATGCAATGGAATCCGCTCTCAAAGAAGAAGAGAAGAAAGAGAAGTTGGGCGGTCGAAAAGTACATGGCATAGAAAAGTCCCGGAAAACGCACACGATGGGGCGTACGCGTAGTAGAAGCCCTGTGCCTCACTAGGGGTCCCTTCCCTCGGGTACTACTATTTATATGGTACCCTTATGCCGTAAAGTCTAGACTCTAGACAACAGTAAAACAAACGTCAGCTTGAAGAGGTAATTTCGCCCTCAAAGAGTTCCTTAGTTTTCAAACATTAGTTAACGTTGATCATTATTCCAACATCACAAAAGAATAAATTTTTGTATTCACCAAGTTTTAATTTTCGTAACACAAAGCGCCAATATTTTGTTCACTCTTCTGAAGTCTGGGATTCCTTATCAAGATCAAATAGCTGCAAATCCTTTGAAATTTTTTTAAAAATCTAAATTACGAAAATTAAGCTTAGAACCAACTACATTACTTAAGAAACAAACAAACAAACAGAACTCATCGAAATCCTTCAAGTGGTTCGCCGTTCTATCTTTACATATGTATGCAGATCACTGTCTATATATGGTAATGTATATGTTCTCTATGGACTCCAAGATTGCCTTAGAGATTTTGTTGTACAATTTAGGCAATTGCAGCTGTTAATTGGGAAGTTTGGACCCGATAAGTGGCGCTTGAGTCAAGACATTAACGAAACTTAAGTTCATACCACTACTCTTAAAACAAAAAAGTCAGATTCATGGTTTCAATTTTCTTATTATGCTTTTGTCATCAAAGGTTAAATGCTTTTATCAGAGTTCACTATTTATGCCAAAGTTTGCAGCCAATACTTAAATCTGCAAGTATCTGCGACCTCTTCGAGATGCCTTTTATTAATTTTTATCTGCCATCACATCGTGGGGGAGTCATAGGGCACATAGCGAAACCAATGCTTCCTATATTCCTGACTCCAGAATTTATGACACGTAATAAAAATAACCGATGGAAAGAAATATTATATATAAATTGTGCAATGTATGTGCTGCTGCTGCAGCAGCTTCTTCTGCTCAAGATAGGAAGTCACGGTTGCAGTGGTGAATTCTATCTAGTTACATGGTATATCGCACATATAAGATACGTCTGAGATAATCGGAGCTAAGATAAATCTTCATCATGTCCGAGGCATCAGAGTCTCATCCTGGTTTGTGTAGCTGAAGTAAGTATTTGAGAACTTGTATGGTGTGTGCCAGGAACTCGTGTGTATGTGGAGTGAGGTTTGTGAAAAAGTGGAAGGCTTCTTCCGAATACTGCTGCAACTCCTTTGTCAGCCCTTCGTACATCAGTGGTTCTGGTAGGTACATTTCAATTGATAAATTGGAAAATTATGTTCAAGTCATTTGGACTTGAAGTTGAAAGAGGGTTCTTTCTACATTTTTTGTTCGTCTTTATCTGTGTTGCAAGTGATGGGTAAATTCCATTATCTGGAACCATTGGAATTATACACATTTAAGTTGAATGGGGTATTCTTCGGTTGAGATAACAGGAAGAGTTGGTTAAAGATAAATAAGAGAGATGTTGATTGATGGAAACGGAAGGAGGGTTGGGGAGCTTCTGATATTGTTCATTTTTGTTGACATATCGCATGCTGTTCGTTTTCAACTTCAATGTAATAGAATAAGTGACAGGAGTCTTAAAACTTAAAAAAATATCATAGAGTTTATAGATTTTGAGAAAAGGAAACACTGTGGTATTTATCTACACATTTCAGTGAATTCAGATACCTAATTTTAATATTAAGCTATATAGGTATGCTGTTCTTTTAAAAGATATTTCAGAAAGAAAAACAAAATTTGTGGTTAGGATCGCAAAAGTGTGTTTGTTTTGTATGAAAGTAAAATATATGTAAGAATAAAGGGAAATGGTAGCTAATCTTCATTAAATGAATCATTTTCTAATAAAGAGTGACCAGATAAGAACAATTGTCCTTGTCAGATATAAGAAAAAGGATGATATGAAAGCATCAACAATAAGAGTGTTGTTTTCTAGTTAAGGAATACCACACAAACTTTTATCATTATATGCTAGTTAGCCAAAAAATTAAGCCTGCCGTCATTCGGCTTTCGTCTAAGGCTATGAAGATGAACTCTTCACGTTCAAGGCAAATTGAATAACATCGGGGTCATAAGCGTACAGCCATCTACTAAGGAGTCTGATAAAGACAACATAGATCCCTACTAGGAACATCTTAAGAACATTTTCCATGCCCGCCAAAAGTATAACGGTAAAATTAGCCTTGGTAATTTGTCTGTATAGGCCCCTAGATCTTGCATAGAAACTAGCTTTCAGACAATTGACTAAGATTCATAGAAATCGCAGTATCAATTTAATAAATTGTTGGAGTACCGGGAACCGCCGCAGTGAAGATGTCTATAAAACCACTTGGGTACCACCTGATGGAGACTCTAGCACTCTTCTTGATAGACCATCTTTATTTTATCCCAAGGTGTCGACATTGTGAGTCGGATCACTATTAATGTTGATATGGAGTAAGTGACCACTTTGCGAATATCTCGACACGTAAAGGTCCTAGCTGAGTATGTTTGGCAATGTTAGATAGGTATATTGAAAAAATAACTGCGTCTCCAGGAGCGGATTTTTCGGATATTTCGATCGATCCCAAAAGTAACTAAAATCAATTTCAACATAATGTGAATATGTTGGCTTTCATCAGAGAAGAAAATTAGTTTTTGTTAATTTTGTTTGGTGGGGTGGATGAGTTGCGGGGAAAATTTTAAAAGTTTTTGGTTTTATTTAGAAATCACTATTACAACAATAATTGCTCATAATTCATAATAAAGTATAACACAAGAAATGCCGATGTTCGCCTACAGTTTTCGTAATTTTTTAGGGAAATCTAAAAAATTGCATGTTTTCAAAGCGCCATATTTTGGAAACGAATTGACATACAAACATGTTTGAATAGTCAATATTGTAGAAAAGTTTATGATCTACAAACTGAACGCTTTTAACGTAGGACGTATAAAGGTTATAATGAAAAATCAAAAATTTTGCAGTCCCCCCTTCCCCCACATTTTATGCACAGGGTCCACGAGGTCTAAAACTTAAGAAAATGTTAATTTACCATCCATAAGCATTATCCGTAAGTTTCATTAAGTTTCGACCTTTGTCGACCTAAATCTACTTATCGACCGGACTATCATACTCAGTGCAAGAACGGAGTAAAAATGGTTGAATTTTATTATGTTTCCAGACGATCAATTATTGCAACGCAAGGAAAATACCGTCAGCATTTTAATACTGCGAAGGCTCCCAGTTCAAACATGATGAGAAGCTTAATGAACCATTTTGTGAATCAAAGTGAACCACAAAGAAATGACTCTTTCCAATCGATTCTTCTGCAGACTAAGAAGGCAATTGAGTAGCAATAGCAAAGCCCTTCCTTGCACAACTAAAAAGTCATCTTATAACACCCTCATTATCCTAGTCCTGCTGTATGGCGCAAAGGCATACAGCAAGACGTTTTGACTAAGCGACGAGTAAAGAAGGCGCTACAATGAGAAAATATATGAGCGGTAAGGCCGAACAGACCTAGCCAAACGAGTAAAAGTCCAATGTCTAGTGGCTGGGTCATATAGTAGAGCTTGGTGTCCGCTCTTTAAAAAAAACTTCAACCCCGAAGGTACGGTGAAGAAAAAGAAGAACGAAACTTAGATGGCGTGGAGTAGTAGAGTGCAAAAAGAACTTGACTAATTCCACGTGAAAAATTGGAGGCAATACTGTTCAGAGAAGGCAAATTTGCTCGCAGCCCCTTTTTGTTGCTAGCTGCCTCACAGCAACGTTACTTGAGAATGTAAATTTTCCATGGGACAGTTTTTTTCCGCACTCGTATAGGTTGCAAGATTTCTCAAAGGGGTTGACATACACAAATCCGCTGGCTCTGAAGAGGTGTTCTTCCACTGCGTATGCTTTTTCATCGCTCCTACTCTTCCAGAATCTTTTCTAAAAGATGGAAAACAGCATTTATCCAGCCTGCCTCTAAGAGGGGTGACCCATCGTCCCGTACTCCAACCGACCGATAGCACTTACGTCCCTTCTTTCTAAGGTCATGGAAACGGTGATTAACCGTTAGCTTAAGGATTATCTCGAAGACCATGACTGTCAGTATGTCTTTCGCAGTAATTGTTCCATTGGTGATCTGATGGCATATCTCACCGAACAGTAGAACAAATCTCTACATCGCTTTGGCGAAAGTAGGATTATTGTGCTTGATAGATATTTCCAAGGCATTTGATATTGTTTAGCATTGAGCTCTCTTATCGAAAATGCGTGCTTTTGGAAACGATTATACCCTTGTTCATTGGGTTAAAAACTATATTCTGGACCGTTCAATAAAAGTCGTATTGGACAGATTCAAGTCTGATTCCAACAAAATAAATGCTGGTGTGCCCCAGGGCTCCGTTCTGTCACTGACTCTTTTCCTCATTTTTATAAATGATCTTCTTTCTGTTATTTCTAATGCACTTAACTGTTCTGCTGACAACTCTACCCTCAGCTTTTCATATACGTTCGACGATTCACACCCTTCGCCCACAGACCTACAATCGCAAAGGTTATGATAAACTCATTAAAATCCGATTTATACAGCATTGCCAAATGGGGTAACAGAAGTCAGGTGAAGTTTAATGCTTCGAAAACTCAATGCTGTCTTATGTCGTTAAAGCTAAACATACCTCTCATGCCAATGTCCATGAATGGAAATTGCATCGAAGAAACCGAAAAGCTCTCAGTTCTCGTTATGTGGAACGACCATATATTTGAGGTCGCTAAAAATGCTGATAGTGCTTAGGTTTTCTGAATCGGTGTAAGAACTAAGAAGTATTTTTCTCCTTCTGGTCAGGCTGTAATTTATAAAGCGTTTATACGTCCTAAACTCGAGTATAGGGCGTAACTTCCACCTCTAGAATATAAAACGGAGCGTTAAGATTGATAGGAAATAGAACTGTCTCGGAACAAATTGCTCCTCTCAAACACTGACGCAATGTTTTATGTTTTTCCTTATTTCATCGTTTCGTTTATACAGGGTGGGCCAAAAGAAGTCATCCATCCGATGTTGTTTGGCTCTCTTTTTTTTCTAAATGAGTCGAAAAGATGATATCGACTAAATGGGCGCCGTCACAATTGATTGCCATACCGGCTCGTTTTATGGCATTTTTCATCACTTCAGCGAGAACTTCGGGCGAAAAATTCTCGCACTCGTGTCGAATATTGTCCTTGAGCGCTTCCAGAGTCTCGGGCTTGTTTACGTAAACACGGGACTTCAAAAAACCTCACAAAAAAGTCTGAATAGGTTAAATCGGGCGATCTTGGAGGCCAGTGCAAATCGCCAAAACGAGAGATGAGGCGACCCGGGAACGCCGCCTTCAGAATATCGGTTCATGTTGGTTCATGTATCGCTCCATGGCTTATTGACTTGTATTCTGCATCTGTCTAGTCCACAAATGTCAAAACAGATTTGACATTGGCGGCCATTTGCGAAAATGAGAGCATCTTCCAATAGGGTGATTTCTTTTTGCCCACCTTGTACAACAATTTCACTCGAAGTAGCCAGCTGCATTCCTCCCCTTAAAGGTTTCTCCCGCAATACGCGTATTGCTATAAACTAGCATTAGGCACCGAACTAGCTAAAAGAGAAAAGACTTTAAATCTCATACTTTCAATTCAATTAACGTTTTAAAAATTACTTTCCCACATAAAGCTTCAAAGCGCTTGCAACATTTAATTATTACTTTTTTTCAAAAACCAACTCTTGAATTAGCTTACAGCTTACAGAATTTAAATACTTATAGTTCATATGGACTTTGAAAATCCGACCACATTCGAAATATTCACCATTTTGTCTCATGAATGTTGTCTACGAAAATGCATGATCCTATTTGCTGTATTTTTAGAAGAAATAGTAAAAAAAAAAACAATTTTCGTATTAATGTCATATTTGAATTCTTTGGATCTTCTGGAGTAATTGCATATTTCCCATCATATTTACATTAAGTTAAAATTCCCATAGAAGTCGTTATAACAACTTTGATTGATTGGCATGAACATTCCAAAACTACGGAACTTATCTATATTAAATTATCACGAGGAGACATTACCACCCGTAAAACCTTTAAATACTCATCATAATGATAGACAAATAGATAGAATATAAAATGATTTATGTTTCGCACTTATTGGGGTCTCTTGAAGCAATACCGTAGATTTGGCATTATAAAAGCAATCGCCGTCATCATAATTGCTCAGTAATTGACACAATCAAACCAATAATGGTCATCATTAACTTGAGTATTATTATCTCGTATAGCAAAAACTCCATTTCACACAAATCACTTAAAATGAGTAGATCTAAATACGGAATATCCACGGAAAAGATTTCGAACCAAGTACAATACCTTAGGTCGACGAAGTAAAATAATTTATATCATATTTATAAATAAAAGCATTAATTAACGTAACAGAGAGTAGGTTGGCCAAAAGGAAAACTAAAACTGTGTCCCAGTATTAACACCGCCACCTATTCACTGCAAGAAGAACCTCTATCAATCAAATACACAAACCACCCACTTAATAATAAATTCTTCTACCAAATGTAGGCGCAATTTAAAAAAAAATTAAAATTGGTATTCAAAAAAAACCTTAACGAGTGCATTTAAAACCTCCTCCACTTAATATCCACCCAAACAAGGATGTCGGAACGGAATCGCATTCGCACAAAAAAAAACGCGCGCTTTTTGCCATTCAACACACAAAATGATGGATGAGGTCATTCTAGCAACTCATGCTGGCAGGCGGCAGCCCTGGTCCTGGCTAGAGTGGGCGTTTTTCTGTAAAAGCTAAATCAGACGAATGCTTAATCATTCCATGCTCAGTCATGGAATAATCTTCCTGCAAGTTTTTCCCGTTTTTTTTTTTTGTGTACTTTTTCTGTGTAACCTTTCATGCGGGGTTTCGATTCTCTGGCATAACATTGTAAGGGCATCACATTATGGAAGCCACTTTAAAAATTAGCGCGCGGAAAAACATGCATTAACGTAATTACACATCAAGAGCAACACACACAGAGCACTTAAACTTCTGCACGTTTGGCTGTGCAGAAAAATGACGAAGCTCGCTACATAACATCACAGAATTTTTAAATCCTTTTTGAAGTTTAAGCTTTTTATCTGTTCTGAAGTGGAATCGTTTTTTAAGTTTTTTTTTGCTTTTGCGATTCATGCTCGCTGAGATATGTATTTGCAGCTACGTAAACGTAATGTTTATGAGGAATAGTGGGTGAGTCTGGCTATTATACGCACAAGGATACGAAGCAGACGGAGGGTTTTATGCAGATTAATTTTTCAAGTGAGGGCAAGGTTAAGTGTTTCTTTTTTTTTTAGTATGGAAATATGTGATGTTAGAGTGATGATGATTTGCAACAGAGATTAGGAAGCTAATGAATGACTTCACTCGTGCGTTTTTTACAAAGCTGGCATGCAGTGGCGAACTCGTCGATATGGTCATAACTATTATTTGTGATGGAACTTACCTATGAAAAGGAAAAATCTACTAGGAAACACAAAATAATCATTTTGACGTGATAACGTCTTATGAATCGACGACTGGCTATAAGTACGAAATAACATGACTCATGCTGATAAGACTCATCACTCATGCTAACCGCGATACTGTGGTTCCTCCAACCAAAATCGATTGCAAGCACCAGGCGAACATGAAAAAGAACAGCCGCAAATTCCCAAAATGATTCCACTCAAATTCAAAAAGAACAAGAAGATAAAAAGAAATAAAAAACAGGCGGAGTTTTGTTAAAGTAGTTGTTGCAAGCACCAGGCGAACATGAAAAAGAACGGCCGCAAATTCCCAAAATGATTCTACTCAAATTCAAAAAGAACAAGAGAAAAATAAATAAAAAATAGGCGGAGTTTTGTTAAAGTAGAAATTAAATGAAGATATTAAGGTGCGTGTGTGTGGATTTTCGTGAGGGTTTGTGGGTGTGAGTTAAAGGGCTGTATATTTTGAACCACCTAGGTGGGATAAAAATCAACAAACCCTGCACCGTTTCCACCCAGTTTACTTTTTCCTGTTCATTTGAATTACTTACTTGGTTAGATAAGCTAGCGTGAATTCACTTTGAATGCATCTGCTTTCAGTAAAACTAAAAGAATATTAACTAAACTGTGGTCTATATAAGAGGGAAACCACTTCCCGTGCACCTTCAAATGATCTTCCAAAAAAGAATAGAACACGCATTAAGCGTGTTGTGCTGTAGAAACAAGATTGGGGTATCTTTAATAGTTATTGTACAACAGAAAAGCAATGAACAGTGAATACATTTTTCACCTTAAGCTTATGCTCATGTGAATGAAACGCCGAAGGGCCATATATTTTGTCTTAGGTGAGGAGCTTCCGAAGTGAGGCCTTGTAGAGTTAGGGCGTGTAGAGTTAGAATCTTGGCTCTAAATGCGATTTGATAACTTTTTGACAATTGGAGTCATATGGTCTCGCCTTGGCAACATTTTACATGGGAATGTTTTTTGTAGGATTTCACTTTTTTTGTAAGTTGCTTGTTATAATAATAGGTATTTCTTTGTTTTATGTTTTTGGTGTGTATTTCTTCATTTGTTTAATGTCAAAATTAAGTCTCATACAAACTTCCATCCACAATCCCCTAGTGTATAGGGTTTGGGAATAAAAGTTCAAAGTTTTAGATTTTTACTGGCGATTATAGGGACTGTAAGGCATATTTAGAATCCGTGAATATAAAAAATAAGATAACAATCAAACATGACATTACGATTATAGAGAAGTATAAAACTAAAAAACTGACCGACAAAAAATGTCTGTCTGTCTATCTGTGTGACTGTCAGTATGTATGTATAACGAGCTGCAGCCCTAACGGTTTAAGCGATTATCTTCAAATTTGGTGTGTATGATTATTTTGGCATTCCCCAGAGGGAAAATTGACGAAAACGGTACCTGCCATATGACCGTTTATGAAAAGTTTATTTTTCCCAAAATGGTTCCAACGATTTTGAGGAAGATATTTGAGATTTGTTTTTGTTGGTATTGGCTATCATTTGATCAGAACCAAATTTACGGGAAAAGTCTATTAACGGTACCTTTCATATAACAGATTTTTTTTTTATTTTTGGGTTTCTCGGTAACTGCTCTTTGGATTTCTGTCAATTATAATATACTTAAATATGATAATATGAAATATTTGAGAACATCTAGGTAGCGAAATTAATTCAGTATATCAAAATTTTCAGTAACTTTTTTTTTTAAATTACAAATTTTTTTCTAATTAAAATTAATTTTAGAATTTTTTTTTCCAAAAAATCAATATTTTTTAGAACTAATCCAAAAAACTACTTTAAATTTTATAATCAAATATATATTAATAAACTCTAAAAAACTGCATACCAAAATCAAAAATAAAAATAAAAAAAACTAAAAATAAAAAAACAGGATTTTAACAAAATCCGTCCTACAATTTTCGAAATACTTTTTTTCATAAATTCGTTACTATACAAGACGTGTGATGCCCTACTCCATTTTTACTAAAAACTATTAAGTGTTGTGGTTTTGACACTTTTTTTTAAGTTCAGATAGTGTTATTTTTCTACGTTAATGTTACTTATTTTTACTTGCGATTATAGGTACTATTAATGCAAGTTATGCATTCGTGCAGATTAAAAATTTTAAGATAACAATCGAACATGACATTACGATGATAGGGAAACATATTTGAGTTACTGGCAAAATTCCGTCTGTCTGTCTGTCGGTCTGTTAAGATGGTAGGGTAAAAACGGTACCTCCCACAGGACGGTTTTTTTTTATTCGACTTTCTCCTGAACTGGTTAACCAATTACAACCAAAATTGACATTAAGCCAGATGCAGGTAGCTTACGTAATTTCAATTTAAAATATTTTCGAAATAATTTGTTTGTATTTTTATAGTAATTTGTTTTCTAAATCTATATTTTGAAAACGTGTCGGTGAATTTTTTTTATAAATTTTGTTTTAAAATGAAGGTTATTGTTGTGATAAAGTTTGCATTCTTTTTTAAATTTTTTTATATTTTTAATTTAATTTAATTTAATTTTTAACAAAAGTTGTTAAATAACCGTTTCTACGATTTAAAAAAAAAACACACTATTTCAAATTTTTTAAAGAAATAAAATGGCGTTTATATTTTTCCGCTGAAAACTCTTATGTACTGTTACAAAAATTGTATAAAAAATAGAAGTTGTTCTTATATTTATCAAATTAATTCGACGGTGTGACCGCGCATAAGAGCAAGTACGTGCGATCCAAGTCGTGCAATTTGTTTTTTGAGCTTAAAAATAAACGGTACATGTCATATGTAAAAGCATATTTGTCTCGAAAACGGCTCCAAGTATTTTAATGAAAAAAAATCTGTGTACTACTATTATATTTTGGTGAATAAATAAATTGAACGACTGGATTGCACGTACTTCCTCATATATGCGGTCAGATTGTAGAATAAAATTTAAGAAAATTAAAGTTAAGATCAGAGCATTTCTTTAATTTTTTGTGACTTTTGATTTTTCGAATGAGGTACTTTAAATTGTATTGAGTGAAATAATTTAAACGACATTTTATTTCTTTAAGAAATGTAAAAACTCCTTTTAAAAAAATTGAAGAAATAATTAAAGTATAAAAACTTATGCACAAAAATAACATACATTAAAAAAAAAATTAAAAAAATTCACTTACCAGTTTTCAAAAACACATATAGTAGCACTTTCTTTAAGGTTTAGTAACTGCTGTTAATTTTGTGAATTATTTGAGCTACCAAAAAATATCGCGTGCTCCTTGGATTTTTAATATTTTATACATAATAATTATTGGATAATCATAACAGACGACACTACATTGGGTCATAAAATTTTGCAAAGAAATATGGAATTCGTTTTCTCAGCTTGAAATGAAGATCTGTTTATGTAATGTTCGAAAATTCATTGCGAAAAACATAGAAACTGGCATTCCGGTTCAAGGAGTTTTCCATTTTAACTCCAACATTTATACTGACGATTATTACCTTTGATCATATGTGCCTGTTTGCGATAAAGAAATAGAACCAGCTGAAAACAAAGGCTAATTTGTATACAGCAGACTCGTCCTTTCTTAGAATTATAGTAGTGCTACGTGTTTCTCATACATAAGTTGCCCTTATATTTATAACCTTAAATACCAAACATTAATATAATGGTATTTTAGGTCATAGGACTAAAAATTCATCAAATAAATCTCCGGTTTTTTTTTTAAATGGTAATGCGTTATCTTAAGGATGGAAAATATGTATCAAAACAGTTCTAGTTGTAAGATACTTCAATGCTTGCCTAGATCTAAAACATTTCAAATGGTTCATCCATAAACAAAAAGATAAAGACTGCAAGCGAATATGTTCATTAATAGTTATCAATATGACGCAACTCTATGGCGCCTTTTACAGTATAGAAAAACCCTATTATTACGACACCAAATAAAATGAGCATTACTCCCTTTGCGTGAACCCACACACAACTGCATATAAACATAAAAGGATATAATATGACTGTTGTCAGTTTATGTTTTATTGTTTAAATGGCATAGCATATCATCTTTGGTCAAACAGCAGATGTATTATCCTTAAACACCAGAAGTGTTGAAATGCACTTCAAGATCTATCTCAAAGATACCATAAGACCCAGTTCTTTCAAAATCAACTTTGTTCACGGTCAAAATTCTTGCATTTCCCTAATAAAAACAACGCATAAAATATAAACTGAGTCCTTAAAGAAACAAAGATCAGCAGCTGTTGAAAACTTATCGGTCTATTAAATTCCCCCCAAAAAAAAGGAAAGTATCTAGATACTTATTTGATGATTCCTGAGGCTTGGGATATCTTTTTCCTTTCATAGTTTTTTTCTTTCTCAAAGTATTTTTTTCTATTCAACTGATAACAAACTAATCGTATGATGATTGCGAATTGGAAAAAGTTTTTTAACCAACCCCATTTTCGGGTTTGTGGAGCGCCCTAATGGTGAGACCAAAGAGTCACGTTCCATTTATGCTCCAATCATGTCGAACTGGGGGCAAGGCACGTCTCAACAATATGTTTTTGTAATTTAAATTGTTTCGACAGGGACGAAGAACCCCCGAAATGGGGTGAGTAATGTAGTGAGATGAATGAATTTTGATGGATTTTCTAACTTTTTTGCTGTTCGGACTGCGAGTGAGGTGGACGGAAGCTTGTTTTGTGTTTTGTTGTGGTAAATAAATGTTATTTTAATATTTATCTTTTAAATAATTGAATTGGTTTTTCGGTCAATTATGCATTAAAATTGACCCTTTATCGTTTTTAAATAAAATGATTAAATATTGAGAGAGGATTTATTTGTAAATCTTTATTTTATTTTGAAACAGTAACAGTTTTTGGGATGGAAGGCGTAATTAATTTTGAAAAGTCATTAAACAAATTGGTATAGTGAGTATTCAAATGGTATTTAAGCATTTACAACATTAATTATAATCCCTTAATAAGGCAAACTTATTTATGATTATTTTACATAACTTGCACTGTGAATAATATTTTGCGTAATTTTTTTTAAATAGAGAGTGTCAACACGATGTACTTCCCTTTCGATAGACAATAACGGGTATTTATGAATTTGGTTAGAACATGCGAACTTCTACCAAAAGTATGATGTTTAGTTTTGCCTCCTCTATGCTTGATATTAGGGTTACTCAGCATACAAAGGGCATCAGCTATTCTATCCTAACGGTGGAGCCATCTTAATCCAGGATACTACGTCTCTTTAAGTGGCAATGGGTGTTTTTTAGTTGCATGAGAAGTTTCAATCGTTTTTGTTTATGGTTTTAAAGTTTAGAATTTCAAACTGTGTTGACATTTCTGTTCAGTAAGGTTTGGCAATTTACAATGAATCTTTTATCACCAAAACAACGCTTCCATGTGAAAATTTATTTTGAAAAAAAATAAAATCTGTTCGCGAAGTTCATAGAGCACTTCGTCCATTTTAAATGGACTTCGTCAATAAGCAAAATTGCCGTATAGGGAGGGAAGACAATCCTCAAGCCATCAAAGAATCACCATTACATCCATTACAGTTTACTGTTTGGTGCGTTTTACACGCTGGCGGCAGGAGAAAGAAGCTGCCGTTACGATGAATGGCGAGCGCTATCGAGCCAATAAGATGGGTGCAACTTGCCATACAGCGCGCCTAACCATCAATTTATTTAAAATCATTTTGGTGACAACTTTAAATTCAGAAGTGGTCCTGTTAACTGGCCCCTCGTTCGTGCGACTTAACGCACTCTTTTATGAGGCAATAATAAGTCATTGGTTTATGCCGAGAAACCAGCAACTCTTGAAGCATTGGAAGCCAATATTTAAACCACCATTGACACCATACGTCCAGATTTATCGGAAAAAGTAGTGAAAAATTAGACTGATCGAAAGAACTTTGTAACTCGAAGTCGAGGCGGCTATATGCCAAAAATAATAATAATCGTAATAAAAAAAATCATTTTAACAATATTCCTGTCTGGAATAATTATTTAAAGTTCTTAAGCTCTTTAAAAAACACCCATTATAACACACCGGGCGATCTTTTCAGTGGTAAATTCTTTTTGCAGTATAAGTAAAGTATGTGATATATGGAAGAACTTGCCGGACCGGATCCCCAATGTAGTGTCTCTGATGATGATGATAGCACACGAATTAACAACAGGATGAAGGTGATTGGCTTAGATGGTCCACATTAGGCAGATGTTTGCTTGCCCGCGGTATGCTTTAACATCTGTTTGAGAAGCAGTTTTTTGACATACGATTGAGTAACACAAACATTATTTTTTCAACCAGGTTAAAAAAAAAAACAGGGATAGTATAAATAAAAATTAAAACTCTATGTAGAAGTTTTGGGTTAAATTGTGAGACAAAGTGTTCCCACGCAACAGCTTAATATTTGGGACTTATTCTACTTTACGGCAATATGTGCATAAATGACTTTATCCTGCTCGAAGGATTCCTTTATTTAGATATTTGAGCGTTTGTAAAGGGCAGACTGGTAATTCCCCTAATGGACCATGTCGGGCGTAGAACTGTGAAAAGGAGGTTAAAATACAATCGAAACATTGCTTACATTTTAAAACAAGATTTAAAAACATGGGCACGACTGTGTCCCACGTTCTCTTATGTGTCTCAACGCACATTAGAAGGCAAGATATTTGACAGAAACAAGATACATAAAAAAAAAATTTATTTATTGTCGCGACAGATCCTTAAGGAGCCAAGGCCTAATGACTTATACTCTTAACCATTCCTGTTTGTGTGTTATGAATCTGCAAGAATAGAAGGGGCCTACAATTTAAAGATGGCTCTGACAACACTTTACATTTTTTTTGTAAAAATTAGCTAGCCCACTCGATCCTGGAGTATAGGGTTGGGTTCGTTTCTTAAAATCCCGCTTTTAAAATCCCGTCTCTTATGACTTTTGCAATCACACGATTTTTTAAAATAAAACAACGAGTTTTGATTGTAAACGCGGGATTATAAGAAAATTTAAATAAATTAAGCAATGAGTGATTTTTTTAAATGCATTTTATTATAACATCTATATAAGAAATGTCAAAATAAGTAATAAACAATATCAAAATAAAGTTAAGTTATAAATATTTATAACAAGATTCAACAAATTCTAAAAGAAAGTGTAAGGTAAATACGACATAAGGTCCATGGACATTATGCCTTTTTAAAAGTGGACATAATGTCTGATTTGAAATGTTGGACCATTATGTCCCTAAGCCTTATGTCATCCCGCCAGTAAAAACAATATAGTAGATTATGCTACCAAAAACAAATGTATGCGCAGAGTAAAGATTAAAAGCATTCCGACGAATTTTCTTTTTAGTGGAGTATTTTTAACATTTTTAAATTTATAAAAAAAGTAAAAAGCGCATATAACCTACAACTATTGTTATTTAGTTTAATAAGAATCTTTTGTAAAAAAGGGGGATTGTTGGGATTTGTAGAGATTTTAAAAAGCGATAGGCGGCACCAAGGGGTGATTAAAATAGCCTTACTTACTTCTTACAATATCAGCTATCTGCCTATCCCGTCAAAATCGGTTCATAAATAAGAATTTTCGAAAACGACCCAAGCGGCATCTAGTGGCTAATTTAAATGGTCTAAAGGCGTGTTTTATAAGTAAGTGTATAAACAGCGCAGTAAAATTTTATATGGCAAACAACACTAAACCAAAAGTTAGTGAAATGAGTGAATATAAAAAGTTGAGATAAAGCCTGTAATGGTTGGAAATAAATGCAAACCACATGGAATGTAGAACTATTTTTAGGTATTTAGAGACTGCACTGGCTATAGATTACCAATAGAACACGACTTAAGCTACTATCTAGAAGATCAGCAATCTGTCAGTGAAAGTCCCGTCAAAATCGGTGCAGCCGTTCCCGAGATTAGCCTGAATAAACAGACAGAAAGACAGACAGACTAAAATTTTAAAAATTGTGTTCCTGTTGTGAGGACTGTATATAAGTACTTTCTATGTAACTTGTAAAAAGCTGTTATTTTGATATTTAAAACAGACACTTCATTTTTATCTATGTGTTTAGATTATAGATAGAGTACACCATCACACTTCTTAAATAATAATGAATTAATGATTTTGGTATTTACGAGCATCCCAAAAATCATATTACTTCCCACCTTTTGTAAGGTAAAACCTGTTTGGACTAGATCGTGGAATAGGCCTACTGCGAAAAAGCGCGACTAGTGCACTACCTCATACTTTAGTAAAACTTCTCCGAAACAGTGAATCTTAGGAAAATAAATTGCACAATGTGCGCTAACATTAGTGGCTGCATATGTAATGTAGATATTAAAAGAAAAAAAAGAATTCGAAAATACTTTCATATTTACTTGTCATTTATAGGGACTTATGAGGCAAGTTATGCATTCGTAAAAAAAAAATTCTAAGAATCAAACATGACATTACGATAGTAGGGAAGTCGAAAAAAGTGGGTCAGAAAATTCTGCCTGTCTGTCTGTCTGCCTGACCGTATCGATTCCTACAGCCTAAACGGTTGGGCCGATTTGATTCAACCTTGGTATATAGTATTTTCAGTGTACTCTACCCGACTGGCAATTTAGCTCCAAAACTAACGGTACCTGCCATTTAACTTTTAATGAAAACGGCTCCTAAGATTTTGATAACACTTTCTGAATGGTGTTTTCTATGCAAACAAATTTTTTTATGAAATTTTCAAAATATGTAGTGTTTTATGATTTATATAATATTATGTATATATTTCACCATATTCTCATATTGGTTGATAATCTATAATCGACTTATTAACATTTGGAGACCCATATGAACACACATAATTTAATTCAGTTTTTTTCCCACATACTTCAATTTATTTCTCAAGCAAATACATATGTATGTACATAAATTGCAGACATATTTAATATCCAAACCACACATCCCTTACCTTTATCAAATAACTTTTCGCAATTTCATTTTAAACTCTCCCAAAGAATTATTAAAAAGTTTCCTCCAAGAGACAGAGTCCTTACACATTTCGCATCCACATAGCAATTCTTTGGAAATTTCTTGAAAATAAATCTAATAGATGGCGTTTCGTTTAAGGGGAGCTATATTTTTTGTTGTTGTCGTTCCTTTATTCTTATAATTGAATTTGGACGATGATCATAAGCAGGTTATGGTGCAATAAGCTTTTGCTTTGCTTCTTAAAGTCCTTAAACATTTTGATTTTGTAGAGAAAAGAATTAAATCGGATTATAGGAAGTTTGAAAGGTGTGTGTATGTGTATGTCAATTCGGTATCCCAATCATATCCGCAATCAACGTCAACATTATGTGAAAGAAGATTTTCTCAAGTGTTTACCGGAAGTGATATTATTTTAAGATATATATAAACTAATGACGAGCGTTGGATCCAATGAATTTATGGGCTGTCGATACCTTAGTTATATATTCAGGAACAAGGAGCGATTTTTATTATGAGAAAGGACACCTTGAAGGGAATTCGCGTTTTTTTGGATACGTTTTTGCTTGCAGACGAAAAAAGACTGAGGCTCATCGATTTTGCACATGGAAAAAACATGGTGTTAAGCAGCACGCGACATCCACAAGGGCACATGGAGGGCATCAGATGTTCAAACCTGCGACCAAATCGATAATTTCGCACGATTATTGGCGGAAAACAGTTCTCTATTACCCTGCACCGCTGCCGTACGTTCCGTGAGGCAAACATCGACACTATTTAGTTGATACCAAATTTAGTATATGAATATTCACGGAAGCTTTAAGGCTCATTAGAAAGAAAAAAAGATTACCAATAACGTGAAGTCGAAGATGCGGGGTTAGAAACACATCTAGTTTATCGGAAAGACAATCGACCTTCAATTTTCGCAAATCTAGCTTTCCTAAACTAAATAAGTTGTTGAGATCTACCGATTTAAATGATATCGGAAATGCCCCTGATATTAACACTGCCCTTTCCAACTTTTACTCCAAAGTTTTTAACTGCATTATTCAATCTGTCCCTATTGTCCAACAGAAAAGTATTTCCTCCTCTCCTCCGTGGTACAATAATGAGTTAAGGTCTTAAAGAAATAAAAGAAACAAACTATGGCGAAAATATCTCATATCGGGTTTGGACTCTGTTTTCCGTAACTACCAGAACTCTAGCTCCCTGTTTTCGGAACTTTGTGATTCTCTTTACCTCCAATTCCTTAACCTAATGCAATCTAACATTATATCTGACCCAAAAAGCTTCATTCACTTCATTAATGCCAAAAGAAAATCTGACAGCTATCATTCAACTCTGACCTATCTGAATTCCAGTTCAGATAATCCACAAGTTATTGCTAATTTAATTGCTGAATTCTTTAGTCAGTCGTTTTCTAATAATACCTCGCATCCTGATTTTGAATACTTTTCGTATTTGAAAAACTGCGCCCAAACTTCATTATCTACCATTGTAATCCCATGCGAAATTGTGGTAGAAAAAATTAATATATTAAAGGATGATTACTCAGCAGGTCCTGATGGAGTACCAGCTATAATACTTAAAAAATGCTTCGCTCACCTTGCCAGACCTTTGTCAGTTCTATTTTAACGTCCCCTTGTGTCATCAAAAACTCATATATCTCGATTTACGCCGATGATAAGAAAATTTATGAGTGCATATCCTATCCTTTTGATTCAGTCATGCTTCAAAATGATTTGAATAACTTTTGTATATGGTGTCAAAAAAAGTTTCTTGACCTTAATGTTAGCAAATGTCAAACTATTACATACCCCCGTAAATCCATCCCACTGCCTCCAAGATTTAATTTATTAAACAAGGAACCTGTTCAGCAAGTAGACTCCCTTTGCGATCTCGGTGTTACCTGCGATAGAGAACTAAACTCATTCTCACATTGATAATTCTATAAAGAGAGCTAATTCAGTTCTTGTCTTCGAAAACGAATGGTCCAAAGAGTTTTCCGATCTATATGTTACTAAATCCTTATACCTTACATTTGTCCGACCTCTTCTAGAATATACAAGCCAAATCTGGTCACCTTATTACCCAACCCATTCCTTACGTAACGAAGCTGTTCAACGGAGATTTCTTCGCTTCGCCCTCCGTGCTCTCCATTGGATCAGATAGATATAATCTCCCACCATATGAAGACCGTCTAAAGCTGCTTGATTTGCAAACTATGGAAAAACGGTGCCAAGTTGCTGATATCATCTTTATTCAACAACTTCTAACTAATAATATTGACTGCCCTTCTCTTCTGCAGAAAATATCCCTTAATAACAACCATAGAAATGTTAGACCGGTTTCACTTTTTAATATAATTTTTCATCGTAAAAATTATGGAAATAACGAGCCCTTGAACGGAATGTTACGTACAACTAACAATATGATCTTCTCATTCGACTTCCACTGTACGAAGAATACCATTAAAACTTCCCTTTTGAATTCCTCCTACCATTCCTAATTTATGTACCTGAATCCTTTTAACCTTAACTCCACAATTGTTAGATTTAAGTTTAGTATTAAGAATTGAATGTTAGTTTTTTAAGACTTCTTGAATTAAGCAATAAATAAAATAAATAGAGTAAATACGCCGTGGATGTGAACCATGAGGAGAGACTAACAATCGACGTGGACCAGTCAATCTAAATGACAACCAAGAACTACATTCACCCGACCAAAATGAGATCCTACATCCTAGTAGCATTTTGGCAAAAAAAAGTAGCTGGTACTAATGATCTATTAGAGATGACATGGTCAGGTACCAATTTGCAAAATATGGTCGGAATATAGTATGCCCGATGAATGGAATGTTAGTACCATCTGCTTTATTACCAGAAAAAGGAGATCGACTGCTCTGCACCAGCTATAGAGGAATTAGTTTAAACATCGCCTAATAAGATCTGGGCTCGCATCATGTAACTTTTCGGACGATAATCGTCAAAGCGATAGCACTGAACGCTATCGCCAATAGTTTGCTTCACAAAACACTATCGTTCTCGTGTCGTCTATCGCTCTCTTTGTTACAGTTTGAGAGCCACTGAACGTTCCAAATTAACAGTGAAAATCAACTTTTGTTTTTAAAATGTAAGTACAATCTTCTCAAAACTTAAAAAAAATAAAGCAGTTTTCTTAGAAAGACAGAAGCGATAAATAAAGCTGTAATTATTCAAAATATTTGTAATACAATGAAGAAAAAATAGGTTTTTAATATATTGACTTGGATTTTTGTTGAAAGAGATAACATATCCGATGCAGCTATTAGTTCTCTTCTTATTTGTATTATTCGAATTTCGATTTCGTCCTCATTCGGCATGAATAATACATTACGGCGAAACATTTCTTATAATATTTAGGTACTTTTAATAAATACAAGACACAACTTAAAGAACACAAACGGGAGGACCATTGCTAAAGCTCTCTATCGTGCAATTGCTATCTTCAAGGCGATAGAACTTGACAACTTTTAGTGTTACGTGAAGGAAACATCAAATCGTTTAGTCGATATCGCTTAGACGATATGGGATATTTATTGTTACATGAAGCTTGTCTATCGTTCTCGATATCGCAACCTATATCGCCAACCTTACGTGATGACGGCTCTGGTCTAGCGTTTTATGTGAACGTGTCTTAAGCCATTTTCTGTCTTGCAGCTGTTTCAACATTGTGCTTGAAAAAATAGCAAAAGTCAGTAAATACTTGAAAATAACTCCGTATTCAGTTGCTAAGATGGGTCGTCCATCAGCGCTCAGTTTTCGACGCAATACTCAAGGAAGTCAGAAGCCAAGGTAGACCTCACCTTCAAAGGATCGACCAGGAAGAGGGAGGTATCCGATTGCATGGAGTGCGAAATTGGACAGGTCATGCCAATCGAGCAGGATGGAGGGACCTTTGGGAGCACCACGCTATGTAGGGCCACCAAAAATAAAGTAAGGACTATATATAGCATGCTTCCTCTTCACACACACACACACATCAACAGTTTTTTATTAGGTGCGCGCACAAATATCCAAAACTAAAAAAGTAAAAAAAAAATCATTTGCGCATTGTTGTCGGGAGTGTTTATAAAAAAAATACACATTCTTTTGAGAAAATGAAAAAATACCCCTCGCGTTAACGAGTCTGATTCTATCTCAGAAATTGTTTCCCTTTGTTCTCGCACTGAAATCGTTATTGCGGCCGATTTCAATGTACACAATTCTAATTGGCTCCGCTATTCTGGTCAGACAACAACCGAAGGAAGGTATGTCGAGCTCCTTTCAGGGTGACATCACCTTACCCAACTGATCGATATGCCAACGTGTGCACCGGATGTTGCTGGTCAATCCGCCCATACTCTTGACTTGTTTCTTACTTCTCACACTGATAAATATACCATTAGTGTAACTTCTCCATTTGGCACTTCGGACCATTGTGTCTGCTCAGCTAATTTCTCGTCCTCCACCCATCCAATTAAAGAAAAACATCCCACCAGGTCCGTTGGGCAATACGAGAAAGCCAACTGGGACGGCCTGAATATTTTTTTCTGAAACTTTAACTGGTTACTATGCTTCCTCGATAGTGACATTGATGCCTGTGCCGAAATGATCACAAATGTGATTCTTCTAGGGATGCGAGGCTCAAGGAAGTAAGTTTCCGATCTTACAAAGCCAACCCAAATTTTTTCAGAGGAAAATCGGAAAAAGCACAAACCAAATTCTTGCATAACCAAAAATTACGGCAAAAAATTCTGCAGTGTCCCAAAGGCAGTACAATTTGTACATTTGTAAAAAATATTAAAAACTTCTCAACATCTTCGGTTCCGACGCTCATCGACAATAACAAACCAATTGTTTACTCTTCAGAGAAGGCGAACTTGCTCGCTGCCCATTTCGCTGCCAACTCAACGCTGCCTCAAAGCAACGTACTGTACTTGAGAATGTAAATTTTTCAATGGGACAGATTTATTTCCGCACTCGTACTGTAGCAAGAGTTCTCAAAGATCTCGATATACACAAACCCGCTGGCCGGGATGGTATACCCCCGATTCTTCTGAAGAAGTGTTCTTCCACACTGGCAAAGCCACTGCATAAGCTTTTCCATTGCTTCTACTCTTCTGAAATCTTTCCTAGAAGATGGAAAACAGCATTTGTTCAGCCTGTCCCTAAGAAAGGTAACCCATCCCCCACCTCCTCCTACCGACCCATAGCACTAACATCCCTTTTCTTTCTAAGGTCATGGAAACGCTGATTAACCGTCAGCTCAAGGAATATTTCGAAGATCGTAAGCTTCCCCATGACCGTCAGTATGGCTTCCACAGCAACCGTTCCACTGGTGATCTCATGGCATATCTCACCGAGCAGTGGAACAAATCTTTATATCACTTTGGTGAAAGTTAAATTATTGCTCTTGATATCTTCAAGGCATTTTATAGAGTTTGGCATGAAGCTCTCTTATCGAAAATGTGTGCTTTTGGGATCGTTCGACTCTTGTTCGTTGCATTAGAAGTTATCTTCTGGACCGTTCAATACAAGTAGTATTGGACGGATTTAATTCTGATTCCCACAAAATAAAAGCTGGTGTGCTTCAGGGGCTCCGTTCTGTCTACGACTCTTCCTCATTTTTTATAAATGATCTTCTGTCTGTAATTTCTAATCCACCTAACTGTTTTGCTGACGACTCTACCCTCAGCTTTTTATATTCGTTCGATAATTTACGTGCTTCGCCTTCGGACGTACAATTCAAACGGTACTGTATGTCAAGCTTATTAAACTCCGATTTGTACAGCATTGCTAAATGGGGTAATAGAAATCGTGTGGAGTTCAATGGTTCGAACACTCAATGCTGTCTTCTGTCGTTAAAGCTAAACATACCCCCAATGCCATTGTCCATGAATGGCACTTACATCGAAGAAACCGAAAAGCTCTCAGTACTCCATACCGTACCGGTATGTGTACTCCGTTGGAACGACATTATATTTAAGATCAATAAAAATACTTCTAAGTGCTTGGGTTTTCTGTATCGGTGTAAGAAGTATTTTTTCTCCTTCTGATCTGGCTACAATTTATAAAGCGTTTATACGCCCTAAACTCCAGTATAACTGTCACCTCTGGGCAGGTGCTTCGCAAACATCGCTTCACCTGCTTGACAGAATACAAAATCGAACTTAAAGATTGATAGATTTTAGAACTGCCGCTGAAACAATTGCTCCTCTCGAACACCGACGCAATGTTTCATGCCTTTTCTTATTTTATCCTTTCTTTTATAAAAAAAATTCACTCGAAATAGCCAACTGCATTCCTCCCCTTAAAAGTGTCTACCGTAATACTCGTCTCGCAAGGAATGCTCACCAGTTTACTCCCAATTTGGGACGTACCGTGAAATATATGGATTCTTTTTTTAGCCGAACAACACGAGATTTTCCCTTGCCACTTTGATCTGCTAGCATTCAAATCAATGTTAATCGACACCTCCTCTTCTTCTCCTCCCTTGTGCGCGCGTTAATTATAAAAAAAAAATTTGAATGCTGATGCTAATGCCTTAGATAACTCTTGTTCCTCTCTTTAAACTACATATTTTAATGTTTTTGACTGGGGTTCGTTAATTAAAACTCAATTTCACTTTTCAAATTATACAATGAATTTCTTTGTTTATTTAACACAACTTCTTTAAGATCAAATTGAAATAAATTCACTTCACCACTTATTCACAAATCACAATTGAAATGTCTCTTTATTTTTGTTTAAATTTTTACATTATTTGAATTCAAACCCTTTTCATTGTCGCCTTCGATGGTCATATTTAGCGCATAAAAATCAACTGTCTCTGCTAAAGCCACCTATTGGTTTATTTATACAAATGAACAAAGTTCTCGAAACTCTCCAATTTCACTTTTCCATTGGAAGGATTTTGGCACATTCTAATTTCCAGAACATTTAAGAGCTTTCGGTTATCGGTTGTTGTCTGTGTTTTCGCTTGTTCTTTCATGTGCTCTTGTTGCTGTCAATTGTTAAATTTAGGTGAGACACAATGAATATGGTTGGTGAATTCAGTGGAAACACAATGCATTCTCAGACAATCGTCACATTTTATCGCCACATCACACTATTTTAGTGTGTATGTATCTGCTTAGGTCCCACAGGAAGTAACCAAAATTCCCCACTTTTGAACAGATCTGAACCAAGCCAAACTTGCTTCGCCCATAAAACTGAAAAAAAAACAGGTGGTTCAAAGCCCTTTATTTGATAGAATAAATAAATAGAAGGGCGTAAAATGACCAAACCTCAAAGCAATTTACTTCTTCAAACCAAAAGACACTTAAAGAGCGCGAAAATCTTTTCAAACAAACAAACCACAATCTAAAATAAAATGAACAAAAGAACATGCAAAGGATATGGATGGATAGCCATTTGGCTCGTGCCAGTCGTGGCCTCGTGGCGAGCTGGTTAGAGTGTGGTAGGTTCTCGTTGCTACACAAGAGAACCAGGGATTTTTTTTTGCATAACCACCAGACGTGGTTGACGTGTGATACAAACAAAAGGCACTCAAATTAACAAATGCAGAAACATCTGTTTTTGAGTTTTAAATTAAATTGCTTTGTCTTCGTCCTTTTCTTCTTCTTAGTTTGTGTTCGGTTCACACCTTTGGTATTAGGGGTCCAGGGTATTGGACAGAATGCTTGGATAATTTTTTTTTTAATGGTCTCAACATGGAATTGATCTTTTTTTTTGGCCACTAGCATGTTGTCTAGAATTTATTTATTGCTTTTTTTAAAAATTGATATATATTTACTTTTAAATCTATCTCATTGCTCAATATAATTTGTTTATTTACAATTTCAATAAAATTAAATAAAATGAGTCCCAGTTCAGATATGAACAAAACTATATTTTGTATTTTTATTTCCGAATATGAAAAGCTCTTTTTAGTCGGAATCTTTAAGCACTGCAATTGAATTCCTCAGTGCCAGATTTCTCTTTCTGGAGAATTAACCTAAACCTATTCGATTTAGGGATGGGGCATAATATGAGGTGCAGGAAAACTAACTACTGGAAGACGCTATAACCGACGACTGTTATGATCTCAATTGGGAGCACAAATCTCCCAATTTTGTGGTACTCCCTAAAGCTCTACCAATACGGGTACACTGAGTTTAATTTCAGAAAAAGTGAGCAGGCCTCCCGGTTTGGATTGTTTCAACGCCTGCGAGGCGTTCAAGAAATATTCTACCCTGGCTCCCAACAGTATTGGATTCATGATGTTTTCAAAATTTGAGGTTTTTGAGCTTGAACTATCATCTTACAGTATCAATACGGCAATAATATCTTCCTATCATCTGGCCTTCAACAACCGATGATGAACATCAAAAATAGTATCATCAAATGTTCACGCAGAATTATTGAGTTTTAGAATAACTCGTGAATTCAATCAATGACAGTTAGTAGCAACTCCTCTTTCCTTGCATATATTCTACAAATACTCTAATTTATAAAAAACATTTCCAAATTACATAGTGCCATCTGTATCCTGTGCAACTAATGACACATAATAAACCTTTCGAATAACACTCCACCCACCCAGCTCAGTTTTCCGTTTTGCAACCATTGAAGTTTAATTGTCGTTTGAAGTTTAAAATGTGTAAGTACGCATATATACCCTTACCACCCACTTTGCATACACCGAACCCCACCACCACAGCCACGACACATTCTACTATACATAGATACCTAGTCACGATATTTTATGGCAAAAGCAAATATTTGCTCATAAACAACCCGAGGACACTCTTCAGCAAACAGGAAATGTTTTCTTAAACAAAACATTGTCACGTAGAATCTTCATGGTGATGGTGATGCTGCACAGCTTCATTCCGAGTGGTTTCCTCTCTGACAGGCAGTTCTACCATTACCATCTTCGTGCTTATGAATTTCTAAATAACTGCACACTAAATGAACCCTTTTTGCTACAGCAACAGCAAGGAGCATTAAGCAACTATAACCACCCACAGCCAGCACCCTTATGCTCATGATAACCCCACCTACACACCGCATAGACATAACGACAACGCTTCCAAACCCTATGATTGCTGCTGCATAGCGAGTAAGGAAATAAACACACAAAGACACTACACACACAGAGCTTAACCTTTCAGCCCTTCAATTGGCACCAATTGAATATTATTGACACCAACCATAACACCGCACGCATTCCGTATAATAATTGTTGGTTTTCGCAAAACAAGCACGCAGCAACGCAGATAGACAAACAGTCCTCGGGTAACTCAAGGAGAGGCGACTCTGATTCTCTAAGGAAGGCAGAAATTTTCTTTGAATATTTATGCTTTGACTTCTAGAGGGAGACTCTTTGTTCTTTAACTAACTCCGTAGAGGAGATAAAGCTATTCCTAGTGGCAACGCACATCCCTATTCTTGGAACAATTACGCATTGTTTCTTAATTGCAAATAGGTATACTTCCCTGATACCATAGTTGTTGTAAAGGTTATGTGATAATTTTCAAAGAAACTGTTTTCAATTAATGGAAATATTAATGCTTTACCCAGGGAATAGCAAAATCCAACGATTGAGTCGCACGTGCATGCTCTATATTGTCGGAGAGTTATTATACTTAACACTGTTGCATAGATACGGATATTACGAATCACGAATGGACATTTTGTAAGCTTTAATATTTAAAATTAAAATAATTTCATTTTGATCCAAGATTTCAGGACGCGCGCTGTTTTGAAAAAGTTGTTTCAGTAACCCTTATATAATAATTTTATCCAAATAATTATAGTAGTTTTTTGAGAAAATGCTAAAAAACCAAAGCGTTAGTTGGGAGTTTAGTTTTTTGTATTAACAAATACTTAAGGGTTTTTGCCACCTATGTAATGTTTATTAAGCACAACGGATTTGTTACCAAAATAAGGTAGGATGTAAAAGTAGACATCGATTCACATTTGTTTCAAAGTTCTGTTTTATTGTTTATTGGAAGAAGTAGCGATTAAATAAAGCAAGGCGAAAAAGTTTACCATGGTATTCGGGAGATGTACATAAATGTTTCTATTATTGCAAAGTACCCTTCTTCTTCTTTAACCGACGATTGTTATGATCTCGACTGTGACCACAACTCTAGCACTTTTCTGCTTTATCCTTAAGCCCAATGCACACGGAACAACTAGAAAACAACTAAACCGGTTGGTTTACAGACACGAGAAAACTCAATGGCAATCAAAATCTTTAGTATGTTCAGTGTTTCAGTTTTTCAGGATGTTTTTCAAGCTGCCCCACCAGCAACAGGTTGATGAAACTGAAATCACTAGGCAAACCTATTTTTGTTAATCGCAAACGAGTTTTTAATTAGTGGCGTCGTGTGCATAGTCCCATTTGATTACACTGTGTATGACTCAAAGCAAACTAGTTGCCAATTCGCATCGCTGACCAGTTTTTTTCCAGTTACTCCGTGTGCATTGGGCTTAAGTCGCAACCTGTTGGGGTTCAACGGGTTGATCTCAGAAAATATCGGAAGGCCTTCCGATTTTTGATTTTTTCCATGTCATGCTCTTCTCCGGCGATAGATGACATTTTTTTTCACACATGAATGTTTCATTTCGTGTTTGACCTCTCTGTTCAAGAAAAAATTTCAGTACACAGCTCATGGGTGAGGTTTTTTCAAAATAGCATTTATATATATTATTATTAAATATGTATATACATATAATATATTAACAGGACACTTAATTCAATTAAGAAAACTTCAACTAAAATAAAAACTAAGCCGCTTTGTAGCTTACATGAACTGTGTGTGTTTCTTAAAAAAAACTCCAACACTCCACCATAATCGTTGATGGAAATGGAATAATGAATAATAAAATGCTCGTTTCGTTAACTCACTTCTCCCAACCCTCTGCTCGCTGTGTGAATTGATACTTTTGCAAATTGAAAACGATACTTGGGTGCTTTTTTATTGATTTTTATCATAGAGCTTTTGGTTTTTAAGCTTTTTAGAACAAAATTTATTATAGTCTTCAGTAAAAATGTCAGTACAGAGCTTATGGGTGAGCTTTCTTCAAAACAGTTGCGCCGGTTTATATTATCACAACACTGAATTGAGAAAACTTCTACTGAAAACATACAAAGCCACTGACTAACATACATGAACTGTGTGTACCTCTTTAAAAAAAAATCGTACACTCTATCATAATTCATAACCGATCTCGATCAGAGTTGACGTAATAATGAATAATGATCGTTTCCCCAATGAATAATGATCGTTTCCTCAATGAATAATGATCGTTTACTCACTTCTACCTACCCTCGCTGTGTGAAATGAAAAATACATATTCCACCAACAGTAACCTTTGCCAATCGAAAACAGTTATAGCATTTTTATTGGTTTTTATCATAGTGCTTTCGGTTTTGAAACTTTCGAGAACAAATTTAGTACTGTAATAAACAAATATTTATATTCTGTCCACTAAAAATTTTCAGTACAGATCTTATGGGAGAGCTTTTTCTAAATCAGTAGCGCGCCATACTATTGCACCATACTGAATTGAAAGAAACCCCCAGTAAAAAGTGTATACCCGCCAATGAATTTGCGATTGCATCCGACATAGATCCGAACGAACTTACCCGAGCACAGTTTGTGCTTCTCTGATTGGGTAATTTGATATAAGTATTATTTATGTATAACATGCATTCAGACATTCAGAGCTAAGAAAAATACACAATCGGTTTTACCAACACCACCACATACAACACCGATCGTAAGATACACAAAATGTTCATTTTCCTCAATGGGTTTTCAAAGGCGCTTTGCATTGATCTGAATGTGTGTGTGAGTTAGGTGTGAGATAGGTAACCCTACATATTATTCTTTGGGTTTATGCCCATTCAAAACGCTTGCTACGGTAACCCTGCAAGAGCTTTTGTTAGAATAGTACCTTATGGAAAACAAAAGAGTGCGAAGGAAAGACAAATACCCCTATCTTCCCTGTACTGACAATTTTTAGTGGACAGAGTATAGTGAGTTATATATGAGCCGTGTTTTTTTGGGAAATTTATCCGCAGCGAAGCAAGATTTTACAAACACTACAAATACAACAACCAGCTGCCGAAAAACGTAGATGTTGAATTTGGCTGCGGATTGCAAGTTCGACACAAGAAGATTTAATTCACAATTGACATGATATAAGACTTGTATCATGCTAAAGATACTATATTTCCATAGATATTGCATGCTACATTGTTTAAGAAGGTTGCAAGGTAGCATTTGGGCGTGTTGGAATCTATAGATACACATTTATTTGTTGGGATTCGAATTCGAATGCCAATGCTACCATTGTTCGTGCTCGATCCTCTTTTTTGTTGTATCCTGTGTGTAAATATTTTTTAGACTCACTGACCGACGGTCTTTGCTCTTTGGTGAATGATCGTTTTATGTTGCATTGTTTCAGAAGTTTGAAATTTTGCACTGGGACATAAGACAACAAGCGGCAGCCGCGCATAGGCAGCTGACACCTCACCTGCACTGTTGCACTCTGCAGTAGGCGTAAAGCTCGGAGCAATTGGATTGATTATTAAAGCAAACTAGTGTCTAAACGTAAGAATGCTGCATACCGAGCAATCCAACAGTCTCATTGATTTTTGGCACACGAAGATTTATATAAAAACCGATGGCGTAGCTGACCAAACATGGAGGGCTAACACTACATTAAGCAATTCATGAAATCATAGTACACATATGCATAAGAAGGTATATGTCACAATGTGCAGCAATTATAGGGGTATTACAATATTGAGTAGATATATCCGTACATCCTATAAAATATTCTATTCTATTCTTTTTATATGAATGGATAGCTTCAACACGTGAAAACAAGTAACGGGTGCGTCATCTAACGTTTTTTTTCAACTAGTGCTTATTTCGTGAATGGTAACACTTAGCTCATGTCTGATTTGACAGATAATTAGTTTTATCCTTCCGCTGAAGGAATATGGTTGTGTATTCGCTGGGAAATATTGCGACATTACTGCCTGCGATCGACTTAGAGAAGATGCCGATTTTGCCAAAAAAAAATCATCTTTTCAGATGAAGCTCATTTTGATCTTGGCGGGTATGTAAACAAGCAAAATTGTCGCATTTGGGGCACAGAAAACCCGCACGCATACATTGAAAAGCCGATACACCCAAAACGAGTCACTGATTGGTGCGGATTTAGGTCCAGAGGCATAATTAGGCCATTTTTCGAAAATGAGCAAGGAGTGGCCGTTACAGTCAATGGCGATCGTTATCGGGCCATGTTGAACGAATTTTTGTTCCCAAAATTTAAGAGGAGGATATTGGCAACATTTGGTTTCAACAGGAAGGCGCTACGTGCCACACAGCCGAAGCTACACTCGATGTTGATGAAGCATTTTGAAACAAAAAAATAGTTATTTGGCGGACCCTTTATAATTGTGGTTTTGTACAAGGCTGTAGATAAAGCAATGTGTGGCTCTTGTACGTCAACAAGAGAGTCTATATAGTCACCAAGTTCAGACAGATATTGGCTAACGCAGACGACATTGACTTTACCGGCAAAAATCAATATTAGTACAGTAAAATAAGAAATGCAAATGGAAAAAAATAGAGGCAGGCTGAAATTTCGCAGGTCGTTTCCGGTACCCCTTGCAGAAGCGTGGATTTAGGGGTTGATTCGCATTGTCACGCCCACTTTTTTCCATTTGCGTTCCTTGGAAACGCCTTTAATGATTTGGATGAATTTTTCTTTATTCGTTCTTATAAGCAAGGAAAATATAAAAAAAAAAATTATTTTGTAAAATCCGCCCACTGACTCGCCCACTTTTCTTCAATCTATGTTTCTCAGAAACGGCTCCAACGATTTGAATAAAATTCTCAGGGTTTTTTCTTTTAAACTAAAAAAATAAAGTAGTAACTAAGATTAAATAAAAGTGGGCGTGGCAGTAGCTGAATTTAACAAGAAGTATTTCAAAAAAAAAAATATTTGTATAAAAGAAAAAACCCTGAGAATTTCATTCAAATTGCTCTATTTACTGGACTATATGTTGTAAAAGACCCTTTGACATAGATAGAGCAGGCGGCGGCGTCCCAAATCCTGGGGCAACATACCAATTAAAGGAAAGCCAAGGATAAAAGCATGAGTATGAAGTAGTGCAATCCTTTAAATACCTAAGGTCAAAAGTGCAGCCGATAACATTTAATGAAGAAATACGCGACCGGCTGCTAAAATACAACAGAACCTACTATAGACTTTGGAGGCTTCTATCATTCCAGAAATCTTACCATTGAGTCTTACCATTACTCACAGATCCGCGTTCTAGAGAACGACTTTCCGGATTTTTATGTCGCGGAAAAAATAAAGCTCGTTGAATTCAGTAGGCTGGGCAAACCAGTTAGAGAAGCCGTTTGCGGTTTCCTTGCTTACTTTCAAGGAATGGCGTAAAACCGATAACCGAAGTGACACTGGATGGCGACCGACGGCTAGCAACTGCGATGTATAAAGGAATTTCTTGGGTGATGATGATGATAATGATGAAGTAAGGAAGTTTATCTGATTCAACATTAACTTAATTTATAATTTCAAATTTCTGATTTATGATCTAAAAGAAACTTCCGAAAAAAATGTATCCCAAATATCCTAAAGGGATAATTTAAAAACCCCTACATTCAAAAAAGTTCTCTGCTAAATAAGCTGGACATCGCCATTGGGGATATTTTTTTCATACCTTCGGGAAAATATATTTCAAAAAGATGTAAAACCAAAAAAATATTAGGAATATGTGTTTTCATTTTCCACCAGAACACTCAATATACTTTCAATAAAGCAAGATTTGCTAAGAACGGCAAAAAAGTGATGAAGGGTTGTGCACACACCTTCTTCAAAAGTATATTCAAAGTTCCCCGAAGACGAATCATCTACATCCCTTTTCAGTTCAAAGAATCCTGACTGACTATGCCATGCATCTGATACTGAACTGTTCATCCGGAATCCAATCCTTTTCTTGTTCGATACCAACCTACATCTATATGTTGGTATTTCAGCTTGAATGAACTAAGGTAAAATAAAACGTAATCGATGAGACAGGAAATCGATTCGGAAAGGATAACAAAATATATGTTATTTTGTTTTCCCATCACTTGCTTGAATATCCTTTTTTTTAGTTTTTTTTTTATTTATTTATTTTATCTTAATGTTGCCTCCTGCTTCTTGTTTGTGGAAAGAAGGACAAAGTTCGGAAAGCAAAGGACGGTTTTGATTTCAAATGCATGCGATAGTCCTGTGTCATGGTTGTGAAACTAATGATATTGAGAGATGGCGTCACACATATTACATACAGAACAGTTCTATGAACATCATCCATGAGATTTATCTTAGAAAAACAAACTCTAAGTTTCATCTCTAAAACTAAAAAAAAAAGTTTTGGAAAATAAAAATGTGTCTTTGCCACTAAACAACTCAGTTTATAATAAAGTTATTCGAAACTACCATATTTTCCTTCTGTGGATGTTTCACTTGGTCAAGTCCACCCACATCCTTGCCAAACACATCCCCATTTGAAACTCAGCTACTGTCATATTTACCGAATCATATTTACCAAAGTTTTCTATCGATAGGAGGAGGGCCAAGGTGGGGTGAAAGGTAAGCCAGCAAAAAATGTTTATTGAATTTTCTGGAATGCCAGGTATGTGAACTTCCCTCCCATCCAACCATTTCTCTGCCAAACCAAAATCTATGTGACTTTTTTCCAAAATGAACGAAGAAAAAAAATGATTTACAGCGAATGTTTATGACATTTTAAGTTAATTGAATTTCGTGGATACGACCCAACACTAGAGAGCACGTACTACATGCCACACAGAGCAGCGCAGCGGTGTGGTGTTCCTATGACACTTGCTTATTGTAGGAGATAATAATATCCACCTCAGGACTTCATATAATTCGTATATTGAATTACATTCACAACACGAACACCCTCTTAGTAATTAGATTACAAAATCCATCTACTGCCATTGTAGTATGGACATTCGAAGGCAACGTGACATCTTCTTCCTTTTTTATTTTTATTTTGGGATACTTTATTTGGGGCGTACTTATCGTGTTTCCCATTTTGCAAAAGGAAGCTTTTGTGTTATTTGTGTGAAGGATAAAAGGAACGAACAAAACCTGGTAACTGAAGGTGTACGCGGGGGAAACCTGGATGGATATTGGCTTGAACTGATGGTGGGGGGGATACTTGATATTTTATTTTTTGATTTTCACATTTTAGCCTGATGTAGCCTATGTGGACCTCTGGACAGGTTTTATTTGTGTTATTGACCTGTTTTCCAAATATTTTGCAAGGTTTTTCTTTTTTAATTATGGCTGGGATATTTGATATTTGTAGGGATTCGAAATTTGGCTGTTTGAATTTATCGGACGTCAGGAAGTTTATATTTTGTTTGAGATGGCTCTTGGATATGAGAGTGGGGATCCTAAATCAAAGCCGAAAATATATTTCTAAATAAAGCGCGCGTTTTGAAGATTTGATACTATTTTTGCATCTTTTACTCGAAAAGTTCAAAGACCAAGTAGATAACAACATATAAAAGCTGATCCAATAGGAATTTTCAGACTTCGTTTTTTGACGTGATAACGTCTTATAAATCGATGACAGGCTACACGTACGAAATAACATGACTCATGCTGATAAAACTCATGCTGATAAGACTCATCACTCATGCTAACCGCAAAACTGTGGTTCTTTAAACCAAAAAAAGAACAGGCGAAAACTTCCAAAATGATTCCACTAAAATTCAAAAAGAACAAGAAGAGAAAAAGAAATACAAAATAGGCGGAGTTTATTTTTAAAGTAGAAAATAGATGTAGATATTTTTTTTTCAATTTATAGACTGATAAACTGAGAAAAAAGAACAGGCGAGAATTCCCAAAATAATTCCACTCAAATTCAAAAAGAACAAGAAGAGAAAAAGAAAAACAAAATAGGCGGAATTTTTTTTTAAAGTAGAAAGTAGATGTAGATATTTTTTTTACTTATAAGAGAATTTTAATATGATTCTTATAAAGGAAACATTAAATCTTGTTTTCAATTCAAGGAATAACAGTAACTGTCACAAAACCGTTAAGCAAACGGCTTCAATAACCGTGTTTTTTTGGCAAAGTTACCCGCAGCGCAGCTGGATCTTATACGCATTACAAAAACAACCTGCCGATAAAAAAAATTAGCTGCCCATAAAAGTAGATGCTGAATTTGGCTGGGGATAGAATATTTGACATAAAACGATTTCATTCACAATAGATCATTTCTGTCATGATTTAAGACTTTTTTTTTAGATTAGATTATTTTTATTATATTCGTTAAAATGTATGTACAATTGGTCTTAAACTAACTTATAACTAAAATAAATCATGTCGGCTCAACACCAAGGGCCCGACTTACTTCAACTGACTCTATACAATGCTATATTTTTACTTATATCATATTTTTTACTGTCGGTTTTATGATTTTAGACTTCATTCAGAAAGTAGATTATGTGAATATAGGCACTCGATCACACAAGATTATGGGAAGTAGGAGAAATCATGATTATGTTCATTTTGATGATATCGCATTTCGTTATAATGCAGATTAACATGGTTGTCTTTAGTATAATTTGAAATATTCATGACTTGTATTTCCTATAATCTTAAAGATCATTCCTTCTCTATTCAACAAGTATGATTTTTGTATTTTGTACCCTTTTTTTCAGATGCTGACATGCAGATCAATGAAAAGTTTAATATCTATATAAATATATATATATATATATATAAGCATAGTCGTATGTCTTTCAGAACCACGAAAAATGCCCAACCAAAACAACAAAACAAAATAGAACTGAAAATGTTAATAGTCCAATAAAAATAAAAAGTTTTTAAAAAACTAAATTACATACATATTAACACTATTTTTGCAAAAATTGTCTGCACTTTTGAGTTCTTAAATTTAAAAATTGAAGCATTAGGTTATGTACGTCAATCTTGAAATTATTTAATTAAGATGAGCAGTACGTTTTAAAAAATATACCTTCACGTAATTTAATTTTACTTATATATAACTCGCTTATTTTTTACTGTATAAGTCTTAGAAATAACATTTCTATCAAATAATATTTTTAATTAATTTTAATTTTAAATTCGTACATGATAAGTATTATAAAAGAGATTATGTTTTAATATACTTCTTATAATAAAAATAAATACAAAATAAATAAATAAATAAATATTATTTACTATTTACTGTTGCAATTTGAACCTTTGAATGTAATTAGGTGCGTTATTAAAATGGATTTTTGTAACAAATCCCAACCTCCAAACACAATTGTCATTTCATCATCCATAAACTTTTATGCAAATACCTGATTCTACGAACAAACCCCGTTATCTTAAGTAGTCGAGATATCACGGCTAATGATTTCAACATTTTTCAAATGTTAGTTTGGGGTTTTAAATACCCATTCCTGCCATATAATCATTAAGGGAAAACTCATTAATCTTGAAAACGGCTTTTGGAAGTTATATGGCCGTTGCGAGTAGTAACAGGCTTCTTGGTTAAGATATCTAGAAGTCACTTGATATAATTACTCGGAATTGGTCACATTTGAATAAGATATGATCTCACTACTCCAAATTGATACTGATACGAACTTATGGAGGTGCCAACAATGACTCGGTTCAAAAAAAATGGTAGCCTGGGAGAAAAACATAGTCTGTGAAATGAAACGAAATAGAGAGCGATTTCTACCAATCTATACAAAACAATAAGCATTATAGCCTAAGATGCACATGGAGAGTCCATCATTTCAATAGAAAGATCTCATGCTGCAGCGACCAGGCTTTGAGGAGATCCAAAGGCTATTAATCAGGTCAAAGATAATAAGGCTCTGGAGGCGACGGCCTGTAAAGCTGGGTTAGAACTTTTTTTAGCCCATGAAAGAGTTCTGCACCTGAAATAAATTGACACAACTATATGTATAGGCTGGATCACAGCCAACATTACAAAATAAGGATGAAGAAGCAGTTAATCAATATTCAACACCTCCCACCTTAATCCTCTGCCAAGAAGATCGATTGACTTGCGTCCTCTTCAACCTCAAAAAAACCTTGGGCTGCACAGGAAAAATCAAGTGCATGATTGCTGCTTCTGCAAGATATGTAGCTCCAACAATCAGGATAGTAGAGCATGCGTGTAAAATATTAAAATGTTTAAACTTCTTTGGGTTAGAAATAGCAGCCAATAATAATATGGAAGAAAAAATACGCTGGCAGCTGCTAAAACTTTCACAACCAGAGTTATAGTCGGACATAGGTCTTCAAAATCAGGAAAACTTCTTCTGTAAACCACTACCACTATGGTCTTACCAGTACTCACATACTGATTAGATTCTTCGATGGGTATGGAAATACAACAGTTTTCGAGAGAAAATTCTTAAGCAGAATTCTTGTGTTCGGGGACGATACAATCATGAATTGAATGAAATCTGTACCACGAAGCAGATGTGTTGGAAAAAAAACAAAGCTGGGAAGAATATTATGGGTTGAACACCTTGCTAGTATGAGAGAAAAGGTGTCAGCTCGAAAAGTCTTTTCAAGATCTTTTTTTGTAAGAGCAGACCGGGATAACGTTTGAATAATTGTGTGCATCAGGAAACACATGTACAAAATTTGGACAAAATCTTTTTAAGTTTTTTATAAAGTAACTGTTTATTGCGATAATTCAAAAAAATTGGTTTTAGGTTTTCTAGCCATTTCCTAGAAGAATTTTTTGAAAAAAATCAATGAATAACATTGCCATAATCCGTAGCAGAAAACTATATTTTTCGCAAGAACTACTTAAACGGTTTTGATTAAATTTTATTTTTATACTATTTGTAGCACTATCTAAAAAACTTTTTGGAGAAATAACGTGGGTTCAATAAACATATATTTTTTGCTTCCACTTTATAATAATTATTAACTACAATTTTTTTGGGTAGAAGATATCAATACTTCAATATTTCATTTTATTACCATTTTCATTGATATTGATCAAAAAACTTAAAATTGTTAATTTATTTTTTTCCATCGATAATGCCTTAAGCAATTTAATGCTTTTTAAGGAAAAGTGAATCCCAAAATTGTTGGGGTTGTATTTTTAAGGCCTGTACAATTTTATCTCCGTCTACTGGGCAAGTTCGACTGACCTTGTCGTGCAAGGAATATAGCTCTTCGTGAGTACTTACGATACGACCAATACTTGAGTTTGCTCTCATTGAATTGAAACCATACCACTATTGACATCTAGTTTGTTTTTAATTGAGTATACATCAATAACTATTCACTTAATAACAAATTTATTTAAAAAGAAAATTAAGAAATGCATTTTCGGATATTATAATTTGATAGAATAACATTTTAGCTATTGACATTTTGTTTGACATATTTATTTCCAAAATTGCCTTACCGAGTGAGTATTTAAAATATCAAATTACTTGTCACTAGAAACGTATATTTTGCTTGGATAAATTTTGAAAGAACAAAATTACTTACATTCAAAAGAAAAATGGTACCCACATTTCTTACCTGAAAATAAAAAAAAAGAATATTAATTTACACATTTGTCTTTTCTCAAAACTCATTCATTAAATTATTTTTTATTTGTTAAGTGCATAAACCATTTATTTTAAAATACAATAATTCTGAAGTGACTAGCAAGTAGCAACCCTAACAAAAACTTGGGTTACAAAATGTACACTTATCAACTTTTTTTAAAATTTGAATGACTTTACCTATAAAAATCATCAAAAGTCAGAAGCATTTAACATACATATGTATGCATGTAAATATGTATATGAATCTATGTATCTTAAAAAAAGAAACATTCAAACAGTTGTAAACAACTAAATCAGCTCTAAACATCTAATCCCCTAATTTATGGATTTATCTTTAGTCAAAAGAATTTATTAATAAACTAGTCTTTTTTAAAGAAGACTTCTGATTAATAAGAAAACAAATTCTTAATGATTTGTAGCACTATAAGGAAGATCAGGATATAATTCTTTCAGTCAAATGTCAAAAGAGGTGTTTCGTTATAATTTTACTTGAATTTATGACACAAATTTAAAACGATGTATCAATTAAGTGCGGCCCACTCAGTGAAGGAATTTCTATTTTAAAATATATATTTTTGTTCTAATTATAAAAAAGTGGGTTTTTAAGAATATATACAACGTAATTCGTAAAGAACTCTGTAAACGTTAAACGGTAAATGAAAGCTGCGTTAAATCACTTAAACTATTTGCTCTATTGTAGATATTTTCCCTCTGATTTTTAACCCAATAAGAGACATAAGTCACAAAGGCGCTGCCTATCAGTTTTTTGTATGAATACAAAAACATGAGGTATTTAAAAAATATTTTTATCAGCAGTTAAGCAAATCTAAAAGCATTCAACAATTCTTTGAATCATTTTTATTCTAACAATGAAGTCCTTTTTCAGCAAAGTTAACGAACGTTAGCAAATAGAAAACAAACAAAAAACAACCTTCAATACTGAATATCTTAAGAAAAAATAGCGAAAATTCTATTGAAATAAATATTGAAATAAAACGTCCCGATGCTGGACGTAAAGTCCGAAACGCGGGTCGCAATTTTGATTAAATAAATGTTGTTTCAAAATTTAAATACAAATTAAAATTGAAAAATCTTAGAAAAGAAAACATTTAGTTTTATTTCAATCGAATTTTCGCTATTTTTTCTTAAATCTCGATAACATGGAGGCAGAAAAAAAAACTTTCACTGAATATCCTTATTGAAATAATTTTTGTTCCTATATTCAGGGATCCTTCAGATCAGCCTTGTGTATGCTCATTGCTTTCACAAAGGTAGGATTTTTAAGTGGAATATTATGATTTAGAGAACAACATGATGTTAATTAGTAGGTACAGTACAATATGCTAAATATTAGCCATGTTTTTTGGCAAAGTTATCCGCAGCTCAGCTGAATCTTACACACATTACAAAAATAACAACCACCTTCCGATAAAAAACATTTAGCCCCCATAAAAGTAGGTTGCATTCATCTAGGGATAGAATATTTGACATAAAAAGATTTCATTCACAATAGATTATTTCTGTCATGATTTAAGACTTTTATTATGCATTTCTGTGTATCTGAAAGGCTTCGTTCAAAAAGTAGATTATGTGATTACAGGCAGGTACTCGATCAAACAAGATTATGGGAAATAGGAGAAATCATGATTATGTTCATTTTGATGATATAGCATTTCGTCTGCACGATAGTTTCGTTTGGTTGACTCGTTTTCTGAGTTTAGTCACTTCTGGGTATTTTACATATAGAAGTCTAAAATCATAAGAAACTATTATCGCGTTTAAAGCACTTAAGTCCATTAAGTTGATATGATGCATCGTCATCCAGTGCTGAGTTTTAAAAAAACTCATAATATTTGAATCTCTTTAAATGAAATGTTTCATGTGTGTAAACGGCAACATAAGTGGTTGAATCCTTCTAAAAAATGATTCACTTTTCCTTATTTCGTAAGGAAATACATGTCTTTCGATATTGTAAAATATCTTTTGTAACGCAACCTGTAGATAATTATTTGAACCATGCTATGAATATTCCATATTCCATGAGATACATTCATGTTTTTCCATTTTTTTTAGTAATTCATTAATTTGTAATTTTCTATTGCTCTTTCAACTCTATAATGCGCGCCACCTTCACATAAACTGACAAAGTTTCATTACAATTGGGTGAACAGTATTGCAGCGCATCACATACGAACAAACAAACAAATAAAACAACAAAGAAACAATTAAAAAAAATTAAATTTTTATATATTAGATGTTCAACATTGATTGAAAAAACTGATACCCGAGTCAAGGCTGAATCAAACAATTGTGCAGATGAAATGTTATAAGGCAGATGAACATGGTTGTCTTTACTATAATCTGCAATATTCATGACTTGTATTTCCTATAATCTTAAAGATCATTCCTTCTCTATCGAACAAGTATGATTTTTATATTTTGTATCATTTTTTCAGTTGTTGAAATGCAGATCAATGAAAAGCTTTTTAAGAATGTTAAAGTTGAATATTTATGAAAGAATAAAATAGAAAATAAAAAAACCATAGACGTATCTCTTTCAGAACCACGAAAAATGGCCAACCAAAACAACAGAAAAAATTAGAATTGAAAATGTTAATAGTCAAATAAGAATAAAAAGTTTTTATAAAACTAAACTAATTTTTTGCAAAAAAGTGTCTGCAGTTTTAAGTGCTTTAATTTCAAAATTGGGGCATTGTGAATTAGGTATTTGTAATTTCCAAATGAAAAACTCTGCTGAGAAGATCAATCTCGAAATTATTTAATTAAAACGAGGAGTACGTTTTAAAAAATATTTTAAATATTATTTACTATTTAATGTTGCAATTCTGCAGCTTTGAACGTACATAGCTGCGTTATTATATATTTGATTTTTGAGAATATTATATTGGTTTAAAAAAGGACATCAGAATACACAAATAACACATCATATTTAGGGCCTAGCTACTGCTTAAGGTCACTATTAAACTCGGAGTAGTATAGGTGCAAGGTTGCGTATCTGCAATTTAATTTTACCTGCGATAATAGGTAGGCGAGTTTAGGATTCTTCTTCTTCTTAGGTGGCGCTACAGTCCGGGGTCGACCTGGGCCTCAACCAACAAGCTTCTCCAGCCAGCTCGGTCCCTAGCTAGCTGTCCCCAGTTTCGCACGTGGAGTTGGTTGAGGTCCTCTTCCACTTGTGTGCGCCACCTGAGTCTCGGTCTTCTTCTACTGCGCCGTCCCTCTGGGGTGGATTCGAGGATTTTCCGGGCCGGAGCATTGATATCAATCCGCTCTATATGACCCACCCATCTGAGACATTGAATTTTTACTCTTTTGGCTAGGTCTGTGTCGCTGTACAGCCGGTAAAGTTCTTCATTGTATCTTCTTCTCCACTCTCCGTTTATGCATATGGGACCAAAAATCACCCGGAGAATCTTTCTCTCGAAACAGCATAAAATGTCCTCGTCCGCTTTTGGCAGCGTCCATGCGTCTGCACCATAGAGCAGGACTGGGATGATGAGGGTCTTATAAAGGGTCAGTTTAGTTGCCCGAGAGAGGGCTCAACTGCCTTCTAAGCCCGAAAAAGCAGCGATTGGCAAGAGTTATTCTTCGTTTCTTACAGCCTAAACGGTTGGGCCGATTTGATTCAAACTTGGTATATAGTATTTTTGGAGTACTCTACCCGACCGTTTTTCGAATTGGCCTTCTAGCTCCAAAACTAACGGTACCTACCATATAACTTTCAATGAAAAACTAATTTTTCTCGAAAACGGCTCCTAAGATTTTAATAAAACTTTCTGAATGGTGTTTTCTATGCAAAATCTATCTTAGTTTTAATGAATTTTTCAGAAAAAGTTTTGTAACCGGTTTTTTTAAAATCAGACTTTCTCGTTAACTAATTGACGGATTTTTATGAAACTTTCAAAATATGTAGTGTTTTATGATTTAAATAATATTGCTTATTAAAATTTTCAAAAACATTTTTGTTTTAATGTTTAATATTGTCTGTAGATTTTTTTTATTTTTCTCTAGTATAAACTATAAATTTCTTTAAATTGACAAACTCAACAAAATTTTAAAATATGTTTTCGAAAACTGATTGAATTGAATTGAAAATAGAAAACAGCAAAAGAAATAAGAATAGTGTTTTTTGATTTCATAAAAATTTTATTTGTTTAATATTTTCCCTCAAATTTTGTTTTATATTGCTAGCCACTAGTCTAATGAAAGTAAACTTCGTTATTTGTATTATTATTTATTTATCGTTAATTATTTTAAAGCATTTCATGATCATAACAGCATACAGCATACAGAATAAATAATTAGGATGCCTATGATAAGCACAAACACGCAAAAAGAACTAACAAATAAAAATAATACTCGATTACATACAATTTAATGCAAAATTTTTAATCAAGAACACAAAATTGTACACCTGCATACAAACAACCACTGTGTTAAGTTTTAATATTGTCTATACCCACTCGCTTCACAGTGATTAGAATAGGTATCTTAATTTTGGTACCTACCTTCCTTCCAACGTAATATCCTTAATAAATCCCACGAATACCCCCAACATGAGTTTAACGATCCACCAAACATAATTAAGCTACCTTTTTTAATTAATTTTATTTAAAAAAGTAAATTATTATTAAATTTACCATATAGCTTATATCTAGGTATACCTATAACTAGCCTTGTTTTTTAAATTTAATTCGACGATGTGACCTCACATATGAGCAAGTACGTACGATCCAGTCGTGCAATTTATTTTTTTTTTCGATAGACATTTAGTTTTCAAATTTTATTACATTCTTAGTTTTACCGAGACAACTCTTACTAACTAGCTAATTAAAATAATGAAAAAAATTTCGAAAAAAAATTACTTTTTTTATTTTAATATATATATATCTATTATGTATATGCAGCCACTAAGCAATTATCTAGCATAAGTACAAGTACGTGCGATCAAGTCGTGCAATTTATTTCATCTAAGTTTGAAAGCTGTCACACGTTCCTAAAATTCGTGATTTTATTTTTCCTGTTTAATATTTTGTCCATTCGAGATTAAGTTTATTTTAAATATATATAGGATTTGGTACAGATCAATAATATTAAAAAATTCTAATAATACTATAAATGTGAATGTTTGTAGGTTTGGATGTTTGGATGATTGAATATTTGTTTCACAATCACGCCTCAACGGCTTTACTAATTTGGATGAAATTTGGTAGGTAGATGGAATAGGTGCTGGGTTGAAAAATACGCTGTTTTTTATTTCGGAAAATGTTGTGGTTACTGTGGTATAATGGCTTATTGCAAAATGTGGTATGGCTGTAATTTTTTTGCCATGCGTCGATGCCTCAAATAATGCACGAATTGATGAAGTTTGTTTGTTTGTTTTTTTAGATGATTTACAGGATTTACTGTACTGCTACACAGACTACTTTTATTTCGAAAATAAGCAAGATTCCTGGGAGAGAAATGTGAATATTTTCTGTTATGGGCTTAAATTTAATTTAAATAATAAAAATTGTTTAATGTAAAGTCTACGCAGACGAGTCGGGTGTAGAAGCTAGTATTTTAAATAAATGTGTGTTTTAGTCTTCATATGAATCTCTTAAAAAATATATTCTATTTTTGTTTGTTTTGAATCCATTAGAAGACCTGCATAAACAATCTTGTTAAACCACACCACGTTCCGCAATCTCTTGACAATCCCAACCTAGGATTTTAAAAGATTAATTCTTAAAAAATTGTTTTATGACAGATATAATATACGCTCCGTTATTTTCATTCTTAACGCATAACAATTCTGCAATTGCCTCTGTGAAAGTACTTTCTTTTGTGTGTATTATCAGATACATAATTACCCTCATAGTGTAAATCTGAATGAAATACGATGGGAAATTTAAACAGAAGATATGAATAAATAATTGTACAGATATCTATTCTAGAATCTACACATACACATATCACGTTCTTAGATACAACACCGAGCCTTTCAGAAATTCAAAATACGATATAAGTAGGTTTTTCTATCTTCAAGGATTTATTCTATAGGCTGATGTGCCTCCTGCCTTCTTTCTAAAACGGTTTTTGAATTATGGTCGTTTAATATGAAAATATTCAGGATTCATAAAGAAATTCTATGCAAACATTGGATATTTTTCGGTTAAAATAAATCACGAATTATGAAGAAAATATTTTATCTGCGAAACAAGAATAATGCTTTGTGTTCCGGTTACTTAATTTTTTTCTCGCAAAATATGAAATTTTTTTTACATTTTGTGATGCGAATTTCCGTAGTTTTTATTAATGTAAAATGTATAAAAGTGGACCTTAAGAGAGCACATTTAAGGAATCAAATCCACTGGATTGCATCTACGGTTTTTTGACTTTAACTTGCAGTTATTAATAGAAAGTTACATGCTTGGCATTTATGTTAATGACGCGGACTCCCAAGTCCCATCAAATCAACAGAAAAAATTAAATTTGAAAGGTCAATGTAAAGGGTTTTCAAATAAGGACTTGACAATTTTTTTTTAAATAAAACGCAAACCATTTGAGATATTTCAAAAACTTTATAATCGGCTTGAAGTACAATCAAAACATTTATGAATAGACCTCGACTTGTTCATATGGCAACAGCGGTCGATTCGTTGAACCCAATTTTCGATGATTCGGCTACACATTTCGGCCGAAACGGCCGATATTTCTCGTTCAATGTTGGCTTTGAGCTCTTCTATCCGCAAAGGAAATAGTCTAGAGGCGTTAACTCGCACGAACGAAGCGGCCATTCGACTGGCTCTTCTTGAGATAACACGCTAATCAAACTTACTCTTCAATAAATCGATTGTAGGGTATGCTGTATGGCTTGTCCAAGTCGTCCAAGTCCATATCTTCCAATTCGGGATAAAAATAATCGGTAATCATGGCGCGATAACGCTGGCTATTCACAGTAACGTGAAGATCGTTATCGTCGACGAAAAAACAAGGCCCATAAACGCCGCCGGCATACAGTTATTTTTTGTGGATAAAAACCAAAAACCAATAACGCATATTTTGCTTATTGACGAGCCCACTGAACCAAAAATGAGCTTCGTTACTGAAAATGATTTTGTTATGAAATTCAACAATTCAACGCTCTTAAGGTTGCGGTCACCGACTCCGAAATTCCATAGAAAATGTTTATATTTTGCAGATGATGCTCGCTCGTGTAATTTACCGTGATGAAAATGTTAAGTTTACTGAATAAATAGACAATGACAATTCGATGATTAGTGAAAATATGCGTTCACAAATTAAATTCAAAGTTGTCAAGTCGCATTTCATTATACCTGCGCAGGCATACCGGTGCGTTTAGAGTAACGACCTGTTCAGTTTTTTTTGACCTGCGCAGGCATACCGGAGCGTTTAGGGTAACGACCTGTTCAGTTTTTTTTGACCTGCGCAGGCGACCGGAGCGTTTAGGGTAACGACCTGTATTGCTGATGCAAGTCGAGCAGACTATTATTTTAGTAAATTACGGTCCTTTACGGTTTAGAATTAACTTTATTTAAGAAATAGAAAAAGGGTTAGAAACAATAGGAAAATAATAGATAATTAAGAAAATAAGTATACCTAAAAATTAAAAAGTCTTCTCCGTCTCGACTTCTCAGCTTCATGCGAAAATTGAATATAATAATATAAGTTGTCATAAGAGAAAATTAGTTTGTTATTTTTAAATCAAGTTGCTACGATTATAATTTTATAAACTTGTGAGGTTTTTTACTGTCTTACATTTCTCCCCCCCCCCCCCCCCCCGGTGAAACACCAGATTCATCTGTTGCTTCATCATCCTTGGAATTGCTGATATCTAAAACCGCCAGTTTAACCGCTGGTCGCTCATAAACACCGTTTGCAGTTCTTACTACCGCTCTTCTGACTTGACCGTCTTTTGCCTTGGTTGTACTTATAACGACTCCTTTGGGCCAATATCCTCTTGGTAAATTTTCGTCCACAATAATCACGATGTCACCAACGTCAACATTCTTGACTTTTTGAAACCACTTAGTCCTGCGAGTAAGAGTAGGCAGATACTCTTTAATCCACCGCTTCCAATTTTGCTTCCAAAATTTGCAATCTGCTGACTTATTCGCCAACTTTTTCGAAGCAATAAATCCCTATCACAGAAAAATCCAGAAGGCTTACTACCATTAGAAGTCCAAGCAAGAAATGGTTTGGGGTCAAAGCTTCAGCATCTTCGGATTCCACAGGAACATATGTGAGCGGTCGAGAGTTAACTATGCCTTCAACTTCGATAAGTGCTGCTAATAGTGAATCATCCTTCAAGCGTTTGTGCGTGGTAACTTCCTTTAGAACACTTTTCACTGTACCTACCATTCGCTCCCAAGAACCTCCCATATGTGGCGCAGCGGGTGGGTTGAAAAACCATTTTGTTTCAGCACTTGTCCCTTTCTCTTTACAACATCAAAACGTTTGCATCTTGTATTGTAGATGAACCTCAAGCAATACGCCATCGAACGATGTAGACATTTCCATTTTGAAAATCTCTCGAAGTCCAGCAGAGAATTTCCAAAAGCTATATCTGTGTGTAACACATATTGTGGTCGCAACTCTTCTAATTGAGATTGAGTGTCTTCTTTAGTTAAAGGCCAGCTTTCTTCATCGGAGTACAAAAATGACGGACCCTTAAACCAGCGACAGTTTTTTTCGAAATCGGGTAATTTTGTCCATTTCGTCGCCTCATCAGCGACGTTTATTTTTGTCGGAACCCATCTCCAGTCCTCCAGCTTGGTCTTCTCAAGAATCTCTCCAAATCTGAACATCACAAATTGCTTAAGCTTTTTAGCATCTGCTTTAAGCCAGGATAAGACATTCCGAGAGTCAGTCCACATGAAAGTTTTAACAATGTTGATGTTGTGACTTCTAATAATGTTTTGCGCAAGTCTTGAACCAATCACCACTGCTTGTAGTTCCAACCTAGGTATTGACATTGGTTTTAATGGAGCTACCTTTGTTTTTGCTCCAACTATGACACAATCCACTGAATTTCCATCATCAAGTCTTAAGTATGCGACTGTTGCCATAGCATCCTCGCAAGCATCCACGAACACGTGCAGTTGAACCAACATATTCTTAAACCCTTCTAGCGAATAACACCTTGGAATGCTTACATCTTCTACTAATGGTAATAATCGGCGCCAGTTCTCCCAGATGGCCTGCAAATTATTTGGAATTTCCTCATCCCATCCAATAGACAGCTTCCAAACATCTTGAAGTAATACTTTCAACCTGACCAGATAAAACAAAAGAAAGTGGGTCAAAAACTGACATCAGCACCCTCAACAGTTCACGTTTAGTTGGGGTTCTGTTACCCTTCAAAACATCGATGTGGCTTTTGTTTAGTTTCAGCGAAAAAGTCAATGTGTCGTCCAAAGTATTCCACCATAGTCCGAGAACCTTGGTTGCAGACTTTGTTTCGTCCAGATGCTCTTGTATTGACTTTCCTTTGCTGCCATCGGATTGGTTCAATGCTTGAAGAGCTTCTGTAGAGTTAGATACCCAGTTTCGTATGTTGAATCCTCCTCTGGAGTGTATCAGCTTGACGTCTTTAGAGACCTGGATTGCTTCCTCAACTGTGTCTACACTGTACAGCATGTCATCCACGTAATGGTGTTTAATTATTACCTCAGTTGCCTCCGGATACTCACTTGCAAACTGCTTCGCATTTTTGTTCTTAACGTGCTGTGCAATACTAGGAGAGCATCTTAATCCAAATGGCAAAACTAGCATCTTAAAAACTTCGGTATCACGATCTAAATCACCAAAACGCCACAGGAATCGAAGACAATCCTGATCCTCTTGTCTTATTTTTAATTGAAGAAACATTTCCTCGATGTCTCCTGCAATGGCTATTTTTTTCAGACGAAGAGAATATAACACATCAGTCAAAACTGTCAGCTCGTCCGGTCCTTTCAAAAGCATGTCGTTAAGTGAAGTACCTTGCGAACAGGCAGCTCCATCTAATACCATCCGCACTTTTCTTGGCTTGTTGCGATTCTCCACCATGAAAACCGGCAAATACCAAATTCTTGAATCATCATTTTTCAACTCCGATGGACTGAGTTTCCTAGCATATCCTTTTGCTATCAAGTCGTTTATTTGTTTGTTGATAGTTTCAAGCAATGTACCATCACTTTTTATTTTTCTCTCTAAACAATTAAGTCTCTTGAATGCCATAGGGTAGCTAGCCGGAAGAATAACTTCATTATATCGCCATAACAATCCAGACTTGAATGCACCTTCTTCTCTTTCTACTGTTGCTTCTAAGATGGTAATAGCTTGTATCTCTTCAGCTGATATAATGTGTTTTTTCTCGATGCCATTGTCTTCTAAAATGTAATGTTGTCTGACCATTTCATGAAGATCCTTGTCACATTCACAAGCATGGTATACTCCATTTTCGAAGTTATCAATGACACTATTGCCACTAACACACCAGCCTAAACGAGTTTTTATACCAACAGGTTCTTCCCAGGATCCTTCTCGTAATTTCTGCGCCAACAACAGTTTTTGATTGTTGATACCAATCAAAATTCCACATTTTGCACGGTTATATGATTGCAGGGGTATACCTCTAAGGTGGGGATACTTTTCTGCCAAAGAAGCTTGGTCAATAGATTGAATAGGCAACGCTAATTTCTTCACGGTGCGCACATCTCTAAGCCAATGTCTCTCTGAAGCGGATTTGTCACTGTTGCCTGAAATCTCCAACGGTACGATTTTTGACTCTTCTTCAACGCGAACAGTATCTGCAGTCCATTTTAGACACAAGGGCTTAGCTATCCCATCCAATCCTAAATTGTTTGCAATCTCCTCTTCAACCAAGGTCAAGGATGATCCATTGTCCAGAAAAGCATACGTTTGCAAATATTTGTCCGTACCAAGCAACACGACTGGAATGATACTAAACAACATATTCTTCGCACTCGATTCTTGGTGTTCACAGCAACCAACAGCATGTCCTGGTTTCTTTAGCTCATTACAGTGACCATGTAGAAGCTCATGGTGTTTCGAGGCACATCCGTTGACTCCACAGCCCTTTTGTTTACGACACTTAAATCTCTTTGGATGGCTTAGACATCCCTCGCATATATCTCGGTTGCCTACTAAATCCCATCTCTTCTTGACGGAAAGTTCGCGAAAATTATCACATTTAACTAATTTGTGATCCTTTCCACAGAGATAACAACCACTAAATTTGCTTGGTTGATTTTCCTTTGAAACAATCTGGTGGTTTTCAGAGTGAGCATGAAGATGCACCTGACGCTTTTCAAATCTTGTCTCAGTAACTGCACATGGTGTAACTTTGCATGCTGCTTGTGCCATCTCATAAAGCCAATCACTGAACATCGTAAGATTTTCATTGCCATCAATAGTCATCGCCCAATTCAGTTTAAATGGTGCTGGTAGTTTGTCCACCAATTCCTTCAGCAGTGTTCTATTTGTAAGATAATGCTTTAATCCAGATGCCACCATCATACAATGCACGCTGCGAACTGATAGAGCAAAAGTTATTAGTGTATCCAAACGCTCTGCTTTCGGACATGGTTCCATCTTAATCTTCTTGAGAATGTTATCTACGATGTATTCTGGCTGCCCATATAACATTATTAGAGTTTCGATTACTTCCGGAACATTCGACGGCATCATTAATCGAGTTCCAACTGCTTCTAGCGCCTTTCCTCTCAAAGCTCTTTGCAAACGGGACAAATTTTCTTGGTTTGAGAACCCACAGAGCTTCGTATCGTTTTCAAAGGTGCTTATAAAAAGCGGCCATTCTTCAGGACGTCCAGAGAATGTAGGAAGATCTTTAGCCATCACCTGACGGGCTGCAATTTGCCTCTGATCAATCAAATCAGGTTCCTCAGTTACGGTTGCATTTGAAGGTTTACATCGGAAATCTTTTTCCAATGGCAAAACTTCAGATTTGTTAGTGTTAACCATCACCCTTTTAGATTGTTCTACCCACACTTTTGTTTGACCAAGCCGCAGACTTCTATTGTCATCCAAATCATCTTCTGCATCAGCCTCCAACGCCATTAGCTCAAACTTTCGTTGAATAAACTCTTTTTCTTTTTTCTCCCGTTCCTGAAGGAATTTGTCATCAATTTTCTTTTGTTCTTCCAAACGGATCATCTCTAGTTTTAGTCCTTGAAGACTTCTGCTTGTTGATGCAACTGATACCACATCTGTCCTTGACCTATTCGAACGTGTATCGTTGCCTCCAGGCTTAGATGTGTACTTAGGTTGTACGTTCACTAAGTTGCTTGTTGCGAGCCCAACTGTCTTGTCATTTCCTATCGATGAATTAAGATTCATGCAATCTTTGCAGAACCAATCTTTATTTGCAACCGATGAGTCGACTCCAGCGCAGCTAAAATGCAACCAATTCTTGCAACTTGAACATTCCACCATATTGTCAACATCATTTTTCCTTTTACAGGCTACACAATCGTTGTTCTCAGACATTTTCTTGAATGCAAAATTCCTTATATTTAATTTTTTTTTTTTTTTTAACTTTTAGAATTATTGCTGATGCAAGTCGTAAATTACGCTACTTTACGGTTTAGAATTAACTTTATTTAAGAAATAGAAAAAGGGTTAGAAACAATAGGAAAATAATAGATAATTAAGAAAATAAGTATACCTAAAAATTAAAAAAAGTCTTCTCCGTCTCGACTTCTCAGCTTCATGCGAAAATTGAATATAATAATATAAGTTGTCATAAGAGAAAATTAGTTTGTTATTTTTAAATCAAGTTGCTACGATTATAATTTTATAAACTTGTGAGGTTTTTTACTGTCAGCAACAACCTGTTCAGTTTTTTTTTACCTGCGCAGGCGACCGGAGCAAATGTGAAAACCAATATTTTTGTACGGTACACCGTAGCGTGTGTGGATGTTTACGGTCGCTTGCGCAGGCCTCGTCAGTTCCCATCAATTTAGAAATAACTGTTTAGGGTGGTTGTGGTGCTGCCCGTGCAAACCGATTTACTTGAAATTTTATACTTAAGAGTTGAAGTACAATGCATTGCTATTCCCGCATTATTTGTGGTTGTAACGGGTGATTTTTTTGAGGTTAGGATTTTCATGCATTAGTATTTGACAGATCACGCGGGATTTCAGACATCGTGTCAAAGAGAAAGATGCTCAGTATGTTTTGACATTTCATCATGAATAGACTTACTAACGAGCAACGCTTGCAAATCATTGAATTTTATTACCAAAATCAGTGTTCGGTTCGGTTGGCAGAAAATCCGCTTTTTTATCGACAAATTTTGTTCAGCGATGAGGCTCATTTCTGGTTGAATGGCTACGTAAATAAGCAAAATTGCCGCATTTGGAGTGAAGAGCAACCAGAAGCCGTTCAAGAACTGCCCATGCATCCCGAAAAATGCACTGTTGTTGTAATCGCATTAATTGTTTGCTCACTTGGTCGATTATGTAGACCATAAATCGGACGTAAAGCGCGAAACACATTTCGAACCGAACACTGATTTTGGTAATAAAATTCAATGATTTGCAAGCGTTGCTCGTTAGTAAGTCTATTCATGATGAAATGTCAAAGCATACTGAGCATCTTTCTCTTTGACACCATGTCTGAAATCCCGCGTGATCTGTCAAATACTAATGCATGAAAATCCTAACCTCAAGAAAATCACCCGTTATAACTGTCTTTCCAAATAAACATTTAATTTTGTAGGTTGTAAATAAATAAATGTATATCAATATCAACACAATAGTATATAAACAGTTATTTTCGTAACCATTTTTGGCCAAAGCTGCGGAAAGAAGCTTCTAGCTTTTATTTTGTTTAAGATTTCTGTTTAGAATCATAGGTATGCATTGAAGACATTGTACCAATTTTAAATCTTGAAAATGTTTGGCAAAAAAAAACACCAAAAAGTTACTACGTATGTGGACAATGTTGAGCCACTGGTGCTTTGAAACCCAATCATTTAAAATTGTTTCACGTCTCGTTCACGTTGCACAAAACTACAAAAAGGCATCACCATAAGAGTGCAACTGTTTTCGAAAATTCCATTGTCCTCGTACAATATCGTAAAAGTATCGCTTTCCTTGTGAACAATACCTGATTACAAATTGCCACAAACAGGCCGACGACGCAGAAAACCTGTTGGCCACATCTTGTTGCATTTTGCACTCTCTCAAGAGTATCTGCGATGACCCATTTTTGGGTCACGTTTTGCAAAGCAGAAACAATTCTCTCGTCCAACAAAGACACGATCTCATAAATTCTTCCCTAACTGCTGCTGCCGTCGAAAATTTCGGCGATTGTCTGCATCAACTGTAGTCAAGTCTCGGGTGTTTTAAATGGAAATTAAATTCAACTTCATCAGCCATGATCCGCATTTAATGATCCTTGGCTATGTATTTGCGTCTCATCCGTCGTCATTGTTGTCGTCGTCGTAGTCGTTGAAGAAATGATTAAATGGCCAGACTACATAAATAACATTTACCAGAAATGGTGGTGCAAGTATCAAGGTTTCGTCATTTGGAGGCCCAAACCAAATACCCAAAACAGAAAACCATACTCATTCACTTAAACGTCCTTTGAATAATGTATCCAACAAATAATTCCATCAAAATGACGTAAGGCCGTTGTTGGAACAACATTCCGAGCATAAAACATTGAAAAAATATGCTCCCAAGCGTTGAAACATAAAACAAACATAAAACTGGGAAACGTTTTTATTTGGAATAGGGTGTTTTGTTCTGGAATGATTTTTTGTTTTTGGTATTTTTTATTTGACACACGATTCGGTATGTAGGCTAAAAAAATTATTTTTAGTTTTTCTGGCCATGAATGTCGAATTCCGCTATCAAAGTTTATTGCATTCTTTTTGGAGAGAATATTTTTTTTTTAATTGCATGACTGCGTCGTTTTTGTTTTTTGAGGTTTATATTAAGGTTGCTATCCTAGAAAAAAATGGCACTTGCAGTGAATTTAGAGTGCTTTTTGGGGAAAAAGCACATGTGTTGAACTTCGAAATGCATTAAAAAGATTTTTTCATTGGTGATTTTAGAAGGTATAAGTAGCCTTTCTTATATCAAAGGTGGCTGACAAAATTAAGAAAATTGTCGTTGGCGTTAAATATTACCTGCAATACAAACACCCGATTTGGTCACAAAGATAGGTTGATTGAGTTTTTTTGAAGCAGTAGAGAAGTTGTAGTAGGAGAATCTTCCTATCCGTTTCTATAATGTCGAAGATTCATGGTTCTAATCTAGAATCGATCAGAAATAATCTGGAGTGGAATCGGCTAAGGTGATATATGATAAGTGATTGTCACAATCAAAAAATTCAGTCGGCGTACTTGATTAAGGCAAGAACTTTGAAAACTATTGAAGAAATCGGATCTTTCCTCAGTTGAGGAAAAGTTAACTTCTCCCAATGTGCAAGTGAAGGTTGATGAATATATATAATATATTATAAGTTAAACGCTTGTGGTCAGCGAAAGGCTAAGTTCTTGTGAGCGACACCAAATCGACTGTCCGAATTCTCCTGCACACAGCAGGACACCAGCAATTTTTTTTTGGCAGATTTTGCATTTCGTCGACGTAAGCAGTGGACTCAAATTTATTCACCACAGAACACCTATTTTTGATCATCATCATTTACACGTGTTGTTGAACGCTTTGTCGATTTATGCTCATTTGGCAAAACAGACAGAATAAATGATAGGAATTTGACAAATGTAGCTTCAACAATATTGCCACTTACAAGTGTCAGAGCTCGCAAGTCCCGATAGGAAGACCCTTTATAATTAAGGCTAGGGTTGGGTTCGATATCCAGCTTTTTATAATCACGTTTCTTATTATTTCGCTTTTGCAATCAAAATAAGTTGTTTTATAAAAAAAAATCGGGAGATTCGGATGTCCCTGGACCTTATGCCATCCTGACAGTAAATACAATAATGTAAATTATGTTAGTAAAAACAAATGTGTAAAATAAAAGTTCGTGTGGTCGAATTGTGAAAAAAAAAACAAAAAACTTAAACTTTGTGGAAGATCTTTATTGTTGGAAAGCTCACTTAAAACTAATATTGAAAAAGGTTTCTACATTTCTGTTTTTCTGTTTCTTGGGTTCAGGTTACAAAGACAAATGCACAGTAATGCATTCTGTTGATTTCCGTGGGAATGGAAATCAACTGAAATATGAACGTTATAAAAATAAAGATAATGCATTCTTTTGATTTCCGTGGGAACGGAAATCAAATGAAATCTGAACATTATGAAATTATGTGGTTTGAATTGAATTTTGCTTATGGCGCGAATATCGACTTTGTCTGATATGTAACCTGTATAAAGATTAAAAACATTCCGACGAATTTTCTTTTTAGTCGAATATTTTTAACATTTTTAAATTTATAAAAAAGTAAAAAGCGCATATGACCTACCTCTATTGTTATTTAGTTTGATAAGAATGTTTTGTAAAAAAACGGGATTGTCGGGATTTGTCGGGATTTGTCGGGATTTTTTAAAGCGAGATTTTAATAAATCGGGATTTCAACAAGCGGGATTTTAAAGGCGGGATTTAAAAAAACAGTATTTTAGCAGACGAGATTTTAAAACTTTTTTTCGGGATTTTTGAAAAGCGGGATTCCGAAACGCTCCCTTAAGGCTGCAGTTGGTTATCCAGCGCTTATATGTATATATGTCATAAAGTTGGATATCCAATACGTATGAATCTAAATTGACGGCAACTCAAATGGAGTTGATTTCCATAAAAGCAGGAGGGAAGAACGAAGGCGTAAAAACTCCTTGATCAAACAAATGTAGCGTCATGTGCATTTAGTTAGTCTCAGACATAGCGAAAATTTTTAAGGTCAACCCGGCAAATCTCAAAAGTGGAAACTTAATGTAAAACAGTGAAGTGGGAGAGTTTTAGTTCCATTCAATGTAATGACAAGTGTCAGTTAAAGAACAGAAGAAAGATTTTAAAATTCAAGGTTACACAAAAACATGATGCAATCTCCAATTGACGATCATATAGACCAGAAATTTACTGTGGGTCAGATATATTGTCATAAGAAAGTAGCTTATATCGAGTTTTCCAATAGGGACTTTACCACTTTGAATTTAATTTGTGAACGCACCATTTCATAAATCATCAAAGTGACATTGTCAATTTATTCCAGTAAACAAAACCTTTTCATTATGGTAAAGTACTAGAGCGACGTTTACAAATTAAAAAAAAAATCTACCGAAATTCGAAGTCGGTGACCGCAACTTTAAGAGCGTTGAATTGTTGAATTTCATCGCAAAATCATTTTCAGTGACAAGGCTCATTTTTGGCTCAATGGGTTCGTCAATAAGCAAAATATGAGTTATTGGTCGGGTGAAAATCTACATTTGCTTCATGAATCACCACTTCATCCACAAATAAATTGCATGATTAAAATAAGAAAATTATTTTTTTTTCGAAAATACTTTTATTTTTTTTAATTAGTTTTAGAGTTTTCTTGAAAAAAACTAAATATGCGATAAAATTTAAAAACTTATTATCTATCGAGCAAAAAAAAAGTCGTTTTTTTTCTAAAAACTTTTCGAAAAAATATTTAAACATTTTTTAGTATTTAGTAAGAAAATCTGTAGTTTGCATCTGGAAAAATTATTTAAAAAAATATCACCCTGAAAGTTTTATCATCAAAAATGAAAAAAAAACCCTCGAGACACTACACATTAAATACTAAATACCAAGTTTGAAGCACATCGGCTAAGCCGCTTAGGCTGTAGAGGTGCGAACAGACAGAGAGACAGACAGACGAGCCGAATTTCCGGACCCACTTTTTTCGACTTCTCTATCTATCATCTGGAGCTCACACATTAAATCCGTTAAGAAATCTACGTTTTTAGGTACTATACCGAAAATAATTATACATTCATGTATATAATTATTAACCAATGATCTTAAGTTGAATGTAAGCCTTTCGATTTGAATTTTGATTAATCTGTGTTGCTGTGCAATGGTACAGTTCCTAGTTCTTTTTCCTTCTCCACACTTAAAACATTGTCCCTGAACCATAAAGCAAGGCTGGGATGAGGTTCTAGCTATCAGGTTCACACTTCCTTACTGCATTACCTCCTTTTTGGTTGGAATATTTACTGCCGTGCCTTGGCTAAAACACTGTTGTGATCCAAGTCAGAATTGGCGCCTAATAACTATCGGACATGCATAATGTTAAAGGAGTGCCTTGCGTCGATTGCAATATGGTCAATCTGCGGGAAATTTATGATAGGGAGATTTTTATATCTCTTTATGAACATTTATGTATGGAAACTGCGTGTTATACTTACAGCAATATTCTCTCCACAGTTAAATCGATCAGCTTGAATCCATTCCCAATTCTAGCTCTCCCCCATAGCCGAGTGTTAAAGTCATATAAGATAAGCTAGCATTTTTCATTTTGGTTGAAGACCTCACAAAACATATCCTTTGTACCTCACACCGCATATAAGGCTTAATGCTGTCGATGTTTGCTTGAATGCGATTTGTATTCAGACACTCGTTCACATAAATTTTTAGCTCCATCTTATCATAAACCATAAATTGAGAAAAACAGTTAATTCCCCAAAGTTTTCAAATTAATATCCTTTTGATGCAATCAACTTGATTACTAACAATTGCAAGGCGGTAAAAATCAAACAAGTAAGTACCACCGTTAAGCCCAAATGGATAAGATCTTAACTGTCCTAAAGGTTAATACGAACAAAAAACCAAAATACCCTTCGATTGCAGTTTGCCCAGTTTTGGACAAATAAGATCCTTCATAATCCATCAACAATTTTAACCCAAGTCAATGGACAACGAATTACCAAAAAAAAAGTCTTTTTTGCCTGAATTTCGTTTGAGTTATACAAATTCGTTATTTGCATTCAGGAAACCAGATTAATCTTCGTTTAAGACATTTTTATGAATTGAATCTTTTCTTTTCACTTTTTTTCCTCAAAACTTGCTTGGTATTCAAGAGGCCAGTTCTCTTCTGTTGGCTTAAAATAAACGTCAAATTAATCTGCGATAATGTCAATCATGTTGTTGCATATTGCAAGTATAGATTTATGTTGTGATATGTTGCGTGTGCAACATTACGTGCTAGCACTAAGTAATTTCTTTAAGATTGAAATCTCGTATTTTGCTATGCTTTTGCTTTTTTTTTCCAGAAGGAACGATTCAGTTTGTTTAAAGAAACGTAGTGAGACTCTTGGCAGTGAATTTCTTTCTTTTAGGTTTTGGATAAAAGGAAATTAAAAAAAAAATAATTTTAGTCAAAATCAGGAAAGTAGTTCACATATCGTATGTATGTAGTTAAAAAGGATTGATTGCATTGTTTACTTTTGGGTAAATAAGGGTATGCAACAGGTTGGGGATTTATAATATTTACTTATATATATTATATATATATTATTATATATATTATTTACTTATATATATTTACTTGGTGTTTTTGACCCATTGAATAGAGAACTAGAAAAAATACACAAACAAACAACATATGACATTTGGGCATGTGGCTGGCTATCAGTATGAAGTGACGATGTTGCAGACCACCAATCTTTACCGATGCACATTGATTTTAAGGCCCTGCATTCAAAATGAATGTAAAAAAACAGAGTTTCGCAAAGCATTCCTGTTTTTGACTGTAAGTCCGAGATTGGGCTGAAAGGTTAACTGATAGGCATTCCATGCGAGTATTACAGTTAAATAATTTCAGGTGACGAATGTTTCTGGGTTTTTCAGAGATTTTTTCTCCAGAAGCAACCTAAAGACGCTTCATCCATTTTTGACGATTTTCATGTTTTTTCACCATACAACAGGATTAGGAAGATGAGGGTTTTAAGGGACAATTTAGTTGCCCGAGAGTAGGGTTTGCTTCTCAATTGCCTTCTTAAGAACCCGAAGAAGTAGCGATTGACAAGGGTTATTATTCGATTGATCTCAGCGCTGATGTTCTCGGAGTTGATTTCAGAACCCAGACAGACAAAGGCACATGGATGCCAAAACTGTACAATACTTATAACAGCTCGTCAATCTATAAATGCTGTCGTGCAGCCGTGTATGTGACATCGATGAGAAGGTGGTGAGTATCGATATGAAGTTTCTGGATATTTTCCAAGATCTGCCGTAATGTGAATTTTTGGCCGATTCGATGGTAGACTTTCCTGGTCTTAAACCACACTGATATGAACCTATAAGGCTAGTAAGGAATGTCACCCACCACAGCCGAAAAGATCTTATAGGCGATATGGAGAATATTAATATTTCTGTAGTTGTCACAGTTCTTAAAGGATCTCCTTGTTTATGTTTCCGGAAATAGAGCTGAGATTCCATTATAATGAACAATTTGTCTTAAATCTTAATTAGTTATTTTGAGTTCTATGGGGAATTTGTTTCCAAAAATCGTAAAGATGTTATCAATCAGAAGTTTTGGCGCAATTGTTAATAACTCTTTTTGACCCTTCTCATCTTAAACTGGCATTTAACAAGTTACAATCTATTCACCAGAGAATTCACATAGAGTTTTTGAATAAAAATAAAATCCCATGTCTTACTTTATTTCTTTTTGATTGCGCGTAAATATATTTGTATAAAAAAAACAACAATATAGAAAACAAATGTCATTTTTAATCCATATAATATTTTGTGTGACTATAGTGACCAAATGATCTCTCTGACTTTAAACTTTAAACTTCTACTCTTTTAAATAGAAGAAACGTTAACAAATCTGACCTAATTCATTAATAAAATGATAAAACCCAAATTCTTCCAAACATAGTTAATCAAGTCTTAAGTATAAAACAATTTCCTAAACGCTTAAGGGGCTCATCAAACGGAAAGCTTCCAAATGCTTCCCAAATAAACAGCACCAGAAGGACCATGACATTAAATCATGCTTTCATCATAAATAACAATAATAAATTCATTTATCTTCTTCCTAGAAATAAATATGACATATCTTTGATTTTTCCATAATAGGCGGACAGATCTCAATTAAACCCTCTTCATTCCAGATGCTTTCGTCTGAAGTGTTAATCCATAAATCACATTCGTAATGCAATGGAGGAGTATGTGTCACCCTTTTATGTTTTTTTTATTTTGTTTGTTTTGTTTATTTTTTTTTTTTTTGAGAAGCATTTTTTTAACATCTTGTCTGGGATGTTCTCGGACATAAAACAAAACAAAAAAAAGTTATAATTTATGGCCGATCTCTTCCGCGATTACTCTGCTAGTCATGAAGAATGTTTATCAAGGATTTATATGTATCTGTATACAAGCTATTTGGATGAATGAAATCTTTGGAACGTCGCGTCGCATCGGTCGCGTCGTCTCAGAATAAATGCGTTCCTATGGACGGATTTCATCATCTGGAAGTCGTTGCATTTTATATTGTTTATAATTTTTTTTTATTTTTGCAAGTCTAGTACATGTTTAATGATTGAAAAAGTGATTATTAATCATTTTAAATAAGGTTATTAGTTTTCCCTAAAAATTAATTTTGTTTAGATTCAGAAAAGACAAAATCCATACCATGGCCGAAAAAATCCATTAGTTTTTGCCAGGTTATGTCATATATTTTGGCCCCTTAAAAATAACTGACATAACTTTAGCGGACCTATATTTTTTCGTGTTTTCACCTTATTTTACGAATTTAATTTTTGTTTGCAATAAAATATGATATGTTTAAAAAATAAGGTAGAATGTTTACATTACATTATTTATAGATACAATATTTCATACTCGAGAATATTTTAATCATGTTCTCCACATAAAATCTTTCTATATGCCGTAACTAACTACATTAATAACGTTAAAAAGATTTACGTATGATAATAACTGGGTCATCAGGTCTTCCGAAAGCGATTACAATCAAATTTGGTGTGAGTGATTCTTTTAGAATTCCTCAAAATGAGTTCTTGGGATTCTATTTTAGGGCTAAAAATAACGGTACCTGCTGCATAACCATTAGGGAAACGTATAATTTTCTCTATGTGTCTAAATAGGAAATAATCTTTTGTAAAGATACCGTGTAAAAAAATTTCAATAAAGTAACAAAAAACACAAGCCGAAGTGACAACAACTGACAACTTGTTGGAAAAATGTATAAGGGTGTGTTTAGAACATTTGTAATTCATTTATTATGTTGAGTCGACTTCAAGTTTAAATGTTCATGGGAATGCAAGTGACACTTGATCCAATTAGAGGGGAAATTAAAAAAGAATGTTATTCTGCTTAGGCACGCTTATTTAAAGAAGAAAAAGGCGCGATTTTAAAATATAATTTTTAGCACATCAAAATACGTATATATTAAGCAAAAAATGTGTTTAATTTCTGTAATCAATCGAAATAAAAATCAATCAATCAATCAATCTTGGGGGGGGCAACGAGTGAATTTCCCCCGGGCCCGGAGTTTTTCGAGGGCCCGGATTTCTTCGAAGGCTCACGTAAATTAATTTAAATACCTATATGTACTTTAATTTTTTTTTTATGTAAAAACTTTTTCTGGAAATGCGATGCGGAATTTTTTTGCAAATGTCTATACATATACCTGATATTTTCTGTCCATCGTTGAAATGCGAATATGGAAGGACTCTACTATAAATGTGGTCATGTGTGAACAAATCGCAAGCGAAATTAAAAAAATGGAAAAAAATTCTTTCACGTATAACATTTTTTTTTTTGGTGAGAGAGGGTAAGCTTTACGAGGAGAGAGCATGGTGAGCGCAATAATGGGAATTTCTTAGGAATTCTAGAATTGATAAGCCACTATGATCCCGCACTTCGTCAACATTTGGAGAAAGTTCGCATTTCAAAGTAATCCCATCACAGAATGCAAGTGCATTACCTTTCATCGGATATTCAAAATGAATTTATAGAGCTTTGTTCTCGTAACGTTATTTCGCATATTCATAAAGAACGAGAAGCTGCCATATACTACACGATCATCGCAGATGCTACTCCTGATTGAAGTCATGTTGAACAAACCACTTTAATTTTACGCTACCTTCGATTGGACCAGAAAACTATGCTGTCCGACATTGAAGAACGCTTTTTAGCGTTCGTCGACTCCAACGAAAAAACCGGCGAGGCTGTTGTCAATTCAATACGACAAACTCTGCAACATTACGAGATCCCTTTGGCAGAATACCGTGGCCAGGGATGTGATAACGGAGCTAACATGAAAGGAGCATACAAAGAAGCACAAGCAAACATCCTACGTGATAATGCAAACGCCATATACTCGCTTTGTGCAGCTCACAGCTTGAATTTAATAGGATTAGTCTGCTGAATGCTGCACCTCAGCAATCACTTTTTTCCGTGTTGTATAGAAGTGCTAAAACATCTGCAGTAGTAGTCCGTAGCGACGGGAGATTCTAGAAAATAGAATATCTGTTTCACTCCACACATTGTCTAAAATACGATGGTCTTCTAGAATCGACGCTATCAAACCGTTTGCACGAAATCTCTCTGGATTGAGAAATGCGTTCAGGATATGCAAAAACTAAATTTGACCTCGGAAACTCGCAGGGATCTCAGCGGATGCATTAAATAGCTACTATTTGGTTCAAAATTCTTGAAGCCATCAATGATACAAATCTTGTACTGCAGGCCAGAGGCGCTACCATTGACATTGAATTTAAAACCTCGCCAGCCTCCTCGAAGATTTGCAGCTTTTGCGAAATCAGTGGAATCTCATATTGCAAGAATGTACTTCGACAACATTATCTGCTCTTCGGAAAAAAACACTTGGATGCTATACCCGAAATCGAAGACAAAGACAATTCTGGGGAAGAAATCGAATTTAAGGCAGAGAATTACGTGATAATTGATTCATTCATATCAGGAATCAATGTAAGATTTTCCGCGGTAAAACATGTTGTAGATTTTTTTTTCATTTTTGTGGAGGTTTCCAAAGATGAAGAAGTGACTGCCACATCCAGTTTTGTGGATAAGTATGCTGAAATTATTCACCTAAAAAACATTTATGCAGCAAATTTCTTGCATGATTTAGGTCTTCCTCCTTTTTAATTATTGAATGACATCACTTCGAAGAAATTGGACACACTTTTTCTAAACTTTTGTATAGCTTGGCGCATATTCTCTACATTACCTACATCAGTAGCCAGTGCTGAGAGATCTTTTAGCGTACTCGCAAGGATCAAAAATTATCATCGTTGCTGTTCAGCCCAAACAAGAGTATCAGGATTAGCAACACTTTGCCTGGAATCGGTCTAGGCTAGAAAAATAGATTTGGATGCCGTGATCAACGTTTGGCCAAAGCAAGAAAAGCTTGCATTGCAGATGCACAGCAATAACCAAAGAAAACACAAATAATGATTAATTTAAGTTAAGTTTAAATTAGCCAAGTTTATATTTAAGCTATTTTTTAAGATTTTTGTTGTCAAGCATAAGGTATACCTAAGTTAATTAATAAAACAAAATTAACAACAAAAAGCACCGAAAAACAGTGGAAATTAAAATTTTATTTTTAGGCCGAAAATAACGGTACCTGCCATATTACCGTTTAGGAAAACTTATTTTTCTGGAAAACGGGGCTTCAACAATTTTGATGAAAATTTTTGAGAGAAATTTTTTGTTGCTATTGGCTATGATTTGACCAGAACGAAATTTACGGGAAAAGTCTATTAACAGTGCCTTTAATAATGGGTCCGCCAAATAACTTTTTTTTGAAAATGCTTGATCAACATCGAGTGTAGCTTCGGCTGTGTGGCACGTAGCGCCGTCCGGCTGAAACGAAATGTTGCCAATATCCTCCTCTTCAATTTTTGTGAACAAAAATTCGTTCAACATGGCCCGATAACGATCGCCATAGACTGTAACGGCCACTCCTTGCTCATTTTCGAAAAATGGCCTCTGGACCAAAATCCGCACCAAACAGTGACTCGTTTTGGGGGTATCGGCTTTTCAATGTATGCGTGCGGGTTTTCTATGCCCCAAATGCGACAATTTTGCTTGTTTACATACCCGCCAAGATCAAAATGAGCTTCATCTGAAAAGATGTTCTTTTTGGCAAAATCGGCATCTTCTCTAAGTCGATCGCAGGCAGTAATGTCGCAAAATTTCCCAGCGTATACACAACCATATTCGTTCAGCGGAAGGATAAAACTAATTATCTGTCAAATCAGACATGAGCTAAGTGTTACCATTCCCGAAATAAGCACTAGTTGAAAAAAAACGTTAGACGGCGGACCCTTTATAACTGTTTTTTTTAATTTTTGGCTTTTTCGGTAACGGCTTTTTGGATTTCTGCCAAATCTAGGTAGCCCAATTAATTCTGCATATCAAAATTTTGAATAGCTTTTTTCTAATTAAAATTAATTTTTGAATTTTTTTTTTTGAAAAAGCAATATTTTTAAAACTAAGCAAAAGAAATTATTTTAATTTTTATAATCACATGTAAGCTTAAAAACTTTAAGAAACTGAATACTAAATTTTCAAACAAAATTTTTTTTCAAAAAACTAAATACAAAATTTTGTCAAAATCCGCCAAAAAAAATAGTTGTACCTTTAAGAACACCGTTTATCTGGTTTATTTGTTTTATTAATTAATAACAACAATTTTTGAAAAATTTAACGCAAAAAAAATTATGAATGTATCTACATACCAGAATATCTACCAATCCTCGAAAGCTTTATAAGAAAAAACTCAAAATAAACTTATCAACCTACTTAAGCATATACCTACCCACGCCTCCTACACTATTCACTTACAAAATTCGTTTTTCTTCTTTTTTCATCAATTTTTAACAATCTGGTCGCCCTGGTTGTGTGAAGCAATCCAGTTGTGAACAAAAATCTATGCTCGCATGACAAAATGATCCTTTTTGTTTTCATTTGTTCCTATTCAACTTACATCTCGGTCCTTCGCACTTAAGAAATGTTTTTTAAAATAACTCTCTCTTTCCCACTCATGATAAGAACCATTTTAAATGTTGCGAAGGATTTCATTTTCACACAATTTTGCTCTTATACATGTCACATATAAAACTGTTAATTTATTATTTTAAGGTAAGTGTCGTTATCTGTTTCTGTGATTAAATTGAGAAAAAAAAACTTAAATTATAACTTCTCTCAGAGAAACGTATTTTTTTTCTTTTCCTTGTTGGTATCAATATTTAAATAATATCTCGCTCTCTCCCATTTAATACACTCATCTATAAAAATCAACCCTCTCTTTTCTACTGCATGCATCGAAAAATTTTAAAATGTTGCTAAACAATTTAATTCCTAGATACATGTTTTGAACCTATGGCTAAAATCCTGATGGTTGAAATTTTCAAGCACAGAAATTTTTTCTAAGCGTGCTTTTACACGTTGACTGGCCAGTTACCCTCGACGCACAAAGTAAAATGTTTTTTCTTCTCAGCTTTCGAATTTTCTATCTCTTTTACACTCATGTTCATCATGACTGGCCAGTCAACGTGTAAAAGCACACTAAGTATTGGACGGGCAGAGACCGAGTTGCTGACAAAGCCAATTTCGTGGCGTGGCGTGGGATCTATAAATGTGTGTGTTCTGTCAATTACTTATCCTCCTACATATTCCTGAATAACAATTTTGATTGTAATCGGATAGCCAGTTTCCGAGGTACCGTATTTAGCCAACCAACTTATATTTTTTTCCACCAAAATATAAACCACACCTCCAAAAGTACACAGATTTTTGTTCATACATGTGTTTTGTATGTAAGAATGTATTTTAAAATGGTAAGTGATTTTCGTGTCGTATATTCTAATGTTCGCGGCCTAAGAAAGAATTTCTTTTACGTGTACGTCTACACTGTTCAATACAGGTCAACTGTTTTGGCATCAAGTGAAACCCAGGTTGGAGTATATACTGATTTATCAGAATTTGCTCTACATGGGTATAGCTTGGTGCCATTACTCTTTTACCATCATGGTCTCGTGGTCTATGTTAGGAATGATATTGCTTGTCAGAGACTTCCCCAATGTGGGCAATGTTCCAACACTGACTTTAACTTCTTATGGCTCAAATTCACTGTCCGCAAGCATGTCATTCATTATTGTTTTATTTACAGAAGTCCAAATCTTGACAGTAATTCGATTTGTAACGAGTTTAATGCACTGTCTGATTCCATCTCGAAAATTGTTTCTCTTTGTCCTCGCACTGAAATCGTTAATGTACACAATTCCAATTGGCTCCGCTATTCTGGTCAGACAACACCCGAAGGAAGGTATGTCGAGCTCTTTGCCGGGTTACATCACCTTACCCAACTGATCGATGTGCCAACGCGTATACCGGATGTTGCTGGGCAAGCCGCCCGTACTCTTGACTTGTTGCTTACTTCTCACACTGATAAATATACCATTAGTGTAACTTCTCCATTTGGAACTTCAGAGCATTGTATCATTTCAGCTAATTTCTCATCCTCCACCCATCCAGTTAAAGAAAAACTTCCCACCAGGACCGTTTGGCAATACGAGAAAGCCAGCTGGGACGGCCTGAATATTTTTTTCCGAAACTTTAACTGGTCACTATGCTTCCTCGATAGTGACATTGATGCCAGTGCTGAAATGATCACAAATGTGATTCTTCTAGGGATTCATGCTTTTATTCCTAACAGAGTAAAAAGCATCAAGCCTAAGGAAAAGTCCTGGTTTAATTCTGAGTGTAAAGAAGCTATCAGGCTCAAAGAAGTAAGTTTCCGATCCTACAAAGCCAACCCTACAGGGGAAAATCGGAAAAAGCACAAACAAGCAAGGAACTCATGCAACTCCGTTATTGAAAAAACCAAATTTTTGCATGACTAAAAATTACGGCAAAATATTCTGCAGTGTCCCAAAGGCAGTAAAAGTTTTTGGTCATTTGTAAAAAATATTAAAAACTCCTCAAAATCTTCGGTTCCAACGCTCATCGACAATAAGAAACCAATTGTTTACTCTTCAGAGAAGGCAAACTTGCTCGCCGTCCATTTCGCTGCCAGCTCCACGCTGCCGCATAGCAACGTTGCCCCTCCTGTACTTGAGAATGTAAATTTTTCCATTGGACAGATTTTTTTCCGCACTCGTACAGTAGCAAGAGTTCTCAAAGATCTCGATATACACAAATCCGCTGGCCCGGATGGTATACCCCCGATTGTTCTGGAGAGGTGTTCTTCCACACTGGCAAAGCCACTGCGTAAGCTTTTCCATCGCTCCTACTCTTCTGGAATCTTTCCTAGAAGATGGAAAACAGCATTTGTCCAGCCTGTCCCTAAGAAAGGTGACCCATCCTCCCCCTCCTCCTACCGACCCATAGCACTGACATTCCTTCTTTCTAAGGTCATGGAAACACTGATTAACCGTCAGCTTAAGGAATATCTCGAAGATCGAAGCTTCTCCATGACCGTCAGTACGGCTTCCGTGGTGATCTGATGGCATATCTCACCGAACAGTGGAACAAATCCTTACATCGCTTTGGTGAAAGTAAGATTATTGCTCTTGATATCTCCAAGGCATTCGACAGAGTTTGGCATGAAGCTCTTTTATCGAAAATGCGTGCTTTTGGGATCGATGATACACTTGTTCGTTGGGTTAGAAGCTATCTTCTGGACCGTTCAATACAAGTTGTATTGGATGGATTCAAGTCTGATTCCCAAAAAATAAATGCTGGTGTGCCCCAGGGCACTGTTCTGTCTCCGACTCTTCGTCATTTTTATAAATGATCTTCTGTCTGTATTTTCCCCATCTGATCTGGCTACAATTTATAAAGCGTTTATACGCCCTAAACTCGAGTATAACTCCCACCTCTGGGCAGGTGCTTCACAAACATCGCTTCACCTGCTTGATAGAATACAAAATAAAGCGTTAAGATTGATAGGAAATAGAATTGCCGCTGAATAAATTGCCCCTCTCGAACACCGATGCAATGTTTCATGTCTTTCCTTATTTTATCGTTTCTTTTACAAAAAATGTTCACTCGAAGTAGCCAGTTGCATTCCTCCCCTTAAAAGTTTCGCCCGTAATACTCGCCTCGCAAGGAATGCTCATCAGTTCACCCTTGAGCCCAATTTCGGTTGTAGCGTGAAATATAGGGATTCTTTATTAGCCGAACAACACGAATTTGGAATAGTTTACCCGGCGAGATTTTCCCTTGCCATTTTGATCTGCTAACATTCAAAACCAATGTTAACCGACACCTCCTATCTCTCCCCTCCCTATCTTCCGAATGCCCGCGCAGTGTGTTACATTAAAAGGGAAACAAGTAGTCCCTTATGCGCGCGTTAATTATAAAAAAAAAATACAAATCCTTGGAGCCATTTTCGGGAAATATAAGCTTTAACTTAACGGTTATATGACAGGTACCGTTAATATTTGAGCTAACATAAAGCAAGTAAAAAAAAATTGCAAACAAATATTGCATTATGTATCTTTATTTTAACCGTTTTTTTAAAGAAAAATAAAAACGAAAAGATGTAAGCAAAAAAACCATAACGACAACACCTTCTTCTTTAAATTTAAAATATGCTCTTCTTCGCTCTAAAAAAGTTTCAATTCTGGAACTTTCATAAGAAAAACCAAAGAAAAAGGTATTATTATTTCCATTAATGGCGAATGGTAACACTGCAGTAGTGCTTTTCTTAAATAAACACAATAAGCGAGAGGCAAATTGATAGTCAGTTGTCAGTCTCCTCGCAGCCCAGACAGGTGTTGGTGGAAAGTGGAATGTACATGGGTTAAATGAAATATTACAACAACAATTGCAATGTATTTCAGGGTTCTCTTTTATATTTAAGTGACAATTTCTTAAGTTGAGTGCGATACAAACACATGCAGGTGTTGGAAAGCTTGACGAAGTGCTTAAAAGTCTTGCGAACAGAGCGCGAATTTTGGAAATAAATTCCCACAATTTATTAACGTTGTTCTAGTGTAAGTCTTTGCATGTTAAATTGCCAAATAATACTTACAACAAAAGTCAAGTACATTTCATTAGTATGACAGCTGGATTGCCATTTGGCCCTACCAGAAATTCTAAAGCTCCAAAAAACACCCTTTATTATAATCACCACATCAATAAGTGTGTTGATTGATTGTATTATAAAAATATATATTTAATAAATTTATTAATCAAAACTTTTTTGAATCCTATATGATCTTATACAAATATTACCTATACGTAGTAGGGGAAGGATGGCAATATCTCCTAATCCACCCCTAACTGCAGCCCAATTTGGGCAAGTTCAATGCTGCTATCAGGTGTTATAACTACTCCTGTTCTCGTGAGCGTAATTATTTTAATAGACCAATCTGCTTTTGCATTTGGGCAAAAAAGTGCGAAAGCTGCGATCCCAGTCAACATCATAGGGTTGGACGGGTAAAGAAAAAAACTTGGAATCCTAGAAATGCCTATTAGTTTACCCTTGAGCCCATCGGAATTACAGTCCAAAAAAATTTTTGATATACAATTTTATAGTGCTAATATCTTTATTCGTTAATTGCAAACAAATAGTCTTAAATTATGAAATAAATAATAATCATCATAGAATTTTCATTATTAATTTTTCTTGATCTGTATCTGGTCCTAGACTCATTTCCGGTTAGTAGATAGTTTCAGATAAAAGGAGGCTCATTTTGATCAAATATATCAAATACTTGCATAAAGAAAAACATTAAAAAACTTAATAAAGGCTGCTAGGAACATTAAAAATTAATATAATATATATTGCGCTCTTATAATGAAATTAATCATGGGCCAATATTACTCCAGGTAACAATTTTTTTTATTGACATATAACTGGTTATAAAATGTTTTTCAATGTTTTCAGGCATACCATTATAAAATAGTTTTTAAACCTAATTAATTAGAAACTGAACCAAAAAAATTTTTTTTTATAAAAGATGTGGATTTATAATAATATTTTGATTTTCAGGGGTCACAAAAGTCAAATAAAATTATCACTTGAGTTTTATGCTACGAGAGTCGTATTATAAGGCACACACTTTAAGAACTGTTCGATTTACTTATTTAACAATATATTGAAATAAAAAATTAAATGGATCTCCTATTTTTCTTGAATGTTTCTTTCCCATTCCTCAAAATATTTAAATTATAAAAAAATTACTCCTGTATGCTCAATGAACTATGTTACTCCCCTTCCTTATGTTTCACTTTGTAAAACAGTCTATTTGATTTTTCAAATTATCTTTTTCACAACTGCAATTCACTTTATTCACACAAAATGCATAACAAAGCTCAAGAAGGAGAGCTCTTAGCTAATAACACAGCATAATATGTTGAAGTAAAGCCATCACCATCTTCAGCAAAAGCTCCTTCCATCCAGTCAACAAAAAAAAACCATCGTCAACGTGCCACCGTTGCTCCTGCTTGCAAGGATATTGAGTAATTTTCATCTCTTATCTCAAGAGCTGCATGTTCAAGAGTGAATAGTTCAATTCATTTAATGGAATCGATCACAAAGGATCACTGTAAACACTGCACAAAAAGATGCACACAAAGAGTATCTTCCCCAAACCTCTATTTTTTTTCACTTCCTGAAACAGTATATTTGGGAGTGAAGAAGAAGTGCTAGCTATGGATGTGCCATAGACACTTCAGCACTTTACTAAATGGTGGCCTCTTTAGTGCTTTAGAACAACCAAACCATCCTTGAATCCTCTTCTCAAGTTCGATTCCTTTGTCAATCGCGCGAGAAAAATGTATAAAGAAGGATTCGCAAAGTGTGATGTGATAGTGTATAAGAAGGAAAAGCTGGAAATGACAAGTATTAAAAGCTACTTGTATGCGGATCCTTATGAAAATCAAGCTGCTAAAAGTGTTCAAGACACAAAAAAAAGGATTTTAGTAAACTCCTGGAATCAAAAGACAACCAATTTAGTTCTTCTTTGTTAAGGATGAAGTATGTCCTTGTGAAGCTTGAGTGGAAAAGAAATTTTCATTGTTGAGTTTTAGGATTTATATTATGTTGGGTTTTTCCACACACACTTATATAAGGATAGTTTTATTTTGTTTTTGTTTTTAATATTTTATATTCCTCCATTTAAAATAAAATAATCCTGTTTATTTAAAAAATTACATTAACTTCAGCCTAATAGGTTATTTGCAACCCACATCTAAATCAACTTTAATTCGTTTTATAAAAATCAATATTGTGATTTGTTTAACGGTCAAAATGTGGCGATAGTTACCAATCAGAAGTAATTCAAAACTGTTTTCAACAACTTTTTAGCAGACGTCATTCCTGCGTCCAGAAACTCATTCCGAAACACCCAACTAGGTCAATCCACTTAGTTCACCGTGATTCAGTGCACAACCATGTTATCGGTAGTTGCACAGCAGTACACGGAAATAATTATACCACAATCATGATTGCAAACCAAATCCGACTGCTTTTCCTTCAAAAACATCCACCGGCCGCACCGGTATCCAATTTCAACACCAATTTGAGATAAAATTTATTTGCGGTCCAGCTAGCTAGCCATCTCCCTATGGGGCGGCTAAAAATGTCCTGTGATGTAAAAAAAAAGATTTGTTGCCCTTGCCACTATTTCTGCTAGTCCTTGGGGAAATTATTTTTTGTAGAATTTTGCACTTTTCATTTTATGCAACACTGCGGCTGCATGTGGCGCCAACGTGGAACCTTAGCAACTCCAGTACGCGTAACAAACCATTAAGACATTTTTGCTTTTCGGCAGGATTTTTCCACTTAAACTACCGAAACTTGAGACTTCTTTTTAAATTGTAATATATTTGGTCCTGTCACCGCAGAAAGAACCCACAGGACTCGTTAAAATGTGTGCGTAATTTTCATTCCGAAAAAAAGGAGTGGATTTGTGAAGCAAACATTATTTTTTGTTCCCGAAAATTGTATGTTTACCCATGAAAGCCAAACAGAGTTCGAGGCAATTTTCCTTAAAAAAAAAAGGAAAATCTAAGATTCACATATTATCTTCCTCGAGGCAAGCTAATATATTCAACAGTAAAAAAGGAAAAGCCAAAGAAAAGGGAAAATTAACCCTTTTTTTATGAAGTAATGGGTAACCCTTTACGTATTGTACAAGCTGTACCCCGTACATAATGGGTGGAACAAACAAATATTTATCTGGTACATTTGTTGCAAATCTGGTTGCCATCTTAAGTGTTCTTTTTGGTGTTGTGCGTATTCCTTGGTATTGGAAATAAAATAACACAGAGAATCATGTTGTATTTGTCTTTTTGGAAAATTGTCCTTTTTAGGAAAAATTGCGAATTTACATTTTGTATAATTTAGAAGGGTGGGAAAAGAATGTTTTTCTATGAACTCCAAAGAGCTGGTAATTTTTCTCTGCCATTTTATGCTTAAATTAGGATTATTTCAGTTGGAAAACGAACATATAAGATTTTTCTTTTGAATAGACAAATATCCTTCGAGGCAGAAAAATGAAAACACAAATGTATAATACTTCTCGTGTGGGAGATTGAAGTTGCAAGCTTTAATTTATAATCATGATCAAGGATTAAAATTAAGAAAGGAATAAAACTTGATCTTTGTGTATACATATGTATGTTATTATTTCGTGTTCTGTATCCTCATTGTTAAATCCATCGCCATTTTCCCTACTTAATCTTGATATTTATCTACCCATCTTTTGATTCGAACTAAACGCGGCGGCAATTTGTGGTGTCATATAAATTTTAACAGTTAATCCTATAGCCTCCTACATAGTAAGCCAATATCGTTGAGAAGAACTTGTTATATATAAAAGTTGGTTAAGTACCTTGTAATAGCTTAATGTTCCTCAAGTGTACCGCCAGAAAATTAAGTACCGCAAAAAATTAAAAATTGATGAAATATTTTTCGATATATTAGGATACAAGGAAGTACTTGCTCTTATGCCCAGGTGCACACATTGGAAGACAAGATCTTTGAGAGAAACAAGTAACAAGTAACAAGTTACATAGAAAAATAGGTCTAAACTAATAACTAAATTGTCAAAAATACAACATTTTTTTAGTAAAAATGGAGTACGACATCACACGATTTTGATATAGGTTCATAGCGTTTGATTTTTCTTCGTTAATATTACTTGTGTCTGTCAAAGATCTTATCCTCTAATGTGACTTGGCACATAAGAGCAAGTACGTGCGACACAGTCGTGCTCATTGTTTTTTTTTGTAAGCATTGGCTTTCAATTAATAAAAACTAAATTTTACGGAAAAATCTATTAACGGTACTTTCAAATAACGGTTTTTTTTAATGTTCGACTTTCTCGGTTCCGGCTGCTTGGATTTCTGTCAAATTTTATTTTTTTTTTCTAATTTAGATTTTTTTTTTTTGAACTTCAATATTTTTAAAACTAATCATACAAAATTATTTAAAATTTTATGATGAGCTATATTAATAATCTCTAAAAAAAACTGTTTACCAAAATTACAAGAAACAAGTTGTTTTAAAAAACTTAAAATAAAATATATTTTTTATCAAAATCTGTCCTACAATTTTCATAAATACGTTAATATACAGGACGTGTGATGCTGATGGCGTACTGTATTCTAACTAAAACAAACACAAAACAAACGAATTTTGGGTATCCGACATTTCAAATCCGATAAAAATGCTAATGCACGCATTGGTTATACATGGCGCGGCCGTGAGCCAGGGGGTTCTTGCGCCTCTTGCCCTACTCTGATGATTCACTTACGATTTTAATATTAGGAACAAAATTGTGTTGTTGAACGTCTTTCGAAACAAAGATCTAATTAAGTTCATTAGGATCAGGCAAATGATGAAATTTAAGGTAAATGGCGAACTGTCATACATCAACAGATTTTTTCAAGTGCAAGTGTCGTCAAAGAAAGATCGAACACAAACAAAAAAATTTTTAATAAAAATTGCGTGCAAAAAATTACTGGATCAAGCAAGTAAGTAAGTGTAAGTGTTTTATTAATTTTCGACTTTGATTTCTATCAAATTTTATGTTTTGCAGGACTTAGGTAAACAAACAAATTATGCTTATCAACAAAATTAATCTTTTTGTAAATTTGTATAAATACAAGAGTAGATGGCATTAAAGGTTTAGTTTATTTTTAAAAGTGGAATTGTTAAAAGTAATTGAATTGAGATTAAATAAAAAGTGTTGAATTATAAAAATGTATTTGAATTGGGAATAAGTGGAATTAGTTAAATTTGCTGTTATTTAAACTGAAAGACGTTGTGTTTCATAAAATAAAGAGATTTGTTGTCGAACCCCAGGCCAAAACTTCACAATATTGACCGTGTAATTTTTCTTAAAAAACTTTACTTGTTTATTTGTTTATGTCAAAGGTATTGTCTTCTAAATTGATTAGGCACATTATAGTGAGAACGTGCGATACTCTCGTGCCCATTCTTTTATTTGTGTTTACAGCTTGACACATTGTGGCACTCAACAAAATAAAAGTTGGCACTAAGTTTTGAAAACTCTTGGTTATACATGGCGCGGCCGTGAGCCAGGGGGTTCTTGCGCCTCTTGCCCTACTCTGATGATTCACTTACGATTTTAATATTAGGAACAAAATTGTGTTGTTGAACGTCTTTCGAAACAAAGATCTAATTAAGTTCATTAGGATCAGGCAAATGATGAAATTTAAGGTAAATGGCGAACTGTCATACATCAACAGATTTTTTCAAGTGCAAGTGTCGTCAAAGAAAGATCGAACACAAACAAAAAAATTTTAAATAAAAATTGCGTGCAAAAAATTACTGGATCAAGCAAGTAAGTAAGTGTAAGTGTTTTATTAATTTTCGACTTTGATTTCTATCAAATTTTATGTTTTGCAGGACTTAGGTAAACAAACAAATTATGCTTATCAACAAAATTAATCTTTTTGTAAATTTGTATAAATACAAGAGTAGATGGCATTAAAGGTTTAGTTTATTTTTAAAAGTGGAATTGTTAAAAGTAATTGAATTGAGATTAAATAAAAAGTGTTGAATTATAAAAATGTATTTGAATTGGGAATAAGTGGAATTAGTTAAATTTGCTGTTATTTAAACTGAAAGACGTTGTGTTTCATAAAATAAAGAGATTTGTTGTCGAACCCCAGGCCAAAACTTCACAATATTGACCGTGTAATTTTTCTTAAAAAACTTTACTTGTTTATTTGTTTATGTCAAAGGTATTGTCTTCTAAATTGATTAGGCACATTATAGTGAGAACGTGCGATACTGTCGTGCCCATTTTTTTATTTGTGTTTACAGCTTGGCACATTGTGGCACTCAACAAAATAAAAGTTGGCACTAAGTTTTGAAAACTCTTGTTTAAGTTTTTCCATTTTTCCTGGTAATTTCTCAGTATAAAATTATCTCCATACTTTACTTTGGTGTACTTGAAACATAGTCGCTAAAGACTTTAATAGAGCTAAACAGCTTCTCTTATCAAAAATGATTGCATTTGCCTTACACCTTTCTCTTGGGACCGTTATAATCGCATTATTTTGTACGTTTTTAATTCTGACAGTCAGAAAGAAAATGCCAAGGCTTCGTTCTGATTTCTTCAATATTTATCAATTATCCCTTGACTAATACTTCTAATCCACTAATTGGTTTTGCTGACCGTACCACTCTCAGCTTTTGATATTAATTTCCAAAATTCACAGCACTGTCGTGGAACTACAACGAACACGTATGATAAGCTCATGAATTTCCGATCTTGTCAGAATGGTTAAAAGGGGAACTTATTAAGACTGTTGAATTTAATACTTCTTAGCCGCCTGTGAGAGAGGCTTAAATGTGAAATACTGAATTTTTAGAAGGTTGTTAAATATGCTTCAATGCCTAAACGACTGCACGAATTTGGTTGACAGTTTGGTTGATGTGAATAATTTTCTTTAGCGAGTGTTGATTTAAATAGTTAATACAAATAATTAAATATGAAGTCCACACAGAAGAAGTCGTGGTAAGAACGTAGTGATTTTATAAAGCATAATTTCTTGTAAGTTTTGGTAGTATTAATTGAAGAGAAGAAGGTTTAACCAGAGAACAACATCTCACAATCTTATATGGTACCTAAAGGGGTTTATTATAGGGCCTCAGTGAGGCAGGTTTAGAATTTAAAAACTATTGTAAATGAAAAGTCAAATTAACTCAGACACTGAAATTCAAAGGTACGACAAATTAACTATAATCTGTCACATTCATATATGTATATACTATAGATATGTCAGGGCAAAGTCGAAGTTCTTACAACTTCCTTGTTGAACAACTTGAGAGTTTTCGTTAAGGTACAAAATTATCAACGTTATCATAAACTGGCATTTGTCCATTAACCAGTTTGTTAGCAAGGACATTGCTCTACATTTTGAGCCTTGTTATCATTTGTCGTGATAGTGGTTTAAATATATGTATACAAATTTTTTTGATGCAATAGCTGATGAATATATATACGGCCTTTCATCTGGCAATAATTTTAATAAAAGTCAGAATTTTAAACGATTTTCTTACAATAATTCAGTTACAATGTCTCATCGGTTGGTTGATTCGAAGTAACAAAGCACTTCAAGTAGGGATTTCAACAAAATCGAAGAAAATCGATTAAAAAAACTGAACCAAATAACTTCGAACACAACACATGACTTTCAACTTACTAAATATTTCATCTATAAGATAATTGTATTTTAAAAAAGATCAATATTTAATTTTTTTCCTTTTCTTAAATCATGATCATTACCTAATTAACCACTTATGAACATCATGAAGTTTTATTTTACAAAATATTGTAGTGGGCTGACGCAATTTGACGGATTTGATAGCCTCGTCTTCTATTAATAGTTGAGCCGCATTTGATTATAGCATTTGTAAATTGAAATAAATTTCTAATGAGAAACCATTCAACGAGGGCTATAATTTATTTTGATTTATTTGCTTACACATGCTCTGGGCAAGGGTTAATGAACAATTATTCTATTTTTATGTATTTCCGTTCAGAATGGCTCCATTTGTATGTACGACAAGAGTTCATCGTAAAATGCTTTTTAATGCCGCCATATGAAGGCAATGTTTGCCTAGTCATTAATTTACGATTGATTACATTTTATTAGGCTTTATTGAAAGGGCGACGAAAGACATATATTTGGAGTTTCTCCTCAGCACTTTTGGAGTAATTTTTTAAGCACATTTCTAGGCATTTCTAAAGAACTTTGGCTATATCAAAAATTCCTTTAAATATATTCGCACAAAAGATGATATACAATATGTATGTAGATACATATACATATGTAACAACTGTTTCGTTGACAACTAAAAAATTAAGAAGAAAGGTATCTGTTTGCATAATTTTCAATCCCAAAATAACCACACTCTTGTCAGACACTTTGTATAAAATCTATGGCTTCATCGATAACACACAACTGCTCTTAAATCTTACACAAGCAAAAAGATATTCGGAAAACAGTCCCCTTTCAACACAAAACATTTTAAATTCAGAAATATCTTGCAGATTGCATTTGAATTGGATTTTCAACAAATTCCATTTAACAATTATTGAGAAAACGCACATTTCGCGTTCCTAAATTGTCTGATAAAGTACGTTATACGCAAGTGTTGGAACATCTGGAGACTCATTTAAAGATGAAATTCCTTTTGTCTGGAATTGGTAGGTACGCCAGATAGATGACGTCATATCGAGACGATGCAAATTTTAACAAGCAGATGTTCCCGAAATCTTCTAAAAGATTTTTCAATGGATTTTGTCATTAAAGTTTAATTGACAAAAAAGAATCTATAAAAAGACTTCTGATACCATCCGTTCTGTTGAATTTGCAACATTTTCAATGTGTCAATTCATAAAACGAACCAAAATAGAAATTTATTCATGGGCTTGGATACCGCAGAGGACAGAATTTAGATTTAAAAGTATTGTTCGGATTGATTTTCTTTGTCTGTATGTTTGGGAAAATCTGTTGGCTTATAGTGTATCCACACACAAAAGTCTGCGTACAGTGAAAGAGTTATTGACGATACTCTTAAATAGAAGCTTTTAAATTTCTAAAATGCTAATATTTCAGAAAAACAAGTTTTACAAGTTCAGTCCACACACAATTTTATAAATAATATAAAAAAACATTACAAAAAAAACTTTGTCTTTAAATTCACTTCACAAAACTTTCCGTATACCCGCAGATGTTCAAAGCTTGAGACAACTTAAAGTAACGGTACACAAATTGCCGTAATTTTTGGTTTTTTTTTCTTTCAATTTTGTTAAGATCAACACCCAAAATGGCTAATAAAGAATTAAGTGTAGCAGAAAGGAAGTTGATTTTATATTTTTGCATAAAACAAAAAAGATCGTACACCCAAATATCGAAATTGACTTCAAAAAGCCGGTCAACGATTCAAAGAACCATAAGTCGCTTTAGAGATAATGGTGAGATCGAATCTAAGCCAAGATCTGAAAGACCACCAAAACTCAGTGCACGGGATAAGCGCACAATAAAACGAATTTTGGACCAGGAACTTTTTGTTAGCTCAACCAAGATAATCTCCTATCTCCGAATTTACAACATCACAGTGCATCCAGAAACAGTGTGGAGAGCCCAGACCTTAACCCAATTGAGCACCTCTGCAATGAATTAGATAGAAGGATGCCAACTCACGAAACACGGAACAAAGCTCAACTCAAAAAAGCCTTATTGTCGGAGTGGAATTAAACTGGAAGTTCCTGCACAGTAAAATTAGTAGCATCTATGCTTAAGCGTCTTAGCGAGGTAATTAAGATGAAAGGATATCCCAAAGAGTATTAATCATAAAAGTAAAATTTTAAGGATAATATTAAAGCAAGTGGAACTAATTTTTGTATTTATTTTAACTTGCGATTATAGGGACTATAAGGCAAGTTTAGGATTCGTGAATATAAAAAAAAATTGAGATAACAATCAAACATGACATTACGATCATAGAGAAGCATACAAAAGTTAGTGCCAAAAAATGTCCGTCTGTCTGTCTGTATGTATGTCTGTTTGTCTGTCTGTCTGTCTGTCTGTCTGTCTGTCTGTCTGTCTGTCTGTCTGTCTTTCTGTCCGGGTGTATATCGAGCTGCAGCCTAAACGGGTTAAGCGATTGCCTTCAAATTTGGTATGTGTTTATCTTTTGGAATTCCTCAGAGGGGAAATTGAAATTTTATTTTTAGGGCTCTTGCCATACGATCGTTTAGGAAAAGCTTATTTTTCTCGAAAACGGCTCCAACAGTTTTGATGAAAACTTTTGAGATTTTTTTTGTTGGTATTGGCTATTATTTGATTAGAATCACATATACGAGAAAACTTTATTAAAGGGACCTTTCGTATAACTGTTTTTTTTTTTAATTTTTGGCTTGCGGTAACGTTTCAATGGATTTCTGTGAAATTTTGCATTTGAAGAGATCTAGATAGCCGAATTAATTATGCATATCAAAATTTTTAAAAACTTTTTTTAATTTTATAATCACATGTATATTAATTTACCAAAATTTAAAAAAAACATTTTTTTTAAAAAACTAAAAATAAAAAACAGGATTTTATCAAAATCCGTCCAACAATTTTTGTAAAATTTTTTTTTATAAATTCTTTGTTATTTAAGACGTGTGATGGCGTACTTCATTTTTACTAAAAACCGTTAAGTATTGTGGTTTTGATACTTTTTATAAGTTAACACTGTGTTATTTTTATCGTAAATATTACTTGTTTCTGTCAAAGATCCTGCTTTCCAATGTAATTAGGCACATAAGTAAGTATGTGCGATTTTTTGTAGATGTATGCAAACTTTTGATAAATTAATTCAATGAATAGTTTTGTTTATAATATTTGTATCCTATGTATATTTTAATTAAATTACTTAATTAAATTTATTTTCAAAATTAATCTGCTTGATATTATTTAATAGAAATATTTCAAGAATCTGAAAAAAATGTGATCAGTGAATATCTTCAATATAATTTATAGTGTTACATCTGTTTGCAGACTTTTGTGGATCACTGAAAATTCACATCAATTGATTGATCCTTAATAACTGTGACTATATAGTCTTTTAACAATTTTTTTAAATCTTAACTGGTAACAGTTTATGTCTACAGGAAGGACTCTGAGGCCTCCAAGTCTGAAAATCGTTTTATGGACAGATGGCATAGAATTGCTTCTTTAGATCAGCTGCAAGAAATAAGATTACGTTCTTCGAAAATCTAAATGAATAAATTAATTTTGCGTCTGCCTAGCCCAAGGCTTTGTCACAACATATACATATTAGAGCTAAGTATGGAGAATAAAAACTAATTGTACGTTTTGTATGGATTAGTGGGTATGCTTACTTAAAGGTATTGGCCCATATTCATAGACATATTTTAAACCCCAGTCAGTGTTGCCCGAAACCCCGATTTATCGTATTTCTCCCGATTTTTGGGGCTATTTACGATTGTCCGAGTTTTTGTATGTATAAAAAATTACTTTTCTCCCGATTTTCAGTTCTAAAAGGTAGGCCCATCTTAACATCGTCACTCCTCTTATTGATGCATTTATAGAACTAATAGGTATAGACTGCTAGGAGCCAACTTCACGTTGGTTTCTTATAGCGGTTAACGATAACTGCGGCCTATAACACACTACATAATGTGCTTTTTGAACAAGCGAAATTCAACAACTTTTTAAATTTTGTGTAACACGGAATAATTGTTTCTGCTTCTTTCAACAAGTGGGAAATTCTACAATTTGGTAGTTTTTGTAGCTGCAAGCAATAAGTGTTAAGAAAAAAGAGAATAAACTTGTTGAATTCTTGATAAATTTCACCCGACGTTCGGGGACTTGTTAGAAGTCAAGAAGTTAAGAATAAGCATTTGCAGTAGGGTTTATAAAGTGGTAGATTTGAAAATATTGTTCTGAATTTATTTAGTGGACCGCAGAGATTTGTTTAGACAACTTTTTTTTTTTGAGGAGAACCCGATGTGTTTATTTGATAAATTTCGTGTGGCCGTAAAAATTGCTGATTGTCTCTACCACCAATTCCCCTACTGATGAAAGTAGGGCACTAACTGTAAGGCAGAAAATATTGATAGCCTTGAATTGGCTGGGAATTGGATCTCAAATCCTAACAAAAATTCAATGCAGCAGCAGGTTTATTATTATTTTTTTAATGCAAAACTGTACTTTTGCTTATATTATTGAATTTAAAAGTTTGAAAAAAAAACATCAATTCATAGTGAAGAGCAGCAAGTTAAATATGCTTATTGAAATAAAGTCTCTTCTAATTAAATATTTCACAACTGGTTTGTTTCAGTTGTTAGTGTGTGGCGACATATTTTTCTAAAAATTGTATGAAAATGACGCCAACTAACAATCCATACTTAATATGTTCATGGATACATTTATTATTTTATATATCTAATTTGGCACCAGTTAAATTAAAAATTTCCCTTCCTAAAATTTGTCTCTTTTACAGTGTTGTCGGATTAAATTAATATAAAATATCATCTTTTCCGAGTTTGAAGATTAAAATTTTGAATTTTTTTTAAATTTCGAAAAGGGAAAAAAATGTTTTTACTTAAGATTTTATCCTATCTTTATTTTGTTAAAGAAACTTTATTTATTTTGAAAATAAATTTAAATAATAATAAATTTTATTTTTCAATAAATAATTTCATAACAAGAACTTCAAAGAATATTACAGAAAAAAAATAATTTAAATTTGTATTTGAGTTTTTTCTATTATGGCATGTATGTTAAAGAAACTTCATATAATAAACAATAAATTAAATTAATTAAATAACATCGCCTTCTTTTCTGCTTGTCTGTTCGGTTGGAATTTTGAAATTGATTTTTATCAACTCAGAACTCTAGTAATTCCAATCGAATTCAATGGTTTGATTTTAAGTAAAATATGTTTATGTGGTTAGGATGCAATCAATTTTTTTTAACTATAGTGTGCAAAAATGTTTCTTTTAATTTTGACCAACTCCCCGATTTCCGATGTCATAGTATCCCGATTTCAATAAATATTTGTTTCCAAGGGGAACTTCTTTGGGGCAGTACAAAGGCTGCGGCACGCTTGTCGTTGCACAGCTAGGCTCGACGGGGGACTCAGAAACTCTGTAAGTGTTTATTAAACTTTCTTTTAAGAGAACATAAAGGTCCTGTATTGAAATTCAATTTTTTTAACACCTGTTTATTTTTTACTACCTAACTTTTTTTAAATTTTAACGTAGATATAATTTTTTTCGTTTAACATTTTTTTTTATTTTTTTTTATTTTTGAATTTTAATTTTCACTCACACAAGAGCTAAAGAGCTCAAAAAATTGTTTTAATTTTATTGTATTGATGGTTTGCTAAATTAACAGCTTACAGGTGTGTGGAGGTTTGACAAAGCCGTCCAGAAGTGAGATCGTGTAGAACCTACGGACGTTTTGAACATGCACAAGTGACTGGTAGGTCCTTTTAGGGGCCAGGAAGACAGCAAAGTATCCCTCAGATACTTGGGTGGGTTGGCCAGATCTCGTTGACATCAGGCGAGCGTCTGAGATTCAGCGTGGCGATATCCAGGGGAGGAAAAAAATAGAGGCTGTCTTCATTTAGAATCGGCCAAGTAGACAGCAGATTGGGTGGGTTGGCCAGACCTCGTTGACAACATCAGACGACCGTCTGAGATTCAGCATGGTGATATCCAGGGGAGGCAAAAAGTAGTGGCTGTCTTCATTTAGAATCGGCCAAGCAGACAGCAGATTGGAAGTATCTTTCAGATACTTGGGTGGGCAGGAGGGAAGTGTGGAAGCGGCAAAAACCATCTCCAATCCGTCGAGCCTAGCCGTGCAACGACAAGCATGCCGCCGCCCTTCAACTGTCCCAAAAAAGCTCCCCCGTGGAAACCTGCTTCGCAACATATTTTGTGGCAACACTGCCTCTAGCCTAGATGAACTGCAGTCTAAACCTATCACACAGGATAGACACAATTACTATTCATATAGAATTTGGTAGCTCTGTTTAGTAAGACCCGACCCTAACATGAATTCTACTACAACTCTGCTACAATTTTCTTTCAATCTATCACGAAAACAGCGAAATGTCAAAACGACGGGACACAACAAAAAACACATTTTAAATTTTTTTCATTTACTTAAAGAAAGCTTTTGTCGTGACTCGAGGTTTTATTTTAGAAATGGATTTAAATTGTTTAAGAACTACATAAACTCGGGTTCAGTTTAGCAACAAACTAATACCAAGTTATCAAACATCTATGAATATGCGCCGTTGTTTAAAAAATTAATGAAAAACTTCTAATACTTTTTATTGTTATTAATATTTTTATAACGATAACTCGCATTGAAAACCGAGCAATTACAATTAAATTATGAATTAAAAGTAAAAGATGATTACGACGACCACGAGTTGATTTTGACTGATGTGATTGATATGTCAAATTTAAAGCGATGAAGCGAAGCTTTTATTTTCAAAATAAAGAACAAAAAAAACTGGAGACAACAAAAAAAAGGAAGAGGTTAAGGAATACGAGGAAGTTGAAGCAAGCTCACCTCATACTCAGCCAGCTGTTATAATAAGAATAGTTGAACAATACTTGTAATAACTTAAAACCACTTTAATAAACAAAAATAACAAACAGTTAACATGTAGACATAATGTGTGTTCAAAAATAAATGATTAAAATTTTGTTAATAAAGTTTCTGAATATTATGCACAAATTCCGCAACTAATTTCTGTCGGAGGATTTCTAAGAAAAATAATATGAATAAAAGTACTTAATAGCACTGCAACGCAAAACACCCTTGGATGTACTCTAAAAATAGCCAAAACAATGTTCGGAATAATACCTCGAAGCAAAAAACTTCTGATTCGTTGGACATCGGAGAGTTTTCGGTACCGAAGGAAACCTCGACAGGGCCGAATATATATTATGAAAATCAATTTGAAAATACGATACTTAGCTATAAAAAATTCAGTTCTATCTACTGCCTACCAAAAGTTTTTTTCTACTCCACGTTCTAGTCCTCCTTAAAATTTTCTGCTGCCTTTATTTTTTTATGACAATTTTTAATTTTTAATTACTATCTCTTCTTAATACTTCGATTCTTTAATATTTTTTTATCTTCTCCTTCAACTGACCTCTTCAATTTTTACTGTCTTGTCTTCTCCACAGATAAACTAAGAGTGATCTTTCAGGAATCCTTTTCCTGAACAATCTCTCTCTTTTGTTTTATCCCTCAGTCTTTTCAGCCAATCCGGACTCGCGGACATCGGATCAGGTCATAATCAGCCAGTCAGCCACTCAACAGCAAGTTTGCTGTTTGCGCCAACGTGTCGAAGTTTCGCGGTCATACTTACTCACGACTTTCTCTTATGAAAAAGCAAGTAATTTCTAATGGAACTCGCCGCACGCTGGTATCACTTCCAGTTCACGGCGATTTCATGAACGCATTCAGTACCCAATTCAATGGCACATTAAGATGGTTTCATACCGTCGTCTGTCTGTTAACTCGGATATATAACGTCAACCCTTCTTCACACTCCCTCGGTACTATAGCAGAGTGCAACAAAGATCGATTTAAAGGACTTTTATTGAAATTTTAGAAATTTTGTTTATTCAACAAATCAACCACATATTTGTTGATCTACACCTTTTCCTTCAAATACCAAGTATGAAGAAATCGGGGGGCGTAAGATCAGAGATGTTGTAAGCCTTTCCATTTCACCACTTTTTGATATTATTCGGCCGGGTAAAAAATTCGCATCAAAGCATGAGCTGTGTGTAATGTGGCAGCTCGTTCTTGTTGGAACCACATATTTTGTAGGTCTCATTTATCTGATTCGGGTGGATGAAAGTTGTCAAACATGTCCCGATAGTAACTGTTACTGTTACATATGCATCCTCAAAGAAATATGGCCAATTACGTCAAATGACCCACCATAAAGTATCTATACGAAAGTATGTAGTGGTCTTTGGTGTACCGATCGAGGGTTTTCAGTTCCCCAATCACGGCTATTGTGTTCATTAACAAAGCCATCCAAATCTAAATGTGCCAAGTCCTAGTGATTTATGGTGTCAACGATTCCTGTGTTCGTGTCCTGAATCAGCAGTTGGTTTGCGGACGGCCCCCATCCGACTACTTACCACGCACAACGATGCTTGATTTCGCTGATCTCACGGAAAGCGATGCTTTTTCAGAGCCAAGGCCGTTGACATAAAAAAATTATAATATCACTGATAATAGCACTCGCAAAAGTGCTTTAATTTTTCAATTAAAATAATTATTAAACCTTTTTCCTTCCAAAATCTTATTTCACTCCCAACCTTCGTTATATTTCTCTCTTGGTTCTCAGAAAATTACTTCATCATTAGTGCGGAAATAATCAAGGACTCATAATGCGAAATTTAATTTTATATTTCTGTCCTCTAACAACAGATAAACTTTTTAACTGGAGTTTAACAACTGCAAAAAATACAATACCTTCTCCATGGCAACAATAATTAAATCCAAAATTTCTAACAGCAAAGTTAGGGATTTCAAGAGAACTTGTAAACTACAACTATTCCTCAAATCAAATTAGCTATCGAAGAAGCTTAAGCAAGTAAAATTTCGCTCAAAATCCAAGAACCAGAAGTAATCTCAGTCCTTAAAAATAAACACCTCAAGAAGAACTAAAACCTAACGATTACTCGACGAACGGAACGAGTAAGTATCACGGCCACTTCAGACACAACTCCAATAAACTTCTACGAAATTTCAGCTTAAAACTTTTGCAGTTTCACTTCAGCTTTGAGTGGAAAATAAAAACAACACCCAACCAAAGTATCCATGCAACGATTGAGTCATAAAAAGAACGTTCAATGAAATACTATGCACATCTTCCTGTCATCCTAATTCAAAGTATGTATCGTTAAACCTGGGCGAAATGACACCCTGGTTTTCACTTTGCATCTCAAAGGCTTTTTCAGGTCACAGGCGGTGGTAAGGCTGCTATTAAAGAGCCGTAAAAGAGCTCGAGTTGCACATTGCCTATATGTGGAGATGCTATCGGTTCGCTAGCTTTGTCCGACAAGAGTGGGTTCATAAAATTAGCAGTAAAAATAAAAATAAAGTGTATTGCCTATAAATCATGAGGAACTGTGCTGATAGTGCAGGATATTTAGAAGTTGAATAATGAAATAGCAAGCCAAAATGGCACCTGAAACTATTTCCTGCAGTCTGAGAGAGAATCGAGTTTTTTTTTGTCCAAATGAAATACATGTCAAATAAATTTGGGAGTTCCTGGCGTTTTTTAAGGCTTTTTTTAACTGGTATTTTATGTAATTGTTTGTTTTACGAGGATGCGAGAAGGAAAACTTAGCTCTTAGCTGCATGCGTTCGGTGGACCTTAACTGTTAAAGAGGCGGCAGAATTTTTAGAGAAATCGGTCATGAACTGTGTACGCGTTGCCAATGTGCGAGGTGAATCATAGAAGTTATTCTGTTAACATCAACAAATGTGTTCTGCGCATCAAGACCTAGATACCAGCAAAAAATCAAAGAAGAACGCAGCGATGACTCCAACTCAAAACCAAGAGAGTATTATTCAAAGAAAAAACGAGTCGAGGAATATCCTTTAGATGAAGATCCGTATTACAAAACTAACAGAAATGCGCAAAGCTATACAGGAAAGTACCATTAGAGTGGCACACGATTTAACTAGTTTAAGTACTAAAATGTTTTCCTAATCAGTCCATGAACTTGCATGACAACGAATTAAATTGTACCTATCCCTAGCCTAGTAGGTGTTTCAATTCTTTATTAATTCAGTCTAGATAAGATGAATTGCAATTCATAGCTTTTTGGCCAAATTCCATGGAAATAAATAAAAAACTAGATTATTATGAAAAAAAATATCAGAGGAGTAGTGGACAAAAGGCTTGTTCAAATATTTCTAAAAGTTATGCTTTATAGCTAAGTAATTCAATTTTTTTCAGACAGGAATTCCAGATTGTTTCCTTTTTTTTTACTTGCGATATTGTGACAGCAGGGCAAGATTTAAATAAATTGAGACAAATTTTGTCTAGCAATTTCGACTGTCTGTCTGTCTGTGGTGGGAGTTTTCTCCCTACCTCCTTATGGTTCTTTCTGCAACGAACCGAAGACGCTGAAGGAAGAGTGATAGGGCCATGTTTCACTGTTCATTTCTCTTTGGCTAAAAGAGAGAACAGAGTGGAATAGTTGGAGAGTTGTAAAAGTCGAACACAGCTTTATACAGTTGGAATGAAGTAAAAGCGTTGCACAGATGGTTGAATTTGGAAGGTCATTGGCGCATATGACTGGTATCAGGGGCCTCTCTGGTGAAGAGGAATGAAAACGATATCTGGAGCGCATGGAGTAGCAAAATGATGAAATGGTGATGAAAACATGTTCCAGAGAACTGATGCCAGGAAACACTGGTGTCGGTGAATCCGGAACAAATGTTAGTAAATTGGTATTACATTAGTAGAAAATTATTGTCGGGCTTAAATTGCAGACTTAGATCTGTAGTCGGGCCGCTATAAGTTGGGTTAACTGATGTTTTAGTGCTCTTAAGTACCCCTTATAAGTTTTGGTTAAACTCATAGGTTGATTGCGGTTAAAGCAACAACTACTGGGGTTCTCGCAGTCTGTACAGGGCAATGAGAAGTTTTTCTGGTATTACTGATGTAATATTAGATTTTTCGGAACTGTTGTTCTTTAAAATGGTTGGTGAGCTATCGAATTTTTGAGGATCAATCTACAAGTTCGATTCTGTTTTTCGAAGTAGAGCGAGGCCGACCGTGGAAAAAATCCGGTTCAACGGGTTATAAGGATAGCCTAGCTTATAACGTGAACCTGCTCGGTAGAAGCTGCCCGGTAAACTGCACTAGTCCTCCCTTGTCGGAGCTTCGTGGACCGTGGTGGGCTGTGGTTACCTAAAAATCGCTTCAAGGTTTCAACAATAATAAATAAAAAATAGCTGGCGCTGGCGCTATATCTTCTTTAAGAAAAAGCGGCTAGTGATTTACACTCTCAACCATTCTTGTGGTCGTATTGTAAATTTAACTTGACTTCTTATCGACGCAATTGCTTTATATACCTTTAATGAATGCCGACTATAACAACTTCATTGGGCCTTGATTATAAAGAAGCCGTCTATCCACATTTTTAAAGCCAAAGTTGAAGATCAACGGAATCGCCGATCCATATTTTTTCAGCCATCAAATGTCTTAAAATAAAAATGTTTCAGGAGGAATGAAACTGCTCAAGCATGTAAGCAATCCAAATATTCCTTTCTAGGGTTCACTATGATAAGCTCTTAGGATTTAGCCATTTGCCGAAGTCAACGCAATGTGACCTACAATAGTGTTTCGCTCTAACGACAAAATAATATTTTGAGCTTTTGAAGCATTAAATTCGACCCCCATTCCCCATTTTACAATGCTGTTAAGATCAAAGTTAAATGAGCTTATCATACGTACATATACTGTCATTTCAGTGCCAAATTCAAAGAACATGATTGTGAATCTGCTTACAGACATGTCCCCATTTAGCTTTAGGAATAAGTGCATTAATCTCATCGACTCTGGTTCGAACAAATTTGTCTTTGGATTTATTATCCAACAAAGAGTTATTGTTCAATCACTCCAAGCATGTACTTCATAATCTCTATTTATGACCTTTATAATTCTGTGCAAAAGTCTTGCTAATAGTTGGGTCGCAAAGAGTTCTAATTTCGGAAGTATTTTTCTGTTCTTTATTGAATTTACCTTGCTCTTCCCACTTATCAGTGTAGTTGATGAGTTGATCTTCATATAGACCACCGCTGCGTATGCTTTTTCGGACGCGTCAGCAAAGCCCTGAGTCCCAATAGATGATTGCAGCCATCCAGGAATTTTTATTTCATTAAGACTAGATATGTGTTCTATGAAACTATTCCATTCGTTCTGCAAGTTCTCTTCAAGTTCACTATCCCATTAAATTTCTTGAATCCATAATTTCTGCATAAAAAGCTTTGCAACTACTGTGACTGGTGAAAGCCAACCCAATGGATCGAATATTCGGGCAAGATTTGATAATGCAATTCGTTTCGTAATTTTATCTTCAGCCGATAAATTGAAATTGAATTTAAATTCGTCTTGTTTTGAATCCCAATTAAGTCCTAGAGTCTTAACTGATTCGTTATATTTAATTTCAATCAGTTGATTGTTGCCACAATTAGGAATGCTGTTAGTTATTTTAAAATCATTTGCCAACCATTTTCTTAAATAAAAAACCATACTTTTTAAGTTCTGTGGATACATTCTGTTGAATTTCCATGCATTTTTCCCTATTATCTGCCCCTGTCATAAGGTCAGGTTTGCCGGTACATCTTTTCAATATCTCCGGTTATAGCATATCTCCATAACCTCCACTTTAATATGATATCAAAAATATCTTTTTGCGGTCTAGGTCCTACCATCATTATATCGTTCATGCTTCGACCATTTGATGTTTTAGCAGATGCGTCAAAGACCACCAGCAGCTTTGTAGTTCTCTCTTATTATTGCTTGATGAGGTAAATAGTATTTTCCTATGTTAGCTTTTTTGACTTCTTGCATATGACCTAGTTCTAAATATTCTTTCATAAACTTCGAATATTCTTCTTTTAGAATTTTGTCAGACTCAAATTTCTTCTCCAAATTAAGAAAACGAGCTACGGCCTGTTTTTTAGAGTCTACAAGTTCTTTATCTTCTTTGAACGGGAGAGCCACTATATACCTTCCATCGATGTCCACTTCTTTATTATTTGCGTAAGCTTCCAGGCATAGTTGGTCTTCAGTTTTTGAATTGGAATCATTCTGCGATACTTCTTCAATTTCCCAAAACTGCTCCAGATTTGTAACGGCAGTTATTAGTTTTTTGTTAATTGGTTTATCGTTTTTAATTATTCCAGCCAATATACATCTAAATTTCGTGGATTGCCCCAATACGCCATCAATTTTTATTATTTTATCTTCCAGAATCTTGCCGTATAAATCACATCCTATTACCACATCTATTCTATCCGATTTCTTGAATAATGGATCTGCGAGCATACAATTATTCCAGTGGTTAAAATCAAAATCAAAGCTTCTACTTGGTTGAGCCTTAGCCAATGTTGGTAACACCAATGCCTCAATTTTGATTACATGTATACTAGAAAAAAGTGGATTAAGTTCTAACAAAACTTTGCTCTTAGATATTCCCACTGTAGTATTTCCAATTCCTTGAATTTCGGTTCTGTCTTTAGTGCGATGAATGGCTTATATTTGTGCGGCTTCTTCAGATACCATCGTTTTTTGGGATCCTTAGTCTATTAATGCTCGCATTATCACGAATTCACCGGTTTTTGTTTCACTTCTATTTGTGCGGTTGCCAGCAAAATGGCCGATGAAGTGCCTTCCTTCGTCACTGTTGCTGTTAGTTGTTCTCCTTTTTTCTCTGCAGCAATGTCTTTATCGTGAAGAATTGTATTGCGGTTACGATTATAAATTTTGCATCTTTTTGTTTTGCTTGTGCATTTTGTGTTTATTGTGTGGTCTAAGCACCCATAGCATAGTTTGGATTTTCGAGTCCAAATTCGTCGTTCCGCCACTTTCAGTTGTACAAATGTTCGACAATTTTTTGTTTCGTGGCCAGACATTTGGCAATAAAAACATTTTATCTGCTCTGTAAAAATGTGTGTTGTTTTTGGTTATTCTTGTCAGCATTGTTGCTTCCACTCGCTTTTCCTTTTATTGCCTCAAGTGTTTGATACTGCTGCAGGAATTGTAAAACGTCATCCAAGCTCTGGATTTCTTTCGTTTTCTTTACCCCTTGCTCGTACTGCCTTAGGGTATCTCTGTCCAGTTTCCTTATAACCACTCTTGCTATAAATGGACATGCATCATTTAGTGGTATCTTAAGATTTTTCAGAGTATGCACTCATTTGTGGTGTCTAATAGCTTTTTAACAGAACTTGCTGACTCGCCATTAATTGTTGGCTGATCAAGTAATCTGTCAACCAGAGTTGTGAACAGCAATCTTCGATTTTCGAATCTCTGTTCGAGCATACTCCATGCCGCTTCATAATTCGTCTCAGTAACGTTGAGATGCATGATGAGCTTTCCTGCTTCACCTTTGACTACTTACTTAATTCTAAATATCTTTTGTACGTTCGAAATATGCTTTACTTCCTGAACTAATTTCACGAATAATTCACGGAAGGACATCCATTCGTTTAAATCGCCATAAAAGAATGGAATTTTAACTTCTTGCAGCTTCAGGTTGGAGGACTTCTGGATCTCGGTTTTTGTTGCTCCCTCTTCAAGTATTTTTTGGACAGTAGAAGCGCTCTTTTCCGATTCTTCGTAGATGTCCTCAATATTATTGTCATAATATCCGAAGTCTACCGTGATCTTATTATAAATTTATTTCAGCGCATTGAATTTTTCCACCACGTCTTTTTCTTCTCGGGATGAGATTTTTTCTGCTCCGACCGCCTCATCTACTTGGCGTTTGAAGTTTTCATGCCGGCGATGTTTCCAATGTTGGTGCAAATGTCGGCAGTGTTCTAGCACTTAATGTTGTTGTTGCGTCATCTTCTTGATTCTTCGTTGAAGACTTTGGAGCTGAATCATCATCATCTCCTGGCTGAATCGGTGTTTTTGCTGCATCAAGCAATGCATTTATTTTGCTAACTTCACTTTCAATGCACTCGAAATAATTCATTTCGAAATAATTATCTGTGCTGATTCCAATTTCCAACATTTTTGAGTGGCTTAGCTGGAATTCGTTCCATATAGAACTTAGTCTTTTCCTTATTTCCAACTCAGATTTTTGATTGGTTTTATTTTTGAGCTTCTTATAAATAAGCACAATTTCATCCCCCCTTTTGTTTTTGGGATTTGTACAGTTTATCTTTTTTGTCCATTTTAATAGATTTTTTGACTTTTTTTTAACACTCACTTTTAATTCGGTGTCTAAGTCCCGTTTACACTTACTTCACTGTCAGCCGTAAAGTGCGCTATTGAAAATAATAATTTTGAAAGGTGATTAACTATATTTTCTTTGCTTATTAGCAATTGCGAAAATTTCACCAATCAAAACTTATTACAACGTCTTATTTAAATTTCCTTCGCCTCAATGACGATTGAGAAAATAAAAAATAAGGATCCGGTTCGAAGGACCAAATGTTCATAAATCCCTTACCACTGGTGGGAGGAAATTTAAGAACTGCTAGTTAAGAATAAAAACCGAGTTGTAAGGTCGGGTATGCTTTTATTCGAACTGACACAATAAATCTTAACCTACGCTTATATATACTGTTTTATTCGTGATATCGATGAGTGATAACAAAAACACACACACAAATTCTGAACCCAAGTGCAGGCAATCAGTTGCTTGTTATCGTAATTGGTATGTGTGCTCATGTTTGCAAGAGAAAATATCCTAAGCAAACATAATGCATATCACTTATCTTGTCACTTCTTATTATCCTAGTGTTCAATGTTTGAACACTGTCTTCGCAAAACAATAAGAAGTTTTAGATAGAAGAACGCCGTGAATGTAAGAAAGAGTTTCGGGGCACAACGTAGCCCTGAGGGACACCAGCTTTTTTCCAATACAACTTTATGGAGTTGCATAAAAAATAATTATTCATCCATGCAATTAGTTAATATTTTTATACGACGACTTCTATCTATCCACAGTTGAAAGTTGAAACACTCTCTAGCTGTATTTAAGTTTTTTTGAATCGGAGTACTATAGGAGATGAATTTTTCACCTTTCCACACTAATGACCATACTTAATCCATGGTTATATGGAAATTTTAAGTTATTTTATTTATATAAAAAAACAAGTAAATCTCCATTATTAAGTACTATTTTAATTTTTAATTGCAGTAAAAATGTAAAGAAAACTTAAGGTTAATTGTTCAACAAACCGCTTAATATCAATATCAGGAATACCGATGTCGAAATACGGGTCATAAAACTAAAATTAAATTAATAAACCCATAAAACTGCTGCTATTTTAACGCATATAGATATCTCTTTTCACTGAAATGAAAACATTGCAAATGAAATTGCTTTATTGATTTGCCGGTCGGGCAAGATGCAATTCACTACACTTATAAACACATGGTCACCACAGGCGACTGGCATTCGAAAGCAATGAACATTGATCCATAAAAAGTGCCGCCGCTGGCCGGCATTAAGTTGGTATCCTACAAAATGGTTGTTGAATATCGTACAATTACTTTAATTATATAGTCCAGAAGACTCATGTTAAAAAAAACACGGAACATTCCACTGTATCGCAAATTCCGCGTTTGTCAGAAATTATAGACGAGTTCAGTCAATTAATGACTTTGGAGTTCTCCTTCGGACGCAGATTCTGTTCAAGTAGATGTGGGCTTACTATGTATGTACTTACATTATATAAATTAAAATCAAAAATTATCGAACTCTAGATTTTCTATCAATTAAATTTCATATTTTGATCTAACAAGGATATATGGATTGATCATATTATCGATATGATCAATCCGTTGGATTATGGGAGTATAATTTCAATGATCACCTATGGAATTATAGGCTAGTAGCGTTAGACACAAAAATCACATATACCGGAAATAATTCCAACAAAAAAATTTTTTTTAAGTTTTAAGTTTTTCGCCTCGGCAGAGCTGTGCTAAAGGGATGGGGGATAAAATGTACCCCAAAAGGGGAACTTTTGTAGTTATTCGCTTGTATGTTATAAACTACCAAATTACCCTGGTTAAAGTTGGGCCAATTTTCCACATTTTTCTGTTTTTACTCAAACATTCAGATGCTCTCTCGTTTTGTAGAAACCTAAGCTAAGTATGTTTTGTAATGTCCGATAGGTATTGAGTCAGATTGAAGGGCGCATGTTAAAAATTTTTTTTTTTTCACTTAAGCCTTCACATGCCTATATCTCGTTACATAGAGCCTCTAGGAAAGTATATTTTACATTGACAGATAGGTATTCAATCTATCTACCTTATCCATACACCAGAAAAAATAACTGCGCTTCCAGGAGCGGACTGAAGGGTCACGAGCCATAAAATTATTTTTCACTCAAACTTTCCGCGCCTATATCTCGTTATTTTGAGGTCCTAGGTAAGTGGTTCTTGCACTCTTAGATTGATATTGATTCCAGCTAACCGTACATCAGCTTTCCATACACCAAATAAATAAGTCGAGGAAAAATAATTATTGCACAGGAGTGAAATGCGTGACAGATTCTTCATTCGCCCCGACTCTCTCCCTTTTAATTTCTAATAGCTCCTCAACCGTTGGTGCTATCGGATTCGGAGTAACACCTAACGGCGTGCCTTCTGTCTGGCTTCTATTTTGAACTACGCGGAATTAAACACGCTACAACTTTTACTCAGACCATTTTTGAAAATATTGATAAGTTTAGAACATACAAGCGAAAAACCACAAAAGTACCCCTTTTGGGGGTACTTCTTGCCTCCCCCCCCCCCCCCACTCTCATTAGTACAGCTCTGCCGAAGGGGAAAACTTATGATATTCGCATCAGGCTTACAGGATTGTGTAACCAATTTGTATCTACATTTTTTTCAAAACAATTTTTCAATTACATAATGTAGCTATTATCAATATAGTTGAAAACATCATAAGACGTAAAGAAGAACTCAGAAAAGGAAATAAAGAAAATTTTGAATTTTTTTTTTAAATCAAACAAAATTATCAGCTGATCGTCTTTCCAATCGTCTTTGCAAGATCAAGCATGCAGTTGACGCATAATCCGTCTTGTTGCAGCCAGCAGACTTTTTTTTCTTTAAGACTATGGATAAACTATTATTTGACAAATTTTTTGTCGGGAGGAAATGACTAAAAATAAATTATATTCTTCGTGCGTGGGAGACTACCACGACCCATCCCACCAACGGAACCGCAGCTGACGGTCAGGAGGTTTTATAATACTATTCCCTGATAATATTCACCAATTATCGTTTGAGAGAAACTTAGTCATGGAAATCTGTCGCTGGCTCCCGGACAATTAGAAAGAACAATTTTGAAGTGTTTTCGAAAAGTTTTAAGAATAATTCTGTTAGTCTGAGTACAATTTTAAGGTTCCTAGTTCGTTAAAGCAGTTCAATCAAAAATAGTGGTTCTATGCTACAGATCCTCTAGAAAACCTTTTACATCTCCCGAAACCTATATTGAGAATGAAAAATGTTCGATAGAAATTTTGAATGAAATTCTTTTATAACTTGTTATTCACGCGGACACCTTTATAAGTTAAGATCTCTTCTGGGAAACATAATACCTATTCTTAGCGATTCACAATACTAATCATGTACTCCCAATTCGGCCAATATTTTTGGATTTAATTTTGTGAGTCACTCTTAACTAAATGCGAACCCCAGCTTACCATAATTTAATTCTTATCAAAGACTTAAAGATAAAAGTGCTAGTGTTTAAATATCAGGCATTTTAATAGTCAGTACCAAAACCTTCTTTGAAATTCTTCTTAGCTTGAACAAATAAGATCAATTATTTTATGTGCGTTCATGCACCTAGGCGCCTAGCGAGGAGTCCGAAACAAACTAAAATGATTGCTAATACCAACTTGTAAGGAAAACCCTATAAATGCTTGCCTAAGGTATGATGTAACAATCGTCTTTGGCGATTTCAACGCTAAAAAAGCTATGGAGCTGGTATTCAGTGAATAACAAAGTCGCATAGCTTGCATGCATGTGAGCATTTGTGACAATGGACTTAGAGTCATGGATATGGCAGCATAACGGAATTTGGTCCTTGCGTATACTAAACTTCCTAGGCGTAAGGATATCTAAAAATTCACCTGGTTATCACATGGTGGAGTCACTCGCAACCAAATTGAGCACATTATTATAGATCGTAACCATTCCTTGATCCTGATGATGATAGGAACGAAACAATTGGAAACAGTACTATTACATAGCTTTTCATTGGTGTTTATCATATTGTTATTTTTGGGTTTTCGGTTTTGAAGCTTTTGGAGAACAAATTTAGTAGTGTGAGAGGGTTGGTGTTGCCGTATTTGTGTACTAATAGTACTAATAGTTCGAAAGTCGTTAAAATGCAGTTCGCTTTTGGTATTTTAGTAGAAAGAAGTTATTTTCTCGAAGTTCACAAGTGCATTACTTGATCATAATAATTTGGAAAAACTATTTTGACGTTATATTGTGCTTTAATAAGAGTGACGTGGTATTCTGATTAATAAAAATACATATATAGGGTTTATCCAATGAACCTCTACATAAAATAAGTCTGTTTTGAACAACGGAAATATCACCAACAAGACCTATACAAACCGAAATAGAATTCATATTACAGATACGAAACAAAGTTAGAAAATAAACAATAATCCTGAACATACAACAACGATATGCTCAAGATTATTCTTATCTAGTGTAAACGGACTTCCATGAAGAAAGTTACGTACGCACATCCACAATACGATACATATAAAATTGTTATAAATAAGCCCAAGTAGAAAACAATAGACAAATCTTAAATTGACGTAGAACTCGCTACAAGTAATATGAGAACCGTTTAATAAAGTTGAATAAAAAATGAGCCTTGCTCTATGAAACTCGCAGTTTCTTATTTTAAAATCAGGTATTAAAATTGGCGTAGTCGGTAGGATTCTACTAAATTGGCTAGAATCCTGAAGGAACTTACACTCATAACGTTTTAGTGAAATTAACTACCGAAAAAATATTCTACGTATAAGGAAATATTAAAATTCGAAGTAACGACTAAAACAGTGTAAACATTTATTTGACATAGTAAAATAAAAAGTGGAGAACTCCTTTCAAGTTTAATAAAGTCTAGAATCAAGCAAAATAACAAAATAAAAGTGAAATAAAATCATTTAAGAAAAATAAAAACATTTTTAAAAAAATTATTCCAACGCATTGGAAATAAACCGACATTAATTTAGCAATTCAATTCAACGAAAATGATTAAATTGCGAGGTTCATAGAGAAAAAATTAATTTCACAAATAATAAACCAAAAAAGAAAAAAAAACTAAAATTGATGTCCAAAAGGATAACAAACAGAAGAAAGGAAGAGCAACAGAGTCATACTAGCAGTTCAGAAGAAGATTTATCAACAAACAAACAACTCACAGATATCAGGAATCAACAGATACCCAACAAGTGCATACTGGAAACGCATATATTGAAAAACTACACAGCACCTTTAACGAAAATCTAAGATTATTCGACGACGACGATCAACCCATATCTTTAAAAGTAATAAAAGTAGTGGAAATCTACAACAGAACTATACACCTTACAACAAAAGAACGTCTAATCGACATACCGTCTAATCGACATACATCTAGGAAACATAGACTATAAAAAATATTTACGAAAAAATAGAAAGAACAAAAGAAAATGTACTAAAAAGAATAAACAAAAATCGTAAAGATAAAAAGATAAATCCAATATATACCAAAATAAATAACCCAACTAAATTTGACAAATTAAGGACAAAACACAAAAAGGTTAAAATAATAAATAAAAAAGGAAAGAAGATAATAATTGAACCGCATAGAGAAATACAGATACTTCACAAAGATCAATTTAGAAATCTAAAGAAATATTAACATGACGAAAATGACGATAATCCTATTAATCACGACAATGACTTATGCACAATTCATACAAATAAAAAATCGAACAAGAATTTGTAATTATTGAAAAAGATAAAGTAGAATTGATACAAAGTTAAAACTCAATCATACACTTGATAGACACCACAAATTACAGACAACTAATTAACCAATTCAACGAACAATATGAAATCTTACCATACAAACAATACAAATTTCTTAGTAAAATAAAAAATTAGACATCAAATTAAACACTCTTATTCCCCATCAGAAATCGAAAAGAGGATTAATAAATTTAGGTGGAAACATTCTTAAAATCATATTCGGAACTAAGAATGAAGATGATCGTATTAAAATAGAAAATAAGTTAAAAAATAAAGAAGATAATAACCATAATATTATCACAAATGTTAACTCGCAAATAAAAATAAACAAACATTTTAATGACCAATTTATAAAATAAAAGACATTCTAACAAATAGTTAAGAGACAATTAATAATTTGAAGAAGTATAACTCAGAATTAAGCAATTTAAAGATTAAAATTGAATTTAAGGACAATTTAAAAAAGTCACAGACTCCATTGACGAAATATCAGAACAAGCAGGTGAGGAACACTAGCACAAAACATTTTAACGAGTCAATAAATTATAGAAAATAAAATCACACTTGAAAAACTAGAAGGATTAAAGATAAATTTAGCTAAATATAAAGAAAATATTTTAATTATATTATTAATCCCAGAAAATACAAAAGAAAAGTATAATAAATATTACATTTAAAACTTTCCAATAAAATATAAAATATTAAGTTTAGAAACAAATGACGTAATTAATGTAAATAATACTATGTTTGACTTATCAAAAGAAACCAAAAACTTACAAATATTTGAAAATAAATGTATTCAAAGTATTTTAGAAAATAAGATTATAAATTGTTAATTGCGTTATAAGAAAAATGAGATAATTGAAAAAGATCAATTCTTAATAATAAAAAATCTAGAGAAAACTAATATAAATCAAAATTGTAACAATTATATAATTATTAATAATTATTATACTTTAGAAGGAAATTATGTAACAGAAATGGAAAACTGTAAAATTATAATAAATAATAGAGTTTTTAGTAAAAAATTGTATCAAACAAATAAAATATTACCATTACCGAAACATAAGTATTCGAATGAATCAATAGAAAACTTAAAAGAAATAACTGAAGTAAAAGAAGAAAGGAAAACGCTTTATTTCAGGTTTTTAACAATCATGTTTATTATTTTCATTATTTCGATTATAAGTTGTATTAAAATCAAGAAAAATAATAACAATACTATTGTAAACTTGCCATCGGTCGCTTTTCAACCGATAGAAGTCTCTAAAGAGGGAGGAGTTTTATCCAATGAACCTCTACATTAAGTAAGCCTGTTCTGAGCAACTGAAATATCACGAACAAGACCTTTACAAACAGAAATAGAATTCATGTTAGAAATAAGAAACAAGTAACAAAATAAACAGTAATCCTGAACATTGATTGTTCTTATCTAGTGTAAACGAACTTCCATGAAGTCGCACATCCACAATACAATACCTATAAAATTGTTATAAATAAGCCCAAGTGGAAAACAATAGACAGATCTTAAATTGACGTAGAACTCGCTACTAGTAATATGTGAACTCTTTAATATAGTTGAATAAAGAATGAGCCTTGCTCTATGAAACTAGCAGTTTCTTTTTTTAAAATCATTTATTAAAACTTATATATAGTATTATTAAATACAGTGAACTATAATTGTTTTAATTTGTTCTTAAACTGTGAACTTCTAATTTTTTTTTATAAAAAATTAATTTATATATTTTTAAATTAACAGTAATGTATTGTACTGTAATCAGCAAGTTAGAACTCTAACCAGATTGCTGTCCAATTTGCGACGATTTATAATGATAAGTACGGAAACCCTGTTAGAGCTTTTTACTTAAAACAGAAATATGCAAGCCAATGCAACCAGACTGAGAACCAAACGTCCTATCTTCCCTGTACTGATATTTTTTGTTGAATTTTTGTTGTTAGATGTATTCTCTCTTGTACAATGTTGCGTCATAAGAGGGCCTAACGTCATCAAGTCTAGAAAGTTGTTTTACGCCGACTACATCACAGCCCACAAGCTGTAGAAGACTCATTTACCCAGATCGAGCAGGCGGCACAAATCAAGATATTGCACAAGTTAATGCAAAACAAGTCAGCATTAAATGATTTATGATGGTTCTCACGATCGAGATTGCTGACAATACGTCTGAGAGGAAGAAGCTAATGCATTCCATCACGTCGCAAACATGATCATAGAAGAAATAGGAATCCACCTGTGGGAAACATTCCAAGTAGCATGTGAGGTGACTAGGTTAGCTAGCTTTAAGAAAAGTATTTTGTTTTAGTTTTAAGACACTGTTTGAATAAAGAGGTTCATCCTCAAATAAAAATATAAAAAAAATTATTTTTTTTGTAAACATAAATATATAACAGTTTAATTGGCGCCCGAGCAGGGACCGGGAAGCGTAGTCGCGTAAGAAAAATAAGAAAAGCGCCGTAAGTAGCCGTGTTAGTGAAAAAAAAGCTTGGAGTGGCCGCGGTATATTTATGAAAAAAACGAAGTGCATCAAGTAGGCACAAAACACTGGTTGAAAAATATCGCCTTAAGTAGCCGTAAACTACTAGAGAAAAAAAAATATCGCCCCAAGTAGCCAAAACACTAACTTAACGCCCTCGCTAACCGGTTCACCTCATCCCCAAGGGAACAATAAAAAGTGCTAGAGTCAAAAGAAAGGAAAAAAAGACATCCGCCGCAGCATACCAGTCCGTCTCATGAGTGAAAAACAAACAAAAGGTGTCATTACAAAAGGAAAAAAGATGCTGATTTTAATGTAAGTTAGTTATTTCAGAACATAATATAATACAAAAATACAAATAAAAGCAAAGAAAAAGTATAAAAATCAAAAGTTAATAAGTTAAATATAAATAAAAAAATGTAGTTATTTCAAAATCGACTCAAGAATAAAAAAAAAGAGACAAGACGAAGAAATTGGAAGAATATTTTTAGAAAGTAAGAATATATATAAAATAAAAAACTCAATATTTAAATTATACAAAAATACAAATAAAAGCAAACAAGTATAGAAATTAAAAGATAATAAGTAAAATATAAACAAAAAATATATAGTTATTTCAAAATCAACTTAAAAAAAAAAACAATATTTAAATAAGTGCTCTTAAATTTTTGTTCGTTTCCTGTAAATATATCAATATGCCTATTACGCGATCAGGTGCCGGGGCCGATAATAACCAAAATCTCCCAATTTCAATGGCTCCTGTAGTTACAACTGCTCCCATACTTTCATTTACTCTTCCTACAGCAAATTCATTCACTATACGAGCATTTTCTTTTAGTTCTTATCGTTCCACTCACATATTCCATAGCTTAAAGTTTTTGAAATTTCTTCTACAAATCTATTAATTTTTGTTTTTTCAATTCCAACTTGAATTTTTTAACGGGTGTCTTATATCTTAAAATGTATTTCCTTCCTTTTCATCAACACAAATTTTGTTTTGACAGCTAAACTGAAATGTCATTTTGTTCCAGTGTTCCAGGTTAAAATTATTTTTCCAACAACTGTCAAATAATAAAAATACAATTTGTTGAAACCAGAATGCGTTTCGGGATCAAGAAAATATTGCTATTTACACGTTGTGGCATGACATAATTTCAAAGTAGGTTTCGCGTTAGAGCAAATAGTTAGTAATATGATTCGAAACAAATATTTTGTTGTATTTTGATTTACTGATCAAAATTTAATGTTCCAAAGAAATAAACTAGGTGAGTATAACCCGAAATCTTCCTAGAAGTATTCTTCAAAAATTATTTTGGTAAAAAAAAGGATTGTAAATTTGTTATGCGTACTAGTAGTTGCACTTTTATTTTGATTTGTTCAGAAAATCATTTAATATAGAAAATAAGTCAAAAAATTAGCATTCATTTACGAATTGTAAAAAAAAAAAAAATTTAAAGAAATTGAGTTGTATTTTCTTTAAAAATGTCACAAAACGTGAAACTGGAAATAAACTATTTATTTTAAAGATATTTTGAAGATTAAATAAGAATTGTATTAATGTACAAAATTGATTAATGATATCTTTTGAAAAAATTAAATGTATTTGACTACTGTATAAGGAAAAACTTAAAATCAAATAAAATTAAAAACAAAATAAGTTTTGTTGGCCTGGCCTTAAACTATAACATGTTGAAAATAAATTTGTACTAATATGTTAAAACAAGTCTAAATAAATTTAAAAATATTTACCTACCTATAAAAATTAAAAGAAATAAATATATTTGGTTGATTACCTACATCCTGCAACTATGTTTAAGTGTTTTTGAAAATTAAGTTTGATTAAATGAAAGAAAAAGAAACTGAAAATTTTGTATTTGTAACCTGCATTGGTGGGATAACTATAAAGTTGTTTTTAAATTATTATTCAACAAAAAAAATCCGTTGCAGCTCTATTGATGGTAACTGTAAAACATTTTTGAGACCAAAAATTCTTGGTTGGGGAGGTATCACATGATTAAATGTTACATTGTACGTGACCACCACCTAATTAGTATTTTTTGGCACACCTGTCGTTTGCAGAGCAAACATCACGTGTGCAATTCAGCTAATCAACTTACTCAGTTCAATCTACTCTATCCAACATTATCTCTCATCGGAGCTAAAGCTGGAGAGATCAATTAATATCGTAAGTCTAGTTCGTAAGGTCCAATTCTGTAAGTAGTTCGTAAGAGTTAGTTTTTCAAGATCTATAAGTCAGTCGACGCTTGATATTCTTCGTATGTACTTATTATTTCTACATGTTAAAGGTTCAATAAAAATTGTGTGTAAAACTTATAAACTTAAAGAAAAACAAGCCCAAGACCTCGAATACCATAACAAGTTAAGACAACCTATTAAAGTATATGCCCCCGGAGAAATAGTTTATGTAAAGCAAAACAAACGCATCGGCTCACTCCGCAATTACCTTTACGGTCACGCTAAGGTCCGCATATTTACAGATCATCAACCGCTTACCTTTGCTTTAAGCAATAAAAATAATAACAGTAAAATGAAACGCTGGAAGTCTATACTAGAGGAATACAATCACGAACTTAAATATAAGCCTGGGAAAACAAATGTAGTGGCAGACGCCCTATCCGGAGCTCATAGTACTCCCGATATAAGTTCAATGTCAACATCCTAACACAGCAATGAAAGTTCAAATACAAGTCGTATAATGAATGTGAATACTCCGATAAATGTATTTAAAAATCAAATCTTACTTCAAATAGGACAAACACCCAGTCAGACCTTTGAAATAATCTTCTCAATTCATAGCGAACAATATCAGGACGCAACAAATGAGCTGGAAAGTTTATTTGAAGATAATGTCCCCAAAGATAACCCTATCCTACCTTTATTAAGACACGAGATCTCCCAAATTAAAATCGATTTAAATAGACTAATGCCCAGAAGTAAACGATCGGCAGATTTCCTAGGCAGCGCTTGGAAATTCATTGCAAGAAGTCCAGATGCACAAGATTTTCAAATAATTAAAGAAAAAATAAACAAAGTTTTGAATAACAACAATAATCAGATTGTTATAAATAAAGTTCTTATACAGAAAATAGAAGAAATTGTAAACACAACACATAGTATGAGTAAAAAGATAAATAATGAAAATGATATGCAAAACGAGTTAATCTTAAATTTGGAACTTAAGTTACAATTAATTAAAGAAGTAAGTAAACCTTGAATATGCAATACATTGGGCCAATGCCAATATTATAAATTCCTTTATTTTATCAAACATAGAAAAAAACAAAATTAAAGAAATACTTAATAAAAAGGAAATGCCATATATAAACGTTTTAGAAGCATTAGAATTTGCACAAATTAAAATAGCATCGAATAATTCATCAATCCTCTATATAATTAATTTACCAATTACTTCAACAGAAAATTGTAAAACCACTTTAATTAAACCTATAAAAAAGGGTAAAATTATTAATAAAATTTTATATGAAAATGTATTAGTATGTAAGAATAAGATTTATGAAATTTAATCAACATGTCTAACCTTTTATCAATTAACTATATGTCCTAAGAATAATATATTTGATATCACCAACTCCACATGTGTCCCACACTTACTAAACAGCCAACCTTCGAATTGTACGGAAATCAACAACCAACACGTCCCTTCCTTCCAGGAAATCACACCAGGTATTCTATTCCTAAACCAATACACCGGACCCGTTGAAGTTAACGGAGAAGTTATTCAGCTAAACGGAACATTCCTTATCCATTTTCATAACACATCAGTCAGATTACAGGACCAAACGTTTGAGTCAGCAGAAATGTCGTCATACAAACCATTACCAGCCGTTTTGCAACCCGCAACTATAAAAAGAAATTCTGAAGAACTTTTATCATTGCAAATAATATCCATATTCTTCGTACATAAAATAAGCAACAGAAGTAAACCACCAAATGCAGAAATAACTGAAGCTGATACAACAACAACAATTGAATCCAAACCCAACAGAAATCCAGTCCCGGCCGAAAGGGTCGTTGGAATTGAAGACATTCCTCAGCATCTAATGCCGGTTGCATCGAATGAAGACATCCGATTTTAAAAGGCGAAGGAGGTAATGCAAAACAAGTCAGCATTAAATGATTTATGAAAACAAGTCAGCATTAAATGATTTATGATCGTTCTCACGATCGAAATTGCTGACAATGCGTCTGGGAGGAAGAAGCTACTGCATTCCATCACGTAGCAAACATGATGATAGAAGAAATAGGAATCCACCTGTTGGAAACATTCCAAGTTGCATGTGAGGTGACTAGGTTAGCTAGCTTTAAGAAAAGTATTTTGTTTTTAGTTTTAAGACACTGTTTGATAAAAATATAAAAAAAAATATTTTTTTTAAAAAACATAAATATATAACAGTTTAATTCACATTAATGAAGGGAAAATCAAGTGAAAGGTAGCTGCGTCTCCAAAAAATATACATACATTTAAAGTAGTGTAATATTTTAACTGCCTGGGTTAAAAGTAGCAGCTGATAACAATATGGGCGAAGAAATACGCGGGTGGCTGCTATTTTCCAATAAAATCTTCTACAAGATTCTTCAATTTCTGAACTTTTATCATAAAAAGTAGGCTCACACACGGCTCCAAGGCGTAGATGCTTACTAAAATTCATTCTGATCTCTTAACCGCTTTCCAGAGAAAAGCCTTACGGAGGATCGTACATTGGGCGGGGGCCATGTACGCGAGAGAACCATTCAGAAGAAGACGCAATTATCAATCATACATTTAATGAAATATATCTCGACACAGATGTGACGGAAAAACAAATCTGGTAAACTTCGGTGGTTTGGACACTTAGCTCGTATGAGCGAAGAGGAAGCCGCTTTTAAAAGCTTTTTGGCAACCTGAATGGGTAGGGTAGTGTGGCGAGATCTTGAGTGGTAAAATTAAAGAATAATTGCCTGCTCAGAATCTCTAAGGAGGCAGATTGATTCTTTATGAAAAGGTTTTAACTTTAATTCAAAAAGATATCGAACAATGGTTGCTACAGTTGTTCTAAATTTAAATCTATGATATCATAGATTACAAAAAGCTTTCGTAAGGGGCTCATTAAAATTTAATGATAAATATATCTTAGAAACGTTCGTCTTTCTCGTTTCCTAAACAACCACACACAAAAAATCCATTCACAATACATTGCTGTCTTGTTATTGAAAGTTCATAGATATCTTCAAGCACATCTTATCTAGTTTGGTAAATTCTTGGATAACTACCATTCAAAGCAGCATTTTTCTTCCTCTTAAACCACAAAATAGAAGCATTATACCCCAAAAAGATGTGACCCAATTTTTGTTCAACTAACAAAAAAGTTTCTTTCGAAGCGCGTGGGCGTAATATCCGATAGCAATCCTTGCTGACGTAGTCTCAAGCAAACAGTGGCAATAAATATTTAAGTTTCGATAAGAATCTCCTTTCAAAAGTGTTAAAGCTATTTCCTATGCCAGGAAATCGTGCATTATTCAATTGCTTAAGTAAAATCCGAAGACGAGATACACGAATGCCATCCCGCATTGAAAATGACGTCGAACAGAAAACAAGTAAGAGTAAAATCAATTGTATAAGATATCAAAGTATCTTTTGGATTTCTACTGGCCTTCGTATTCAATTGACATTGTCATTTATCAAAACATCTTATGTATATTTTCCAAAGGTGAGCATAAACAGAGTAACCTAGCTATATCGATCTGAATCTTGAATCTTTGTCCATTACTCCGACTTGGTTGTTGAACAAAACTCCCCATTGATTGTTTAAATTGAAACGAAAATCATTGGATAAATTATTTCGATTCCTTTTCAATTTATTAAATTCTACCGATTTAATCATAGATATGCATTCGTATTTTGCAGATACTACCTGGAGTTGGTTTTCTGTTTCTCTGATGAATGGAAATTGTAAATGCAAATTGGGATATGAAACATTTTACGTAAAAGAAAAACCAACCAAACTAATGCTGCTATTATAGGAGAAAAGAAAATACTCAAATTGGGATTTACTTTTCATTTTCGATACATTGAGAATAGATATCTTGTTTCTATGGTTTTTAAAAAGAACTATCTGGAATATTGTGGAATGGATATTCTGGTTAGGAAATGAAAACGTTTGTATTGATCTTGAGGTCGAAATTAATTGATTTTGGTCAAAATCGAAAATGCATTTTCGTAATAAGTTTAATATTTTTAAATTCTTTATAACAAATAACAGAAGATAGAATTGATGCCGATAGTTAGCTGAACTCTCTTTTGGCAAAACCCCAATTTTTGTTGACTTAATTAGAAGTTATTTCTTAGTCTAATTTAAAAATGTGATAAATTTACAGCTAAGATTTGGGTTGTTGGGAAACGTGGCTTAGAAGACAAAGTTTAAAGCATGGAATATTAAGAATAAGACCGAAACAGTTAATATTTGAACTAACATAGCATTCTGCGGATTTGTTCGTTGGAACCACTTGAGGATTCAACTTTGGCTAGTTCGTTTCTCAATACCCTGGTGATCCGTTAACCAAACAAAGTTAACCTTATTGTATCTGGCTATGGTTTGCAAAGCATATATAGTAAGACTAGCACCGTTTGATGGACTTTGATGTCATACTATCCGAGGAGATTGTTTTTAAGGCAGCTCACATAACTCACATGTCTTTCCTGGTATTGGCATTCGCACTGAATGGTATGCTTTTCAACTCGAAAAACAATGGGACTAATTCCCATTGGTAATGATATTTTGATTTCTGGTCTATTTTTGTTTGTGTTTAATCTTTCTTTAGTGACACCGATGATTTCCTCAGTCTTCTTAAGCCAGAGATTTGCATGCACAATTGTGGGACATTTTGAGGGTAAAGTTTAATTTCTTAGGCTCGCTTTGATGTTTACTGCCTAGATAAGAGTAAGTAAGTAAGTTTCTCTTTTAATGTAAGCACATTGCAGAAGCCCTGATGGAAAATTAGGGAGAGTAGGACAAATGGTGTCGATACAAATTGGTTTTGAGTACTTTCATATTGAAATGGCAAGGGATATCTCACCTGGTAGACTATTCCAAATTCGTGTTGTTCGGTTAAAAAACGAATATCTGTATTTCACGAAACCCCCGAAACGGGTTACAGGTTAATTTGTTTAAGGGGAGGAATGCAGATGTTTGAGTGAATGAGCAATTTTTTTTATAAAAAGAATACAAAAAATAAATTTATTGGCCCGACATCTTTTTAATGAGCCAAGGCCTAGTGACTTATACTCTCGACAATTGTGTGTGTTGTTAAACTGCAAGAATGGAAGGAATATTGCGTGGGTGTTCGATAGTGGTAAATGTTTCTGTGAATTTATACTCGAGTTTGGCTTATAAAGGCTTTATTAATTGTAGCTAGATGAAAAGGGGAAAAACTTCTTGTATCGATTAAGAAAACCTAAGAACTTCGCAGCATTTTTGGCGATCTCAAATATATGGTCGTTCAAACGGAGTTTTCGACACATTAAACGCCATATGATATCTATTACCCCATTGAAAATGCTGTGTAAATTGGACTTTAAGGAGCTTAGCATACGGTACCGTCGCGTTTATACGTCCGACGGCGAAGGACGTAAATCAACGAACGAATATGAAAAGCTTAGGATAGGCTCACCAGCAAAACAGTGCATTAGAAGTAACAGAGAAGTAACGGAGACAAAACGGAGCCCTGAGCCACACCAGTATTTATTTTGTGGAAATCAGACTTGAAACCGATCAGAAGATAGTTTTCGAGTAAATATCATCGATCTCAATACCACGCATTTTCGATAACCGAGCTTCATGTCAAGCTCTATCAAATGCCTTGGAAGTATCAAGCGCAACAATTTTACTTTTGCAAAGCAATATAAGTTTTTATCCACTGTTTCATTAGATATGCCATCAGATAACCCGTGGAACGATTGCTGTTCGCAATCTTCTAACAAATATTCCAAAAGACTAAGAGTGATGGAAAAGTTTAAGCAGTGGCTTTGCCAGTGTGAGGTTTCACTAATTAAGAAGAATGGGGACTTACCATCCCGAACAGCGGATTTGTGTATATAGAAATCTTTTAGAACTTTTGCTACTGTAAGAGTCCCAAGTCAGTGCCATCTAAAAATTTTAATTCAGGAGGGGCAACTTTGCGGTTAGGCAAGGAACTGGACAAGTTTGACTTTTTTTGAAAATTAAACAATTGGTTTGTCATTGACGAAGAGCGTTGGAACACAAAATGTTGAGAAGTTTTAAATGTTTTTTTTTTTACATTTTTTACAAATGAATAAAAAAATACTACCTTTGTGACATTGCAGAATATTTTGAAGTAATTTTTTCCACACAAATATTTGGTTCTAACAATAACGGAGTTACATGAGTTCCAGACTTGTGTGCGCTATTTTCTCCTGTTGGGTTGGCTTTGTAGCATTGGAAACTTAGTTACGGGTGTTGTCTGAAGAGCAAAGCTGGTTGGAATTGTGTATGCATTGAAAATTCTCGCAATAACAAATTTAGTGCCGTAAACAATTTTCGAAATAGAGTCCCACGCCTCATCAAAATTGTTAAAGGTCGATTTACTATCGAGATATGGACTCTTTTAAATAAAACTATAATGAATGATAGGCTTGCGGACAGTGAATTTGAAATACAAGAAGTTAAAGATCGTGTTGGAACTATGCTGGTATTGGCGAAGGCTCTGGCAATCAATATCATTTCTAATGGAATCAGACAACGACTCAAACTCGATAAAAGATATATAAGTGTCTAGATTTTTCCTCCCATGTATACAAAAAATATTGAAAGGGGTGTTTGCGCAATGAGCGTTTCAGCCTCATGAAGCTAAAGTTTATTAAAACAATGTTCGTAATGAGGAAGATATTGGTGAGAACAATCTTTCACATAAGTTCACTGGAAGACTATGTTGGAGAAAGAAACGAGGCATTAAGTTATAATACACCCAGAAAAATGGAAAGTTGAAACATCAGAATTACCTCCAGCCCGTCTTTTACTTAATGGACGTATATTTTCTTGTCCCACGAACATTGGAAATCAACACGAAATTACCTATCATTTAAAATTAACTCAAACTAAAACTCAACCTAGATGAAACTGATTTAAGTTTCTAAATCTCTTTAGCCTGCGTATTGAGCATAATTAAAGAATATGGTAGTATCTGAATCCTCAACAAAAAACGTTTTGCTGTCGTAATTCCTTCTTAATTTGTTTCATTCCCAATTTCATGCTCTTATTTTGAAAACTATATATATACGATATATATACTATACGATTTTCTCTAACGCTAGCAATAGACTAAAGTTCGTAAAGGTTACCTACTCATAACACTTGTGTGTAGCTAAGTTGTAAACCAATGACATCTAACTATTTTCAATTCCTTGATCATTAAAAATTAGACACTCATCCTAAACAACTACTTTTTCTCACAATATTCAGTGACTCTTCAAAACGCAACCCGCATTTGACTTTTATCCTTTGAGAGCCTACTGAACTCTTAACACACATTTAACTTGTTAACCTTTCCCATCATTAATTATCCAGAAGGAAGAAAATCAATAACATTTTTGTCGACAAAACCAAAAATATAAACCTTCTCAACTCATTCCCACAGAGTGGCTTAAAATCTCGGTTATGCTTGATTGATGGTTTCTCCGCATGTTTCGGTTGGCACTAATATTATACACCACAAAAGCGATTGATCAAACAAAGCTATGTCTTCAAATTTCACCTGCGAAAGTGCTAATATTCTTCTTAGCCAATTATGCAAATTAGCCAGTATTAACTTCCGTTTTCTTCTTCTAATCCTACATAGTAGTTGCTACTTCACGCTAGTCCTTATTGAAACCAAATGCTTTAATATTGCTACTTTATTTCTTTTCTATGTTCACTCATTCGTTTTTCATTAACCCCAAGGGACTCATTACTCCCGTATCAAAGCATAAATACTCACATCACGCATAACATAATGCCAGGCAATCCGAAGCGCCATATAATAACGCCATCATAAGTCTCACATGCCTGCCACCCGTCCCCAGTACCCATTTGCCAGATTTTCATTTACATAATCCGGCAAGTCCGTTGGGATAAATGCTCCACACTGGATGTTTAGGTTAACTGCCGCGCCCGCCGAAGCGTGTATTAGATACACGGGATGGAAACAAAAACTTAACAACATCCAGATCCAGATCCAGCCAGCGCTAAAAAATAATCACTGAGGCACGGAAAGAAAAACGTAGCGAAAATTCCTTCAGCACTTGCAACATTTTTATTAGTTCGCTGACTGCAATTGTCCGGGGTTAATTTGTCTACTTTTTTGCTTGAGATACTTTTTTTTTGGAACGCAGTTAATGCGAGATGTTTAAGGCTTGTGCCTTGTGCGCATTCACAGAGGGGCGACTTTATTATCTTTTGTTTGGAATAAATGAGATAAATACAAGATGCAAGAGATGTGCGGAAAGCGGAAGAGTTCATCAACTAGAAGAGTCACATTCCTGAAATGGCTCGGATGCATCCTACCGAGTCATCGTCACTAAACACTTTGCAGCTGTTACTAATTGCATATTGTGAAACATTAAACGGGATCAATTTGTGGGGGAAAAATAAGAAGACTAAACGCACTTACCTTGAAGGAAGACCATAAATAGCAGCAACGTATCCATCCAATATGCCATTTTAAGTCGTTGCTTTTGTTATAATGTATGTGGAACTTTTTTTAAACAATTTATTTTTTATTCAACTAGGTATTATTTTATAAAATTAAACAACACCATGGGATAGGCTTTGGCAGATGACTGGTCGTCATGCTTAGTAATTCTCATAAATCGCAATCTGAAAATAACAAAAGATACAAAACAATATATTAATAGATCGATGAATACTGTTCATAAATAAAATTTGAATGGAAACTATTTATTTTTGTGTGGGAATGATTTCTATTTAATTAACTTCGGGTAGTGATTTAAAGGACTAAAACGAGATTTAAAATATTTGCAATCAATAAAGGGTTTTATAAAATCGTAAAATATATATAACACACACCTTAATATTGATAATACTTCTATGGAAATGGCAAGTGTTGTTCCAATTTTTTAAATAACTTGCCAAAGGTAGTGCAGTACATTTTTATTTGAGATTATAGGTTACGATAATGCAAGTTGTGCATTCGTACAAAAAAAAAATTGAAACTATATGACATTACGATGATAGAGAAACATATTTGAGTTACTTGCAAAATTCAATATTTATCAATATGTATTTTGGACTACAGCCTGAACGGTAAGGCCAATCCTCTTCAAATAAAGAACTTAAGGTTATTTTGACATTCTACGGAGGAATTTTTTCAATTTTTGTTTAGCTCAAAAATTAACGGTACCTGTCATATAACCGTTATATAAATGTTTATTTTTCTCGAAAACGGCTCAAAGAATTTTAATGAAAAAAAATCAGTGTACTACTGTAGGTAAGCATTATATTTTGGTGTAAAAAAAAATAATACGGTGGGCTAAAAACGGTACCTCCCATAGGACTGTTTTTTTTTCGATTTTCTCGAAAACTAGTGATCCGATTTTTATCAAAATTGATATTCAAGAAGGTGTAGGTAGCTTGAATAATTTCGCATTAACTTTTTTTATTGAAAACTTTTTTTTTTGTATTTTTAATATTTTTTACTTATTTTTTTTTTTTTGAAAAATCAATATTTTTAAACGGGTAGGTGATTTTTTTTTACCGGCGGTAAACTGTAGGTCCCTTCCATCCTTGCAGATTAACAACACACACACAGGAATGGTTGAGAGTATAAGTCACTAGGCCTTGGCTCCTTAAGGAGCTGTCGCGCCAATAAATTTATTTATTTATTTATTCAAAAAAAAATAAAAAGGCGTTTAAATCATTTCACTCAATACAATTTAACGCACTTCATGTGAACAATCAAAAGTTACAAAAATCGAATATATGCTTTGATGTTAACTTTAATTTTCTTAAATTTTATTCTACAATGTGACCATATGAGCAAGTCGTGCGATCCAGTCGTGCAATTTATTTTCATGTAACTAAGGTCGCTCAGAGAAAACTGCTTTTTAATATTTTATATTATTAATCTGAACTAAACTAAAACTGTGTTATTAAACTAAACTGTTTTGCTGACGACTCTACACTCAACTTTTTATGTTCGCTTATTTCGTATTCTTATCTGGCTACAATAAATAAACGTTAACACGCCATAAACCCGAGTAGGTCTGGGCATAAATAAATTAAAATTACAGGACTGGATCGCAAGTACTTGCTCTTATGTGCGGTCACAGCGTCAATTAAAGGGTAACTTCAAAACTTTTATTAGATTTTTGTAACGCCATTTTATTTTTTTTTTGAAAAAATAAGAAAGTTTTTTTTCAAATCGTAGGAAGAAGTTGAGCTCATATCGTCATATCTAACTGAATTCCTTCCGTTATTGTGTGGTGTTCCTCAAGGATCCATTTTAGGACCACTTGTGTTTTCAGCCTACCCAAATGATATTACTAGTCTTATACGCCATGGAAATGTGGAAATGTATGCCGATGATGTCCAGTATCTTCAGAATTATGCGTTGGGGGGTCTTATCGAAAATTGCGTATACAATATAAATGAAGACTTAAATGCAATTTTGGAATGGTCTAACACCTGCGGTCTTGTTTTAAACCCCCTAAAAGCAAAGTGCCTTGTCATCTCAAAAAGACGATGGACTTAACATGCTTCTCTATAGTGCTTTTGAATAATATTCCAGTGGATTTTGTTCATACGGCTAAAAATCTAGGAGGTTGCTTCAATAGAACCCTCACTTGGAATAATCACAGAAACGGTGTTATAGGAAAGGCTTATGATGCTTTCAGAACGTTGTCCATCGCAAGAAAGTTCACACTCATTGAAACCAGAAAAATGCTTGCCAAAACATTTGTAGTTCACATTCTGACCTATGGATGTGACATGTGAAATTTATTGCAATTTGGATTCTGTGTGCCTACGAGGACTCAGCGTTGTGTTTAAGAATATTGCTCGTTACGTCTTAGGACTACAAAGGCATGATTATGTTTCGATTCATTCTAAGAGTTTGTATGGCATAAGTTTTGTCAATTTGTTGAAGTTTAAAATATTGACTATTTTATTTAAAATTATTCAGAACAAGCAGCCCCCTGAGCTCTACAACAATATTTCTGTTGTCTAATAGAACCAACTTAATCGCAACCCCCCCGACTTACAACAGGACGTCAGTTTTCCATTAACGCGCCTCGCTTTGGAATTTGCTTCCGCGTGAATTAAGAAGAACAGACAACATACAAATATTTCATATGAACTTAATTGATTTTTTATCAGTGTAAAAACTCATTAAGTTAAACCAATGAATCAAAAACCATTAAAATTGAATCTTTTAGGTGAATACATCTTCAAATTGATAATTTTGCTTCTTTGACCCTGAATCTTTTGCTGCTGGTGCGGGATTAATCTTCAATTATTTTGAATACATTACAATTTTTTTTCTCTCTCTCTTTCTCTCTCATTCTTTCTTTTTCGTTTTTCTTTCCCTACTTTCCTATTTTTTTTGTATATGACTTTTTATTTTATTTTTATCTTATAACTATTTAAGTGCTAGACAAAAATCTTAAAACGAGCTAAAACTATCAACTTATTTAACTTACTGGCTCTATGCGGGCGCTCTATATTAAACTCTTACTTAATAAATTGCCTTTCGGCCTAAAAATATCTTAAATTAATCTTAACTCTAGCGGGTTTTATTTTTCACCCAGGGAAATTTAAAACTGGGTATTTCTTTATCGTTATTTTCTTAACCTATTTAATACTAATTAAATCTAACTTAAAAAAAAAAACTTAAAATAATTCTAAAATACTTAAATCTAGAACAGCCACATCACGGCCGACGTGGTAATTCAACGGAATAGCCGATCTATCCTGAATCAGCCCTCGACTATTTAAGTATAGGAAAGCCTAGGGCGGGATAAAACCACTCGAACGTGCACTTTCAAAATATTCCTCTTGGGGGTAGTAAGGCCCGAAGATTTGTCCATTAGTTGAGGTCATTGCTCTTACAACGTGACCGCGAATGGGCTTAATTAACAAGTTATCTATCCTGTTTGTATTGGCCCCCTTGTATAGAACCTTTTTGGAATAATAGTGTTTGTACTCCGACTCTGGTGTTCTGTAAAGACAGTGACAGGTACGAAGACAATGTCTCTCAAACACCCGAATCTTTTCCATAAGAGATGGTGCAACGTTGAACCACATAGGGCATCGGTAGGCAATCATCGGCCTAATAAGGGCAATGTAGTAATTATCCTTTACTTACTTTTATAAAACAACCTTCTTGTCAGGGAAAAAGCTCCCCTAGCCCTGGACAGAGCAGCCCCTACATAATGATTGAAATAAAGATACTGATCCAACCAGATACCGAAGTACTTTACCACATCTTTACTCGCCGGTGGATGTCCATGTTGCCAAGCGATCACTAGCTTGCGCAGTTATTTCTCGTGTCCCTAGAAGCTCTAGACATAGCGGTTCTAGACAGGATAGTTTCACATTTCCGGAAGTAAATTGTCAGCTTCCATCACTACAGTATTGCTGAATTTTATCGAAATCACGTTGCAAGAGAATTCTTATAACCTCAACTTTTGGACTTCTGTACGCAATTTAAACGTCGGCATACGCAATTGCATGTGTCCTTTCTTTGTTTTTTCCTTACTATGCACCTATACTTTACTTTACATAATTTTACATTAAGATACATACATAAATTCACATTTGTTGATACATTTAAACGTTATATTCTTCTCTACTTTTATTATATTTGAATATCTCAAATCAAATCAATAAATACTAGATAAATATTAAATTTCAAAACTAAGGTTATTTTTATTTATAACACTCGACCTGGTAATGGTACAATTTCTCGTATCGTCAATAGAAAACCACTTAACATTTAAAATATTGTCACAAAAAAACAAAATTTTTATATTTATTCCGGTCAACCCCTAAAGGACAAATTATTCAATCACATTTTGTTCATACACATGTCACGTTCCTCTACACCTGCTCAACATCACAAGTGACAGTTAGATGTTTCCAGTCACTCCACCTCCTCAACGTGTCCTATTTTCGACTTAAAGCGAAGAAAAATTTAAAACAGTCCCAACTGGTTAAACTCTTAAATTTCCCTTAACCGACCATAAAAGACTGAATTTTCTACTTGCCCAATCGATTTTCAACTCATATCCACAAATGGAAATAAATTGACCTTTTTTCCAATTCATTTCCTCCTTGCTAATATGTATTGTCCTTTCTCATATCGCCTCTTGAGCACCCGCACCTGACCCCATTAATCAGCAACACTGACAACAAAAGATACGCATCATTAATCCCAGTACACCATCCGATATCTAACAAAACCGAACCTTCATTATCCTGGTTTAAAACTTATTTATCACTCTAAGGACATCATCAATATGGTTATGGTGCATTAAAAATAGTTTTTTTTTCAATGCACCGAGTATTCTTCTGTTCTTTTGGTTCTTATGACAGCAGACACATGCTGTTTATTTAATTTGCCCATTAACACCTGCCCGTCTTGTCTTGGACTCAAGGAGCAGGCATGAGCCAAATTAATCACTTAATCCACAGCAAATAAATTCGAGGACAGATGTTCCCGTTCTATGGTTGGGAGTTTTTTACCTTTATTCCATCTTCTTCTGGATAAACAACACGGAGTTGATTATCTATTGAAAGATTCTTTCTCCGATGGCAGATTAATTCATCAAATGGATTAATAATCAAACTTAGAGAGGGACATGCCACATGCCCCATTTGGAAGCCCGATTTATGGAAATTTCCTTGTGGATATTGTTGTTTCAATTGAAAAAAATGAAAACAGGCAAACATCTTAATTAGGTTAAATTGGCGCCATAACTAGAAGCACTTTTTCCGTAGCCAATCGAGACGTCAATCATCATTTATCTTTATAGGCATTTAGATGTTTATCGGTTGCATGCTGCTCAGGGCACCATGGCGCATGAGAATACTTGAGATGTTTTCAAGATTTGACCTACACACGAAACTCGTTGGAATTATCAACTTTATGGTCGTCATGTGTATAATTCTTATTTTGATAATTATTATCTATTAGCAACCTTCAAAGAATATTTCTCATAAAAATAAGTGTAGATATTTTTTTTGAGAAAAAAAATACAGTTTCAGAGCAAATCTTTTATTTCTATTTTCGAATTAAAATGGCAAATCTTTTGGCCCGTATGGTGTCTTGTCACAACAAACACAGTAATCCTCTAAAACAACTGTCTTTGTTCTTTGACTCGGATGATTATGGAAATCGATATCCTTGCCCGAAATACATATGTTTGTAACGAGATGATGAGTGAAGTCTGGCTTTTTGTGGATTCGAAAGAGAGCACATTGTTTGTCGAAATCATTTCATTTTTAACATTTAGGTAGTATTTATTTTCAAATGCTGGCTTAAAGCTGGAACATGGCATTTGCCGTAGCTGTCAACGTCAAATCACAACAACGAAGTGACAGCTCTGACTTTGTTGGAAGTGAGAGTGTGAAAATGAATGAAGGCTAGCTTTTAGCGTAAAGTAACAAAGTGATGACCTTGAACTTTTTTTTGCGAAAGGGAAAACACGATGTTTACGTTTTTTTATAAAGAATATTCATAAAGGGTTCTTTAACTTTTTTTTATAAATGTCTTATTGCCGATTTCAACGATGATACATTTGATATCCTTACGGTAGCAGATAAAAATACAGAATAATATATTTTTTTAAAGGACATATTTTAATTAAACGACCTTTGTTACGAAATCTTCAAGTAGGAACTTGCATTGGCCACATATTTGCTAGTTTTATCAAAACTTATAAATTAATACTTAACAGCAGTGTTTTGACTTTATAGTAACAAAATTTGAAATTCGAATTTTGGAATCAAGTTGACTCTAAAATAGCTGAACACATGTTGAACTTCGTCTATTAATTCAAATGACCTTGTAAGGCAATAAGGCAACTGGTATGAAATGCAAGAAACATCAAATAATTCAATATTTAGAAACCATTAGCTTTCTTTAAGTAAAGGTCTTAACACTAATGTTAAATTAACATTATACTAAAACTGATTTGAAAGAAGAATGGAGAATAATTGATAGAAATTTGAGGAAAGATAGGGAGTCAAGTTTAGAAGAAACCTTGGTAGTTGATGGTTTAACCCAAACGGACAAGCCCAAACCAAAATCAAACAAATTCTACAAATATTTTGGTCTTTCACAGATATCTTGATAATATTTCCAACCTTTGTATTCAATGATATAGCAGAATCTCTTCCTTAAGAATTTAAACAATGAGAATCTATGTGGTGTATTATCTTTTATACGACAAAGCTAATTTTTAGTCAGCTATTGATGTTAACTAGCTATGTAACGAAAATTGAAGAAACCTAACTTAGGTACCTAAGTTAGGACCTTAAGGCCCTACATAATCACTTCAAAATTTGTTAGCGAATGCTTAGACAAGCTGAACATACTGGGAAGCAGGAACAAAGTGACAATATACTGGGTACCAGGACATGTAGGAATAGAAGGAAATGAACAGGCCGATGAACTGGCAAAAATAGGAGCAAAAACACCCCTCAAAGGACCAGAACCTTTCTGTGGCTTAACAGAAAATTACATCAAGAGGGAACTCAAAAAGTAGCAGGAACGAAACCGGGCAAAATACTGGAACGACCTCTCAAAATTGCGTCAAGCTAAACTCTTACTTGGTACGTTTTGCAAAATCCTTTGGGCTTCCGGACTGGACATTGCAGGTTAAGGAAACACCTCAAAATACTAGTAGTTGAGAGAGAAGACCAATGTAGATACTATAACGAACAGAAAGAATCTCTAGATCACATCCTGTCCTGGAGACTGCGAAGCTCTCATACACCAAAGAAAGAAACTCTTAGGTTCATACTACATAAAAGAAAGGAGCTAAACTTCCTTAAAGTAGCCCAGATTCTTAGCTTCATTAAGGAAATTAAAATGGACGAAGTATTATTAATTAGGACTAATAATGGATCTTTAAGGTCCACGGCAACAAATATGCATTTTTGTTTATTTAATTAAATTACATCTTTCAGCTTTTTATTTTAAGCACCTTCTCAGTAAACACATTTAACAGCGCTTTTACAGTAGAAGCATGGATCAATATGTCACCCATCAAAATCTCCGTATTTTCAAAACCATTCAAATGGAATGCGCAATAACGACATTCTACCCTAACTAGCTATGGTCAGATAACATTTAATCCTATCAATACTCGGATCTACCAGAAACCGTATTTGCAACGCAGGGTTTTGAGAAACTTTAAGTTTTCAACCATGGCCGCAATCTTTTCCATTGATTTAATAGGATGAAATCTTCTCTTTTTGTTTACATCGGTAGTCCACTTAAATTCTTATTTCCCTTTCTTGCGGACAATAATATTTATAATAATATTTTCTATGTGTCTAAGGCACAAAATCTTTTTTCTATTTTCAAATGGTTTGGAATATATTTATGGTATTCTTCGGGGTCATAATTCTCGAAAACTGGATTTTCGACCAGGTCAATGGCGAAAATAATTTTTAGTTCTTCTATACGCGTAGTATCAAGTATTATTTCTCGCATTTGCATGCACTTTTACCTAAAATAGGACAGATAGTCCAGTCATTTGGAAATGCATGTGGACCGAGAAGGATAAATGTTGTGGTCTAGAAAATCTTAACTTCCAATTACGTTGACCAAGATTTCCTATATGGATTTTCCGCCATTTTGAAAAAAAGGATTGAATTGAGTTTTCTTACAATAACTTTGTTCTCCGTTGAGATACGAAAATTTTGATGAAAAACTTTTTTATTGCTTTTTTACGATTTTCAATTAAGGTCTTTTAAATTTTTCACTGTTATTTAGATATCGATCGAAAAAGCCAAAAATGCCGTTAGTGAAACTTGTTTTTTGCTACATTAAAAGGGATGAAAGGTTGTTCAGGGAAATATTGCGATGCAAAATAAATAGATAAACCAGCCAGTTTATCAACTACTTTAAATAACACTATGTATGTGTTTTATATTTCGCACTGTACAACATAGAACATAGCCCAAGTAGCATGCTTTGTTACAATAAAGTCATATTGACTTCTCTGTAACAAAGTGATGGTAACATTAAAGTGACAAATAAGTCACCATGACTTATTTAATTCGAATTACTATGAAGTTGCAGTGTAACTTGTGTGAAATCACTTTAAATAGTTACTTGTTTCTTGTAACTGAATTTTAAAAAATTAAAGAAGTTACTATAAGGTTTCTTTTGACTGAGGGGTAACTCATAAGATAGTTATAGTCAAGTTTATGTTGTCTCCTTTATTTAGAAGTGAATACTTTTAAATACTATTTTAGTTTTTAAATTTTAATATGTAACGAAAATAGAACCAGAAGAAATCTTCCAAAGTAATACAACTTTGCCATGAATAAATTTTAAATCTGATTATCTGATTTTCGGCTTTGTTAAGGTGAGTTTAAAAAGTCTGGCGAAAAATTACATTTGACCCCTCCAATACTTGTACGCAGTTTTAATTAAAATGGATCATTTTAAGGTTTTAATTAATTAATTTTGAGAAAAATATATATTTTTTTCTATTTTTTTTGTCAAATAAAATGGCCGAAACTTAATCCTTATCATCGCTCAACAACTCAAACGAAGAAACCTCTCGATGAATGTATTGTAATTGTACCCAAATTGAACTTCAGTTTTCTTGCCAACCACTGTGGAACTGAATTGGAACACGTTTTCAAAAAAACATACTTTTGTATACAGAAAACTTTTCTTAAGAATCTCATTCTGTTTTGAGAAGTCACAACTCATAATTTTTGAGTTACTAAGGAGATTCAAAAAACTGTGCTGAAACAATATATCTATTCAACTTTGTGTGAAGGTTTTGTAACAAAAATATAACTTTACATATCGTGCCAACCTCTGGGAAACTTAATTGCGACACAATAACGTAAATTTAAAGAAAAGAACAAAGTTTGGCAGTAGAAAATAAATTGCACGACTGGATCGCAGTATGTGCGGTCACATTGTAGAATAAATTTAAAAAAAAATTTGTTGTTCGAATAAAGCACGTTAAATTGTATTGAGTGAAATAATTTAAACGCCATTTAGGAAATGTAAGAAAAATGTGAATTTTTTACAAAATTGTAGGAACGATTTTTAAATAAAACGGTTTTTTTAACAACTTCTTGAAAAAAATATAATATAATTTAAGAATACAAATTGATACACAAAAATTACATACATTTAAAAACAAACAAAAAATCACCTACCCGTTTTCACAATATTGATTTTACAAAAAAAAAAAAATAAAAAATATTAAAAATACCCAAAAAATTGTTTTCGAAAAAAATAATGCGACATTACTGGGGCTACCTAAATCTTCTTGAATATCAATTTAAGTAATCGTAATCAACAGATTTCGATAAAGTCGAAGAAAAAAACGGTCCTATGGGAGGTACCGTTTTTAGCCCACCATATTATATGTTTTTTCAACAAAATATAATGCTTACCTACACACGGAAAAAATTCCTCTGTCAAAATAACCTCAAGTTCTAAATTTGAGGACGATTTGGCCCAACCGTTTAGGGTACAGTCCAAAAGACATCCGTACAGACAGACAGACGGACAGAATTTTGCCAATAACTCAAATAAATTTATGTTTGATTGTTGTCTCAAAATTTTTAATCTGCACGAATGCATAACTTGCATTATAGTACCAATAATTGCAAGTAAAAAGTAATTACTGTGAGTTACTTAGAAGGTATAGCATAGCAAATGGAAGCTACTAAAATGTTTTATTTGTATTTGTATTTATTTATATGCACTGTTTCTGTGCAGTTACATAAAAATTACGAGTTTCACTCTGTCCCTTTTTGGTTACTAAGAAGTATCGAAAGTGTAAGTTTCCTTTAGTTTCATATGAGTTACGATTCAGTTGTCTGAAACATGTCAGCATAATGTTACTCATGAGTCACTCAGAAGTTACAACTGATGAAAGTTACTGAACTGTTTCAATTTCAGTTACATTGTATAACGAGTTTTTAGTTGGACAGATAAATGGGAAACGTGCACGGATGTTAATCAACTGGCTTTATTAAATTAGTATGTCTGAAATACGTAATATTATATGGTAAAATGTTACACATGATATATTTCTTTAAAAGTAACTTCTCTGAGAATGGGTGTACCCAAAATTTTCTCTTTTTTTGGAAAAAAACAAAGTTTCTCCTTCGACGTGCATTTCGAAGCAATATAAAATACAACTGAAGTGCCTGGCCGCTAGACGAGCCACCTTTTCCGCACATCTAAGCCATCTTAACATCTAAAAAAGTCAGAAACTCGAGTACACAAAATTATCAATTTTATAAGAACTTTAAATTCCATAAAGGACTTCGGTTGTGATTTGATAATTTCTCAAAAAACAAGCTGTACGACTGTGTCGTGCATAACAGTGTTTGGTTAAACGCCTTTTTAACAGACGATTATTTGGTCAACTTCCCTTGTATAAAATGAATTCTTAATAGTAACTTATTAAAAAATAGGCACGACTGGGTCGCAAGTACTTGCTCTTATGTGCTTTGCAAACTAATCACAATGAAAGACTAAGCTTTGAAAGAAATAACTAACATTAACGTAGAAGTATTACACTGTCTGAACTTATAAAAAGTGTCAAAACCACAGCACTTAACGGCTTTTAGTAAAAATGGAGTATGCCATGACACGTCTTGTATAATAACGAATTTATGTAAGAAGTATTTCGAAAAGTGTAGGACGAAATTTGATAAAATCTTGTTTCTTAAGACTTAGAATAATATTTTTTGATTTGTTTTAAAAATATGGATTTTTTCAAAAATTATTTTTTTTTAGAAATAAAATTTTATTCAAAATTTTGATAAGCAGAATTAATTGGGCTACCTAGATTTTTTTCAAATAAAAAAATTTACAGAAATCCTAGGATATTGATTAAAAAAAAAAATGTAAAATTAATTTTTAATAGCAAAAAAAAAGTTATTCAAAATTTTGATAAGCAGAATTAATTTGGCTACTTAGATCTTCTCAAATATAAAATTTGACAGAAATCCATAGAGCCGTTACCGAGCAAGCCAAAAATTAAAAAAACCGTTAATAGACTTTTCCCGTATATGTGGTTCTAACCAAATGATAGCCAATACCAAAAAAAAAATTCTCAAAAACTTTCATCAAAATCGTTGGAGCCGTTTTTGAGAAAAATAAGCTTTTCCTAAACGGTCGTATGGCAAGTACCGTTATTTTTAGCAATAAAAATAAAATTTCAATTTCCCCTCTGAGGAATACCAAATTTGAAGGCAATCTCTTAACCCGTTTAGGCTGCAGACAGACGGACATTTTTTGGCCAATGACTTTTTTAGGCTTTTCTATGATCGTAATGGCATGTTTGATTTTTATCTTAATTTATTTTATATTCACGAATCCTAAACTTGCCTTATATTCCCTATAATCGCAAGTAAAAATGGACACGTACTTGCCCTTATGTGCTCAATCACATTGGAAGGCAAGATTTTTGATAGAATAATATCGGGTTTTCCAATAGGGACTTGACAACTTTGAATTTGATTTGTGAACGCACCCTTTTTCGAACTGTCATTGTTAATTTATTCAGTAAACTCAAGACTCAACATATTCATCATGGTAAAGTACACAAGCGAGTAACGTCTGCAAATTATAGAAATTTTCTACCGAACTGAACGGTGGCCGTAACTTTAAGAGCGTTGAATTGTTTAATTTCATTGCAAAATCATCTTCAGTGACGAAGCTCATTTTTGGCTCAATGGGTTCGTCAATAAGAAAAATATGCGTTATTGGTCGGGTGAAAATCCACATTTGCTTCATAAATCACCACTTCCTCCACAAAACAATAACTGTTTGGTGCGGTTTGCATGCCGGCGGCGTTATTGGGCCATATTTTTTCGTCGGCGATAACAATCATCACGTTACTCTGAATGGCCAGCGTTATCGCGCCATGATTACGGATTATTTTTGGCCCGAATTGGAAGATATGGACTTAGACGATATTTGGTTTTAAGAGGATGGTGCCACAAGCCACACTGTACACCTTACAATCGATTTATTGAAGAAGTCTCCTTCGTATGATTTAACGCCAAAGAGTCATTGGTTTACGCCAACAAGCGGACGACTTTGGAAGAGCTCAGAGCCAACATTGTACTCGAAATAGCGGCGAATCGACCGCTGCAAACGTGCCAGCGGTTGCCATATGAACGAAGTCGAGTTCCATTCATAAATGTTTTGATTGTATACTTCAAGCCGATAATAATTTTTTTGAAATATCTCAAATGGTTTGCGTTTTATTTAAAAAAGCCGAAACCCCTTTATAAATAATATAATAATATTAGTAATATAATTTAATATTATTAATATAATTTAATATAATTTAATATAATTAACATAACAATAATAATAACAAAATAAATTAATTATTACCAGAAACAATTTTTTTTTTATGTTGGTATGCAGAATTAATTTGGCTACTTAGTTCTTATAAAATAATAATTTTAATAGAAATCCAACTAGCCGTTACCGAGAAAGTCGAAAATTAAAAAACCCGTTATTTGAAAGAAACCGTTAATATACTCTTCCAGTAAACTTCTTTTTAATAAAATCATAAATAAAAAATTCCTATAAAAATAGTTGAATCTGTGTGCGAAACAAATAAACTTTTCCTTAACGGCTGTATAGCAGGTACCGTTGTTTTAAGCCCTAATAATTTAATTTCAAAATCCCATTTGATGAATGCAAAAAGAATCACACATGACAAATAGTATCATAGTAGGCTGCCGATCATATGTTTGACTGTTATCTCAATTTTTTTTATATTCACGAATCCTAAACTTGCCTTAAATGTAGTGATTGTAATTGTAATTTATTTTCCACATAAGTATTACAAAACAAAAGTTTTTTTTAAGTATATACTTAGTAAAGTTACATTGGTACAAATTTTGTTGTTAAAAAAGTAATATGTTATAAATTAAGACAAGGAAAATAATGACAAAGAACCTACCTATGATTGCAAATAAAATTAAAGTATGCTCCTGTTTTTTTTTAATAATTGTACAGAATTAAATAAGTTTTTTTTAACTTAATTGGTACTTTTTCTATAAGATGTTCATTCAGTTTAAAAATAATTTACTATCTAACTTCAAACTCAAAAAGTATCATGCAAAATTTAAGTTTATCAAATAACTACCATTTCAACAACGTAATTCAAATTGTTGTCTTTCAACAAAATAGTTATTAACTGAGTGTTCTATTTTAAGTAAAGTCTCGATCACTTTTTTAATCTCGATCACTTTCTTATGCATATCATAAATGCTAATATGCAATCCCCGCGTTGGGCGCCAATTAATTTCGAACCAAATGAAATATTTATTCACATAGAAAACGCAATGCATATAATATTTTGAGTTCCTAGCTAAAAAGAATTCCTTTGCTAAACTTTTATAATAATTATTATTCATAAAAATGCATTTCCATAATTTTAAAAGAAACAACAATGTTAACTTACCATTTAAAAAGTGTGAAGATATCCATAAAAAGAGTCTTGAAATCTTTGTTCTCCAATTAATTTCTGCTCCAAAACACACTATTTTAATACTTCACGAAACACTGTGCCACCTTTTTTAAAAAACACTTAACCACAAGCTTAAAAATAAAATAAAATGCACACCACCTTTGCTGCTTTTCTTTCGGAAGAAAACGCTTCTAAAGCAACTTTCCTTTGCAGGTATTTAGATAGGTATGTAGGTATACTGTTTTCTGAGATGCACCACAAGGGATTCACAAAAAAATGGAAAAACAAGAAAACCAAACCGAATCAAAAAAAAAAACTGAAAAACCCACAGCTCACACTGAATCAAATGGAAATTGCTTTCTCAACATTAAATCAATCAGCGCCTTTCGTTAATTCGAAATTTCCAATTAGTCGTCACTTTTCCAATAGAATGGGCTGAAATAATTCTTTCGACATGAATTTTCCGCCCCCTCGGTGCAACAAAATGCAACAACAAAAACAACGACAATAACTCTTTATTCCGTGAGCGTTCTGCGGTCGTAGCTAACTGTAAGTATGGTATTATAAAAGAAACACTTCCTCGAAGTGTAGGACCATCGATCGATTGGCACCTTGCACTATGTAGATTGTAGATACTTCTCGCCGGTGTTCGTTTGAGGGATTAGGCATATGATTATTGTTTCAATACTGTTCGAGGAAAATCACTTTTCTTTCACTTTTTCTGTGATTCCAGTTCGTCTAGGTAGTAAAACTCAGAACGTGATGGTAAACCCTGACACTGATTGATGTTTTGGTTAATTTCTTTAAAACGGATTTTGAACCGATGTTAAAGGGGATTTATTTTTCATAGTACTTCAAAGATACTCATTCACTCAATTATGAGGATGACGAACAAAACAAAACAATCCGACATCGACACCGAAAATCCCAATCTTGCTCAGGCAAACTGTTTTCCGTCGCAATAACGTAAGTTTTCAGTAACTTGTGTATGAACTCCGACGCGCCGTCTGAAAGACTACTGAGCGGCAATTTCTTCTGCCACCATGATAGTCGAATATGAATTCAATTCATGCAACATAACGGCAACGGCAACGGCAACGAAAGGCACCAGAACAGTGGGGCGAAAATAACGGAGCGAAAAGTACCCTGTTTTCTGTTTGTCGTGTGCCATTTGGTAGAATTCTTGTTGGATTCTGCCACAACAAGGCGCCCCCGCAGCGTAACCGAAATTTGGGTTGTGAAAAAGTAAACAGACGAAATGCAGGAACATAGAAAGGGCACATAAGAAAGTGAGAGTGGTGCCGGGCCAGTGGTTTAATAAACAGAGATATAACAGAACGGAAGAAATTGCTGGCGACAACAGAGAGGCGAATTTATCTGTTGGATTTTAAAAGCAGTGTATCTATTCTGTTAAGAGCTTTGTTGAGGTTTTTTGTATTTAACGGTTTTTTTGCACCAATGTAGCTTTGAGATGTCTAGTAAACATACTGATTCATCAAAGATGATGAAATAAAAAATCTAAAACAAATTACAGGCTTTTGAAATGATGAAACTTCTAGCCTAGAGCTGTTGGATATCCAAATAACACACTAGGACAAACAACAAAAGCCTGGGCAAAGCACATGTGGATTAAATATAAACAAATTTTAGGTAATTTTCATTACTCTAAATTATTAATATGATCCATTGTACACATATATGAATATATAGAAAAAAAAACTTTAAATAATAAAATTTAAAAGTTGATTTTTTGTTTAATCCACAATCCACCTGTGTATATATAGAAAATAGCTTTAGATAATGCAATTTAAAAGTTGGTTTTTTTTTAATTCAGCTTCAAATTCCTGATGTATGGGGCTAACAATAATGAAACAAATTGGACCTTTAAATGTGGAAATATTGGTCTCGTTTCTAGTTAAAGTAAAGTTAAATAAAACTGCACGACTGGATCGCTCGTACTCTCTGATCACATTAGAAAATCACAGAAAAAAAGTAAAATTTACGGTGAAAAATCACACGGACTGAACCTATAAAAAGTGTCAAAACCGCAAAACTTAACGTTTTTGTTTTTATTAAATATTGATTAAGCCATCATATGGATTATATAATAATGAATAAAGAAATTATTTCGAATATTTTAGGACGGGTTTAGATGAAATCCTGTTTTTTATGTTTAGTTTCTTGAAGAAAAAATTTATTGAGATTTTGGTATACAGTTTTGTAGAGCTTATTAATCTACAGCATTTCAGAAAATCTAATATAAATAAATAATTATTTATTTTAAATCACTTTAATTACAAAATTTGATATTTGATAGAAATCCAATGAGCCGTTACCGAGGGATTCGAAAATTAGAAAAAAATGAAAGATATCGTTTATACAATTTCCCGGTAAATTTGATTTTTATAAAAGTGGTCCCGTATGGATTAACGGAGAGTGAAAAAGAAGATACAATGAAGAACAGTACCGGCTGTAAAAAGCGACACAGACCTAGGTAAAAGAGTAAAAATTTAACATCTCAAATGGCTGGGACATATAGATCGGATGGACATTAATGCTTCGACCCAGAAAATCTTCGATTCCTGCCCAGAGGGACGGTGCGGTAGGGGAAAACCAATCCTCAGGTGGCGCACACAATTAAAAGAGGATCTCAATCGACTCCATGTGCAAACTAGAGGCAGCTAGCTAGAGATCGAGCTGGCTGGAGAAGCTTGTTGATTGAGGCCCAGGTCCACCATGCACGAATGCATAACTTGCATTAAACTACCTATAATCGCAAGTAAAAATGGTTTGAACCACAGAAACATTGATGATTAATACAAAAGCAAATACATATACCCGCTTGATAAAGCAATAACATTTCTTTCAAAATTGGTACAAGAACTATCTATCTTTCTTGATAAGAACTTCATTGAATTTAAATGGCATGAAATGCAGAGCCAACTACGTTTATTTAATTTTAAATCAAAATTTTGTTTATTTATTTAATTTATTTTTTGAATATTTAAAATTGAAATCATATTGTTAAACAAAATGTTAACAAATAGTGGTTTTAAAAATATGAAAAAAACTTGCCAGAAACTGTATTTTTAGATGAAAAAATAAAATTATAAATGTTTTAAAAATTAAAACTGACCTCGTCCTTTAAAAAGACCGAACATAGCAACCAATTAAACTTTTTCTTTTATTGCGTGACCCGTAGCGTCTAAATTTGCAGGAAGTAAGTTTTTTAATCAAACAAATATCAGTTCGCCCTAATGTATGTATGTATATACGTGTATTATGTGAAGGATTTGAAAGCAATTAACCTTTTAATTTTCAAATTATGTATTTAAAATCTTCATCCTACTCATATGTATTATTTTTTTATTATTTGAGTTACGTTTAATAATTTTGATATTAATGGTTAATAAATAAATCTACACATAAACTAAATTAATAATTCGATTAGATTTATATTCAAATATTTAAAATCGTTTTACTGCCATCTATGGTGATTCGTTTGAACTTCATGAAAACATTTCGTAAGAAGCAAGCTGTAACTGCAACACTTGTGTTAAAAATAAAACGGCGAATTAATTGAGTAACATATTGAAAAAAGAACTCACTTTTATAAGTTAACAGTCTGTTAGATACTTTAGCTACTCAACATTATTCATTCCCCTTTTGGGCGAATATGGATACAGAAACAGTACAGAAGGAGCATGAGTAATTTTAACAGTACATATACAGAACGAAAGCCAGAAACGACAAACGAATATAGAACGACAACGCTTGGCTTGAGTAGAGTTGAACAGGTTGTTTTCTTGTACTCTACTCTCACTCTCATTGCTTAGAGAGGCAATCTGAATTCGCCGTATGGAACAAATTCTTTTTTCCATGTTGTATTTGTATCTTGTATCTTTTACTTGGGCACTTGGCTTGTGCATTTGAATTTTGAATTTGCAATGGCAACAGCAATAGCACACTTTCAATGCAATCAACTGGCAATCAGTATAAATAAAAAATGAATCCTAAATGTCATGCTCAGAGGAAATGTTTTTTTTTTTTTTTTTGGAAAAGTTGCAGAATTTGTTTTTAACTCAATGTTGTTCTATTTCTATGTAGATGCCATCTATATCTTTCACATATCCACATAATAGAGAATTTATAAATAGTTTCAGTTTCAAGTGGATTTGTACTTGAGTGAACTTAAGTTTTGACACCAAGTGGTGTACATATGAATTTAAGATGGATGCATTCACATTGAAGATTTTCGAAATAAATGCATTTCCTATTTCTGGCAACAGGTACCTAACAAGACCCTTATTATTATTATGCATAGAGAAGTGGTTGTTTTGTTGTGGCTTTGATTTGTTTACCTTTGGTCCTTTTTGGTGTTGACGATTAAGGAATATTTGTGGGTTTTATTGGTCATAGCAGGGCGTTTGCTTCAAAATAATATACATATATCCAGTTAGTGGTTTAGATAGGTAACCCTTGATGATAATAAAGGAAAAGAGAAAGGCCCACTTCCCCTGGTGGTTAGCTGTTCAGCCTTTTAACTTTGAAGTTTGAATTTGAAAAATTGATTATGTATTTGTTAAAAGAAACCTTAAGTAAATAAATGGTCAATAAAATTCAAACATCTTAACGAAACCATTGTCAAAGTGCAATTGGCTAATTGACTTTATTAGGTATTTTAAAGCGTCATATTTTAAACTCATAATCAGTTTAATCTAACCGGAAACGCACGATTCTCCATTTAGAAATGCAAACAAAATTAACACAACCATGAAGTATCAATTATTAGTTGGCTTTTTTGTGACTATCATTTATAACGTTGTCAAACGTACATATGTATGCTTCCAACAAAGGTTCCCTTTTAGCATGACCAACTCTATTTTAATTTAAAAATGGTGATTAGTTCTTTTAAACACTAATTACAATAAAAAAAAAACGAAATATGTATTTCAAAAGAGGAAATAATTAGTTATGGACAGTCATGGACTTAAGCCTGTGACAGTCGCAATTTCAGTTCCATCCATACACTGACCTGGAGTTGGATAAATTTAAGCTTCTATATAACCAAAACCATACATTAACGTAATTAATTGATTGTGACGTTGAAAGTAGTATGATGATAGCTAGAGAGAGTAGGGTTTTTGGTTAAATTGATTAAGGTTTACAGGAAATTGTGGGATAATTTTGAAAATTGCCAAATTAGTAATTTTTTTTTATGTTTTCATTTCGCTTGCCTGGATATGATGGCTTTTAGATTGCATAGGTCGTGAATATATTTTATACTATTTTTATTTGAAAGCAAATTGGTTTTTTATTATTAAATCTCTCTATAGTTTAGGATGTAATGAATATTTATTTTATTATTATTACTATAATTTTTGAAGTTTAAAATGCAATAAAAAATGTATTTTTTTTAGGACACCTTCCTTAATTTGGTGTCAAGAAAACACATTCAGTTATGAATTGGCTGGTTATTGTTCAATAGTAGGAGTTCGATATGCTCTTGATTGCATTTCTTTTTGTAATTGTAATTTGTTGAAATTAATTTTCAATTAATTATAATTTAAAAAAAAATTAAGGAAATCTTTAGAAACTGAGAAAAGGAATGTATAAAATTCGCAGAAATCGGAATTGTCTGTATGTCAAACAACTTCACTTAGGTTTCTATTCCTTCCAAGATCATTTTAAGGGCTTCCCATTCGATTGGTTATGAAATAACCAGAGGGATAGTATCTAGCTGCTTTTTGGATCGATGATATTCTTGTTCGTCAGATTAAAAGCTTTCTTTTGGACCGTTTAATACAAGTTCTATTGGACGGAATCTGGTGGAAGTATTATATAGGATGCTTAACATCCATTGGCTCGTCCAGCATTTGGGGGCGACCTCCCAGCCGCTTTAAGTTGGAGTTGTCCAAAAATGGTGACAGCTCAAAGATCTTTAAAGACGTCATCAGCGATTTTCATTTCTGCAAAAAACGAATTTCACATTCAAAATGTTGTCTCTGAACATACCTTAACCAATAATTTTCAGCTAGGTGGATTTCGGTTGCGCATAAAGGCGGCACATCAGCAAACGGTAGCAACCTCCCTTGTTTTTGCTTCTTTTTAAAGGCTTATATTGAACGGAGGACAAAAGCAGTCACTCTGATGAGCCGTCTCAAGTGTTGTAGTTGTTGTAGCACAGCAAGGAATCTTCAGCTACATGTTCTGTGGGTTGAACAGATTCGGCCAACAGAATGGTGGTGACTTCGGAAACTTTGACTTTTTCTTGTATAAAAGCATCGTCACTACTTTCAAGCCAGCTCGGACCATGAGCCCACAACTCAGAGTTTTGCAAGAAATATCCACTAACACCTCTGGTAAGAAGATCTGCTGGGTTGTCTTTTCCTTTACAGTGATTCCACAGTGAAACCACAGTGTGCCCTAGTATTTCGTCTACTCGATTTTGGACGTATGGCTGCCGTCGCTGTTTCTCTCTTTGGATCCAATTAAGCGTTATCCTCGAATCCGTCCAGAGGAAGTATTTGACGGAAGAAAGCTTCAGACACCTTTTTAGGTATGAATGTAGACGTGCAGCTATGAGAGCGGCTGTAAGCTCTAATTTAGGTAAGGTTAACTCACAGAACCATCCATCTTTAAAAGGGGCGACACGGTTTTTGGCTCACAAAAACGAACCCTTGATTTTTCCATTGCAGGAAATAGACTTTATAAATGCCACTGAACCATATGCCTTTGTGCTGGAGTCTGCAAATATATGGATATTGAATGTCCTTTCGCTTAATGGAACAGAAGTCGCTGCTCTTGGAAACATCACGTCCTTCAGTTCAAGAACTCCTTTTACGCAATCGTGCCATTCTTCAAGAAGGTCTCCTTTCAAAACTTCGTCCCAGAGAAGCTTCTGTTTCCACAGCTTCTGGAAAAGAGTTTTTAATTTAACAATTATGGGACCAAGAATACCTATGGGATCGAATATCCTCGCAATAGTTTGAAGCACATTGCGTTTGGTTCCTTTTGTTAATTCGGAACTTAGCGTTCTAAGTTCTAAGCACAGATTCCATCGGCACTGATAATTTATCGCTGTATGTGTACCATAAAAGCCCTAATAGCTTTTGTACAGAAGGGGCATTGCTATCTTTCATCGTGTCTCGAACTATCTGACTGCTTGAATTCCATTTGTGCATATTCATTAAAGCTCGTTTCAGGATGTCTACAGCTTGGAAACAAATTTCACGTCCTTCCTTCTCGTAGACTACACTAAGAGCTAGGTCATCCATGTATATGCTCTCCAAGAGTATAGCACAGGTGGTCGAAAAGTACTTTGCCCCAAGCTTGAGGTGGTGTTTTATCGTCGATAAACGGGCTGCAGTTCACACCAAATGTTACTCTGGTCATACGGTATTAAGCAAACGGTGGCCTATCAGTAGCGAATATCAATTTGCTCCCAAACCATATGAATCGATGACTATCACGATCCTCTTCGCATAAGGCTATAGAAAAACCTTCTCTATATATGCGACGATACCATGGAGGCCTAAGTGGAAATTAAGGAGAACTTTTATAACATCTGGCACCAAGTTGGCTCCTGTCCAAAGATGATCATTAAGGGACCCAGTTCCTTTGATATGTGCCGTACACGGGTTGATGAGGACGGTAGAAAACACGTGATGGTTGATGGCACGTGTTGTATGATGGTGTAACGGGCGCGCAATGCCGTCACTAATAAGCTTTCGGATGGCGTCGTCGTAGTTGATCAGCTTAACAGGATTTCTGGATAGCTGACGGATAAGAGTGTTTATACGCTGCAGAGCCTGTCCCTTGTTGTTTTGCAGCACCGAATCGTAACTTTTCCATGACAATTTTGCTACGTGGCGGTAGTCTTGTCTCGTTATGCACTTGTCGATTAGGATTTCCGTTAGCAATGTGTTTTCATCTTCGTTGTTTCTTATGTCGATAGCTTCTAACGACCAGATCTGAGTTAAGTCTTCTGATTTCACTGATGTCATATTAATAAGACTTCTGGAAGAGAAACAAAAATTGTTATAAGATGAATTAAGTCTATCACTTACACGAATGTGGAGGCCCTGCAACGTCCAACCAAAAACAGTCTCAACACTCAACAGCTCTTAGTCGCTTCGTAAGTTGGCGTTGTTTTCCGGAGACGATGGTCCAGTAGAAGTCAGATCGAATCAGGAAACTTAGGCCTTCGTCAATCTCCATATTATCTGGTGGAACATCAGACCATTGAATGCCTTCGCAAAGTGCACACTAGGCTTCTGGAATTGTTAACACATCGACACAGATTTCAGGAACTACAATTGCCTTCAATGTCACAAGTTTTGCGGGATTAAATAGGCTTTTGAATTGGAACTTGACTTTCCTAAACTTTCACGAGGCTTAGCCTCTACATCCAAATGGAATTACGGATAAGTCGACATTTCATTTAATTTTAATTTATTGGCAATATTTTCGGCGACAAATTTGTGCTGGCTGATACCATCTATAATAGCACGAATAGAAATGAGTTTTGTGTCTGACGAAGCAGCACATCTAACTGTTTTCAATAAAATATTTTCGGTTATATTTTGCGCACATGATGATGATGTTTCGTTACATTGTTCGTGGTTTTCAGCTCTTTCTTCCTCTTGCATATGGAATTGAATTCGAAGAGCGGTTGGTAGACATCGGAGCAATATGGATCTAAGCATGACGTAATAATTACTTGTGGGCACTTGGAATGCAGTAAGTGACCGTGTGCAACAAACAACAACTCCATAAAGATCTCGTAACCCAGAGATATCTTTGCGGTCACGAACGGGAGAAAGACTTACCAGCTGTTGTATGTGCTTATCGATAAGTTTTTTCGGTGCTTCCATATCGCTCCAGTAGAAGGCCAATAGCAGCGTCATAGCACTGGATGGGGTGAAGCCAGAAATACATTTTTTGGCGTCATCTGTGAGAACTGATTCGAGGTTGAATTTTCGGTAGCCTATAAAGGGACTGCACTTTGAAACTGCTCCCAGAATCAATCGTGAAAAGATCCACCAAATCGCTTGAGAGGTAGTTTCGGCAGTTTACAGGCAGTGTTTTAGCATCGTGGTAGTAGAATTATCTGCTCTTTCATTGCAAACTGGATTCATTTTATTATGCAGTTTTTCTAGCCTCATATTAGGACGTGAGAGTGCATTTATGGCCTGGTCCTGGTATTCGACACATCTTGTTCTTGGCGCCTCTTCCTCTCGGAAAAGATAATTTCTGCTTTATGTCCTCGTTGATCGCGTTTAGGTTGTCGTTGGCAGACGTGAGTCTTTGTAGATGGGAAACGAGCTTCTCCTCGATTTCGTTGAAATTACGTTCGTTTTCCTCGTTAACACGTGAGCTATCATCTTTGAGATAATCGAGCGCTGATTTAACAATTTTGGTCACCTGCTGCGCGTGTTGATAGCTCCATGTAATCTTTTGAGAAACAATTCGAAACACAATCTAATTTTTTTCACCGAATAAGAGTTCCCGGGTTTCGGCACCAAATGTAAAATAATGTTCCGGGAATGAAACTTAAACGGGTAAAATTTCAAAACTTTTATTTCATTTAGATTGAATTGCTACTGAGCTGATATGATATGAGCATGAGCTTATATAGCCCAAGAAAGAGAGAGAGCATTATAACTGTAGCTAATTTTTAACAGTATGTATATTCTTCTCAATTTTTCTTCAGTCACAAAGTGCCCTTTTGAAATTGAAATGTGAATGTGAACTGTTTTGTAAATTATTCTGGAATGCTTGAGTTGCAAGAAATCGTGTTCAGATTTTATTTAGTTGACGAAAAAAATAGTCAAGTTAACTCTTCTTGAACCCATACCAATTTCAAAAGGAGACATTCCCCTTTTAACAAAATTCCCGTTTCATATACAAAAAAAAACACTGGATTGTAAAATGGATTGTAAAAAAGAGCAATCATAGTGTCGGGTTTTGTCATCATGAACAAAATACAAACAAATAAAAATAAAAAACCTGTCAACCAGACTAAAATGCTTGAAAAATAAAGGAAGATTTTCGTTCGGAAGGGAAACTGATAACAAAGAGACATTTCATACATTTCAGAAATGTTTCGCGAAACGTGCAGACCTAAATAAACATTTCAGAAACATTTAAAAACATTTAAAAAACATTTCAGAAAGAAAGAAACATTTCTGGAATGTTTTTTAAATGTTTCGGAAATGTTTAAACAAATTTTTCTTGGGTGTGGAGACATCTTTAGAACTATTAAAGCCCACCAAATACAATAAGTCGATTGCAACAACTAACATCAGATCAACGGATGCGCTGATCTATCCTGTATCATTAGACACTCGACTTTAAGAAACTCGTCAGTGGCTGTCTTTGTGATCCTACGCCAGTTATTTTTCGCAACGTATGGTTTTAAAACAGGATAGCTTCACATTTTTAGAATTTAATTTTAACTTCCAATTATGTATCACAATATCGCTGAATCTTGTTGAACACAGTTTGTGTATATTAAATCATTAAGGAGATATTGAACAATATTGTATATACCATCGACTCCTGCTGACTTCTTTTTATTTTTTTATTTTTCAAGATGATTTGTTAGAGGAGCTCTGTTTTCCAGTTCTTGATTTGGGCGAAGCACTCATTCAGCTTACTTATACACTTGCTGAAAAGCTGTCCCTATCGTCTCCATCTTCTCAAAAGAATCTTCGATCACATAGAAAATGTTGTTTTAGATAGTTTTCGTTCTCTGCCAGGAAACATACTGGGTTTGCTAGAATTAGGGGCTCGGATTCGGTTATCTTAGTGTGAGTTAATAGAAAATATACAGTTTTGTTTTTTGATCCCATTTATATTTTTAATCGACTATATACTTCAGTGCCCTGCCTCCAAATCGTTTCATTTCATTCATCCAACACTATAAGCTCGCGCGGAAGTTGTAAAATTGCGGCAAGTCCACCAGTAGTCACAGTCACTGTCGTCTCAACCCTTCGGAAACAGTTCCTTGTCTTATGAGGTTGACCCACAGAAAAGATTAAACAAAAAAATGTCTTAAAATACTTTTAATAAATTAAATATAAAAAAAAATAAACAAACTGACGTATGTGTATGTTAATCAACAAAGAAGTTTCAAAGCTCGTTATAATAAATGGAGTATGTGGAAATAGGTACTAGGTCCTTCATGTTGTATAGATACAATTTCCTTTTCATACCTCATACATTACTGCTCATCTAGGTCCTTGTTTAATTTTATTACCGCACTTCAATGCCATTAGGTAATCATGGTTTTATTGAACGGATAATGATGTGTTCAAATGTCAGTTACCTGCCACTTCCAAAAAGTCTTCAACAAGAAAGTTTCAACATTTCAAGAAAGAAGACTCTTCTAACTAATCCAAATGTCAGGGCAAAAAGGAAATGTGTTTCGGTTTTTTTTTATTATTTTTTTAATCGAAGACTTCCACCTTTCAATGCTTCTTAATAAATTTATCAAAATCATTTCCATCGAGTTCGACACACCTTGCCGCATCTGCCTTGCACACATATTTTTTAACATTTGTAGGTGAACAAAAGAGAAACCACCAGCAGCGTTCCTCGTTGGATTACTCTGTAGACATGAACCTTGAACGAGGTAAAAGCAAGCCATCAAGCTGTACAATTTATATGTTTATAAGTAGACCAAAAATAGGTCTTAGGGTGACAAGGTTCAGTCCTTGTTTATTTGTTGTGGCAACCAATTTAGGGATTTGGGGGAAAAAAGTCCTGAAACTTGGTTTTATTTGCACACGTGCTTCTTTCTCGGAAAATATGTCATGTACATTGTACATGTGGCATGGCTATGGAAACCTTTATTTTAAAGAAATTGGATTTTTTAGGCGTTTCTTTTTTATGATTATTTCCTTAAAAAAAACGGTTTTAACGAATAAATATTATTCGAAGAAAATTCTTACATTGAGCATCGGTTTTATGTGTGAGAATGATGGCATATAAGTTGCATTTCAAAAATTAAAACTACATACAATACTTTGAAAATAATTCAATTTTTTTTTTTAAGTTTTGATTCTTCATTCTGATGGGGATTTTCAGGGTTGACTACACTAATATTTGTGGGTTTCGAAAGAACTTCTGTGCTGCATACGTTTAAACTGTGTTAAACAGGCCAGCTGTCTTGGCACTAAGTGAAACTCAAGTAGGAGAAAATTCTGATCACTCGGAATTTAACCTTAATGGGTATAATTTAGTGCCATTATTCTTTGCCCATCACGGTCTCGCCATATATATTAGGATATTAGGAATGATGTTGCTTATCAACTTCAACCACAATATGGTCTGTGTTCAAATATAGACGTTTGTGGTTAAGACTCACAGTAAGTAAACGCATTAATCACACTTGTTTTATTTATAGAAGCCATAATTTGGACAGAGTGGCAACTTCCAATGAATTTGATGCTTTTTCAGACTCCATTCAAAGTATTGTTGCCCATTATCTTTACACTTTTCAATGTACACACTTCAAGTTGGCTTCGCTATTCTAGCGAGACAACACCCGAAGGAAGGTAGGTATGTTGAAATTTTTGCTGAGTGAAATCAACTTACTCAGCTAGTTGATGAGCCAACCCGAACTCCATACATTACAGGTCAAGCCGCTAACGCACTAGACTTGTTTCTTACTTCCGATCCTGACAAACACAAAATTCGAGTTTTTTCGCCTCTAAGCACATCCAACCATTGCGTTATTTCTGCGAATCTCTCGTGCAAACAAATCTCAGTTTAAGCGAAACCCGCTAACAGAATCGTTTGGCAACACGAGAAAGCCAACCGTCCCAGTCTCAATAATTTCTTCAGGTTCTTTAACTGGTCGCTTTGCTTCCTCAGTAGTGACATAGATTCCAGCAAAGTTATGGTAACAAAACATCATTCTCTTAGAATTGAGAAATTTCGTCCCGAATAGTTCAAAAAGTATCAAACCTAAATATAACTCATGGTTGATGCTATAAAGCCAACAAAACCGAGAAAAACCAGAAAAAGTTTCAGCATGAAAGGCCTGTAATAGTCGCATTCGTAAAGCTAAATTTTTGCATGAACGAAATTACTGCAATGTCCCAAAGGCACAACAAATTGTTCGTCATTTGTAAAAAACGTAAAGAACTCTTCGTCATCATCGGTTCCTACGCTCGTCTTCAATGATACTTCTGCTGGAATAGCAGATCTACTTGCAGCCCAATTCGCTGCAAACTCAACGCTGCCAGCAAGTGTTAGACCTCCTCCTGTTCTCGAGAGCGTAAATGATTTCATGGGAGCAATCTTCTTTTGCACGCGTACAGTCACAAGAGTATTAAAAGATCTTAACATACACAAATCCGCTGCTCTGGATAATATGGCCGCTATTGTTCTGAAGAGGTGTTCTTCAACGCTGGCAAAACTATTGCGTAAGCTTTACCATCTGTCCTATTCCTCTGGTCTCTTTCCGAGTGGATGGAAAACCGCATTTTCCAGCCTATACCTAAGCAAGTCGAATCTTCTTCTCACCAAAAAGTGGAATCAATCTCTTCATCGTTTTGGCGAAAGTAAGATTATTGCACTTGATATTTCAAAGGCATTTGATAGAGTTTGGCATCAAGACCTTTTATCGAAAATGCCTGCATTTGGACTCCAATCTCTTCTTCGTTGGATTAGTAATTTCCTTTCGGACCGATCAATACAAGTTGTATTGGGCGGATTGAAATCTGATATTCACAAAATAAATACTGGTGTGGCCCAGGGCTCTATTTTGTCTCCGACACTCTTATTTATCAACGAATCCAATAAATTGCTTCGCTGGCGACAGTACTTTTCGCCTTTCAGATTCTTTTCCAGATTCACATCCATGTTCTTCGGATGTGGAAATGCAACGGCACCGTATAATAAGTTTATTAAATTCTGATCCTGACAGCATTTTACAATGGGGAACAAAGAATCATGTAGAATTTAATGCTTCAAAAACTCTATGTTGTTTTTTGGGTTAAGGCGAAATATACCCCAATTGCCACTATCCATGAGTGGCACTAGTACCTCTCAGCTGTCGTTATGTGCATTACAGACCACCTATTTTTGACGTTGCCAAGAATGCTGCGGGGTGTTTAGCTTTCCCTCGGAGATGCAAGAAGTTCCTTAGCGCGTCTGATCTGGCTACAGTATATAAAGCATATATACATATATTCGGCCAAAAATCGAGTAAAGTTTCACATTTGAGCATGGCCAACCGTAACCCACTTGAGTTTTCTAAATAGAATTAAGAAAAGAGAGCTTTAAAAATGATAGGTGTACGAACAATAACAGAAACATTTACATCTCTTAAGCACAGACGTAATGTCGCTACTTTGCTACAATGCTCTAGCTAAATAGTCAGCTGCATTCCTTCCCTGAAACGATTCAACCGTAATACTCGTACTGCAAGGAATGCCCATCAGTATACCCTTGAGCCCAACATCGGACGTACTGTCAAGTACAGGGATTCTTTCTTCAGCCGTTCCACGCGAATGTGGAATGCCTTGCCAGACTCTGTTTTTCCCTCCTACTTTGAATTACATAACTTTAAAACAAACCTTTGAGCCTAACTTCGGATGTACTGTCAAGTAGAGGGATTTTTTCTCTACGCCACGCGAATGTGGAATGTCGTGTCAGACTCTGTTTTTTCTCCTACTTTGCAGTACAGAACTTTAAAACAAATGTGCATCGTTATACTTTCTCTTACATTCTCCCTCTTTTCCTAACGCCCTCGCTGTGTTTAATTAACGGTAGTCAAAATCTTTTTAAGTGCGAGCTAGTTATATATACAAAAAAAAAAAAAATGTGTGCTGATTAAATAAATAAATAAATGTATTTGTTGGTGCGTCATCTCCTTAAGAAGCCAAGGTCCTGCGACTTATACTCGCAAGTCAAAGACAAATAAGCTACCAATTAAAGGTTTAGGTAATGTTTAAACAGCCCCATCTAGATGTACATATGTCGTGCAAAATATTATTCTAAAAAGGGTTCTATTCAAACCTGATCCAGGTTGAGGGTCCTACCATTCGGGCAACTTCCCGACCACGTAAAGAACAGTTAGTTGCCAAGCAATCACAGGCCTCATATACGGTACAGAATAACTCATGACCAACCCTACAAACGAACTTCTAGACGTGGAATTTCAGGTCCTTTAACAGAGAACGTGCAGCTGAACAACAAGCGGAGGCCCTGGACTGCTGTTACGCAGATATAAGCGACATCTAAGAAATACTTTGGAGTGGATTTGGATTTGTCGTCGAAAAAAGACTTACGCAAGTTGTCTTGAGTTTGAAATGTGTGAACTAGCGCTACCTAGGATGAAAATGATTAAACCAAATATATTTTCTTCGGGCACTTGATTGACCACATTCCGACCGACGGACGCAAGGTACTGCTTCAAAATCGTGAATGTCCGAACCGTCACCAACATTGATTCCGACCCCTACCTCGTTGAATCTGCGGATATCTCGACCAACAACGCCAAGAAGAGGTAATACTGTGAGGAAGTTTGACGTCGGAAGGCTGCAATCGCAAGATATTGTCAGTTCCTTTCCTGATCGAGTCTTTAATAACCACCAAAGTAGTGCTTTACTGTCAGCATTAAAGTATTAAAAACCCATTGTCGACATTGCCAAAATAAGGCCAGCACAACAAAAACCCCTAGTCGTCGATGAGAGAGGAAAGCATATGCAGAAAAATAGGAAGCTCATAGAACATCGTAGTCGTAGGTAGGTGGCGCGCGCAAGTGACAGGCGACCTTTACCAACTTCATGTGCAAGACTGGAGGCTACATAACTACCTACCCCGGAGTGTAGCGCGACTTAAGAAGAAGAAAAAGTCAACTGGGAGCATGAGAAGCTCCCTATCCAGAAAAGCTAAAGAGTAAAGCAACACAGCTTCAAATGGAACCAGTCACTGTCCATATTTTCAAAATGAAAAGAGAATTTATTCTGACTTCCACCAATGACGAGCCTAATTAAGCTTAAAATTGGTTAAATTATCAAATGTTCTACCCTTATAGCTAAACAGTGTTGATCCTAAGCTCGCCACAGACGGACGGGGGAGGTGCGCGCACAAAAAAAAATAAAAAAGTAAAAAAAAAATAATTTGCACATTGTTGTCGTGAGTGTTAAACAAAATACGCACTCGTTTGAGAAAATGAAAAAATACCCCCTCCCGTGTGTGTTGTAAAGAATAAAATAATACCCACTCGCGTCGTTGGAAGACAAATAAATATACCCACTCGCGCTATGGATGAACAAATAATACACACTCGCGTCGCAAATACATCCTCTTATCTTTCCCAAGACCTTTGTGCTTAACTGCCTCTTTCTTATCTACTGTAAGCATTGTATGACCATCCAATGCTTTCGGTAAATAGATAAGGGCAGCTGAGTTTGTCTTATTGTGTTGAATGTATTTAAATTGATTTTTTGTATGCAAGCTGAGTTGTTTACTACGGAAATTAATTTGGACCTTCACTGCACAGTTCGACATTTTCAGAGTTTTGTTTTGAATGTAAGTACATATTTTTAAATGGTACGTGGTTTTTGTGTCGTCTGTTCTAATGTTTAAAATGTGTGTATTGACCAATTTCTTAGATATGATTAGGTGGAATTTCGAATCTTCCTTCGGCTTTTTTTGGTCACATTAAATGTAGCAAAGAAACAAAAACAGTAACTTTGGCATGTCCCGACGTTTCGGCAAGGGTTGTTGCCTTCTTCAGGGGAACTTTATTACACATAAAAATACAAGATATAGTTATATGCACAATAAATAACAATAGTGAGAAACTTACATTTCAAAACAAAATTTTAAAATTTACAACACAGTCATGACAATGTTTTTTTTTTTTTTTTTTTAGATATATATATATAACATTAATATAATTTAAAGTTTTTGAATACAAAAAAAAAAAAAAAATGAAAAAACACTTCTACTTAAGAAGTTTAGTCTTCGATTGAAGGCGAAAGAGAAAAAGAGATATTTTGTTTTTATGTAGAAGCAAGAGAACAGTATACTGATGATATACTCTGTGTATCTTGCTTTCGGTTCATATTGTTTTTGTTTTTTAATATATGAAGAGTCTCGAGGGTGTATCTCTTGGAGGTATGTTTTTCTGTTTGGAGAACTTGGACTCCTTCAAAATCGGGAAGATGGCCACTTTCAATAGAATGAGAAGCAAGGGCTGTTTTACCAGGGTTGTTAGTGTTGATGTCTGATTTACGGTTAGACAAGAATTGTTTGGTGGTTCCAATGTAACATAAGTTACAGGGCTCGTCCGCTTTTCCTTTGCAGTTGATTTTATAAATAACATAAGTGCTTTTATCCTTCTCCGGTTTGACTTTCAACTTTGTAAAAAGATGTCCAAGTGTTTGGTTGGATTTGAAGGCCAATTAAAAAATTGTCGCCAAATACGTTTAAGATGTTCGGTTGGTCTTCAAATCCAACCAAACACTTGGACATCTTTTTACAAAGAATGCTTCGAATGCTTAATGCTTCGAAAACTCAATGCTGTCTTCTGTCGTTAAAGCTTAACATACCCCAATGCCATTGTCCATGAATGGCACTTGCATCGATGAAACCAACAACGTCAACGACGACCTCCGTTGGAACGACCATATATTTGTGATCGCTAAAAATGCTGCTAAGTGCTTAGGTTTTCTGTATCGGTATAAGAAGTATTTTTCCCCTTCTGATCTGGCTAAAATTTATAAAGCATTCATACGCCCTAATCTCGAGTATAACTCCCACATCTGGGAGTTTGCTCCGTAAACATCGCTTCACGTGCTTCATAGAATACAAAATCGATTAATTGGAAATAGAACTGCCGCTGAAACAATTGCCCCTCTCCAACACCGACGCAATGTTTCATGTCTTTCCTTATTTTATCGTTTCTTTTATAAAAAAAATTCATTCGAATAAGCCAGCTGCATTCCTCCCCTTAAAAGTTTCTCCCGTAATACTCGTCCCGCAAGGGACGCTTATTAGTTAACCCTTGAGCCCAATTTCGGACCTACCGTTAAATATAGGGATTCTTTTTTAGCCGAACAACACGAATTTGGAATAGTTTACCCGGCGGGATTTTCCCTTGCCATTTTGATCTGCAAACATTCAAAACCAATGTTAATCGATACCACCTATCTTTCTGCTTCCTATCTGCCTAATGCCCGCGCAGTGTGCTCTACATTAAAAGGGAAACAAATAATCCCTTGTGCCCGCGTTAATTATAAAAAAAATCAAAGCTTACATTCGAAATACTCGAAAATATCTCATTGGGCGCCAGTTTTTTTTACTTTGTTCAATTTAAATCACTCGTAATTTCTGCGGTAAACGCTCATGATAAACAATCAAAGCTACAGAGCTTGGAACACAACTTTTCGCAGTCCATGCTTGAAAAGGAGTTGGTTGTTTGTTAAGTCGGTTTACGGACGAGAATTTTACGTGATAACGTCATAAGAAAACATTTATATGAGCATCACCATCATACAGCCCGTTAACTCACACCCACAAACCCTCTCGTTAAATTCCCCCCCACACACACACCCCATTATTACATCTTTTTGGTAATCTAACAAAACTCCGCCCATTTTGTATTTCTTTTTCTCTTCTTGTACTTTTTGAATTTGAGTGGAATTATTTTGGGAACTTAGCCCACAGTAACGCAGCGTGCGTCACTTTTCTTATCAGCATGATTCTTATCAGCATTAGTCATGTTATTTCGTATCTGTAGCCTGTCATCGATTTATAAGACTTTGTCACGACAAAAGTTGAACTAGTTATTAAGAAACCAAATTAATTTAAAGGTCTGATGCTGGCTGTTCTTGAATACAGTTCTTTAACAACTAACTATAGAATTTTGTTTATTATCAAATCTGGGAAGTCAACTTTTCCCTTTCAAAAACAAATCATTGAGATCAGGACATGAGCCCATGAATTTCTTTTAGTATATCATCTTCTTTATGTCTTCATCATTATCCTCTTCGTATTCACCTTTAGAATATTACTTAGAGCTGTCTCTCTTAACACCTTTTCTGTTTGCACATTCAAAAGGCTAGCACCACCCGTATGGCTGGCGTATGGTGTGGTTCCGTGGCTTTAGCATGCAAGTGTCAAGGTGCGCCCTTTTAATGCCTTTAATACTTTTTTTCTCTTCTTCTTTGCACAGTTCGCGAACTGTCTGGTGGTGGTGATTATTCAACGCGTACCTGTGTATTTATATCTACCACGACTACGACTGCGTTATGGTAACGTGAATCCTGCTGCTCTAAAGGAACTGGCAAAACAAATACCATAAACATACTTATCATAGTCAAAGGCCGAATTGCTGTCAAACTAAATTTTTAATAGAGAAACATAGTTGGACCGAGCATGTTTCTTAGTTGATATTATGACGAAAAAAAAGTTGGTTGTATATAAAGTCGGTTTTCGGACGATAATTTTACGTGATAACGCCATAAGAAATTATTGATGTCAGCTACACCAACATAAACCCCGTTAACTCACACCCACAAACCTATCTGCATCTACTTTTTACTTTAACAAAACTCCGCCTATTTTGTATTTCTTTTTCTCTTCTTGTACTATCTGAATTTGAGTGAAATTATTTTGAGAAATTGCGCATGTTCTTTTTCATGTTCGCCTGGTGCTCACTGCTCAGAATACGTTTGCGATCGAAAAAATGACCCAAAAACCCTCTCGTTAAATCCACACCCTATTATTACATCTACTTTTTACCTGTTCAATTTCAATTAAATTTTTTTTAATATACAAATGTACAAGTAAGACGTAAGTCTTTTATAGTAACTAACATTGGGTATAATAAATATTTATATTTTGACTTAACTAATAATTATTAAAAGTAGCTAACAAATTACATTATTTGACAATTTTTACATAAAATAAATTAGAAAATAGAAATAGAAAACGAAATATAAGAAAAATAAGAAATAGAAAGAATTTTATGATTGCTGTGTGAAGTGAGAAGCAATTGCATATTTAAAATTTGAAGCAAAACTCTGCCTATTTTGTATTTCTTTTTCTCTTCTTGTACTTTCTGAATTTGAGCGAAATTATGTTCTTGTTCATGTTCGCCAGGTGCTTGCGATCGATTTTGGTTGAAAGAACCACAGTATCGCAGCGTGCGTCACTTTTCTTATCAGCATTATCACCATGAGTCTTATCAGCATTATCAGCATGAATCTTATCAGCATGAGTCTTATCAGTATGATTAATTAAAGAAGTGTAGCACTCCTCTTTTTGACGTTTTTTAGTTCTTTTGTGAAATGAACTTTGAAACCCACAATGCGTCCACTTAATAATTGTCATAAAGTATCATTCTGAAAAAAGCTGAATCTCATATAAAAACTCCAACCAATGTGAGACATTTACGTATCAAAACAGTAGAATGGTCTAAAATATCTACACTTCTGCCGTTGACTATATAGCATAAACCCCATATCGCATCATCACGACATATAATGTAAAGGAGGCTTCATAAGAGAGATTAAATAACCAGGTTGCATTGCCGATAGCACTATGCACGACCAGTCTTTAACCTGTGCTGTCTCCGCGGCCCCGTTGAATGACAAAGCCGATGTGCTCGCACAAAGATACCTATCGCCATCGGCCATCGTCATCCGAATCGTGGCTCTCCCTATGCTAAGAGATTAAGGTGGCAACATGCTGAACATGACGTTCCCTTGTCCGATATCCATATGGGGCAGATACAGGAAGCCATCTGCCTGGGATGAGTTATTAGGTCAATTTGTTGTCATTTCCTTATGTTTTGTTTGTGAGTTCTTTTATCTGCTGGTCTTTCTTTATCTCTTTTTTCTGCATCACAATCATACCTATCTATGGATCTGTATCTACAAAATCTAAAAAGCCCCCATCATACAAATATCAGAAACAAATGTCGTGCCACCGGAATTTTTAGGAATAATTAATGGACCTTCGCTGGCGTGGATACAACAGACCTATACACAATAATATCAAAGAACACTTCTGGAATCACCCTTTTGGAATTGTGACGATAATCGAATTGGGCGAGTTCACTCCGCGTCTTTGGAATGATTGCTATCTCAATCTCTCGAATTACCCCTAACAAGGAGTGACTCTATTATCAACAAAGTTCAATAAAATTGAATTTCCAGATGTAAGTGAATTAAAATTTATTGAACATCAGACTAACGATGAAAAGAAGATGGAACAAAGACAGATGATTACTATTTCGAGTACTTAATGCTTCTTAATAAGATCAGCTTACAATGGAAGGTCTCGAATTTTCTTTATATCTTTTGACGGATTTGGTACATTCCTGACCTTCGGAGTTGGAATGAAGCTTAGATTAAATAAATGTGACATTTCTATACAATCAGCTAAGAATGTTAATTTTCTTTTCGAAATGAAAATGGATACTTTTAATTTGGTGTTGTGTTCAAATTTAAGAAGGATAGTTGTATTAGCCGGAAACCTTTTCCCAGGAATATGAGTTCAAATTTAATAAATCCAAATATACCATTGAAGACCCAACCAGATTAGTCGAATTATGCCTGGGCCCTATTAAAGTTGCGAATATAGCTAAGTATGAATATTTATATTATCTTATTATAAACTGCATAATAAGTTTCTTAGAAGTAAGAAGGTGTTCTTTTAGATGTGTGGTTTTCAAGAAGAATGTTATGGCCAAGAATTTTAATATAAAGATAAGCTTTTGCCATTATGTTTTAAAAATGATTTCGGGCACGTTGCCGCCGCGGCTGGCTCGAATATATTCCAGCCGAGAAGCCCAATTTTCGACCACTTTTTGCATTGGGGCCGTATGCCAGCAATAACGCGGCGAATGTTGTCAGTCTATTCATGTTGAAATGCCAAACTAAACTGAGCATAAATCAAGTGACATCTGTCAAAAAGACCGCCAGTTAAAATAGTGTTGCCAACTTAAATAAAATTAATTTTGCGATGTTTATGAAGTGTAAATCCCATTAGCGGGTGAACAGATAGCAAAAATGCTTGCAAAATATGGGGATAGACATCTAGCATACGAGAGTAAGAACGTGTCGTAACTGTTCGACTAACGGGAGTGCCTCCAAAGCCTTCTCGTGACATGGTGGCAGGCGACTGTTAACAAACTTGTATTGCTCTTAATGAAAGTTTGGGTAATCCCTCAGGGAGGGAGGAATGGAAAGATGCTGGTTATCTCTCCCAAAAATGATTACACGATGACGAAAAAATCAACGACCACGGCTAAAATATTTATGAATATATATATATATATCGCCCATACTTGCGATGCATACTCAATGAGAAGACGAACATAGGAAATATAAAAGGATTTGGTTACAAATGGGTTCCGAAGCTCTTTGGATCACCTTTTGACAAAACCAAGGGCGGAGTTAGCTCTTGTTATAGCATTGTCGATATGGGAGCAAAAATTTAATTCGCAGTAGCAGAGGACGGATAACATGTACGCAGTTAATGGGAAGGTTCTGAAAATAATAAGATCTGAAGGGAGGCATTTTACTTTTTCGAGAAAACGTAATTAGCTCGCATTTGGCAATGTTAAGTTTGAGAAAATTCTTACTGCAACAATTGACAAATGAATTGAGGTCATTTTGAAACAGGAGAGAATCACGACCAGAGGAGATCACCTTGGAAATGTATACATCATCAGCATAAAGGGAGATAGAAGATAATTGAATTATCTTTTCAACATCATTAATTGCAAGGATAAACAAGAGGGGTCCAAGATGACTACTTTGCAGTTCCCCAGATGTTTTTCTTTTTTTTTATAATTAACGCGCGCACCACGGATTATTTGTTTCACTTTTAATGTAGAACACACTGCGCGGGCATTAGGAAGATAGGGAACGGAGATATAGGAGTAGCCGATTGACATTGGTTTTGAATGTTAGCAGATCAAAATGGCAAGGGAAAATCTCGCCGGGTAAACTATTCGAAGTTCGTGTTGTTCGGCTAAAAAAAGAATCCCTATATTTCACGGTACGTCCGAAATTGGGCTCAAGGGTGAACTGATGAGTATTCCTTGCGAGACGAGTATTACGGGAGAAACTTTTAAGGGGAGGAATGCAACTGGCTACTTCGAGTGAACATTTTTTGTAAAAGAAACGATAAAATAAGGAAAGATATGAAACATTGCGTGGTGGCCATAAAAGGAACTGAAAGAGCAGAATGAAAACGGACTCTTTATTGGTGGTTGTCAAGATACGAGGATATCCATTTAAGAAAGTAGGTTTGAAACCGAGAAAGAAAAGCTTAAAATATTTAAACTCTGAGAGATTTTGTCGAAAGCCTTGCTGAAATCTGTAGTGATGACGTCTTTGAGTTTGAGTTTTTGAGTTTTTTGAGTTTAATTCATTTATTTAATCTTAAAACTAAAATAACAATCCAATAATAAGAATAAGATGAATTATAGTGTTCATTCTTTAACTACGAAGTTAGTGGTGAATGAAACATCAATTTGTAAATCCAAATGGTAACTGAATGTGGGGGGACAATCAGTGTAAATTTAAATACATGAAAATGCAAAGGCTTAATGGAAAAAATAATTATTGGTACTTAACAATTCAATATATACATCATATAATACTTATTTTTACATTGATTTTATTGGTGCTGATGAAAAAATACTAAAAAATGATTCCGATTTGTTTAAAAAACTCTCTCAAAAGTTTAAAAACAAAAAAGTTTAAAGCAATTTTCTGTGCATTGTAGATTGGTCTTGAAATTACTTCTACCACATTTATGATAAGGTAACGAAAACTGTTTACAGTCATGAGCGTGAAAACGTAAATTAAAGTCATAAAGACTATTACCAGCTACCTTAAAACACATCAATTTAGTTTTTTTTCGCTGATAATTAATTTATGGTAAGTAAACCACAACCTTAGGATTTCAAGATCTTCTTCAATCTTCAAAATACTTTCAAAGACAGTCCCAAATGAATATAGAAGAGCTATGTCGTCAGCAAAAGCAGTTGAAATGCCATTTAATTTATCTTTGAAAATGGAATTGATGTAAATCAGGAAGAACAAAGGGCCAAGCACAGATCCCTGTGGAACGCCGTTTCTAAATAACTATAAAAACCGTTAATATTAACTTTTTGATTTCTATTTTTTAAATAAGAATTCAACAAATTAGTCATACCAATAAACAGACCAATAGTTGATTTGTTGCTGTTTAGACTTCCATAAAGTGGAGTGTGGACTACACACACCCTTAAAAAAACATCTTCTGTCGACAAACCAGCCCTAAGACCAAACTGATTGTGGCAGAAGAAATCAAACTTTTCTAAGAAAGAAACAATTCGAACCTTAAGTAGCTTCTCAAAAATTTTTGAAAAGGTTGAAAGAAGTGATATATGTAGGCCTATAATTCATAATATTTTTTCTATTTCCTTTTTTCAACAGTGGTATAACTTCTGCACATTCAAGATCTTCAGGAAAACAACCAATTTCAACACTTTTGTTAAAAAACAAAGGCCAGTACGTCTAAAACATACCAAGCAACATTTTTCAACAATCTACTTGATACACCATCATTTGTACATGAATTTTTGTTTTTTAAGGACATAATAACGGTGAAAACTTCGTTTGCTGTTATCATATCAAAAACAAAACTATTAGGTTATATAGCATCCAAAAAAATATATGATGAAATTGAACAGTCGCAATTTAAACAAGGCTGGAAAGTAGGTTTCAATTTTTCTGAAATTTCTATAAAATATTCATTAAATTTATTCGAAATTTTAAACGAATTGGACTCTGTTACTCCCTCAATTTCAATTGAATCAACTTTGATAGTATTTCTATTTTTACCTAAAATGCTATCAACTAGATACTCTCCATTCTTCACTAATATTACCTTCAGCTCTAGAAAACATATCAGTATAGTAGTTATTACGAGTGTCATCAATTTCTTTATTAATTTTTTTGCATAAGGTTTCATAGTATTTTTTAAGTTTAGTATTTTTTTGATGTTTTTTACATTTTAAGCTCATATTCTTCTTCTTTCTTATCTTATTGACAAGGTGGTTAGTCATCCAAGGTTTAAGCTGTTTTTTTTTTACCTGATTGCTTTTTTCTGGAAAGTACTTGATTTAATATGCTTTTTAAAAGTTTCTAAAAATAAGTCAAATGCAATTGACGGATTATTTTCGGAATAATTATGGTCCCAACATTCGAATGTCAATAATTATTTTAATAACATATGTATAGTCAACACAATATTTTAATGAACCTGATGAGGATTCAATATTTTTGGAACGATTATCAGAAGAGTAATTTAAAGCAATCATTTTATGATCAGAAAGTTTTAAATCAAAAACTTGGCCAATAAAAATATGTTTATGACATCTTAAAAAAATGTGGTCAATACAACTCTTCATGCGGGAAGGTTCGTTTATTAAACTTTTTAGACCATATTAAGCCATAGAAAATAAGTGGCTTTCAGAATCTTTGTCAATTTCATTAAGAATATCAATATTGATATCACCTAAAACAATTAAATTTTTTGCTAAAGTTGTATTAAGAGTGTTGCTTAATTCACCAATGAAATAATTTTTGCAAAAACCGTGGAGTCGATAAATGTACAGCGAAAAACATTTAAAATTTTCAAAGCGAAGTGATAATTTAAATACATCAGCGCTAGATAAAATAAGACTAGAGCAATCACACATATATCCATTTCTTACATAAACAGCTACACCTCCAGCAGAATAAGAATCATTACAGTTACATAAAAGAGTATAACCCTGTATATTATATATGTAAATCTAATTAATTACTATAAATCTAAAATTTTCTCAAGCTACTAATATTTTGATGTAAACAAAAACATAAATCTACAGGACTTACGAGATCAACAGGGTATTCACATACATTTAATTTAGAAGGTGAATCAGATCTAGATACATTTATAGTTTATAAAAATCAGCAGCACAATAATTAATTCTTACTATATTTGCACTCTCTTCTTTTCGCATGTAAATATTCCCATTGTCCATACAAATTTATATTTCTTAGTTGCCTTCAATAAACGTCTATTTTCATGTGTTACTGCCTGGCCACAATGACGGAAGCGCACATGCAACTTGAATGAAAATGTAAAAGAGAAGGAATGAGATGGGCTAAAGAATCGAAAATCTGCACAAATCTCATAATGGCTAAGACACAATCACGCTTCAGCTTTTGCTTCGTCATGTTACATTACACACGTTTTGTGCCCACTTTGAATGACATTTTCCAAATTTCGGTTTTTGTTTTTGCTCTTTTCTGTCAAAGCGAGCAAAAGTTCAACCAGTTTCTACTTAAGCTTTACGTTTGCGTCACGTTACCTTATATTGTACACGAACCAAACGTAAAGCCAAAGCGACATTGTGATAGATGTATGGATTGGGTCTGCACACACGAGATGAATTCATCCGGGGGAAACCCGGTTTTCTGGGCAAGGGAAGGGAAACGTGCTGTGTACATTGGACTAAAATCTTCAACCAACTTTTGAGTGGATGATCGAAGAGGAAAACTAATACACATACACAATTTAGTACGATTTTGGGTCTAAAAAATGCAAAAGAAATACTAACACATAAGAAAGAAGTTCATGTATATACATTTCTTTCCACCAAAATAATTCATCCCGTGTGTGCTTGAAGTAAGGTTTGAAACCGGTTTTCCCCCAGGTTGAAATCATCTCGTGTGTGCAGGCCCATTGAACTTGTAAACGTCAGGTGAAACCGAAGCTAAAGCGTGATTGTGTTTTAGCCATAATTTATTTTAAAACTCTGTGCAGTGACTCAAGTTTCCTTCTCATATCGTTTCAGTTTTGTCAGATACATTCATTTGCATTTTATCGCCGTGATGGAAGGTTCATACGATTCACTTGAATTGTATTGATTTGAGTGCTTATAGACATTAAAAAAAATATTTAGAAATATAAGCTTATCAAACAACACACATATAAAACACTTTTGCGAATAGATTTTTAGCACAGACACAACCTTTCTTTTTAGAGAAAAGCTGTGTTTTACTTTCCAGACGTTCCTCTCATGTGAGTTTATCTCAGTGTGACTGTTTTCAAACCTTGCGACTTTTGTTTGCGACCTGTTACTTTGCTTCAGCTTTTAGGAGAGAGACGTATGTGGTGAATCGCACGAGTAGCTCTAGTGGCGCGGCTATCGGTCTTTCTTCTTTGTGCTTATTCGGGAAATCATTCAAGTTTGTCAATCCCTTTCATTGCTTGTTCGCCATGAACGAGTAATGTGATGTTTTTTTGTAGCAGGTAGCACGCAGGAACAGTACAGCGGCTGAAAATGTTTACTCTGGAAACGTAAAATGAATTTAAAAGTATCTCTGCGACAAGGACAGGCAACAAAAGAGAATCAACGAAAATCGCAGTGCTCTAGTCGCAAGGTTTAAAAACAGTCCGTGCAGCCCCGAGTTTGCAGTGATGCAATTGCGCGCTTCCGTCAATGTGGCCAGGCACTTAAGTGCGGTTTTACACGTTGACTGGCCAGTCATGAAGAACATGAGTACAAAAGAGATAGCGAATTCGAAAGTTGAGAAGGAAAAACATTTTACCCTGTGGGTCGAGGGTAACTTGTTCATTGACTGTTTTTGGCGTTTTTCTTTTCGCTTCTTCTTTTTATCATTGTGTTGCTTTATATGTTTTCGGTGCTTGTAGAGTCGGTTTCGCTGTGAGCGATGTATCTCATATTTGTTAATGCTTTTTTTTATATTTTTAGTTGGACAAAATATTTTTTTTTTTTTTTTTTTATTTACACGCGCGAAAGGGGTTAATGTGTACCCTTAAAATGTTTAAACACCGCACGAGCATTAGGGAAATGAAGAGGGATAAAAGAGGAGATACCGATGCACATTAGTTTTAGAGTTCTGCATATCAAAATGGGAGGGAAAAACAGAGCCTGGCAAAGCATTCCACATTCGTGTGGTACGACTAAAGAAAGAATCTCTATACTTAATAGTACGTCCGAAGTTAGGCTCAAGGGTAAACTGATGGGCATTCCTAGCAGTTCGAGTATTACGGTTGAATCGTTTCAGGGGAGGAATGCAGCTGGCTATTTCGCTAGAGCATTGTTTGTAAAAATAACGATAAAATAACGAAAGGCACGAAACATTTCGGCGGTGCTCAAGAGATGTAAACGTTTCTGTTATTGTTCGGTCGCCTATCATTTTCAAAGCTCTTTTTTTAATTCTATCTAGAAAACTCAAGTGGGTTATAGGAGCACCTGCCCAAATATGGGAATTATACTCGAGTTTCGGTCGAATATATGCTTTATATACTGTAGCCTGATCAGACGGGGTGAAGATCTTCTTGCATCTTCGAAGGAAACCTAAACACCTCGCAGCATTCTTTGCGATGTCAAATATGTGGTCGTTCCACAGATGGTGGTTTGTAATGCACATACCGAGAACTGAGAGGTGTTCTGTTTCTTCAATGCAAGTGCCGCTCATGGATAGTGGCATTGGAGGTATGTTTTGCTTTAACGACAGAAGACAACTGTCTTTTAGAAGCATTAAATTCTACGCGATTTCTTATTCCCCATTGTACAATGCTGTCAAGATCAGAATTTAATGAACTTATCATACGCTGCCGTTGCAGTTCAACATCCGAAGAACATGGAAGTAAATCTGGAAACGAATATGAAAAGCTGAGAGTACTGTCGTCCGCAAAACAATTGATTGGATTAGTTGTTTCAAATAATAAATCATTGATAAATATAAGGAAAAGAGTCGGAGACAAAACAGAGCCCTGGGGCACACCTGCATTTATTTTGTGAATATCAAATTTGAAACCGTCCAATACAACTTGAATTGAGCGGTTCGAAAGGTAGTTACTAATCCAACGAAGAAGAGATTCATCGAGTCCAAATGCACGCATTTTCGATAAAAGGGCTTGATGCCAAACTCTATCAAATGCCTTAGAAATATCAAGTGCAATAATTTTGCTTTCACCAAAACGATGGAGAGATTGGTTCCACTTTTCGGTGAGATATACCATCAAATCACCAGTGGACCTGTTGCTACGAAAGTCATACTGCCGGCCATTAAGAAGCTTTCGTTCTTCGAGATATTTCTTAAGCTGAAAATTAATCAGCGTTTCCATGACCTTAGAAAGAAGGGACGTTAGTGCAATAGGTCGGTAGTTTGAGGGTGCAGAACAATAGCGGGGATACAATCCGGGCCAGCGGATTTATTTATGTTGAGATCTTTAAATACTCTTGCGACTGAACGAGTGCGAAAGAAGATTGGTCCCATAAAATCATTTACGCTCTCGAGTACAGGAGGAGTTCTGACACCTGCGGCCAGTGTTGAGTTTGACGCAAATTGGGCAGCAAGCAGATCTGCTTTTTCTTGAGAACTGACAGCAGGAGTATCGTTGAAGACGAGCGTAGGAACTGACGATGACGAAGAATTCTTTACTTTTTTTACAAATGACCAAAAATTTGTACTGCCTTTGGGACATTGCAGTATTTTCTGCCGAATTTTTTGCTCATTTTGCTCATGTAAAAATTTGGTTTTTCGAATATGAACATTGCAAGCCTTTCTAGCTTGCTGAAACTTTTTCCGGTTTTCCTCAGTTGAACAGAGAATACGACATAACTGAGCACTTCGAACGTAAAGGACTATTATTTTATTATTGTAAATTGCTTAACGTCAAAAATAAAAAAAATACACATTTAAAGCAGAAAAAAGAGCAAGAGGAATGTCAAATTTGAGTCAAGCCAGTCAAATGTAAAAGTCAACAGTGTAGAAGCGTTAGACTCACGGAAAGAAAATAACAAAGAGAAGTTCGGAAAAAACTTATGACTAGCCAGTCAACGTTCTTGGAACCTTGACTTGGTTCTTGGAACCTTTTTTTAAGGTTTTAGATCCGGTGGAAAGGGACAGCTGGAACAAGTTAGTAATATGGAGGACCAAATTTGAGCAAATTTTTTTAAGAAAAATTTAATGAAATATATTCTCGAGATCAAGAGTATAGTCGTCCTTAAGGGCAAAAATGCCATTAAGGACATACAGGATTTTTCAATAAGAGCGCTACAAAAGTTTTTTTAAATAAAACAAAAACGGTTATCATTGAACGGTAGCGATCCCCATTCACAGTAACGTGCCGGTCTTGATCATCACGGAAGAAGTACGGCCCAATGACGCCGCCGGCCCATAAACCACACCAAACCGTAATTTTTTTGGGATGCAATGATGACTCATGGAGTACGTATGGATTACTGTCAGACCAATACCGCATATTTTGTTTATTGACGAAGCCATTCAGCCAGAAATGAGCCTCATCGCTGAAGATGATTTTTCGATGAAAATCCGAATCATTTTTAAGTTGTTGCTCAGCCCAATTCACAAACATACAACGCTTCTGGTGGTCAAGCGGAATCAGTTTTTTCGTCAATTTAATCTTGTAAGGATGTAGGCCAAGATCTTTTCGCAAAATTCGCCACAACGACGTCACAGAGATGCCCAACGCTTGAGAACGACTTGTGAGAGACACATTTGGGCTTTCTGCAACTGAAGCCTCAGCGGCAGCAATATTCTCGAGACTACGGGCACTTCTTTGTCACTGGCACGGGAACATTTTGTACTGTGCCTGTGGATTCAAATTTTTCCACTAGACGCTCAATTGTTGATCTGCTAGGACGTTTAGGACGACCATAAATTGGACGTAGCACTGAGGCCACTGACTCCGAATTTCGGTAGTAAATTTTAGTAATTTTGACTCGTTTTTGGCTCGTATATTTTTCCATCATGAAATGGCAAACCTTACTGAAGAGAAATGTCAAATGAGCGGCAAGAAATATGGCGTCGTTTGCTGTCTATGTCGCTCTACTTTTGTAACGTCCTTGTTGAAAAACCCGATATATGTAATTCATTTCTTAAGGTTTTTGGTGCAAATACTCTTGGAAGTTACTATTACTAGCGAAGAAATTGGCGATGGTGGATGGATCATTGGAAGATTGGTTTTTGTAGAGCAGAGAGGGAGGGAAGCCATCGTTCTTCATTTTATAGTTAATAAACTTATACAACGATTTATGATCCGTTATTAAATTTGTTTGAATGTTGGAAGCAGTCATAGTTTAGTGTTTCGTATAGATTCCAAAATTTATAAAACACTCCCAAGTAGTCTTTTCATAAAACAGAGTAGTTGCTTCATTAAGTGACAGATTTGTAAAATCGAATGAGGTACGGATGAGGTAGTCATTTATTTTTTTTGAAATTAGCCTTATGATAGTTGAATCAATAGTTAGAAATATTAGGGGGAGTAGATGGAGAGGAAATGAAAGAAGAGAGAATGAGAGGGGAGTGAAATTGATCAACTACAGATAATGAGATGGTGCTTTCTGAAACAGATGAGTTAATGGGGTTAGAGGTGAAGATAAGATCGAGTTGCCGGCCCATATAATTCTGAATTCCCATCATTTGGTAAAGGGCGGAATCAGAAAGATCGTCAACAAAAACACATTCCCTGAAGTTGGGAAGATTGAAGTCTCCAAAGATTATAACTTCGTCTTGTGCTTCAGAAATAGCTAGCACTTCTTCAATGGCATCAAAAGCAAGCTTTTGGACCGGTTGGCCAGGAAGAATGTAGAAACATACGAGGACGAGGGACTGATTTGGGAGTGATAGTTTATTGGATATGTAATTTAGCTTGTTTGAGGAGAAAGAAGAAACCAGGGTCGAATCGAACTTATCATGGACAGTAATAAGGACGCCTATGCACGGAGATTTAAGAAGAGACTGTTTGTCGTCGCGAAAAACATTAAAGAACGAAGGAAACAGGTCTTGACTTTTAATGTCTTAAGAAAGATTTGTTTTAGTAAGCGCAAAAACGTCATTGGATAGAGCTTGTGACTGTGAATAAACAGAGTGTGTTTAAGAGCGAAGACCTCTTACGTTTTGGTAACAGGCCGACTCCACACGATATAATTTCTCTCAGGATCTTCAACATGAGATGAAATATCCAATGGAGTCGCGTTGTTTCGGAGTCTGTTGGGATGTTAGACATCTCTCTCCGCGGTTCTATCTTGACATCGATGTCTTGATAACAATTTGACGTTTGTGTTTTTTCTTTCTTTTTTTAGGGTTCATCTCATTATTTTTTGTCTCTCATGCGAGTAGTTGCTCTTTTTGTGCGTTTTAAAAAATTAGTTTGCAGTGAAAAAGCCTGAATACTGTATTTTTATTAGTTTATGTGTATTAACAAGAGTAAATGAGACAACATCTATATTTTTTCAATGGAATAAATGTTTTAAAATGATAAAATTAACAAATATAAGAAGAAGAATTTGTATCTATTGACTTTTGTCAGAGATGCAAACACATTAGCCTCTCTTGCTTTAATGAAATATCAAGACATGAACTGCCTAGCGAAGAAAAAAGAAAATGGTCTGATATTTATGTCAGAGATCTGGTTAGCAATACAGATATCATGTGGAGTCGGCCTGTAATAAAGGGAAAGAGGGTGGTAATTGGAGAGTGGTTGGGGAGATATAGTGTTAGGAGCGATAAAATTTATCAGAGTCGGATCGTACTCTTTAAAGGTATTAAATTCTTTTAGAATGAAGAAACGAAGAAAAGGCGGAGAGATCTTTGGAGATTCGTTTTGAGGATATGTTCAGAAGCTCGTGATATTTGTCGTATATCTGCCTTAGTAGTAACGGATCAGTAGGCAGATCTTCCTTTTTAATAGACGCTGACACATAACTTTTCGTTTTAACGTCTATGCACAAATCGTCAGGTTTATCGCTTATTATAGCATACCCCAGGAAGAAATCCATGAGAGATTTCGGCATTCCAAACATATTGACACGATAAGTAAAAGTATGTGTTTTTTTCAGAGAAGGAGGCGGCACGAAACTTGCGGCTGCATACTAATAAAAGTAAAACCAAGTACATGGTGACTGCGTGTGTGAGAAATGTTGGTCCAACAACTTGTTGAATGGGAGCCGGATGGATCCCGGTTGTTGATACGGTGATGATGATGATAATTAGATATGGATAAACCATCTAAATTGGAAAAAAAATCGGGTTTATTGTGACATCATCTTTGGAGCAGGTTGTCCTCGGTTGAGGTTCCTCTCAGGAACTAAGAAATCAGACAAACTGGGAACAAAAAAAAGAATTTTACAGAGTAGGTTGAAAGTATAAATTTGTAGAACTTGTTTTTTAAATGAACAGGGTTTAGCAACGTGACTTTAATTAAAATTAAGTTACAAGGATAGTAGTGGCGACATGAGGAGTTTTATACGAAAGGCGTTAGTTTTATGTTCTTCCATTTCATGCCAGTTGGGATCATGCGTGTCCCGTCAAGGTCTTTGAACTTGGGTTTTACAAATCACAATTAACCACAGCCATGCAACTGCTCCTAATGAATTTGAATTTGGGAGAATTATAGTTGCAGTGTTTATTTTCAGAATATAATAAAATAATTGAAAAAAATGTTTAGAACAAACAATATCAAGCGGCAAATTAGTGCAGAAGAAATGCGGTTCAATCTGTACCTTCTATGGAGCAACGCAATCACGGCTCCGCTAGTGCTTAATGAATTCCCTTACAACATGTGGCATATTAAAGAAAAAACAATTTTAATTTATGTCTTCAAGTTTGAAATTGAAACTAAAACATTAAAACAAGGATCTGCACCCAAAATTTGCAAATAAGATGTGCAGGTGCAGGTATATACATTCTGTTATTAATAAAATGTTCAAAATGAATACTCATTTCCGAGAATATTCCGAATGTTATCAGAATTTTGTGTTTAATTTTCCTTCAGCATAAACTGCTGCAAGTGTTATGTCATATCCTCGTTGTGCTCGCAACAAAAGGCGCGTCCTTGTTAAAGTTAAATTTTATTATTATACAACAACATGAACCAAAATTCCATTTCTTTGTTATTAATTTTATCACGCATCAGTTACATCCTGGTATTCGACCATCGAAAAACAAAAGAACTCCTTCCGGTCATGTGTCTTTCTATGGTTATGTCGTTCATATAGCGTGGAGTGGTCAGCCAGTGTATGGTCTCCAGAGTTATGTGAATGCGCCCTTCAGGGTGCATGCACCCAGAAAACTCAATTATGCCATCCATCCACCCTCCTTCACAAACACAAAAGACTTTGGTTTGTGTCGTCCGTTGTCGTGTCGTAAGCAGAGATGAGCTTTACATTCCCGATTTTGCCTTAGTGGCGAGGGTGGACGAATAAAACAAAATTACTCAGGACCGTGGCGTGGATCCGGACAACGACACGACTTTCCGTGAGTAGACAAAATAATGACGGATCTGATGTTAGTATGGCGGGGAAACTTCGTTTAAATTGAAACAATGTTTTATGTGGATACTTTTGGTTAGATGAGATACTTGTTCGCCCACGTTCTTTGTGTCTGATTAAGGGTCATTACTCTATACATCTCTAGGATGGGTAATGTAATGATGATGCAGAAAATTGAGCGCAGAAATGCTTGCTTCAGAACCATGTATGTCATTTAAGATGTGCAATTTAAGCCATTACGTATTGGACTTGGGGTTTTAATTAAAATACTATACAAGAATACAAAAAAAAAAAAAATAGGGGGGGGGGGGGTATTCTGAAAGTTCGTTATAAGGAGAAATATAAATACAGTAATAAAAAAGGGGCACGGTTTCAAAAGTAAGAGTAAAAGGGGTCTACTAGTAAAGGATCTATTTTACATTTTTCTAATAATTCTTGCTTAAATATTAATATGTAGTTAATGTGGTGGACTACAACGCTTTTTTACGGTTCTGCTCAGTTATCATGAGAAGGAAATCATACAGGGAATGCAGACTTTTGATTGCTTGTAAAAAGTACGTAAAATACGCCATTTTATTTTTTTAAAAAATGTAAAAAAGTTTTTTCAAAATTGTAGGAAACTAAATAGGAAATATGGAAACTTAAGCACATGCTCGCCTGTTGATTGACGACAGTATCGCGGTTAACACCAGCATGACATCACCTTGACATCAGCATGAGTCATGTTATTTCGTTTGTGTGTCATCGATTTATAGGACGTTATCACATCAAAAAAAAAAATTAATAATTAAAAATACTAAAAAAAAGTTTTTGAAAATATTTTAAATTGAAATTACTTAGGCTGCCTTATTTTTCTTTATATTAATTTTTGTTTTAATCCGTTAACCAATTTACGAGAAAATCCAAGAAAAAAACTGTCTGGGGTACCGTTTTTAGCCCACCAACTTAAATTTTTTGTTCACCAAAATATATACTATATATTATATATATATATAGTAAAAATTTAGAATCGGTTAATTGGTGCAATTGCCCGAATCACGACCGGAATAACAATGCCCTACTTATGGCATGAAAAAAACTTAGAACTCGCCACTTTACCTCCCTAAAAAATGTGGCGCTACTTACTGCCCAGAGAATCTTCTCTCAAAGCACTCTAATGGCTAAAACGCAATCACGTTTTAGCTTCGTTTTCGCCTGACGGTTACTAGTTCAACCATAGGAAATCAATACATCTTATGACAATATCGCTTTGGCTTTCCTAACAACTTCAAAGTTAAAGCTGTCTTCAGTGATGTTTTGTCCAAGAAGTTGATGTAGCGTGTCTGTTCTTAATAACATCGACAGCATATATTTGGTGTTGTCCTGCTGCTAAGCCCATCTTCGATGTTTCCGTCTAATAATAGTAATATGTATTCACAAAAGCCCTACTGACATCAGTTATGTTCACGCAGTGTTCTTGCAATCATGTATTACTCATTATCATCGGCATATGCGAGTAATTGGAGGGATTTTCGAAGGATCGTATCTCTGGTCTTGCCGGGAACATTCTGCACTATTCTTTAAGTAAATTATGTTGAAGAAGTTGCATGATCACAGAGCAAAACGGGCTAAGTTATCTGCTTTTTTTTCGAAGGTGAACCTCTAAATCATAATTAAAGAAAAAGAACTCGGAAGGGGTTGATGGTTTACTCTGTATTGTCATTTGACATCTCCCTGAAGATGCAACAGAATATACATTTTCAACATTGTTAAACTGAGTAATGCAGATAATATTCAGTGAGTGGGAAGATAGCTTGTGTGCACCAAAAAAAGGAAAAGAATGATTCCAAACCGTTCAATCTCCGGTCGTTAAGTTTTCTTCCGAGTATCAGCAAGGTATTCGAAAAACTTCACAATATAAAGCTCTGAAGAAGAAGGCGGAGGAACATATATACATAGTTCTGCAAAGTTGGGCTTTGAGCCGCTGCATTCGTTCATTCATTCTGAGAACTGTTGGCCCCATATGTCAGGGAGGAAATCTTCCTCGAAGCAGATGTTGAGGAAAAAATTAAGCTCGGTAGACTCCGGTGGTCTGGGCACCTGTGTAGCTTCAGTTCAGAAAGTCTTTTGTAATTCTTTTTATAGAAGACTTGGGGTGTGAAACTGGATGGCATCGGCTAGCATAAGGGTTGTATTGAAGAACTCGTTGAATGAGGGCCCGGACTTTTGCGCCGATGGAGATGATGATGGTGATGATAATGCTTTTTATATCGTGTCTAAGTAAAATTCGATAAACACGATAAACAACTAGTGCAGGCTAGTGATCCCTGCGACTCACGTCAATCTATTGGCGAATAAATGTACATATAGTAAAGTTCCTTTTACATTATTTATTGGCGTGACAGCTCCTTAAGGATACAAGGCCTAGTGGATTATACTCTCAACCATTCGTGTGTGTGTGTTGTTAATCTGCAAGAATGGAAAAGACCTACAGTTTATCGCCGAGTCCGACCGGCTACATGAGATGCACTTTTTCGAGACAAGAAGGCTATGAGCGGGATTCGAACCCAGGCTCATTCGCTTAGCAGTCCGACATATAACCACTAAGCCACGGGGCACTACATAAATTTCCGTGGTATATGGCTATATCAGCATGTATCTTTCCACTGACTGTAGATGCTGCTCTGGCTAAGGCTTAGGGAGCTTTTTCCCTGCCTTCTTTCTGCCTTCTCATCTTTTATGGAAAAGATTCGGGTGTTGGAGGGGTTGATCCTTACAAGATCCGTAGTACAAACACAAATAATACAATGGTAGCCCCTTGAATTTCGATTCAAGGTCACATTGTTAGGGCGATGACCTGAGTAATGTAAATATCTTCGAAGTATATTTTGAGAGTTCGCTCCTTCAGAATTTATATCTTAATGGTTCTGTTAATACCTACACCCTGTTTTAACGTTTTTGAGTAATTTAGTTAGATTAGTATTAGTAGTTTGGTTCTGTAGTTCGGTTTGCTTTGACTTCGTTCGTTAGGATTATTATTGGATTAAACTTTAACTATAACTTTATAAATTATTTACATATGTAGATATAAAGATATAAATAATAATTTGTTTCTCTGACAGGGTTCTTAGGAGTTGGAGAAATGTTCAGGGTTTGTTAATAAAGGCAGTAAAAAAAAAAACTATTTCTTTTGATTTCGTAGAGTATTTTAATACACCGACATCGAAGCTATCATTCAATGGAATTTGACACTTCTTAGGTTGATAGATAGATTACAAATTGTGTTTTGGGAGGAGTAGTGTCAACAATTTGCTCTAAAATTGCCTTTTTCCGGAGAATTAAAAAAAAATTTTTTTTTGACCTATCAGCAAGATAGACACCACTCCTTGCAAGGAGTGATTATGATTTGAGCCCGTTCTGAAACAATAGCCAGCACTTAACCATTGCTTTGCTATTTTCGTAGGCCAAATACGTAATTTACGACATTACTGGCAGATGCTCCACATGAAACCTAAACATCACTTTGCTGAACTAGTCCAGTCCAGTAAGCTATGTTAGTGGATGGTTATAAAATATCATTTTATATTACATCTCCCGACACTTGCGAAGCGCACTACCTGTGCGTTGCGCTTTACATAGCGAGGTAAAGAATTATATGCTTACTTGCTGACTTTGTGGAGTGCTACGCGACGTAATTTTGGTCCAAAATGAAAAATTTAAAAAAACATGTTGTAGGTATTAAAACGCTCTACAAATTTAATTTGGGAAACTTTTTTGATATATATGAGCAGAAAAAAGAAAATTGAAAAAACAAATCTCAATCTCTCAATTTTTAACTTTCGCCCTCGATATCTCCACAACGATCAACAATAGGTGAAAAATGTAAATAACTTTATTGTAGAGCATAAAAAAACGAACAAACAAGTTTATAAGCACAATTTTCGTATCTCAACGTAGAGCCGAGTTATTGGGAAAAAAACAAATTTAGCTCCTTTTCCAAGATGGCGACGAAAGCTCATAGGAAATCTTGATCGACAATTTCAAGTTAAGCTTTTTTGAGCCCCCTCTACAACATATCCAAAAATCAGATTTTTCCCTTCACTTGCATTTTCAAATGTATATAATGACTGGACTAAACGTTAAAATATGCATTGTGAACCAACGAATCCATTGGGTCACCAACATCAAACCTCAAAGGTAAGTCAACTCAACGGTCAAAACGGGCGAAACTGATTTTATGGCCCACCCCTGTTATAATGTCTGATTTGATGTTCGAATAGACAGAGAATAGCCAACTCTTAGAGTTCGGCATGGATGGTCAATTCACTGGTCCAATGGGGAAATTGAGTTCTTCACAGTACATATATTTGTATTGCATTTGGCATATATCGCCCTCATGATTGTTGCTATTTGACATTTGAAAAATTCTCCTCCATATTTTTAACTTGCGATTTATTGTGACTATGAGGCAAGTTTTGCATTCGTAAGAAAAAATAAATTGCACAACTGGATTGCACGTACTTGCTCATATGTGCGGTCACATTGTAGAATAAAATTTAAGAAAATTAAAGTGAACATCAATGCATTTATTTGATTTTTGTGACTTTTGATTGTTCGAATAATGTACGTTAAAAAGTGCTCAACATATTTATTGAGTAAAATAGATACCTCTATCAAGAGAGCTAACTCTGCTCTCGGATTTGTTAAACGCTGGTCCAAGGAATTCTCTGATCTTTATGTCACAAAATCACTGTTTATAATTTTCGTCAGGCTTCTCCTTGAATATGCTAGCCAAGTCTGTTCACCTCATTTCCTCTCGCACTCCCATAGTATCGAAGCTATCCAACGTAGATTTCTTTGTTTCGCCCTTCGCACACTTCCTTGGAATGATCGACATAATATCCCACCCTATGAAGACCGTCTTTAATTGATTGATTTACAAACTCCGGAACAGAGATGTCAAGTAGCTGATATTATCTTTATCCATCAGCTCTTGAACGGAAATATAGACTGTCCTTTTCTTCTCCAACAAAATTGTCTTCAAAGTAACAACAATAACCTTCGATCGATCCCACTCTTTAAAATAAATTTCCATAGTACTAGCTATGGTACCAACGAACCTATGTCCCGCATGCTTCGCCCAGCAAATAGCTTGCCAAGCTCTTTCGACTTCCATTTAACCAAAGAAAGCCTAAAAACCTTACTAAATAGACACACAAATCTACCATAGACCTTCCTCTTCAGTACCTGCCTTAGAGACATAAGTAGATAGTTTTAAGTTAGTTTATGTGTCTAAGTTAGTTTTTAAGTGTTTGCTTGTATTAAGCTAATAAAGCTAAACAAATTCTTAGCGAAGGGAGGGGTTTCACCCCCTCTCTCTGCTGGTGTTTGTTACTAAATAAATACATGTTTGTTTATAAAAGAGGGCATGTTTGTTAGCTTTTGCCGTATTTATCTTTGCACTTGTTGTTTAATGTTTATAATATTATAATATTTGCTAATAGAAAGATATAAAGGACTTTTTTCAGTTTAGTTTTTATTTTTGTATAGAAAAATTTGAACAGCTGGCATAAAGATTCTTAGAAATCAGCAGTAGGGAAACAAGGATAGGTATAGTATAAACCAAGATATATGCTATAAGGTACATTTAACAATAATTTACTTTTTGAAATAAAATTTATTAAAACAGGTAGCTTAATTATGTTTAGTGGATCGATAAACTTAACTAAGGAAGGCAGGTACTAAAATTAAGATACCTATTCTAACCACTGTGAAGCGAGTGGGTATAGACAATATTAAAACTTAACACAGTGGTTGTTTGTATGCAGATGTACAGTTTTGTTTTCTTGATTGAATTTTTTGCATTCAGTAGGTAATCGATACATTTTTTATCTGTTAGTTGTTTTTGTGTTTTTATGTGTTTATCATAAGCGTTCTTATTATTTATTCTGTATGCTGTATAATGTTATGATCATGAAATGCTTTAAAATAAATAACGATAAATAGATAATAAAAAAATAACGAAGTTTGCTTTCATTAGACTAGTGGCTAGGCCTCAACCGAGCAATATTAAATAAAATTTGGGGTAAAATATTAAACAAATAAGATTTTTATGAAATCAAAAAAACACTATTCATAACGTTTTTTGGAAAAAAAAATATTGTAAGCCATCTTATTTCTTTTGCTTTTTTTTGAAAAACTTTTCGAAAACATATTGAATTTTTTTTTTGAGTATGTCAATTTAAAGAAATCTATAGTTTATACTAGAAAAAAAAATTAAAAAAATCTTTAGATACGTTTTCAAAATATTCAAAAAAACAAAATAAGTTTTTTTAAAATATTATTAAACCTAAAAAAAAGGCTTTTGAAAATTTTAATAAGCAATATTATTAAAATCATTAATATCTACATATTTTGAAATAAATAAAAATAAGTTTTTCATTAAAAGTTATATGGCAGGTACCTTTAGTTTTGGAGCTAGAATGCCAATTCGAAAAATAGTCGGGTAGAGTACTCTAGAAATACTATATACCAAGTTTGAATCAAATTGGCCCAATCGTTTAGGCTATAGGAACCGATACGGACAGACAGACAGACAGAATTTTCTGAACCACTTTTTTTCGACTTCCCTATTATCGAAATGTCATGTTTGATTCTTAAATTTTTTTTACGAATGCATAACTTGCCCTATAATCCTTATAAATCGCAAGTAAAAATCTAACAATCAGACATGACATAACGATAATAGGGAAGTCGAAAAAAGTGGGTCAGCAAATTCTGTCTGTCTTTCTGTCTGCCTGTCCGTCTCTATGGATGTATATTGAACTACAACCTAAACGGTTTGGTCAATCGTGTTCAAGTTTGGAACATAAGGTTGTTTTGACATTCTGCAGAGGCAATTTTTTTAATTTTGTTTAGCTGAAATATTAACGGTACATGTCATATAACCGTTAAGTAAAAGTTTATTTTTTCGGAAACGGCTACAAGATTTTTTATAAAAAAAATTTGTGTGCTATTGTAGGTATAGGTCATGTTTTGGTGAAAACAAAATTCAAGATGGTGGGGTAAAATCGGTACATCTAATAGAACCGTTTTTTTTTTCTTTAAATTTCTCAAAAACTGGACATCCGATTTGAATCAAAATTGATATTTAAGAAGATGTTGCTAGCCTTATTTTATTTTAAAATATTTACGAAAACTTTTTTTGTATTTTATAAAATTTTCTTAAGTTTTTTTTAATAATCAATATTTTGAAAACAGGTACTTGAATTTTGATTATAGTTTTTTTTTAAATTTTTTAATTTTTGTGTTTAAGTTTGCATTCTTGAATAATTTTTTTTAATTTTTAAAAAAAGGTGTTAAATAAAAACCGTTTTATTTAAAAACAGTTCCTACGACAAGTTCCAATCACAAGGAAATAAAATGGCGTTTAAATTTTTCCGCTGAAAACTATTTTACGTGCTTTTTTCGAACAATCAAAAGTCAGAAAATAAAAACTTTGAAGTTCCTTTAATATTTTTCAATTTTTTTTTGAAGCTGTGACCGCACATAAAAACAAGTAAGTGCGATCCAGTCGTGCAATTTATTTTGTAAAATACTCAACTCATATAATAATTATATTTAAGTTTCCCTAATTCAAAATGACTCATATGAAGACGAATATGAATTTACGCGGTAATCTTTGCACAAAAATGTGTTCAATTTTCAAAATTCTTTTTCAGGAGAACGTATCTTTCGTAAAAAATGTTGCCAATTTATTTAAATTACCATTATACGGATTAAAGCGATAAGCGAATCGTGTGGAGAACACAATTTAAAACAATTAAAATAAAATAATTTTTAATTTAACTTCTTATATCGGTGAATAAACTCCCCCAGCCAATATTGACACAATGCAATCAATCTGCTTTATATTCGCCTCGTATCCTATAGTTTGGATTCTCGAAATGATGAGCATTTAACAAGGCATCGCCATTAACCATCGCGTGTTATGTCGACTCGCAGAGTATGTTTGCCCCTTTTTTTACACAAAAATTCAATTTAATGAGTCGATAAAGAATGAATTTTATTAAATGAAAGACCCGGAGTAGGAGGAAGGGGCAAGAGAAAGCTTCCTTTTATTGAAGGAGCGCACTTGAATATTGTGGAATTGTCGAAGGAATTTAATGTGCTTTTAGTGCACTTAGTGAATGTTTGCTGTGGCTGCATGATGTTATCCTTTATTTTTTTTGGTGCCTTACAGCGAAGAAAATTTTAATTATTTTCGCTTAAGCCAAATTACTCATGGCTCAATTAATTATCAACAATAATTGACCGACATGCAACTTCATTAGCAATAACACTAATTAGGGTACGCGGTATCATTCTTCAGGTCATTAGTTTAACTAATTAAAATGTAAATCGTTAATACACCAGTTCATTGTAATGGAATTCATTGAAAACCAAGCGAACAAAACCAAGAAATATCTTATAAGTTCTTGCTTAAAGATGAAGGAAGTTAGGAATTTTCTTTATTAAATTAACATACCTGGTGGTATCTTATGGATGAAAAAAATCATATCGGTATATAAACATTTTTTTCACATAAAACATAGCTGAGCTATAAAACCACCAAAGCTTAAATATCGTCATGAAATTGTTTTTTTTTTGACATTGTTTGTCGTTATATTGTATAATAAAGCTGAGGAAGCAGTCGCTCACTTTCATAGCTTTGTTAAATGCCCAGGGTTTACTGCTTTTCTAAGAAAAATACACGAAAAAAGCACATTCGGGGTTTTTTTAGGACGACTGCCTATTGTTACATTGAATTTAGACTCATAACAGCACTTGTATCGTGCCGAATAAAAATAAGTTGTAAGATTTAAGCGATTTGAATATTGAGTTGATGAAATAATAGCTTTCATTTAGTTGTATCTATGCTAACTTCGTCAAGGCTTAAGTCTGTTGTGGACCACTGTTTGTAATCGTGTTTGTACTCTAATGAACGATTGTGTCGAAACGCCCTAGCCCTTTGTTGATGGAAATTTGTGTTTGAAGTATATTTTCTTCTTACGTAAAACTATGCTACAGTGCATTTTCGAAGTAAAGAATACCTACTTTAAAAAAAATAACTAACTCTTTTCAGGCTAAAATTAATTATTTTTGGCGTAAAATGTTAAAAAAATATTAAAACTGAAATATTTATTTTTTAAGATAGTGATTTTCCATCGGCATAGAAACTTGCTCTTATGTGTCTATTATTACTTTGGAAGCCAAGATCTTTGACAGGACTTACTATTGTATCTTCTCCGGAATCGGTTAAGTTTTAAAGTTATGTTCCAGACTTTTTTCCATTACCTGTCTAAGGCCCAATGCACATGGAGCAACTGAAAATAAATTGCACGACTGGATCGCACGTACTTGCTCATATGTGCGGTCACATTGTAGAACAAAATTTAAGAAAATTAAAGTTAACATCAAAGCGTTTATTCCAATTTTGTGACTTTTGATAGAATACAAGCTTAAGCATAAAAATAACATATGTACATGTAAAACCAAAATTTGAAAAAAAATCACTCGCCCGTTTTCAAAATATTGATTTTCAAAAAAAAAAAAATTAAAAAAATTGTTAAAAATACAACAAAAAAGTTTTCGAAAAAAATTAATGCGAAATACTTAGGCTACTTACATTTTGAATATCAATTTTGATAGTAATCGGATCTTCAGTTTTCGAGAAAGTCGAAGAAAAAAACCAGTCCAGGTACCGTTTTTAGCCCACCATATTAAATTTTTTTTCACCATGCTTACCTACATTAGTACACTGATTTTTTTCATAAAAAATCTTGTAGCCGTTTTCGAGAAAAATAAGCTACACAACGTTTATATCACAGTTAACGTTATTTTTTGAGCTAAAAAACAAATTGAAAAAACTCCTCTGCAGAATGTCAAAATAACCTTAAGTTCTAAATTTGAAGACGATTATCCCAACCGTTTAGGCTTCAGTCTAAAATACATCCGTACAGACAGACAGACCAACAGACAGGCAGATAGACGGACAGAATTCGCCAGTAACTCAAATATGTTTATCTATCATCGTAATGTCATGCTTGATTGTTATCTCAATTTTTTTTATGCACGAATGCATAACTTGCATTATAGTACCTATAATCGCAAGTGGGAACTTACCTGGTTAAATTTAACTAACTTACTTGGTGTATATTACTTAACTTAATAAGTTGTATTTAACCATCTTACTTGATCAATAAAAACCAGCTTGAAAGGTGATGTTTAGCTACCTTATTTGTATGTAGGTAGTTAACTTTCTTTGTAACTTGATTGAAATTAAACAACGATATGCTTGAATTTAACTATCTATCCCGTGTTGCAATAAACCTACCCCTTTTGGTTGAAATTAAACAACCTGATCTGTTGTAACTAGCCAAAAAATTAATTAAATTTATACAGCCCATTCTCTTGTAATTGGTTAACCTACCTGGTTGGACTTACACACCTGCTTTTTTTAAATAATTCAATCTAGTAGGTTGGCTAGTTTCAAGAGAGAGAAAAAACCCAATAAAAAAACACCATATTTATTATTCAACCTTCTCGGTTGGGTTCTTTCGTGAGATTAAGGCGAACATTATCATTTTATAATATCAATATGTACAATAATATACCTAGGTTCAATAATGTTCTCTAGTTAAAAGCCTTAGCATTGCAAGCCAAGAGTTGACAAAAGCTTAAGGCTCTTGCCGTTCGATACAAACAAGTACTATACAAAATTTTTTTTCAAGAATGATAGAATACAAGATTACACCGTCCGAAAATCCGCCATTGCGTTCATTTTGTTTATGAGCGCTATGAAACGTAGGCAGAGACCTTGTGAAGTAAACAAATATTTTTTTAGTGGCAGTAGAAATTAAATTTTCTGCATTTATTTATGTATTTGTACTATTTATTTGAGTGTTTTTCTTATTTTTTTTTTAGAAAAATAAGGAAATAATTGAAAATATACATTCATTTTACTTTGAGTTTTGTTTTATTATATGCAGTGACGGATAAACACATCTTATGTTTTTCAGGTGCGGTGTTACCACCCGAGGTACTGTCATCAGGGAAACAGTATCCGGTTCCCTCGTTTGATAGGCAGGCTCTTCTCTATTGACTAGTCCCAGTCCTACTTCTCCTCTGCCAATTCATATCATACCCTTTTTTCCCTATTAATGTTATACATAAATACTATACAAACAAAGTGGCAAAGGTCACTGCATACGTCACAAAATAAATCCCAACTTTCATTTGACAGCATGGCGTAATCTTATATCATTCTTGGTACTTATTCTCAACATTTTTGTAGTTATTCTATCACTTTATCCAAAGCAAATATCTAATAACGGTAACTTTCACATACAATTATTTTTATTAGTTTTCGACTTTTTTAGAAACGGGTTTTCTTAATTGTGGAGTGATGGGTGAGAATATCACTGCAGCGCTTTCCCTTGTTGTAAAACAGTACAAAAAGAGAAATCACATACGAGCCCTAACCGCCATTTTATCGTAAGCGACATTTTTTACAAAATCATGTTAATAATGCAGCTCGATAGCTTACGCTTTTACACATGTATCCTTATCATTAGTTTTTCAATATGACTTTTTAACAAAGAGTTACAGAGAAAACAAAATTTATCGTAGTCGACATTCATTTATTAGGCTCGGTCGGTTTTGAAGCTCAGGAAAAAATTAAAAAATGGGTTTCCTTAAAATTTACAATTTGTCGCTTACGATAAAATAGCAGTTAGGGCTCGATATAGTCAAATAACACCAAGGTGAGCCTAGCTACATTATAACACCTTAAAACTTTCCCATAAGTGTGTATGCAAATCCCTGGATTGACAGGACCGTAGAAGAAAATACCAAACATAAAATCTGGAGCATGCACGATTGCACGTGACGAAAAACAAAGCTAATTCGTTTTTCGAACATTTCGAAAAACTTCGGAAACGTCGGAAACGGCTTTTTCAATTTTCAATATTTTCATATTTTACACAATTTCTAAAACCTGCATACCAAAATCGCAAAAGAATTTGTTTTCTACAAACTTAAAACAAAAAAGAAAGATTTTATCCAAATCTGTCCTACAATTTTCGAAATAATAATAATAATATAATATAATAATAAAATAAATTCAAAGATGAATTATACAAACAGATTTTTCTGTCAAGAGAAATTGAAATGATTGTGAATCAGTCTGTTCAAGTAGAGTACAGATGTCATTCAGGATATGACAGAAAAAAAAACATTTTGCTGTAGCAATTCACTACTAAAAAAACTCAATGTACATCTAATCCAAAAAATTGAGAGAAGCTTAAAGGGGAAATTTCCTCAAAGAACAGCAAAGTCTTGCTTTTTTCTACCTGAAGTGAGTTAGAACAGCTAGAGCAGACTCATTGAACAGACTAAATAGGTCTTTAAAAAAAGAACAGCATGTTGCTTGCTGTCAAAAATAAATAATTTCAATAATTTGTAAAAAATCTTGGCAGCGGTAAGTAACATTTGTATAAATGTTTAACTTTTAATAAGGAACACAATGCATGAGTTGTTTTTATTTAAAGAAAATAGAAGAAATAAATTGCACGACTGGATCGCACGAACTTGATCATATGTGCGGTCACATTGTAGAATAAATTTTAAGAAATTTATTTTTACATCAAAGCATTTATTCGATTTTTGTGACCTTTGGTTGTTCGAATTAAGTACGTTAAATTGTAATGAGTGAAATAATTTAAATGCCACTTTATTTCTTTAAGAAATGTTAAAAAGTGGGAACTTTTTTTTCCATAATCGTAGGAACCGTTTTTAAATAAAACGGTTTATATTTAACAACTTTTTTAAAAAATAAAAAAAAAATATTTAAGAATACAAACTTAAGCACAAAATTATCATACATTTAAAAACAAAATTAAAAAAAAATTCACTTACACAATTTCAAAACATTGATTTTTCAAAAAAAAAAATTATAAATTTAATTTTTGTATATTAAAAATACAAAAAAAAAAATTCGAAAAAAACTAATGCGAAATTACTATGGCTTAATACATCTTCTTGAATATCAATTTTAATTGAAATCGGATCACGAGTTTTCGAGAAAGTCGAAGAAAAAAAAAACCAGTCCTATGGGAGGTGCCGTTTTTAGCCCATAATATAATTTTTTTTTTTCACCAAAACATAATGCTATTTTCATAGAAATTCTTGGAGCCGTTTTCGAGAAAAATAAGCTCTTACATAACGGTTATAAGACAGGTGACGTTAATTTTTGAGCTAAAAAAAGAATTTAAAATCTCCACTGTAGAATGTCAAAATAACCTTAAGTTCTAAATTTGAAGACGATTGGCCTAACCGTTAAGGCTGCAGTCCAAAATGCATCCGTACAAACAGACAGACAGACAGACAGACGGACAGAATTTCGCCAGCAACTCAAATATGCTTCTCTATCATCGTAATATCATGTTTGACTTTTATCTCAATTTTTTTAATCTGCACGAATGCATAACTTGCATTATAGTACTCATAATCATAATGGCGGAAAATGAACAAGCCTCCGAGAGAGTCGGAAGAATGGCCATAATTACAGGAAGATGGCGGCGATGTTTGTGGGGGGCCAGTTTTCAACAAAAAAATTCTTTGAGATGTTTGTAATGTTTTAAAAAGAATAGTGTATTTAATAAGAAGAATATATTATTTTAAATTAAAACCTACCTGTTTTGAATGCATTTTTTTCTCTTTGAAGTGTGTGGGGTTTACTATTGGAGCGAAAAATTGGCAACAAAATGTGTATTTTGTTTGCCATAACAATGGAAATGTTAAGTAAAAACGAGCAAATTTTCCGTGAGAACGCTCTTCTTGTTATTGTAAAGGAATAGCGAAAAAGAGCTTGGTGTGGAAAGGCTATACTGGTGTCGTCCACTTTCTTACTAAAATCGTCTTGTTTTTTATAGATAAATGTTACTTGTTTCTGACAAAGATCTTGAGGGGGGCGAGTGCCCCCTGGCTCACGGACGGACCATGAATAACCCTAACTTTCCCAAATCCATTTGCTGTTTTTGACCTGAAATATAGGTTTTTTTTTTAGCAAGATTTAGTATTCGCGAATATAAAGACAACAAGACATTTAAGATCATATCGAAACGCCTGTTCTCAATTTAAGTTTGTAGGATAAGTTTAATTAAAAAAAAAAAAAAATCTGCCCCCCCCTCTAGGAAATTTCCTGCAGGCGCCTATGGCTGTAGGGTCCTTCATGTTTCGCATCAAGTTTACTCTAGTGGATAATGCGCATCCTCAGAGACGCCGCGCCGTACAGTGCGCACCGAAGACGCTATTGCTGCTGTGGAGCAGAGTATCGAAGAAGACCCGAATGAGTCCATCCGCCATCGCGCGCAACAATTGGAGCTGTGCCCATCCACTTTATGAAGATTTTGCGGAAGGATCTTGGTTTCCGGGCTTACAAAATCCAACTCGTGCAAGAATTGAAGAAGAACGACCATCAAGCGCGTCGCACGTTCGGTGAATGCGCCCAAACCGAGATGTCCACCGATCCCAATTTTATAAAAAAATTTTGTTCAGCCATGAAACTCACTTTTGGTTACGTTAATAAGCAAAGATGTCGTATTTGGAGTGATCTTAATCCATAAGCCATTGTTGAGACGCCGTTACCTCCCGTCACTGTTTGGTGTGCTCTGTGGGCAGAAGGAATCATTGGTCCATATTTCTTCAAAAATGAAGCCGGCCATAATGTTACAGTCAATGCGGAACGCTATAGAGCCAGAACGGCGTTCCATGCCATACAGCCAACGAAACAATCAATTTATGGAAGGAAACTTTTGGTGAGCGCATAATCTCGCGTTGTGGGCCTGTGGCGTGGCTTCCAAGACCGTGCGATTTAACACCGCTGGACTATTTTTTGTGGGGTTATGTGAAGTTGCTTGTCTAGGCAGATAAGCCCAAGACGACTGACGCCTTAGAAGAGAATATTCGGCGCGTTATTGCTTACATACGGCCCTAATTGCTGCAAAAAGTGGTCGAAAATTGGGCCTCCCGGTTGGAATTTATTCGAGCGAGCCATTTGCTCGAAATCATTTTTAAAACATAATGAAAAACCCTTAGCTTTATAATAAAGCTAAATTATTGGTCATAACATTAAATTATATGCGTTTTATTTCTTCTTGAAACCACACGTCTAAAAATAACACCTATACGATCTTCAAACTTTCTCTAATAATTTTTAAAGTAGATCTCACCGTTTTAGAGATATGTTTACGCGAAAAAACAAAAATGTATGGCCTCGGATAAGAAACAACGCACAAGCGGGATCGATGGGGACTTTTGATATAGTAGGTATTTGTAGTAAAGTATTCAAGACCTGGTTCAAAATGTTTGGAATTAATGCAAACTGGATTTATATATTGCCTGGGCTTAAATATTTCAAACTTAAAACTTAAAAATTTACAAATTTGTATTCAGTTTTCTTAGCTGTTAAATGTTTTTTTTTTGAGTATATGGCATTTTGAATATTTTCATTGTTAACAAATTAAAAAAAAACACCCAACCTTAAAGAGTTGATGCAAACACAAAAAACAATCTCTGAATTATGCAATTTTCGACCAAAAAAATATCCTCAAAACTTTTTTGCCAACATCACAAAAATTCCTCAGTTAAAACCAAAAATAATGGCCAACGAGTCATTATAATTTTACCATACAACACCACATCGCCCCTTTTTTATCAACACACAACTTTATTAACTTTCATAATATAATTTTAATTTATGACCTTTTAAGAGTAAACTTTATAGCACCACAAGAATGAACCAATGGGTGTGTTTTGTTTGGATCTGGATGGGATATTGGAAGCACTATATTATAAGCAACAACTCTTGGGATTGGGACTATGGGAGGTGCATTGTTTTTTTATAGAATTCCTTTTCTCTTGTTTTTGGGGTGGGCTGTTTGTTATTTTACTGGACTTTTTTGTTTTGATTTATGCTGTTTTGGGTGTTTTTTGTACTAAGAGGGTCTTAGGAGATATGTGTGTAGTGTGTAGTGTACTTTTGCTTTTGGGAGTGTAAAGCAAATGTGATTGAATTTAGACTTAACCTACTTTCAGTTATTTGAAAATGAAATTTTTTATTAGGTACATAAAGTATACCCAAATTTGCTTAAATGCATTTCCTCTTTAGTAGTAAAAAATAGTTAAATAGAATAAGAAGGAAAAATATTCTGTAAATGTGCTCAAGAACTGAATATATATGTATGGTATGATACTTAAAAAATCACCAGGTGTTAACTGCTGGAATAGACGCCTCATAAAAGAAATATTAAATCAATTTCGTTCTTATTTTTGTGTTTACCAGCATTTATTTTGATTTTGAATGTTTATACAAAATTGCCGAAAAAATTCCAAATCTTCATTAATAGACATGCTTGGATTCAACCGATGTGATGTCTAAATTTTTCAACAAACAAAAAATAAAAAACCATAAATTCATAACGCGGAGTTGCTCACGTTTCGTTCTTCCTTTGGCTGTAAATGAAATTAAGTGAAAGTAAATAACCATAACCATTTGGTTCTTTTGTGTAATATTGACAGAAGGACCATCAGACCGGGACAAATAAAAACCAGACACAGACACCAAATAGGAAAGGCCGTTTGATTTGAGTCAATATTGAAGAACTCACAAATGAAAAAGGGCAAATAATAAGTAAAACGGATACCTTCTATGGGTATATTTTTTTTTTTTACTATTTGTTGGATATTTTGATGAAATATGCTTCTGGTGAGAAAGTTTTTCTTTATATTTTTCCTGATTTTTCTAAATTATCACGTTTTAGCTGATTTCATAAATAATATGAGTTAGCAAAAAGGTACCTACTGAGTGATGAATAAGTAATCGCTGGCCACAATTTCATGGAACAAGGGAAGAAATTTGAAACAACTGTCTTAGCATATGAATAAGATAGCAGTAAAGGTGTTGCATCGGTCTTGGAAACAGCTCTTTGATCATATGAAAAATGCGACGGGTAAGGCCCATACAACTATGAATATCAGAACTCTAGTTTATAATATGCTCTGGAACTTAAACACGAACCCGTCATGTGTGAAAGGGGGGTAAAGCTAGTATTAGACGGTCCTTTCATTGTGTCATTGCCGTGACACTCTGACGTCACTAGGGCATAGTTGTCTGACCTAAAATTGTTACTTCGTGTGATCCTCATTGTTTTGCATATCATTGCCTTGGCAAAAACAATGACAGGCACAGTGATACGTCACTTTAAGGTCATTGCAGTCATTTTCACGGTTGGGCGTTCAGAGTTGAACACCATTTTATTCAATTTGTAGCATCAGCAACCCGATTGCACAACGGCAACTCTTGCTACTTCACAAATTATGACATTTCTTTTCTCTATAGAATTATCTGTGTCTTTGCTTTTCTTATTATTTTGCCTCATGGTTAACCTCACTTTGATTTCGGCCTTCTGCCTAAGAGGTTATCCCAAATTGACTTACTGTACTTAATTACTTGAATTACAAATTAACACAATTTATATCCAAAAAAACGGGTTGACGGCGAGATGATGAACAAAATGCTTTAGTGGTTTAAATTCACTGTCCGCAAGCATGTCATTCATTATTGTTTTATTTACAGGAGTACAAATCTCGACAGTAATTCGACTTGTAACGAGTTTGATGCACTGTCTGATTCCATCTCGAAAATTGTTTGCCTTTGTCCTCGCACTGAAATCGTTATTGCGGGCTATTTCAATGTACACAATTCCAATTGGCTCCGCTATTCTGGTCCGACAACACCCGATGGAAGGTATGTCGAGCTCTTTGCCGGGTTACATCACCTTACCCAACTGATCGATGTGCCAACGCGTATACCGGATGTTGCTGGGCAAGCCGCCCATACTCTTGACTTGTTTCTGACTTCTCACCCTGATAAATATACCATTAGTGTAACTTCTCCATTTGGCACTTCAGACCATTGTGTCATTCCAGCTAATTTTTCATCCTCCACCCATCCAGTTAAAGAAAAACTTCCCACCAGGACCGTTTGGCAATACGAGAAAGCCAACTGGGACGGCCTGAATATTTTTACCGAAACTTTAACTGGTCACTATGCTTCCTCGATAGTGACATTGATGCCAGTGCTGAAATGATCACAAATGTGATTCTTCTAGGGATGCGTGCTTTTATTCCTAACAGAGTAAAAGCATCAAACCTAAAGACAAGTCTTGGCTTGATTCTGAGTGTTAGGAAGCTATCAGGCTCAAAGAAGTAAGTTTCCGTTCTTAAAAAGCCAACCCTACAGAGGAAAATCGGAAAAAGCACAAACAAGCAAGAAACTCATGCAACTCCGTTATTGAAAGAACAAAATTTTTGCATGACCAAAAATTACGGCAAACAATTCTGCAGTGCCCCAAAGGCAGTACACATTTTTGCTCATTTGTAAAAAATATTAAAAACTCCTCAACATCTTCGGTTCCAACGCTCATCGACAATAACAAACCAATTGTTTACTCTTCAGAGAAGGCAAACTTCCTCGCCGCCCATTTCGCTGCCAGCTCCACGCTGCCGCATAGCAACGTTGCCCCTCCTGTACTTGAGAATGTAAATTTTTCCATTGGACAGAATTTTTTCCGCACTCGTACAGTAGCAAGAGTTCTCAAAGATCTCGATATACACTAATCCGCTGGCCCGGATGGTATACCCCCGATTCTTCTGAAGAGGTGTTCTTCCACACTGGCAAAGCCACTGCGTAAGCTTTTCCATCGCTCCTACTCTTCTGGAATCTTTCCTAGAAGATGGAAAAAAGCATTTGTCCAGCCTGTCCCTAAGAAAGGTGACCCATCCTCCCCCTCCTCCTACCGACCCATAGCACTGACATCCCTTCTTTCTAAGGTCATGGAAACACTGATTAACCGTCAGCTTAAGGAATATCTCGAAGATCGTAAGCTTCTCCATGACCGTCAGTATGGCTTCCGCAGCAACCGTTCCACTGGTGATCTGATGGCATATCTCACCGAACAGTGGAACAAATCTTTACATCGCTTTGGTGAAAGTAAGATTATTGCTCTTGATATCTCCAAGGCATTTGATAGAGTTTGGCATGAAGCTCTCTAATCGAAAATGCGTGCTTTTGGGATCGATAAAACTCTTGTTCGTTGGATTAGAAGCTATCTTCTGGACCGTTCAATACAAGTTGTATTGGACGGATTCAAGTCTGATTCCCATAAAATAAATGCTGGTGTGCCCCAGGGCTCTGTTTTGTCTCCGACTCTTTTCCTCATTTTTAGTCAAATGGGGTAATAGGAATCGTGTGGAGTTTAATGCTTCGAAAACTCAATGCTGTCTTCTCTCGTTAAAGCTTAACATACCCCCAATGCCATTGTCCATGAATGGCACTTACATCGAAGAAACCGAAAAGCTCTCAGTACTCGGTATGTGTGTCAACGACGACCTCCGTTGGAACGACCATATATTTGAAATCGCTAAGAATGCTGCTAAGTGCTTAGGTTTTCTGTATCGGTGTAAGAAGTATTTTTCTCCATCTGATCTGGCTACAATTTATAGAGCGTTTATACGCCCTAAACTCGAGTATAACTCCCACCTCTGGGCAGTAGCTTCACAAACATCGCTTCACTTGCTTGATAGAATACAAAATAGAGCGTTAAGATTGATAGGAAATAGAACTGCCGCTGAAACAATTGCCCCTCTCGAACACCGACGCAATGTTTCATGCCTTTCCTTATTTTATCGTTTCTTTTATAAAAAATGTTGACTCGTCTTGCTAGGAATGCCCATCAGTTCACCCTTGAGCCCAATTTCGGACGTACCGTGAAATATAGAGATTCTTTTTTAGCCGTACAACAGGACTTTTTAATGGTTTACCCGGCGAGATTTTCCCTTGCGATTTCAATATGCAAACATTCAAAACCAATGTTAATCGACACCTCCTATCTCTCCCCTCCCTATCTTCCTAATGCCCGCGCAGTGTGTTACATTAAAAGGGAAACAAATAGTCCCTTGTGCGCGCGTTTATTATAAAAAAAAGGTTAAAAAAAAATTGCCAAATCTTTAACAAATTAAAAAAAATATGTATTACGACAAAAAAAAACATGTTTCGGAATTGTTTTTAATTTAAAATAAATTGCACGACTGGATCGCTTTTGTTGCTTTGATCTTTTGTTCAAAATGCAAACTTTAGCACAAAAATAACCTTTAAAAAAAAAAAGTCAAATGTCAAAGTTTAAGGGCCTCGTCAAACTAAGCGCCTTTTTTAAACGCCACGTTGTAGTATACAGCAATACATATCTTATTTCACAAAGAGCGCGTTTGCAACGCAGCGTCGAGTTCAACGCGGCATCAATACGTGGCGTTAAAATGCATCGACAAAACGCTGCGTTGAAATAAATTACAAATTATATTTTTGACGCCGCGTGAGAACAGATTATTTTGTAATTAGAAATGTATTATTATTTTTTTTTATTTAATTATTTTAGGTATTTCAAACAGTCAATATTTAACCAAAAACAACCAAAAGACAATGACTCAATTGATTGACGCTGTGTGATCGTCACTGTTAAAAATAATAAATATAATTTCAGTTTATGCTCACCGGCAACGATCAGCTGTTTGTTGTCACGTCGTGTGATTGTCATTGCCGTGACACCGAGATTCAAAGATCACCGTGACGTTCAATGTATTTTGGGACAACAATGACTGACATGTATCATTCGTGTAATAATCACTGAAAGGTGTTTTATAGCAGCAAATAGCTTTTCATGAAATGTTATTACTTGCCCGAGCAAGTCATTTTTTTTATAAAAGCTTTATGCTAATAGCTTGCTTTGGATGTTATAAAATGGCCTCACCCAAGCCATTTAATGGTAGCTTTTGTTTAAAATCATGCCTAATGTTTCTATAAAAGCCATTTTGTATTGCCACGAACAAAAAGTACTAGCTAGCTTTCAATATGTTACAGCAGATTTAGATTTAGTTGTTTTATTGTGTTTCTTATTGCATATCTAATTTTCCCTCAGATAGTGCCCGAAAACTTTTCTACTCTACTACTACACCAAAAAATTAACATAAAATATGGTCAAATCAAATGTTAATTAAGTTTGTATAAGGCCTTTACAAGAAAGCCTTACACAAGCTGTTTTTAAACATCTTTAAAATGCCTTATACAGGCCATTTTTAACCTTAATCTACAAGCCTTGTATAGAGCTCGCGGAACTCACTTTTTAAGGCCTTATAACAGCTATTTTTTAATTGTCAAAGTTTGAAATGTGTGGCTTGTGAAAGTTTGCCTCATACGAGCTCTATACTATACCTATACAAGCTCTATTGCTTGCCAAATTAAAAGAAATTTGTTTTTTGTCAACGGCTTTGGCTCCGATAAAGCATCGCTTCCCTTGAGATCAGCGAAATCAAGCATCGTTGCGCGTGGTTAGTAGAAAGATGGAGGACCGTCTGAAAACCAACCAAAAAATCTTGTAGCCAATGTTGAAGAGACCTTTGTAGTTGGTACAATTAAGAGGTTGTTATTCCTTAAGGATCGGGAAAATAATGCTGGGAGATTCCATTCATCGGGCATGCCTTCTTCTCACCATATTTTCTTTATGAGCTGGTGCATACTTCAAACCAAATCGTCGTCGGAAGATTTTAAGAGTTCGGCAGTAAGGACATCGGCTCCGTCAGCTTTTAGGCATATAAATAGCTATTTTAACTTCATCCAGATGGAGTGGGCGGAATTGTTCTTTACTTCGCACAGATAGAATGGTTCATTCTACCTGACAGCAGAGTTCGTTGCCTTATTGCTGTAAGCTCTTACACAGTCTGTAGACACGTTTTTTCCATATATTTTCAGCATCGACTGTGATGTTCTCTGAATCGTCCTTCGTCCTTGAAAGTTTTATTGCGAGCTCTGCAACTTTCCCAATTTCTTTTTTCCTTTTGGTAAAACTCTCGAATTTTCTCATTCCTGTAAAAAAATTCTGAGAATCCGGTGTTGATCTTACTTCTTCTGCTGGTAAAACCCGCGAGCAATTCTGGTCCTTTTTTTAGCGACGACTTGTATACTTCCTGCTTAGCTACACATGCTGGCCGACATTCATCGTTAAACCAGAGTATTTTGTTGAAGTAAAACCGAGTACGTCCAGTTGTTAAGGTGGGGGAATTGCTTATTAATCTTACCCCGTAGTGCCCCGTGGCTTAGTTGTTAGTGTGCCGGACTGCTAAGCAAATAGCCTGGGTTCGAGTCCCGCTCATAGCCACCTTCTTTTCTTGCGATGAACTGACAAAATCTCCAAGAGTAAAAATTTGTCTCAAAAAAGTGCATCTGATGTAGCAGCCGTTTGGATTCGGCGGTAATCCAATCTTGCAGATTAACAACATACACACAGGAATGGTTGAGAGTATAAGTCATTCCTTAAGGAGCTGTCGCTTCAATAAAGTTTTTTCTTTTTTTAATATTTCGCCCTACATCAAAGTCAATTAGCCTGAATCCGTTATGGGAGTTTGAGATGGAGCAGGCTGTGTTAAAGTCGCCTAGGGCTATTTTAATGTCATAACTAGGGTACTTCTTGCAGACGTTACCATTATTTTCTTGGTTTACCCTACACTAATAAGCTATTCTCTACTTGTTCGTAGAGGACCAGGTCCCCCTTGAAAGAAATCTAATGTGCCCTAAGTTAACTTGCCCTCGAAAAAATTATATCACCCAGAAATAATTCTAAGAAGTATTCTTCAATTGTGAACAACGCTTTAAAGTATTTATTTTCTACAGAAAAAAGGACGAAAACACAACCTCACTCCCAAAGTATAATTCCTTTTTCATTCTGCTCTATCATCATTTTTTTATTATGTATTATATGATCACGAAATTCAACTTCTTCCGGTAGAATTTATGTGAAACAAAAAATCACAAAAAAACCTTTTCTAATTCCATTTCAAAAGTTGTGTCTTTTCCTGTGCTCAGCTCCTGCGGAATAAGTTATTTAAAGGACAATTGTGCGTTATGATATTTTAATTTTACTCTCCATTAAAGTTTGATTATGTTTTTGTTTCGCAGACTTCCTCTATGCTCTGTCGAAATTCATTCATGAATTATAATATTAATCTTAAAGTGCCCATGACCAATTCCACTTTTCTAATTTAAAGCTTTAACATTTTTTTCAAGGACAATCAAGTGTGTTTAAAGAAACCCCAAATCCAATATTTAATTATTTCATATCAGGGAGTGTAATTGGTGCAATTAATATTCAAGACCTATTCGTAACACTTGGGAGGGAAAAAGATCCTAAGGGAAAAGTCGTTAAACCAAAATCAATGTCCTGCAATTTAATTCGAAGCTTTATTCTTTTCTCTTTTCGAAAATCTGTTTAAAGCAAACAGATACTTCAAGAAAGGACATTCTTCTCTCATTCGTTTGCGGAAACGAGTTGAATACGTGCGTGTGGAATGGGATTAGACGGTTAAATGAAATGAATTGCTGGGACTCAGCAACTTTACTAAAGTTCTTTTTCGAAAAAGGAGATGAAAAGACTAAACGGAAATTTGAGTCAACAAGTTTTTCTGCCGTCGGCGTCGGAATGATTTGTAGTCCTGGGCTATTTATTGTCTTTCTGTTGTTGAAGAGTCGAGTTGAGTTGAGTCGATGTCCTTTGTCTGCTGTTTGTTCTTTTATTTAAACAGGAAGTGGACATTTTGTTATTTGGATGTTAGTTTATTTTTCCAATCAAAATGTATGGCAGATAACAATGGTCCTGAATATATTTGAAATTAGGCTTTAATGCATGATAGAGTAAGTGTTGAGAGATGTTAGAAAAGGATAAAGATTTTCTATAGAACTGCTGAAGCTTCAATGGAAACATAAATCTCAGCACCTAACCATGAAGAGCCAAACCAACCTCAAGCCTTTTATTTTTCCAATTTTCTCCATATCACTTCACATAAGATAGTTCAAGGGGGAACACTCCTCTTATCTGGAAAATGTAATCCCTGACATTCACACATTCTATAAAACCCACGTCATCGATACTTCCCGATACACTTCTCCCGACATTCTATTGATTCTTGAGATAAAAAACACTTATAATGTGTTCCTTTGAAAAGTCCGAAAAAGAAGAAAAAATAACAAAAGAAATATTTCCAACATTTTAAGGGAATGCCAACACGAATTATGGATCCTTGAGCTAGACACACCGTGTAGCTCAAGAAGTTGGGGAAGCAGATACAATGGTAAAGGCATTTTAGCTTCTTCTTTATACGTGCGGGTGTGATAATAGTACGGATAGCTCATTGGAAAACATTCCGTCCCACAACAAAAATAGAAGATTCATTTTGTTTTATCTGTTTGTGTTTGTATTCAAGGGACGTGCGATTGATTTATGTTGGCATAGGTTTAGGATCTCTTAGATGGATTTTTGTTATTTGTTGAGAGATAAACTTGTTGGTTTGAAAAATGCCTGCACCGCAACCGAACTAAGGTTACCTTGTTAAATTGGAACGAGGTATTAAGATACAAAACATAATATCATCTGGCAGCGAACATAGAGGAAATATTTTGTCAGAATATTCTTAAGGCCATGATTTATACGAAATCTCAATTCAAGGGTGAAGAAGCATTTTCCGTTCTTCAGGACCATGATGACCAGAAATTTACCACTCCCGAATGAATGACTTCCATATATTTTTTGAAAGTACTAAAAGACAACATTTTCAAAAATTTCAAAAATATCATTGTGACCAAGTTAAACTAAGACTTATCTTTGCGTTTAATAAAAACACACGCAACCATAGAAAATGTACATTTGTGATGAATTCACAACTGTCTTCAATGTCACTATCCAGGAATTACCAATTAAAATTACGGAAGAATTACTTATGGCTGACCTAGTCGGCTTTCTCATATTATTAAACGGTCTTGGTGGTAATTTTTCTTTAATAGGATGAGTGACGCACGAGGAATTTGCTTTAATGATACAATAGCCGGAATAGAAAAATTGCTATGGAGATGTTACAATAATCATAATGCTTATCAGGATAAAAAGAGAGAAACACGTCAAGAGTAGGGTCGGCTTGACCAGCAACATCCGCTATTAGACATGCTCATCGATCAGTCTGGTAAAATCGTGATTTAGTGATTTTGGTGAACCAATCTTCTGATCATTTTTCCTTTTTTCCTCTTTTTCTGCTGTCTTTTCGTATGTATTTTGGGCCAATCGTCTTCAAATTTAGAACTATTAAGTCATTTTAACATTCTAAAGAGGACTTTTTTAAATTTTATTTTTACTTAAATATTAAAGGTAACGATAGGAACCTGTTATACAACCGTTAATTAAAAGCTTATTTTTCTTGAAAATGGCTCCAAGAATTTTTATGAAAAAATCAGTGCACTTTTTTAGGTGTGGCCTATATTCTGGTGGACAAAAAAATTAGTTGGTGGGCTAAGAACCCTAGGTCTAGGTACCCCCGTAGGACCGTTTTTTTTTATTCTTCGACTTTCTCGAGAACTGATTAACCGATTACAAGATAGCCAAAGTAACTTAACATACAAAAATCGAATATATTTTTTGTATTTTTAAGTATTTTTTTTTTTGGAAAATCAATACTTTAAAAATGGGTTGGTGGATTTTTTTAATTTTTTTTAATAGAGGTAATTTTTGTACTAAGGTTTGCATTCTTTAATTATTTTTTTTATTTTTTGTTTAAAATTAAGTACGCCATAACAAATTTATGAAAATATCCTTTCGAAAATTGTAGGACGGATTTTGATAAAATCCTGTTTTTTATTTTTAGTTTTTTGAAAAAAATTTTTTTTTTGAAATTTTGGTTTGCAGTTTTTAGAGTTTATTTATATATGTACATGTGATTATAAAGTATAAAAGTGTTTTTTTTGATTAGTTTTAAAATATGGTTTTTTCAAAAAAAAAATATCAAAAATAAATTTTAATTAGAAAAAACAAAATTTATGCAAAACTTTGATATGCCGAATTCATTTGCTTACCTAAATTTTCTTAAATATAAAATTTGACTGAAATAAAAAGAGAGAAATTTCTCTTTTGAGGAAAGACAAAAGAATTACACGTACCAAATTTGAAGATAATCGCTTAGGCCATTTAGGCTGCAGCTCATTATACATATTTTATATTTTTAAGATTTTTTTTACAGAATTTGTATTTAAAACTTCAACTCAAGACGATTTTCCTTTACCTAAACTTTCACCGAAATCATAAGTTAATCAGCCAGTGGCTGATCTAGAATTTGGTCATGGGAGGAGGTCCAACGATTTAAAAGTTCAGCCGATTTTCATTCCTTCAGTAATTTTCTTTTTCTTCTTGCCCGCACTCCAAAATAAATTGCACGACCAGTGCGGTCTAATCGTCGAGTTAAATTTGAAATATATTAGGGTAATTTCAAAGTTTTTATTCGATTTTGTGAGTTTTGATTGTGCGAAAACAATACGTAAAACATTTTTCAGTGGACAAATTTAATTTCTCTAAGAAAATGTGAAAAAGCATGATTTTTTCAAAATTGTAGGAACGGTTCAAGAAAACGGTTTTTAATAAATTTTTTTAAAAGTAAAATAAAAATCTAATGGGACTTTCCTTTGGGATATACAATTTTGATCTGAAAAATTGATTTTTTTTGTTCCTAATGGAAACACTATTTAGATTGATTAGTTTTTCTCAATGAAATTGTTGATTTGTCATGCTTGTACCCAGAATTGCTGCCAGAGAAAAAAATTAGTCTTTTTTACCAAAGAAGCGTGCCGTTACTGTCCCATAGTATATAAAAAAAAAACAAAGATCTTCTATTAAAAATAAGAAAAAAACATTATTTCTATATTTTTTTTGTAGAACTTAATCCAAAAATGCTTTTGAAGTTAAGTAAGTATTTTAAGAAGGTGTGCTAAAAACGGTTCATCCCATAGGATCGTTTTTTTTCTCTGACTTTCTTGAAAACTGGTTAACCGATAATAATCAAAATTGATATTCAGGAAGGTGTAGGTTAACCAAATTAGTTTCCCATTGAATTATTTCCGATAAACGGTTTTTTATATTTTTAAGTACCTATTGAAACTAATTACTTTTGAAAAATCAGTATTTCGAAATGAGTCCAACATCCTTATTTTTTTTTAATGAGCTTAAATGAAAAGAGCTAAAGAGCACATCAAAAAGAAAAGAGAGTAACTAAACTTCAAGTATAAAAATATTTACTCCTTACTAAGAAAGAACTGAGACCTGTCTATCCAGAAAAAACTAATGTTATATAGGCAAGTACTGACACACGTTTAATAGATATAGCATTCAACTATGGAGCTGAACAAAGAAAACAAATGCTTAACCCATCCAAAAATTCCAAAGCAAGGTCCTTCGTGGAATAATTAATTCCCCTTGATATATAAGAAATATCGATCTTCATCGTGATCTTTAAATTGAAATGGTTAAAGAAGTGGTTAAAAAATACGCTGTATCACACAACCAGCAACTGCTATGTCATACCAACTCCGGGCACGAGTACGATAACTCCGGCGCCAAAAATTGGTAGCGGTTTTTTGCACTCCAAAATAAATTGCACGACCAGTGCGGTCTAATCGTCGAGTTAAATTTGAAATATATTAGGGTAATTTCAAAGTTTTTATTCGATTTTGTGAGTTTTGATTGTGCGAAAACAATACGTAAAACATTTTTCAGTGGACAAATTTAATTTCTCTAAGAAAATGTGAAAAAGCATGATTTTTTCAAAATTGTAGGAACGGTTCAAGAAAACGGTTTTTAATAATTTTTTTTAAAAGTAAAATAAAAAATCTAATGGGACTTTCCTTTGGGATATAAAATTTTGATCTGAAAAATTGATTTTTTTTGTTCCTAATGGAAACACTATTTAGATTGATTAGTTTTTCTCAATGAAATTGTTGATTTGTCATGCTTGTACCCAGAATTGCTGCCAGAGAAAAAAATTAGTCTTTTTTACCAAAGAAGCGTGCCGTTACTGTCCCATAGTATATAAAAAAAAACAAAGATCTTCTATTAAAAATAAGAAAAAAACATTATTTCTATATTTTTTTTGTAGAACTTAATCCAAAAATGCTTTTGAAGTTAAGTAAGTATTTTAAGAAGGTGTGCTAAAAACGGTTCATCCCATAGGATCGTTTTTTTTCTCTGACTTTCTTGAAAACTGGTTAACCGATAATAATCAAAATTGATATTCAGGAAGGTGTAGGTTAACCAAATTAGTTTCCCATTGAATTATTTCCGATAAACGGTTTTTTATATTTTTAAGTACCTATTGAAACTAATTACTTTTGAAAAATCAGTATTTCGAAATGAGTCCAACATCCTTATTTTTTTTTAATGAGAGTCATTAATATGCAAAGCTTAAATGAAAAGAGCTAAAGAGCACATCAAAAAGAAAAGAGAGTAACTAAACTTCAAGTATAAAAATATTTACTCCTTACTAAGAAAGAACTGAGACCTGTCTATCCAGAAAAAACTAATGTTATATAGGCAAGTACTGACACACGTTTAATAGATATAGCATTCAACTATGGAGCTGAACAAAGAAAACAAATGCTTAACCCATCCAAAAATTCCAAAGCAAGGTCCTTCGTGGAATAATTAATGCCCCTTGATATATAAGAAATATCGATCTTCATCGTGATCTTTAAATTGAAATGGTTAAACAAGTGGTTAAAAAATACGCTGTATCACACAACCAGCAACTGCTATGTCATACCAACTCCGGGCACGAGTACGTTAACTCCGGCGCCAAAAATTGGTAGCGGTTTTTTGTAGAGGGATTTAATACAAGCATTTTTTACTATGGGAGGGCGTCTATCTGGCCCTGTTTAGGAGGCCAGATAGGCAGCTCTACGCTGCCTTACAGCAACGGTGTCCCTCCTGTACTTGAGAATATACATTTTTCCATGGGACATATTTTTTCCGCACTCGTACTGTAGCAAGAGTTCTCAAACATCTCGATATACACAAATCCGCTGGCCCGGATGGTATACCCCCCATTTTTCTGAAGAGATGTTCTTCCACACTGGGAAAGCCACTGCGAAAGCTTTTCCATCGCTCCTACTCTTATGGAATCTTTCCTAGAAAATGGAAAACAGCAGCCTGTCCAGCCTGTCCCTAAGAAAGGTGACACATCCTCCCCCTCCTCCTACCGACCCATAGCACTAACATCCCTTATTTCTAAGGCCATGGAGTGATTAAGGAATATCTCGAAGATCGAAACCTTCTCCAATACAAGTTGTATTGGACGGATTCAAGTCTGATTCCTACAAACTAAATGCTGGTGTGCCCCAGGGCTCCGTTCTGTCTCTGACTCTTTTTCTCATTTTTATAAATAATCTTACTTCTTATCCACTAAACTGTTTTGCTGACGACTCTACCCTCAGCTTTTCATTCGATGATTCACGTCCTTCGCCTTCAGACGTACAATTGCAAAGGTACCGTATGTCAAGCTCATTAAACTTCGATTTATACAGCATTGTCAAATGGGGTAATAGGAATCGTGTGGAGTTTAATGCTTCGAAAACTCAATGCTTAACATACCCTCTATGCCATTGTCCATGAATGGCACTTACATTAAAGACACTGAAAAACTTTCATTACTCGGTATGTGTGTCAACGACGACCTCCTTTGGAACGACCATATACTTGAGATAGCTAAGAATGCTTAGGTTTTCTGTATCGTACAATTTATAAAGCGTTTATACGCCCAAAACTTGAGTATAACTCCCACCTCTAGGCATGTTTTTCTCAAGTATCGCTTCACCTGCTCGATAGAATTCAAAACAGAACGGTAAGAATGATAGGAATTAGAACTGCCTCTGAAACAATAGCTCCTCTCGAACACCGATGCAATGTTTCATGTCTTTCCTTAACTTACCGTTACTTTCATAAAAAATGTTCACTCCAGGTAACCAGCTGCATTTCTCCCCTTAAAAATTTCGACCGTAATACTCGTCTTCCTAGGAATGCTCAACAGTTCACCCTTGAGCCCAATACTACATTTAAATTAAATTATCTGTCAATAGTTTTCAAAATACTCAAAGTTTTGATAAAAATAAAGTAAACAAATTTTTGAATCAATTTTGTTCAAAATTGTGTAATGGAAAATAAAATTTTCTTTTTGTGATCAATGCACATATCAATTCTGAATGAAACACAAAAATTCAAAAGCTTTTATTCTAGTTCTTGAGAAAATTGAAATTAACTAAAAGTACTTTTTTGATTTATTTTTTAATTTGCTTGCATTGCTAGCATTACGGCGGCGTTAAAAAAGTGGGATATGTATGGAGGGGACATGCTGCCCCCCTGCAACCCCTATGGGTATGAGCGAGTTTGGGTGTATGCTAATTTTTTTGCATTTTTGGGATCTAGATTCAAAGAAACTTTATAATGGATTTCAACAGCTGCTTTCTAGCATTGCTGTACTCTACTTTCAAAGATAAACCTTTCAAGCATTAATCCTGTAATAATCACAATAAATGCCAAAAATCAAAAATTTCATAAAAAAGTAGTTTCAGTAATTTTCAATTTTTTTATAAGAACTAGAAGATGTTCGGAGATTAAGAAGAACCAAGACTCATGAGCTGATGGTCTAAAAGTTATGGGAAAGTGTTATAACCTTCAACTTTCTCCAATGCGATTTCAAAAAATAAAAAAAGAAAAATCATTTGTCGATCTTTCATAGATTGGTTCTGATTCACCACCGGTGGTCTTAATGCGTCCTACACTACTCGGTACCGATTCTTAACAATTGTCTAAAAAAAATTTATGTGTTTGAGCTTGCATCCTTGATTTTTTTTAATTTTTGCAAAAGTTTCTATTTTTTCAACTGTGCCAACGATTTTTAAAAGAAATTCTTTTTTTAATCACATTTCTTAATGAAATAAACTGGCGTTAATTTTGTCCGCTGATAGCTTACCTAGTTATGTATATAGAATGATTAGTATCTTTTCTTTGTACCTATTGCAATCTCTTTCGTTTAATTCAACGAAGTGCTTTTTTGACATTAAGTAGAAGAGGTCAATAATTGAAGAATATAGCAGGTTTTTTCTTTTTGGTCAACGAGTTGATTTAGTTTTAATAAATGATTTATAATCAATACAATTGGCTAACTTTTCAATTAATTTTCAAGGTCAAGACACAACGATATATATATAATTATATATATATATAGATATATATAATTATATATATATATAGAGAGAGAGTTACCTAGTTTTTTCGAACAATCAAAACTTACAAAATAAAAATCCTTAACATGATTCAAATTTTATTCGACGATGTGAATAAAAGCAATTACGTGCGATGTGGGGCCCAGCCGTGCAATTTATTTACATAAGCGATCGGATTTCGGTCGATCTTCTATGCCTGTCGGTTTTATTTCTACTTTCGAGCGCATATAGAAGCATGCAACTACATATACTAGGTAAGGTAAATACGTAGTGCCCCGTGGCTTAGTGGTTAGTGTGTCGGACTGCTAAGCGAATAAGCCTGGGTTCAAATCCAGCTCATAGCCAGCTCTGGGGTACTGCCTCTTGCGAGGAACTGACAAAACCTCCAAGAGTAAAATTTGTCTCGAAAAAGTGCATCTCATCTAGCCGTTCGGACTCGGCGGTAAATTGTAGGTCCCTTCCATTCTTGCAAATTAACAACACACACACAGGAATGGCTGAGAGTATAAGTCACTAGGCCTTGGCTCCTTAAGGAGCTGTCGCGCCAATAAATTTATTTATTTTATAAATACGTTCAGCGGAAACTATTAACTTACCAAACATTGATAGAAGAGAAACTGATCATCATATTATGAAAAATACTGATTTAAGAATAAACATAGTTTACGTTTTTGGTTCCATCGAATGCTCATGGGGGGTCCGGACCCGAAGGCCACCCAGTGGACCCGCCACTGTTATCAGCTATACCTATGTTGTTTCCATTTTTCTTTTGAAGTGCACAAACTGAAATATTTTCCAACTGTTCAAATTGTCTGAAAAAGTTGTTTCTTAGTATGTCGGCCTAACACTTCAAATAAAGAAAGGAAACGAAAAAAAGAAGAAACCTGACATATTGTGCAATTGAACATGATTGATTCAAAGAGAATTAATGCATTAGAAACAAACTTTATAGCCAAAACACGCACAAACTCCATTCATTGAGTACAATATACATTGATTGATTGACACCACCCACAAGGAATATCTCAACTAATACTCCTAGCAAAGCGTCCATTGCTTTATAACAATGTCCGTTCGTTTGCCGTTATTAGTTTCAATTGCTTTGAGCACTTGACCATCAATCTGATTTAATTGAATGCAAAGCACTGGCCTCTATACATATATGGAGTCAGTGGTAAGCCAAGAATGAAATTGATTGCTTTGAATAATGTGAATAAAACACAGTTTAAAAATTATTTCAGACTGATTTGTTTACTTCACAAATAACAATTTTTAAATAAAAAAAAAAAAAAAGATTCATTAGTTGCTAAGAGGTTTGTAAGGAATATGGCATGAAAAGCTCGTTCTGACCTATTTTCTTATATCTCTGAGGAGGCAATCATATGGTGATCAGATAACAAAAACAGCTGATGAGAAACGTTATTGGTCGGATGAAAATCCACATTTGCTTCATGAATCACCACTTCATCCACTAAAATAACTGTTTGGTGCGGTTTGCATGCCGGCGGCGTTATTGGACCATATTTTTTCGTCGACAATAACGATCGTTACGTTACGATTATTTTTGGCCCGAATTGGAAGATATGGACTTGTTCGACATGTAGTTTCAACAGGATGGTGCCACAAGCCACACAGCATACCATACAGTCGATTTATTGAAAAGTAAGTTTGATGAGCGTGTTATCTTAAGAAATGGGCCAGTCGATTGGCCGCCTTTTTCGTGCAATTTAACGCCTCTAGACTAATTTCTTTTGGGGCTACGTTAAGTCATTGATTTATGCCAACAAGCCGACGATGTTAAAAGAGCTCAGAGCCAACATTTAACGCGAAATAGCGGCCGTTTCGGCCGAAATCTGTGGCCGAGTCATCGAAAATTGAGTCCAACGAATCGACCGCTGCAAACCTGCCCGCGGTGGCCATATGAACGAAGTCGAGTTCGAGAACTACGGGCCCGGTGGCAATCCGGTTGTTTTTGCGTGTTTTTGTGTTTATTATAGGCGTCCTTATTATTTAATCTGTATGCTGTATGCTGTTATGATCATGAAATGCTTTAAAATAAATAACGATAAATAAATAATAATAAACATAACGAAGTTTGCTTTCATTAGACTAGTGGCTAGGGCTAAACCGAGCAATATTAAACAAAATTTGGGGGAAAATATTAAACAAATAAAGTTTTTATCAATCAAAAAAACTCTATTCATAACGTTTTTTGGAAAAAAATTTGTAAGCCATTTTATTTCTTTTGCGGTTTTCTATTTTATGAATTTTTCATTTCAAAATCGTTCGACCAGTTTTTTTTTTAAATGTTTTTTTTTAACTTTTCGAAAACATATTTTAAATTTTTTTTGAAGTATGTCAATTTAAAGAAATCTATAGTTTATACTAGGAGAAAAATTAAAAAAATCTATAGATTCGTTTAACAATAAAAACAAAATGTTTTTGAAAATTTTATTAAAGAATATTATTTAAGTCATAAAACACTACATTGTTTGAAAATTCCATCAAAATCCGTCAATTAGTTAGTGAGAAAGTCTGATTTAAAAACACGGCCATATGTGAGGTACCGTTATAAATCTTTTTCTGAAAAATCCATTTGAACTAAAAGATAGATTTTGCATAGAAAACTCAATTTAGAAAGTTTTATCAAAATCGTAGCAGCCGTTTTTAAGAAAAATGAGTTTTTCATTAAAAGTTATATGGCAGGTAGAATAGTTACATGGAGCTAGAATGCCAATTCGAAAAAACGAGTAGAGTACCAAGTTTGAATCAAATCGGCCAAACCGTTTAAGCTGTAGTAATCGATACGGACTGTCTGTCTGACAGACAGACTTTTTGATCATCGTAATGCCATGCTTGATATTTTTTTTTTACGAATATATAACTTGCTTTATAGTCCCTAAAAAAACGCAAGTAATATAGTCCCTATAAATCGCAAGTAAAAAATCAAAAAGATATTCTGTTCATTTTTGTTGTTTTCTTCCTCTTATTCCTTTTTATTCCTTTTTCTTTTTAGACCGGCCGACCTCGACCATATAGAATAAAATTGCAAAAAATATTCCAAGGGGGACAAATTAGATGCATTTGTTGTATTCGGTGAGCCACACTAGCTCCCGATGGAAGCTCTAGTGACAGTTTTGCCCGGTGTCCATTATATTTGTAATTATTGAATGGTTAGTCTTACAGCTCCCGTATTAAAGAAGACAATCATTTCGCTGTATATAGTATAGTTTCGATTAAGAATTCTTAAAGACAATCTTGTTTTTGGCTTCGAATACTAAACTCTATAGAAGCTTTAATTTTCTAAACTACATCTATCTACTTTATTAGGTCTTTTTGGGCCCATATTAAACAAAACTACCTCGTTCCTTTTAACAACTTGTGAAACTCATTTCCGTAATAAATTAAAGAAGATATTATTCGCACGTTACATATTTTAAAACGATGAACAAGAACGACGTTAATTTGCCTTATGACAGCACTATGCAGGCTATAGCTCGTAAAATTCAATTTTTTTTTTAGTTAACACAAGTTAAATCGATTGTTTGTACTGTGCCCAAGCCATAGAGCCCCGAGAATTTGATTTTTAGGTACTTTTTCAGAGAAAAATTATATACATAATGTTCTGTATAAGAGATATACAGAACATTTTGTATATAATGTTCTGTATAAGAGATATACAGAACATTATGTATATACCTAATTATAATTAATCAATCTGTTATAAGCCAATCTGAAACTTGCTTTGGTTGGTAGCAAAACTGAATCAGCGGTTAAAATTAGTTTGATTTTAAAAGCGCTCTCTGACTTGTCGCTTTCCTAAAATACTTTGCCAAATATTAAATCGGATCATTGGAAAAAGTCTGTTTGGCCTTTACCAATAACGAGCAATTAAGTTAAATTTCCAAACGATTTGTGGGTGGCTTATTGGCAAACTGTTTAGCCGTTCACCGAAACTACAGATACTTTGTGTGGGTAGGATTTGGATGCAAAATCATTAACATACCAATGCTAATAGGATAACCAAAACTAATTGGATGCGATATTTGGAGTGGTTGTCTATAGATTAAAATTATAGTTTGAACTTTGAGTAAATGTTTATAGTATTGGATTTTCTTGTGAACAAAACGATCATACATTTTAATAAAAATGGAGTTTAAATCTTTAAAATAATATTTATGTAGGTATATTTCTGCAGGAATAAATGATAATAAACAGATGCAAGGTGGATACTTTCTTTCTTCGGCATAATTGAAAACCGAAGGTTTAAACTTTCTTCCTACACAGGTATGTTCGGCTTACATAGGTCCTGAGGGCACGATGTGACCGAAAAGACTGATGTTAGATTTTTATTTAATACAACACCTGCCCTTTGCGTTTCCCCAAAAATATAAAAACCCAAAATTACTTACACATTATTATTTTTAGAAAACCCTGCAAAGTTTATTTAGGATACGAATAAGGATTCGTTTTTATTTGACCTTTCCTAAAGGAAAACGTAAAATTTTATTTCAAAGCTGTCACGTGCTGTGATCCAAGCTTTAAGTTGTGTGTGTGTGATATTTTTTTGTTTTGTACGGAATCGGATATCAAAGCCATCACTCAACTTTCACATTAATGTACAACACACCAGAGTCCCCAAAATCCTGATCCTGAAACATATTTGATTCGTTCGGTCTCAGTTTTAAATATTCATATTCATAAATGGACCGTACACTAGAATGTCCTTGCTGATGGATATACCAACATATTCCACGTATCCCAATGCCCTAACTACACTAGGCTAGGCTGCAAAAATATAAATGGATTTTTTCCGGTCCTTAGGTGTTTTTTTTTTTACATATATTCAAGGATGGTTGATTTTAATGCTGTCCAGTCGCTTGAAACAATTTAGGGACCGGATCAAAGTGGGCTGACAAAAATAAAAAGTACAAAAAATTGTCAAACACATTAAACTGTGCAAATATTTTGACAGATCAAAAATTTGCTCAGGTGGAGTTTGAAGGGGTGACGTTGGTCGTCGCTGTTGTTGGTTGAATTGTTTTTGCCTCGATAATTTATATGGATGGCCCTGGTCTATGAAATACAGGAAGTGGATGTGCTTTCGCTTGGCGGGAGAAAAAATATAATTTTTGAATATGTTATTGAAGGGTAAATATTTGTATTGATTGGCATGTGTGTTTGTCGACGGGAATATAGTAAATATTTAAGGACTTCAGAGGGAGAGAGATTAAATATGGGAGACAGCATAGTGACAAAAAAACGTCAGTTACACTACGAGGTTTAGATTTCAAATGTACATACATAGATTGGTTTTTCATTTTTTTTTTGTCTGCAGGTGTGAAGTTAGATGAATTAAATGGCTTATACTGGGAGATTCGATTTTATTTGTGATTATACGATTTTAATGAATCTTATAGACGAGTTCACAGAGATTGCTTAAAATCTCGATATACTTTTCACTAAGGTTGAGATTTTAAGGATTTAAAATCGTCGTTTGGGTCTGAAGTAGATTTGAATTTTTATAGGTAATTCTTGAACAAAATATGTTCTTCTCATATTTTTGTCTCCAAAAAGCGAAACTTCAATTCAACAAATTTCGGCCAACTTATAAACGATTTTTCATTAAAAAAAAAAAACAAATTAAACAATCACTTCAAATAGAAAAAAAATTGAAAACACCAGCTTAACATACGTCAACCAGTGGTGTGACCATTTGACATTTGCTCTTTTTCCTTTTCTCGACTGCTCTTCTGTGTCGTGTCACCAAAGCCATTAGTCGCTTAGCATGACAACCTGGAAACCGCATTTATCTTGACTGCCGCCGTAATTTGTCATAGCTCATAGTGCCTGTTGACTTTTCATTAATTCAACGCTTCTGCCGCGCCGCGCGCTTCTGGATGAAACTGTAAAAAAAAATCCATCCAAAAGCGGGAAACATATAGCACATTCATACGTTGAAAATTAGCGCCGCCAAGTGCAGCCATTTATCATTTCTGGAATCTTGCATTGGAATAGCTTATATAGAGCTTCATCCCACAATTCCATTTGTATGATTTATTTCTTTGGGCTTTTGCATTTGTTTAGCTTAGATGTGTGCTTGTGTCTGTTTGTATGTGGGTTTCCTTTGTTTTTTTTTAAGCGCCAAGCAGGGCGGTTTGGAGTTTGTGGTTGGGAATCATGATGGTTGATATTAAGGAATCTTTCAAGAATTTCCACATTAAAACGTTTTATTGGAATTTTAAATGAGAGTACAGATAACACGTATAATGTGGGTTTATGTGATTAGGTTTTAAAAAATCCGAAGCCGAATCGGCTTCAAAACTTAGAAGAAAGGATTTTTTCCATAAAAGCAATCTGTTGTGATATTGACAATGTGGAGAATTGAAGTATTCTTGTAGGTACATACATATATGGTGTGGCAATTCCTTTTTTCTGAATCTTAAAAAACCTAGCTTGCTTCCAATGATTTTTTTATGTTAAAGCCGTTCCCTTGTTTTTCAAGGAGCATTAACGATTGCTCTGAGGATTGATATAATTGCAGTTTCTAAAGCTTGGTTTTGTACAACTCCTTAGTTTTATTCCGTAAGTCAATACAGATACGCACTTGCCTGTATATAATCAGTTTTTAATAAGTGCTTAGATTGCAGTATTTACCAATAAAACAGTTTAGTTCAAGTAATTTAATATGGAGTTCTTCTCGTTTCTTTTTAACTGGCTTCTTCCATTTAAGCTTAGCATCAAGAATTATGCCAAGTTACTTTTTTCTGCTAGCTTAAGATTTTTGTATCGGGTTCATAAAGATGGGCAGAGGTTAACATTCTTGTAAGTAAAGTTTATCCGTGACCACGTGAGGAAATAATTTTAAATATTATAAAATGCGCCAAAACACCATTTTTGCGGTCGATTTCAATTTAGCTGCCATATAATGAAATAAAGTGCTCTCTATAAGCTTTCATATGACATAATTTTCATTACTGTTGAGCAATGTTGAAAAGTGGGCCTAGACTCCATACAAAATTTTTTGAATAAAATTATCGCGGTAAGTCCTTTTAGTTGTTTTAAAATAAAATAAAAAAAAAGTTAACATGTGTTGATTTGAACTCGTTTAGAACAATGCGCCATTTCTTTGTCCAGTTTGTTATTTTATTAAGAGTTTTCTGTGGCTTTTCGGTTGGTCTTTCGATTGAGCTGGATGATGAAGATATGTTTTTTCAGTAAATGCTAATTTGCCGCATATACCTCTTCTTGTTGCGGTATATTTCGAGTATGAAGTACGAATAACACTGGGCTAAGAATACTTCCTTGTGGGGCATTATTTCTTTAAATCCTGAATATTTCGCTTTATGTGTTACTCGAAAAAGTGCCTATATATTCTGGCACAGGTTTTTAGGAGTAACCCGTTTTTCTTCTACACCGTTTCAAAAATTCACAACTTGCCGACCTTTTAACCTGTTTACATAGAACTTACGTCCCTTCTTTCTAAGGTCATGGAATAGCTGATTAACTGTCAGCTTAAGGAATATCTCGAAGACCGAAAACTTCTCCATAACCGTCAGTATGGCTTTCGCAGTTATCGTTTCACTTGTGATCTGATGGCATATCTCACCGAACAGTGGAACAAATCCATACATAGCTTTGGTAAAGTAAGATTATTGCTCTTGATATTTCTAAGGCTTTTGATAGAGTTTGACGTGAAGCTCTCTTATCGAAAATGCCTGCTTTTTGGATCGATGATACACTTGTTCGTTAGATTAGAAGCTATCTTCTGGACCGTTCAATACAAGTTCGAAAATTCAAGTGTGATTCCCACAAAATAAATGCTGGTGTGCCCGTTGGGCTCCGTTCTCTCTCGGAATCTTTTTCTAATTTTTATCAATGATCTTCTGTCTGTTACTTCTAATCCACTAAACTGTTTTGCTGACGACTCTACCCTCAGCTTTTCATATTCGTTCGACGATTCACGTCCTTCGCCTTCGGAAGTACAATTGCAATGGTATCGTATGTCAAGGCTTATTAAACTCCGATTTATACAGCATTGCCAAATGGCGTAATAGGAATCGTGTGGAGTTTAATTCTTTGAATATTCAATTCTGTCTTCTGCGTTAAGGCTTAAAACGCTGCTAAGCGCTTAGGTTTTCTGTATCAGTGTAAAAAGTATTTTCCCCATCTGATTGCTACAATTTATAAAGCGTTTATAAGTCCTAAACTCGCTAGTATAGTAGTATAACTCCCACCTCTGAGCAGGCGCTTAGCAAACACCGCTTCTCCTGCTTGTTAGAAGCGTTCAGATTAATATGAAATAGAACTGCCGCTGAAACAATTACCCCTCTCGAACACCGACGCAATGTTCCATGTCCCCTTTTTTATCGTTTCTTTTACAATAAAAGGCACGACTGGGTCGCACGTACTTGCTCTTATGTGCTAATCCTTTTTAAGTGCAGGCGTCTTTTTGACAAAGATTTTATTTTAATATTTTTTGTATGACGTGCAACTTCCTTAGAATCGTTTTGGGGTGAAGCTCGAACGAACATGCGTCACGACAAAGGGATAAACACATACATATATAGGATTGTTAGCTTTTGCAGTTTTTTAGTGTAGTATTATCTTTCCACTTGCTGCTTACTGTTTATAATATAATTTGCTAATAGAAAGATACAAAGGACTTTTTTCAGTTAAATTTTCATTTTGGTATGGAAAAATTTGAACAACTGGCATAAGGATTTGTCGGAATCAGCAGTAAGGCAATAATGCTAGGTAAAGGGACCTTTATACGTCCCTATATGGGACCAATGGAATTTATAAAGGATTTAGGTACCTATAATAAGGTTGGAAGGAAGGTAGGTACTAAAGTTAAGATACGTGTTCCAACTACTGTTAAGCCAGTAGGTATAGAGACAATATTAAAAGTTAACACAGTGGTTTTGTTTATTTATAGGAAGGTGTAAACTTTTGTTTTCTCGATTGAAATTTTTGCATTCAGTAGTAATCGAATAGTTTTTTTTATTTGTTAGTTGTTTTTGTGTGTTTATCAAAGGCTTCCTTATTTATTCTGTGCTTTTATGATGATGAAAAATACTTTAAAATACGTAAGTATGTATGTAATGTAGGTTGTCACTTTCTTTTATTTGACTAATGGCTTGGCTAGGGCTTAGCCGAGCAAAATAAAATGTTGGGGAAAAAAATTTATGAATTCGAAAAAACACTACTCATAACGTTTTTTGGAAAAAATGTTGTAAGCCATCTTATTTCTTTTGCTGTTTTCTATTTTATGAATTTTTCATTTCAAAATCGTTGGACCAGTTTTTTCAAAAAAATGTTTTTTTTGAAAAACTTTTCGAAAACATATTTTAAAATTTTTTTTAGTGTGTCAATTTTAAGAAATCTATAGTTTATACTAGGAGAAAAATTTAAAAAAAAATCTATAGATCCGTTTTCAAAATATTCAAAAAACAAAATATTTTTTTAAAAAAATTATTAAAATTTAAAAAAAAATGTTTTTGAAAATTTTAATAAGCAATATTATTTAAATTATAAAACACTACATATTTTGAAAATTTCATCAAAATCCGTCAATTAGTTAACGAGAAAGTCTGATTTTAAAAAACCGGTCATATGGGAGGTACCGTTATAGAACTTTTTCTGAAAAATCCATTAAAATTAAAAGATAGATTTTGCACAGAAAACATCATTCTGAAAGTTTAATCAAAATCGTAGGAGCCGTTTTCGAGAAAAATAAGTTTTTTAATAAAAGTTATATGGCAGGTACCGTTATTTTTGGAGCTAGAATGCCAATTCCAAAAACTGTCGGGTAGAGCACTCTAAAAATACTATATACCAAGTTTGAATTAAATCGGCCCAACCGTTTAGGCTGTAGATATCGATACGGACAGACAGACAGACAGACAGACAGACAGACAGACAGACAGACAGACGGACGGAATTTCCGGACCCACTTTTTTTGACTTCTCTATCATCGTAATATCATGTTTGATTGTAAGAATTTTTTTTTTTTTGTACGAATGCATAACTTGCCTTATAGTCCCTATAATCGCAAGTTAAAAAATGTTCACTCGAAGTAGCCAGTTGCATTTCTCCCCTTACAAATTTCTCCCGCTATATCCGTCTCGCAAGGAATGCTCATCAGTTCACTCTTGAGCCCAATTTCGGACGTACCGTGAAATAAAAGGATTCTTTTTTTAGCCGAAAAACACGAATTGAGAATAGTTTACCCGACTAGACTTTAACTTGCCATTTTGATCTGCAAGCATTCAAAATCAATGTTAATCGACACCTCCTGTCCTACCACTTCCTACCTTTGTAATGGCCACGCAGTGTGCTCACTTGTGCGAGCGCTAATTATAATGGGCACGATTGGGTCGCACGTACTTGCTCTTATGTGCCTAATTACATTGGACGGCAAGATCTTTCACAAAAACAAATAACATTTACGTTGGAAATAACACAGTTTGAACTTATAATAACTATTAAAACCACAAAACTTAACGGTGCTTAGTAAAAATGAAGTACGCCATCACACGTCCTAAATAACAAAGAATATATGAAAAAAGTATTTCGATAACTTTAGGACGGATTTTGATAAAATCCTTTTTTTATTTTTTTAGTTTTTTTGAATTTTTTTTTTTTTTTAATTTGGTATTCATTTTTTTAGAGTTTAATAGTATACATGTGATTATAAAATTAAAAATTATTTTTTTTTGATTAGTTTTAAGAATATTGATTTTTCAAAAAAAAATTAAAAAAATTATTTTTTTTAATTAATTTAATTTATTTAATCAATAGAGCCGTTACCGAGCAAGCCAAAAATTAAAAAAAACAGTTATATGAAAGGTCCCGTTAATAGACTTCCCGTATATGTGATTCTAATCAAATGAAAGCCAATACCAACAAAAAAATTCTCAAAAATTTTCATCAGAATCGTTGTAGCCGATTTCAAGAAAAATAAGCTTTTCCTAAACAGTCGTATGGCAAGTACCGTTATATTTAGCCCAACATATAAAATTTCAATTTCCCCTCTGATGACTGCCAAAAGATAAACACATATCAAATTTGAAGGCAATCGCTAAACCCGTATAGGCTGCAGCTCGATATTCACCTGGACAGACAGACAGACCGACGGACATTTTTTGTCAATGACTTTTTAGGCTTCTCTATGATCGTAATGTCATGTTTGATTGTTATCTCAATTTTTTTTTATATTCACGAATCCTAAACTTGCCTTATAGTCCCTATAATCGCAAGTAAAAATAATGTGGCCTTGGAAATATTACATATATATAAATATTATGTCGGCAATTCATGGATTCATTATTAATCTAGTGAGTAGCTGTTGTTTTGGGTACAAAGCAAGGTTTTATCAGTTCTGTGACTTATCTGTCCACCAATTAAAGAAATTATTTCTTCCGCCTTGGTTAAACTGACACGTAAACGATTTGTTAAAATAAAAAATACTATGTGATGTTGTAATTTATACGCGACCAACACACTCTATACGTAGTCGTGCCATAAATACTGTTACAACTGTTTGCACCTTTATAATGCTTCGACCACTAGGTGGCATTACTTGTTTTTGATAACTACTGTTACATAGCTTTACAATAAAGCACAGTCTTAGTTCTATTTTAAAAGTGCAAACATGGAATCAACAATAGAATAAAAGAGAATTGCAGTTGTTGCGCTGCATAAGGCAGGTAAATCAAACTCTTTTAACGGGTCCGCCAAACAACTTTTTTTTTTTTGAAAATGCTTCATCAACATCGAGTGTAGCTTCGGCTGTGCGGCACATAGCGCCGTCCTGTTGAAACCAAATGTTGCCAATATCCTCCTCTTCAATTTTGGAAAAAAAAAACGTTAGATGGCGGACCCTTTATTTGTAAGTCGCTAAAAGCTCTCGGAATCAATCGAATGTTTGTCTGACGGACAATTAAATGATACATGGATACCTTAAGCGTTAAAAACAAGCCACGTCCGAGTCGTCCACGAAGTGTGAGGACAAAAAATGCCATTCGAGCAATGGCAGCTGGAGTTCGCCGAAATCCCTTACGCAAGTAGAAAATCATGTCACGAGAGATGGATATTTCGAAGAGGAGTATGTCGCGGCTAATTAAAAATGATCTTGGAATGGGTGCTTACCTCCAAGTGACTGGCCAGAGGTTGAACAATTCCCTGAAGAAAATAAGACGGGAAAGAGCAAAAGCATTGCTCAGACGTTACGCTTATGGGAGCTACCGAAAAATCTTGTTTTCAGATGAGAAAATTTTTACTATAGAGGAAAAATTCAACCGCCAAAATGATAAGGTCTGTGCTCGGAGTTCTCAGGAAACAAAGGAAAAGATTGGCAGAGTCGAAAGAGGTCATCATCCGAGTTCAGTCATGGTTTGGTGGGGAGTGAGCTACGAAGGTACCACCAAGTTGCAATTTTGTGAACAAGGCGTCAAAACAAAAGCTAAAAACAACCAAGAGATGTTTTAGACAAAGTGGTGAAACCACTCAACAACACTCTATTCAATCAAAAACATTGGGGGTTCCAGCAGGATTCAGCTTCAGCCCACAAAGCTAAATCGACTCAGCTGTGGCTGGAAGAGAATGTTCGTGAGTTTATCAGGACATCTGATTGGCCCTCAGGCAGTCTCAATCCCCTGGATTATTCTTTTTGGAAAGAGCTCGAGCTGCTTGCCAACGAGGACACGCGAATTTGGAAAGCCTGAAATCAAGTCTTGTTTGAGCAGTGGCGAATTTTCCTGAGGAAAAGATGCGTGCTGCCATAGACGATTGGCCGAAGAGACTTAATGCCTGTGTTAAAGCTAAGGGTGGCCATTTTGAATAACAAGTGATTAATATTATTTATAATACTATATTTCATCATATTTAATAAAATTTATAACTTATTTAATATTTCTTTTCCTTATTTTGAGAAAAAAATAGTGTAACAGTTTTTATGGCACGGCTACGTATTATTATAATCACGGCTATTGCTACTACTAACTACTATGCCTTCACCGTAAGGTTATAAACATTTATTAGATATGGTATAACCGTAAACAGATTTGTACCAAAACTGACACACCTTTTGAGCCGTGTACAGATATTTCTCAACTGAACGGAAATTTGTGAATACCGTTTCATTGGTGAAACGGAAACATAAAAGAAACTTGAAAGCCCACAAATTTGTTAGGTACTTGTTAAATACAAGTTTAAGTGAAACACAAAATGGATTTTTAACAAATTTCAGTTGTAATACACAAGTTAAAAATCTGTACACACAAAAAAACTTGTGAAATGAAATTTATCGATTTTCTAAAAAAATTTGTCAAAAATCACTTGTATTTAAAATTTTGTACGCTAGTAAAATAGGCCCCAGATGTCTCATCCTAATAGAGCTCTGGCTTAATTATTTTGGTGTTACTTTGATAAATTTGGATGCACTCGTCGATAGCTTTATTAGATTTTTTTATGAATATTATAACAGCAGAACTGAGTTACAAAAAATGTATAATAGAAATAGAATTTTAAATTAATTATTTAACTTAGACGGCCTTTGGCCAAAGCGCCAAACCATATTAAACTTAAGATTGAATTGTAAATTTAAAACTTTTTGTTAGGCTCTTTATTTGTAAGGCTCTAAAGCAACAGAATATTATCATTATTTTATTATATTATATATATCAAATTAATTATTTAACTTAGACGGCCTTTGGCCAAAGCGCCAAACCATATTAAACTTAAGATTGAATTGTAAATTTAAAACTTATTGTTAGGCTCTTTATTTGTAAGGCTCTAAAGCAACAGAATATTATCACTTTTTCCCAGATAACCTTTTTACCGCTTTTGTCAAACCATGACTTTAATTTAGTTCTGATATTCTCAGGCACTCGGGATGAAAGTTCTCATTATCTTCATATTATTAATCATATCAGCGCAGGAATATACCTCATTACCGATGAAGCATAGTGCCAAGTTAAAGATTCTAAAGAAAGGAGTCCCGCAAGGGTCCATTTGGATTATTATTATTATTTGGAGCTCCGCTTTGTAGAAAACATTATTTTTATTTAAATACATATTAACTTTCTAAGTCAAAAGACAGCTCGGTTTGTCAGAATTTGGACAAAATAAATAGTTTCGAGGATTAATTACACTTAACGGCAATTACATATGTATGTATGAATTTTTCTATGCTTATCATGTTTTTTTATAGCGGAACTCCAAATACTTTATCAAAGAAGCTGCGATAATTCCCTATTTCTGTAATCGTGTCTTTAATTTATAACATCAACTACATATTTTTCTGGCCGAATTAAGATTTCCTTTTAAAACCAACTTTTGTCTCGTATAAAAAACATCCTTTAAAACTTAAGTTTTACCTTTTAAATTTAAGTTAAAAAGTGTTCTATCAGGGCTGCTGAACTTTTAATTTAATTCCATTCAAAACTTTTTCTCATGCTAAAGACTGCAAGTTTTTTTTTCTCAAGCAAAAAAAAAATGTGTCGTTGTCGATTAGGCTGTCATCAAGAACCAAAAGCAGAGTCAGAAGCAGGCACGTTGCCACCAGTTTTTATCGTTCCCTCTTAGCAAAATAATGTCGGTAAATTTCTTGGATGAATTTTTAAAATGCAATTTTCGAATGTGCGTATGGGGAGTGTGGGGAGAGAAAAGCAAGTGACACAAGTCAGAGTTACCTGCATCAAAATAGGGTTGTTGTTGGGAAGCCACAATGTCAACATAACCAGACCAGAGTGCACAGGGGCATAATCATTTCCGACAGATTTGAGAACAAGGTTTATTTTTAGAGGACAATTCAAAAAGCGAAATAACTAAATAATATTTTCAAAGAGTTGACATAATGTTCGTGGGTGTATTTCTGGAATCTCAGATGGAATTATAGTCAAACATGGAGATGCACGTTGTTCTTATTCAGTATTCAAGGACGTGACAATTCATGTGCGTGACACTTTTATTTAGTCAAGGATTTTGTATCTTTTTCTTTTTCATCCGAACGCTTGAAATAATAAAAGTATCTACTACATGTATTTTTCATACAGATTTATGATTTAAACATATCAAAGTAGATTTGTGATATTTTAACTTATTTTTCTGTTTACTTCATTTTGAAATTTGGATTTTTTTATGCCACAGAGGATAGAGGATGTGCCTGCCAAAGACTCACAAAATATATAATACAACGTCGTCGTCATGGAAGATAAAACACCAGAGTTGAACAGTTTATTTTTTATTTTCAATTTCCTGGAAGTCTTTAGAATTCAATAACTAACTTCATCTTCAATATTTCCATTGCAGCGGTTTGTGTCTTTGTGAATATACAGAATTCATACCAAACGTGGTTGATTAAAAGTTAAAAAGAATTTCACTTACAATTTAAGAAACGCTGAGTAAAAAATATTTGAAATATTAAACTTCAATTAAACTCTTTGTAATCTTCAATATTAACTTCAAGATTGTGTTGGAAATTAGTAAAATATTAATTTTTAATTACAACCTAACATTAAAATAATTTATGTTTTGAAATCTTATTTAAATATAGACACGTTTTCCGGATCTTACCTAAGAATGATAGAATACAAAATTACGCAGTTCGAAAATCCGCCATTGTGTACATTTTTTTGAGTGATATAACGTAGTCAGAGACTGTGAAGTAAACAAATATTTCGCAGTGCCAGTAGAAATTAATTTTCTGTGTTTATTTAGTTATTTGAATGTTTATCTGAAAATAATTTAGAAAAATAAGGAAATAAAAGAAAATTTGGTATAAACTCATTTTACTTTGAGTTTTCATTATTATAGTACTTTGTTTATTCGCCACCTTTCGGGTAATTTTTTTTCTAAATCGTTCTAAAAATAAAGAAGTTTTGTAAAAGACCCCAGTGGTAATAATATTAGCCTAAATTACTCTTTATAACGCCAGCTATCTGCTAAATAGGTCCAGTGATTTCTGAGATTAGCTGGAGCAAAAATCCAGAGACAAAAAGTGACTTCCGATTTTTAAAAATAAATCAACCTAAAACATTTCAAATGAATTTTTTTTATAGTTTTATAAAAAACAATTTAAACGAAGTAGAATTAAGTTGCAACGTAGTAGATGCATAAAAATAAATAAATGAAGTAGATCTACTACATATGAAGTAGATTGGCAGCATTGATTGGCAGTCTAATGGCAGTGGATTATTCTTCTTCAGATGATTTTGACGTTCTATTTCGATCAGCATCTGCCATCTCATTAGTGTTATTAAGATTTGGCTACAACGAATCAGTGTTCGGACTTTACTAAAGAAGTAGATATACCTATTGCGTTTTTTTTTTTTTTTTGGAAACAACTCTTTTTATTTTTTTTCTTTCCAAAAAAAATCAGTGACCGTAATTTCATTGAATTAAAAGAGAGCTTTTCGAAAACGGCAGCTTAAAGTACACAAAAAACAGCTGAGCTTCTCAATTTTTCATATATGGAACAATGTTCACTAGGCATCTGACAAATTCACAGGCTGAACCAAAACATGTAAATAAGATACAATTCCCTGAATATTGTATAGCCTTAAGTAGGATATTTATCCAGGGAGCATAGTAGCATTTCTTCGCAACAAAATGTTGACATAAATGCACTTATGTACGTTATCTGGAGAAAAAATGTAAATGCAACAAGAAACCCAGAAAACTCGTGCATACGGTGACATTTCCTTAAATCTTCAACAACAACGACGAACCTATGCTGCTTGTTGAATGGACATTTGCTAACCAATTGTATAATGCCGCACATGCAAAACCATTCTTCATCTATTTAAATTCTTTTTTTTTTTTGCACTGTTTTCATTTTCCACCTAACAAAAGGAATTTCCTTGCACTTGGATTACATGATGCCTGATGCCTGGCCAGACCATAGTTCCGAACACAAAGGCTAAGGCACATAACATAGGAACAGTACAAATTGGAGTTGTTTTGGCCAAGGAAAAATGTATACCATGAATTGTATCAAAAGCCTTTGGGTAAGCCGACACGCGGATGGAAAATAGGAAAACATTTTACCATTGTTATTATTAATTTTATAGCGCACAATTTTATGTGTAATATTTCATTTCGGAAAATTTGTTGATTTATGCGACGTCATAATAATAATTCATACAATTACATAAGACTATTTGGCCATAGTTTCTAACAGCTTTGACAAAGAATTTACAAAACTCAAATAAGACTACGAAAATAAAGTTTTTGTAAAATCCAATCAGCTCTTAAGACTCAATATTTTGGATGAGAATTCATTTGGAAAAATATGTTTGCTTTTTTAAACGCAAAGATTTCCTGCCTTGAGACTTTTGCCTGTTTTTCTCTGATGATTTAAATTGAAAGCGTTGTTGTGCTAATATTGAATTCGACAGTCCTTTATCCAAAGCATCGCTTTTACAATGGCCAACGAATTCTCAATCAGATCGGATTGAGGTCATGTGAGTTGCCAAGCCATTTTGAGCACATTTATATTCTTTTCCTCCAAGAATTGCTTCTTTCTTTCGATGTGTGGCATTAAGCAAGATCTTGTTGAAACATGGTTTCCTGCGCAGAAGCTCTTCTTCGGATCATTATGCCTTCAATGGCCTTAAAGTTTCCAGGACCTGCAGCCCTGCAGGTTTAAAACAACCCCACAACATAACTTTTGGCGGGTGTTTAGGAGCTTGGTCGATGTGGCCATGTCGGAGTTTTTCTATATAATTTTTTCTCAAGACGCTTGTCCTGTATCCTTTGACCTCGAAGTGGCTCCCGTCCGAGAAGATTATTTTTGACCAGTCCTCTGGGGTCTAATCCCTATGCCTTTTAGCCCATCTCATCCTTTTCTTGCACCTAGTAGCTGTCAAAAGCTGTTTTTTTAATGGTCTCCGGGCTTTACTGCCCACAGACAAAAAATATGTCTGTCAGTCTGTCAAACTATCAGTCTGTCAATATGTCAGCCTGTTAGTCTGTTTGTCTGTCGGTCTGTCAGTCTGTTAGTCTGTCAGTCTGTCAATCTGTTAATCTGTCAGTCTGTCAATCTGTCAGTCTATCGGTATGTGTGTGTGTATGTATAATGAGCTGAACCTAAACAGCTTAAGCGATTATCTTCAAAGTTGGTATGTGTGATTCTTTTGGCAGAGGGGAAATTGAAATTTTATTTTTTGGGCTAAAAATAACGGTACCTACCATATAACCGATAAAGAAAAGCTTATTTTCCTCGAAAACAGTTTCAACGATATTGATGAAAATTTTTGAGAATTTTTTTGTTGGTACAAGCTATCATCTGTTACTTGTTTTTGTCAATGATCTTGCTTTCCATTGTAATTAGGCACATAAGAGCAAGTAAGTGCGACCCAGTCGTGCCCATTTTTGTCAAATTCAGATAGAGTTATTATTCTACGTTAATGTTATGTTATGAACAAGTACGTGCGATCCAATCGTGCAATATATTTATGATGAAATTGCAATAAAAAGAGAAATAAAGTACAAACTTATGATTGACTTGATAAGACTTGATTGATGAGTTTGAAGGTTAGCGCTTTAACCACGATTGAATAGAAAGAAAATGAAAGAAAATTTGATTTTCAACATTTTTAAACGATTTGTTTTTATTCTTCGAAGAGGGTACGTAAAATAGTTTTCGGTGAGATAATTTAAACGTCAATTTTATTTCTTTAAAAAATGTAAAAGGGAACAACTTTTTTTAAATCGTAGGCACCGCAAGGGTACGATAACTCAGGGGTCAACAAATAATAAGGGGCTTTTTTACTTGAGATTATAGGTACTAAAGGCAAACTTAGGATTAGTGAACATAAAGAAAAAATTAGAACAATAAAACATGACATTACGATGATAGAGGAGCAAAAAATGTCTGTCAGTATGGCTAAATTCAGACTTAACGGCGTAAGCGAATAGCCGTGTTTTATTATCTACCATATGGTTTAACCCCTGATAATAAAACCATATATAAAAAAATTTCCTTTGAAAGGTTAGGAGTCGTGATTTACGTTGATGATTCTTTATGACATAAAAAAAACTTCCCAGACTATTTGCATGTAAGTATACATTTTAAGATCTATTAAATGAAATAAATAAATCATTTTCCATAGTTTTTATACGTCGTATTATAATTCTTTCAAATTATATTTAAGGGTAAAATAAAGGTACCTGCCATATAACAGAATAAGGAAAGCTTATTTTTCTCGAAAGCAGCTCCAACGATTTTGATGAACATTTTTGAAAATTTTTTTCTTAGGTATTTATTATCTTATCAAAACCAAGTTTACAATATAAGGTTTTTTTTTATAATTTTCGACTATCTCGGTAACTACTCAGTGGATTTCAATCAAATTTTATATTTAGAAAGATCTAATTAGGATAGTTAATTCTGCATACCAACATTCTGAATAATTTTTTTTTTTTATAATTATTTTTTTTATTTTTTTTTGAAATTCAATATTTTTAAACCTAAAAAAAATTTATTTTAAAAACTAAACACCAGTTTTTAAAATTAAAATATTAATAAACTCTAAAAAAAACCCAGATAGAACATGTACGTAAATTAAACATAAACATAAAAACGACGAAAGCTAAATATCCGGCTTATATCCGTACAATATTTAAACGTAGAATAAACGTAGCCAAACATTTAGTTCTTATACGTACTAAAGACATCTTACAGACTTCAACGGCGACATCGTACTAACGTATATTTGAAATATTATAAATAGAACATTAACGTATATTAAATATAAAAGCGACGTTGCCATATACGTTTGTAAGACGTGGAAAATAATAAATATTTTTTTTTATTTTACATTTTTTGTGGTTTTTGCTTTCTATAATTGATTTGTGATTTATTATTTTTGTTGTCTCGTTGTGGAATTCGTAATATGAAATCGGTATCACTTTCATCTAATACCTGGAATCTTTGATGTTTAATATACGTATATTATACGTTCATTGAATAACTTCAGATCTGAGAATCGAAATCGTAAGATAATTAACAAATGTTATATGTATATGAGATGTACAATATTCTACCGAGATATCTAGAAAAGAAACACGTTCGTTGACATCAATGCAGTTGGATTCATCTTTATCATTTAGTACATATTTTGTATACCTACAAACATATATTAAATATATGTAATTCGATGTCAAATGTTTATTGTATAGTGTACGTAAACTATACATATATAACATTCTTTAACTATTATTAATTAAATAGATCTATATCTGTCTAATTTAGGTTTATCATAGACGTATACATATTATATACATATAGATGTATTATATGTATATATATTAGCCCTTCTTGTTCTATCTGGGTGCATACCAAAATCTCAAAAAACAGGATTTTATCACAACCGGTTCTACAATTTTCGAAATAAATTCTTCATAAATTCATTATTCTTTAAGACGTGTAAAAGCGTACTTGATTTTTACTACTTTTTTGATACTTTTTACATTGTATATATATGTTTATAAATACAAAGCTTGTTATAAGTTTAAACCGTATTATTTTTAACTTAAATTTTTAAGAGCAAGGAAGTGCGACCCAGTCGTGCCTATTTTTCCTGTCTGAGAAGCCGGTGTTTCCCTTTACTCTTTTCTGCTCGTAGAGTATTTGACCAAAACGGTGTTACAAAAGACTACTCAACCGATTGTTTATATTTAGCCTAAAAATTATTGCAGATACATATGTTTATCTGCAAAGGCGCAGAAAACTGTATGCATTCTTTTCATAAACTTTGAGCAGTCCTTAACTTGATATAAAGCAAGGTCCTCACGTATAAATTGTAAGAGGATGCAATGTCATGAAATGTATTCGGGTGAATTTACCGTCAAATATAATATGCTTGATGAAGATTATTAAAGTAATTGAAGACCTTCCTTAAATCACTCATTTTGGATTCGCATATGTTAACGATCAGGTTCTTTGTCAGATTCTCTTCAGTCACTTTAGCCGATGATCCATAAATTGCAAAGCTATTGTTCTTGGGGGCACTATACCGTCTTCATTAGACTAAAACAATTGTCTACCGGAGTAGGTACTAAATTTCAACATCGAAAAACACCTAATTAATAAACTATTAGCTTCATATAATCATACATTTTGAAATCCCAATCTGCGATCTTAGTTCATTAAAAATTTCAAAGTTCATTCAGTATTTTCATTTGCAGGTCATTATCAACTTAAAGGCAGTCCATTCCATGATTCCATCTTAATGAAGACATTTAACTGCGGTGGTAATTGGAACGAATGAAATGCAGTGAAGACAAAAGTTCGAAAAATACCTTTAAGACTTTCTTATTACCGAACTTTCATCGAAAGACAAAAGTTCCTATAGTTCACCATCACCAACAAGTTTCCCTGTGAAAGCCAAGGACTTTTTCGTTCGACATGGACAGGGATACCATAAATTATGCTGTTGGCGAGCATAGAATAGTCAAGTCCAAGTTCAAGACGAGGGATAGAAAGTGATTTATGAAAACGTGGCTTAATTTATTGGTGTTCCGAAAATATTTCCTTTTTTTCATGGGCACAGGATTTATGTTCGATTTGTATTTTTTTCTCTATCGTGGTACAAGTAATACGATACAAAATAATCTTAAATAACACTTCCAACGACGAGAGATAAGGATTTAACAACATTTGGTAAGATTTAAATTTCTGTAATGCTTTCATTACCTCAAATTACTTTACCACAAAAAAAAAAAAAAAACAACCAACATTCTCGATTATATCGTCCGAAGCATTCCTTAATTACGCTTAAGGGTCCCAAATTAGTGTCCGTCCATGCATTTATTTTCAATTTACATCCAACTAACCGGATCCACAAAGCACTTAGTAACTTCGCAATGATAAGCATTATAACTTGCCACAACGCAACGTAGCGCCAGCCGATGGTACACCTTGCCTTTGCACAAGATTCTGGAATATGCCAAACCCATTTCCAGAAAATGGTCCAATAAGCTATCATACACCTGTTTTTGTTGTACAACACGGTAGCGTTTCCATTACCATTGTGTCATAATAAGTTATGAAAGCACCTTAACATAATGACGCTATTAGCTCTTGAAGGACTTACAAGTAGGTAGCGGAGTACCTACTCCTTGGGGCTGTGATGGGAATCCAGCTTATTGCATTATTGTTAGATGGCCATATAGACTGGTTGGTTAACCACTTAAGGGTGATGAGCGTATTATATTAGCCAGGACTATGCGGGTTGTGAACAAACTAAAATGATTAATGCTAATTGACTAGAAGATGATGGTAATGTGGCAAGGGCTGTATGTCATCGAAAGAGTGTAGGATCAATTTGATCAATTACGACCATGGCAATTGAAATGGTGTTTATTAAATTATTATACCTTATACGGCGAAGATGGAGATGTTACTGTTTATCTCAGTATATATATGAAGATGGCAGTTCAAGAGGACATTGTAGTGACAAGTATGTCAATCCGATCAATTAAACTTCACGAGTTTTGTGACAAATTAACAGGGCTAAGTTTTGGAACAACTTGTCAATTTTCTTCAAGCGGCTCAGGAAATATTGCAATGAAAAAAACTTATCTCCAATTATAAGTTTGCCTTAATGTGCCAGTTAACGACAATGATGCTGAAAGGCAAAAATAGTTTCCCACAAAATAAGTGTGCTGACAATGCGTCTGCCGCATCCAACACCAAGGCCATCACGTAGCGAGTGAGTACCTGTGGGAACGAGTCGTCAACAAACATGCTTGGGGTTGCACAAAATAGGTATTTAAGTGTTCTAGCTTTAAGAAAATCAGTCATTCTTCACCTAGGCAGAATCGCTGCCCATTTGCTTTGTAAACTCCTAATGAATAAAAAATAAAAAAATAAAAAAAAAACATTTTTTTTTTTAATGAAATTAATGTAAAATAGTTTAATTGGCGCCCAACGTGCGGCCCAGCGAAAGTTAAAAAGTGCCTGTCAAGAAACCAAAATTAAAAGGACCTCAAGTAGCTCCTAGGGTTTTAAGTGTAGTGCTAAATATAAAGGATCTAAAGAAGCTCCTCCGCCTTGCGAATAAGTGAAGTGCAAACTCGTAAAAGGACCTCAAGTAGCTCCAACGCGTCGGTTTGTGTCAAAATATCGTAAAAGGACCTCAAGTAGCTCCAACGCGTCGGTTTGTGTCATAATAGTACTACAGCACTTAAGCTGGGCCAACCCAACAACCCAACATCAGACTGACATCAGTGGATACCAGTCGACAACGAGGGAGTGCGAGGAAAGGGTAACCCAGTAGACATCGAAAAGAACACTACCCTCTCGCCAGCGTTGAACATCATGCTCTTAGCAATAGTGTAAGAAAACATTAATTATTTTATTTTATTTAGTGCTAAAAACCAAACATTTAAATTAAAACAAACTAAATCTTTAACAAATTAGAAGTCATTTAAGGTGACAGTCATTATTTTTGTTTAATTTTTTTTTTTATGATTGCTTAACAAATAACTACTACTGAAAATGTATAAGAAAAAAAAACACATTAAATTTAGATAAGTTATTATTTTTGTTTAAAACAAAAAAAATTTTTTAAGCAAATAACTACTACTAAAAATTTATAAAAAAACACATTAAATTTAGATAAGTCATTATTTTTGTTTAAAAAAAAATTATAGCGTAACGGATACAGTTATTGGCACCCTTAATTTTGTACCCAACTATTGGCACCCCATCATTCAATAGTGATTTTCTCAGTAACCAATAAGTCAAGATAGTTTTTATTTCGATCTGGCACATTTTTCTCACATTTCTATGTCCATACTTTGGAGACATTCCCTTTTCAGCTCTGTTTTATAAGTGAAAGTGAAAACACGTCGCGGTAGAAAAAAAACTTCGAAATTACCTTTGTTTTGGTTAAGGACCTATAATTTTGTAAGTGATTATTCAATACTTCCTTTTATATTTTTTAATGAAAACTTTATTTATTTGCTTCAATAATGTATTAAATAAGATGAATTTTACTATATTTTGTTAAAAAAAGTAATTGTTTTATTAATAAAATGGGTGGCAATAATTGGGTTAAAAAAAAACTAGAATTTAATTATTGGCAGGGGGGTGCCAATAATTAAATCCAATGTAACTACAATTATTGGCACTGCCAATAGTTGTATTTTTTTGAGTGCCAATAGTTGTATCTTGTAAAGTTTGTTCACAAAAAAAGATCTAATGTCTTAAATGCCTAAATCTAGTCTTATTAGCTACCTATTAGCTATTTAGCTACAGTGAATAAAAAAAAAGCTAACAAAAATACTGTATCCGTTACGCTAATTGCTAAGCAAATAACTACTTCTGAAAATTTATAAGAAAAAAAAACACACTAAATTTAGGCAAGTCATTCGCTAGCTAATTCCTTTTCTATTGAACTCGCTCTATTTAATCGAACAAAAATGCTTCCAAGGAGAAACGCTGCACCTGACGCCGAAGTCATAATTAATGAAGACGACGATAACGCAAGTGGAACAACTACGAAAGGCACTAATCGGGTTATGACAGTAGAAAGCAAGAATTAGATACCCTTATCACATCCATAGCAACAAAATTATCGGCAACGCCGATATTGCCTTAGAGGCATATAATACCCCATTAGATTGGGAGTCTACATCACAATGCTCAGTAATGCATTACGCAGACAAGCGAGATATCTTGAATATCAAATGGCATCCCTTACACAAAGGAATAAAACAGTCCAAGAATTTTATCAGGACGTTTATTCACATCTTTCACTAATACTAAATAACGTATCATGTATGGAAATAAGCACAGAAGCAAACAAAGGGCTAACGCAAACATATAGAGCAAAAGCTCTTGATACTTGTATCAGAGGGCTTAGAGGCGATTTGCCAAGACTTTTCTCGATTAAAGAGCCCATAGATCTTCCACAGGCTCTCAACTTGTGTCCCAAGTTAGAGAACCAAAATACAATATCAAATCATACTAGCAATTATGCTGCGATAAAAAAACCACAAACCACTTATCATTCCGCAACACCCCAGAGGCACCCACATGCCTTTAATAGAGCTATAAATACCACAACTAGGCTTTTGCAGCCGCAATATTCCCGAGCGTACCCCTCACAACGTATTCAAAACCAAAACATTGGTTATCAAACTGGGACACCACAATATCCTTCCTACTCAACAGCATTCAACCAAACCCAAAATCTCGGTTATTCACCCAGGCCACAAGTGCCTCAATATCAAAACTTACCCTACCAAAGTAGAAACACATTCAATCAAACAAATTATGGTAAACCACAACAGCAAAATCTACAGAAAAGTAGGCAATTTAACATAAGGCCGCAGGTAAAAACAGAGCCAAATCCTAGCCATCAACCCAAACAAGTAAACAATATAGACACAACCCTTGTAGAACCAAATTATCATATAGAGGACTTTGAAAAATACGATCAAACTCTAAAGGAGCACAACGTAGGATCAGATCAAACATTCGAAAACTACATGAACACTATCGATCAAGACTACGAACAAATCAACGAAGAAGAACTTTCTTCCGATTTCGCGGATATACATTTTTTAGAATGAAGCACTCTTCACTACCATATATCGAATGTAAAGCGAAGAGTGGACAAATATATAAAATACTTGTAGATACAGGTTCTAATAAGAACTATATCCAACCTCACCTGATAACGAATCCACTACAAAATTCACAATGTTTCTTTGCAAATTCTATTGGAGGTAATGTAGAAATCAAATATCATACTTTTATTAATCTATTCGGAGACAAGAATAACAAAATTAAGTTCTTTCTGCTCCCGTCATTGAAGTCATTCCATGGCATACTCAGAAATGACAGTCTCAAACAACTGTCAGCAGTTATCCATATGAAGGAAAATTTTATACTTATAAACAAAAAAAAATTTAGACTTACAAGCAACAAGTTTCTAATATAATAAATCACGTTACAGTTAGAAACGATCACTTGCCAGAGACAAAAAATGGAATTAAGCGCTTTAATTGAAACCTTTTCAGATATCTTTTTCTGGATCCTGACAAAAAACTAACCTACACTACTACAGTGAAAGGCAGAATTAGAACAATAAATAATGATCCAGTCTACACAAGATCTTATCCATACCCAATGTCTTTAAAAAACGAAGTTGAAAAACAAATAAACCAACTTTTAAAAGATGGCATCATAAGACCTTCACGGTCCCCGTACAATGCACCAATATGAGTTGTACCCAAAAAAATTGATGCATCTGGTGAAAAGAAATATCGACTAGTAATCGATTACAGAAAGCTCTGTCCTAGGCCTATCAGGGTTTTATAGAAGATTCATCAAGGACTATGCTAAGTTAGCGAAACCCCTGACTGTCGTAGCCGATGCCCTATCAAGATCACCCATAGATAGTAAAGTCAATTCCCTAACCGTCACACAACACAGTGACGAAAGTTCTGGGCAAAATCTTATTCAGATTGCAGAAGAACCAATATATGTCTATAAAAACCCAATAATCTTAATCACACAAGTATGACAGACACCCTAGTAAACCCTTAATACAAGCAACGCCTATACCAACATATCCTGGACAGATATTACACATAGACATCTATTTTACAAACAAGAAAATCATATTAACCGCTATAGACAAATTTTCTAAATATTCTTTGGTAAAGATCCTAAAATCAAGATCCGCCGAAGACATAAAACAACCATTAAGAGAATTAATACTCTCATTTCGCGTCCCAGACACTATAGTAGTAGAAACTCCGTTCTTTCCATGGTAGAAAACTTCTTTAACATAAAAGTTTTCAAAACACCCCCATACACTTCACATACTTCAACAAATTGTGGACTATTCGCAATCACAGTTAATAAAAATAGAAGCAGGTACTGCAAAAGTACAGACAGGGTTCTTCAAAATTATTCACGTTATTAAGATAGAAGATTACGAGGAACTAATCAATAACATAGAAAAGGCTTTAAGGGACCTCAATCATGATCATCCACTTTATCCCATCATTGCACAAGAAGTCGAAAAAATAAAGGATCAATTTGTAAGGCTCAGGACCAATAGAAGGCCAAATAAAAGATCATTGGACTTCATTGATACTGCATGGAAGTGGATTGCCGGAAATCCGGACTGGCATGACCACGAAATCATATCAGAAAAAATAAATAATGTTTTGGCAAATAACAATAGACAAGTAGTAATCAACCGAATGACTTTAGATAAAATTAACGAAATTACAAATATGACAAATGAAATTCTGAAAAATTTTAATAAAGAAAAAGATACTAGAGTATTTAAAATAAAATACGAATTAGATATAGTCAAGGAAGAATTGTTAAACATAGCATACGCAATCCATTGGGCGAAAGCCAATGTAATTACCTCATATATTTTGTCAAACACAGAAATCAAAATAACAGAAGATATATTCAGAAAATAAAAGCACTTGATTTTGCTATTAAAAAGTTTGCCTCTGATGGGAAGAAATTAATTTATATCATAAGTTTACCTATAAATAACTCTGAAATTTGCAAAATATTAATAATTAAAGCTGTTAAATTTGGATACAAAATAAATAAAATTCCTTTCGAAAAAATATTAAAATGGTATTAAGGAAAATTGTGTAACTATCTATGAACATTCCATTTGTAACTTTAATAATATTAAAGAGATAAGCAATACTACGTGCATCCCCAACCTACTAAAAAGCAGGATACCTACATGTACCACCATAAATAATAGACACGTTCCATCCATAGAAGAAATCTCAGCTGGAGTACTCCTCTTAAACCAACCGACTCAATCATCAAATTAGAAGGCACTTATGTTATCAAGTATACCAACACGACAATTGTGGCAAAAGAAAAGATATTCAAGACCAACGAAACAACCAGATATCAACCGTTACCTGCACTATTACAACCTGGAGCATCGGGAAAAAATGTTGAAGAAGTACTTTCTTTAGAGATGATCAAAGAACTAGAATACAATAGTACAAAACAAATTAATTTGCTGAAGACAAAAAACATAACAAACATAGGAATAAATATCTTTTTGATAGCAACATTAACCATAATCATGATAATTTACCTAACCTGTAAATTTATAAGAAATCGAAAAAACATCAACCTTAATGAAGAAATTATCGAACTCCCCAAAACAACATCCATAACAATTGGAATTAAAGACCTATCCAACATGATAAAAAAAACATCATCCAACGAGGAAGTTCGAAATTTTAGTGGGAAGAGTTAACGACAATGACGCTGAAAGGCAAAAATAGTTTCCCACAAAATAAGTATGCTGACAATGCGTCTGAGACATCCAACACCAAGCTGCATTCCATCACGTAGCGAGTGAGTACCTGTGGGAATGAGTCGTCAACAAAGATGCTTGGGGTTGCACAAAATAGGTATTTAAGTGTTCTAGCTTTAAGAAAATCAGTCAGTCTTCACCTGCCCATTTGCTTTGTAAACTCTTAATGAATAAAAGATACAAAAAATAAATGAAATAAATGTAAAATCTCGATTAACCGGGATGGTCGGGACCGAGCCCATCACGGATAATCGAAAATCCCGGATAATAGAACTTTTTTTTTCTCAAATAAAAGAAAACAGAAATTGATATTTTAATTTTTAATTTTTTATTTTTACTAAAAAAAAAAAAACGAAAACAAACATAAAATTTATTCATAAAACTTAACAATTCATTTAGTACATATTTTTGTTTGTACATACATTACAAAATCACAAGATTGATTATTAGGAACTTCAAGAAAAACTTCTTTTAAAAAAGTTAAAAAAATTGTTGTATTGTTGTTTGCCGTTGTGTGTGTTATTCCAGGACAACTCGACTGTTCTAAAAAGCTCAAAAGTGTAGAACTTGCCTTAATCGCATCAACCATTGGAATTTTTGAAATTTCTACATCATCGGATTCATCAGAAAGGACTTCCGGCTCGTTGTCAAGAGGGTTATTTATCATCTCCATAATTTCGTTCTCCGATAAAACAGCAAATGGTGAAGCATTCGCATCTGAGTCCACCCAATTTCTTATTGCATTAACATCAAAATCCTCTGCGACTTCCTTAATTGTTGAAACCTCGTCAATGACATCTTGTTTTGAGGAAGTTTAGAAATGTCGATGATGTAAAAACTAAAACTTTTTGATTTCGATAAAACTTACCTTCTTCCTCATTTTCGGGACAGAGTAAATTGTGCCAAACATTTTTCAGAACATCGGTGGTAACGAAATTCCAGGACTTAGAAACATCCCATAAAGCATTCTTGAAGTTAAATGACTTGAAAAAATGTATCCTGTTTTCTGAGGTTACTAGCTTTCGAATAATCTCTTTGCGATAATGGCACTTTAGGCTTCGAATCACGCCTTGGTCCATTGGCTGAATCAGTGAAGTGCAGTTTGGTGGAAAGTACCTCACAAGTATATTTGCGGCTTTAAAATCATTAACGTCTGGGTGGGCTGGACAGATATCCAAGAGCAATAAAATTTTGGAGTTCCTTTTAAGATTGGTTTTTTCCCAGTGCTCTTTAACTTCAGGGACAGTTTTTATTAAACCAATCAAGGAACAATTTTTGGGTTACCCAAGCCCGCTTGTTGGCTTGGGAGATAACTGGAAGCTCTCCAGCATTTTTCAAAGCTCTTGGACGAGCGCTTTTGCCAATAACCATCAACTTCCATTTGTGAGTTCCTAAAGTATTAGAACAAACCAGTGCAGTGAGTCGTTCCTTCGATTCCTTATATCCTTCAACTGAACGCTCGTCGTTGCATGCCAAAGTGTTTTGGGGCAAACATTTCCAAAAAAGGCTGGTTTCATCAGCATTGTAAATTTGCTCATTGCTTAAATTCTCTGTTTGAATGAGTTCAGATAATTCTTCTACAAAAAGCGTAGCAGCTTCGTAGTCAGCAGATTCTTTGTCCCATATCGCTTTCAATCCATGAATTTGCCCTGAAATTGGAACTCCTCGAAATCGTTCCTGTCGAAACGATTCATACGTTGCTGCGTCCACTTTGGGATTTTCAGCTTTTTTGAGAGTTTCGCGCCTCTCCAATCCTTTTATAGTGAAGCTGTCTGCGAAAAATTTGAAAATCTTGTCTTTATTTTTTAGAATATCATACACTGTTTGGGTGCCAATTTATATCTTTTTGCCAACATTTTCACAGGCACACTACTTTTACAATGTTCATTAATCAAATCAACTTTTTCCTGAATTGACAAAATTTTACGCGATCTTTTATTTTCACTTAACAAAGAAGAAGCCATTATCACGACGAGTCACTTCAGATTTTCCAACCAAAACTGAACAAAATCCATACAAACATAAGAAACAAAACAAAACGCAACCCGGAAAATGTATTATCCCGTTACTTCTTTTTGCGTGTCTTTTAAGTGCAATGCAACAGATACAATATTCCGTTGGTTTTTAGATGTGAAAAAACTTGTTCGGTCTTGTTCTCATGTTACGGATAGAAGAGTTTATTACGGATAGTAGAGTTTAAATAAAAAATTGTCTTTATTGTCGATAAATAAAATGTTTTTGTTTCTTTTACGGATAATAGAGTTTTTTACGGACAAAAGAGTTTTTATGTCAAATATTTTCATCACGGTTAATAGAGCGTCCCGGTTAATCGAGTCCCGGATAATCGAGTTTCAACTGTAGTTAAATTTTCCTAAATAGCACTTGACAGTCGACACTGCATAATTGGTGCCATGAAATAAGGTAGATGGTATTAGGTCGATTAAGTTTCAATCGACTTTACTTCCATCGAAGTGGATTTTACGTTTTCCTAAATTAGAAGAATTTATGTGGAAGACAAAAATTGGTAATAAAAGCCACTTTGGTGAGCATAAGCACCAACAAACAATACTAGGAGAAATGTCTCACCTCGAAAAATGACAGTATGGGGTAGGTGTGGGGGCTCCAAATCCTATAGTGAGCCCAAGCAGGGGGGTTGCAGGTCCCCCCTTACCTACCTCATACTGATTGGTTTATAAAATCAAACGAAATTTCCTTGCACATTGATTCGGTTATAACGCTAAAATTGTGATCGACATTATTACCATTTTTTTCGGAAAGAGAGTGTCGCCTGAAAATAAAACCGAAGTTTGCCTTTATTTTTATTTTTTGGTGGGAAATAAGATCGAAGCAATCATCTTATCATCTACTTTATTTAACGGCACATGATGTATTCATTACTAAAATTCCAACCGAATCTTGAATCTTATTTCACGAGACACAACTCTAAATCTGGAAAAAGATGTGCCAACTTGGCGAGAGTGCAATGTGAGTGAGACAATAAAAGAAGTCTGAATCTGAAAATGAAGTCCGCTTTGCGTAAAAGGGAATGCCTCAAGGATCTCTGAAAACTCTAGTTTAAGCAGACGTTTAGTACTTAGGTGGAATTAGTATCGTTTTATTGGATCCATGGCGGAACCAACAGTGACATAGGAAAAATTTGGCATTGACTACCTTCTGAATTTCTGCAGAGATTACTATTGGCTGGTTAGCCAAATCGGATATTTGGGTGAGCTGTTCTTGTATTGCAATCAACTTTTATAAGTAGTCTTTCATAGTATGTTTCTTACCATACCAGAATGTTTTACCAATAATGTTAGGTATAACATGTTTTGTTAAAAAAAGAAACTTCTCCCTTCGAATTCATTCAATACAATATATTAAAAAAATTCCTAAATAGAAAAGGTGTAAGTTTTTATCTTAAGTTATTATTAAATATATATACTTATGTATTTCTCTTTAGTTCCAAATTCCAATGGTTGATCTACAGCCGCAAAAATCCAATTTCACAAAGAACTTTTCCTCGTGAAGGATAATGTCATAAGCTGTCAATAAATTTGACGAATAAAATTAACGAATAAAAAATGGGTGCGCTTGGAAAACTACGAAGGCATTGCCAAATCTATCGTAACACTCCCCCCAGTATGTCCACTGTAGGTCCTACTATACCTTGTCCTTTGAGCCGACGAACATCGAGCACCGCAATCTTTGAAGCTGGTCTTTCATACACTCCAGCGACAGTTTAAACGAACGCACTTCTCACTCTACCATCAGATCCTACCTTTAGGCCAACAGTATCTAGGATGATCTGGGTCGACAAGAGTACGATGTCATCCACTTCTATTGCTTTAACTTCGTCGAACCATTTGCAACGTCGGGTAATGACTGGCAGGTATTCGCGAACCCATCTTTTCCAAAATGCGTTTTGCAAGATGTTGAGGCAGCTTGCCAATTTCTATGAAGTTGCACGCCTTCGTTTACACTATCTATCAGTGGCTTAACACCATTAGAACTGCCCAGCAGGAAGTGGTAAGGTGTTAGGAGTTCTTCTTCTTCATAATGAATAGAAATGTAAGTTAGCGGCCTGGAGTTCACAATCATTTCTACCTCCATTAAACTTCCTCGTAAAAGCTCATCAGTGAGATTATGTGACGGTAAAATTGTATGCAGTACGTTCTTAACGGAGCGCACCAAACGTTCCCAAGCTCCTCCAATATGTGGTGAGCTAGTTGGTATAAAACGCCATTTAGTGGAGGAGCTCATGAAAGCTGTTGTCATTTTGTTTTTATCAACTAATTTGAAGGCTTCTCTCAGTTCACGTTCTGCACCTCTGAAGTTTGTACCATTGTCACTCCACAGTTCAACAGGAGAACCTATAAAATTACGAATGGCCAATATGCAGTAATCTGTCGATAGCGAATACGCAATCTCGATGCGAATTGCCGTGGTCTTTAAACAGGTAATTAATACTCCATACCTTTTTTCACTGCTGCGTCGAACAGAAACCAATAAAGGCCCAAGATAGTCTACACCAGCGTACGTGAAGAGGCGGCAAAATGAGGCAAGGCGTGCCCGGTGGCAAACTTGATATTTTTGGAGGACATGGGCGAGCACTTCTGTTTTTACAATATTGACAATGCACTCGTATTTTTGAACACGATTATACACTGATTTTTTGTTTGGTACAATTGTTTTTCGTTCAAAACGTAGAGAAGCTTGCTGCCTCTCCTTTTACCACTAATAATTTTAAATTCAATATTACGATTACCTTCACCTTCCATCTTGGAGCAAATACCTGAACGACGCTTAAATGTGCAGCAGATGCTATTTTTCAGCTCACCTTATCAATACCAACAGTAAAAGTTACTGTTAAGCATCAATGAAAATTGAATTTCGCATAAATAGGTATAGAATGAAACAAGTCTCCGAATTGGCGGACTTATTTCATAGTTCAATTTGGGGACATATTTCATCATGATAGAAACCCCCAATTTGCGGAATGAAATAAATCCCCAAAAACCCATGAAATAACTCCCCAATTTTAGGGACTTATTTCATAAGAAGCAAGTCCCCACCTCCATACGAATTTTGGGAGGTTATCTCATTTTCCTTTTGGGTTTTTTTCCGGTGCCCTTAAAACTTCAACTTCTACTTCTATATTGGTATAATCGCAGGCTCGGTACTCTGAGAAATAAAAGGAACAAATTGTGGACAATCCTTCTTCGCACTCGATCTCCTACCGACTATTAAACTTACCTGGGTACTTACAATTAACTTTTGCGAGATTAACCACACACTTTACCACACCCTTTACCAACGCTATTTGATCGAAATGAAAATTCTGTTTTTTTTTTCAATTTGTCAACTACAAAAGAAAATCTGACGGGAATGCATAATCCCTTTCTTTCAGTAACGAAAGTTCAACTGAAGCGCCTCCTACTTACTTTACTTACTTTATACAATCTTTCACCGATGATTGTTTTGTTCCTAACGGTGACCAAATTTCTCTTTTGGTCCATTTCTCCTGCGTTTTTTCGACGCTTTTATTATTGAAGAAAAGTTAAATAAACTAAATGATGAGTATAAGTAAATGAAAACGACTTTCTTAATTTTTTTATATTAATTTATTTTAAACCTTTGCACTCAACTGCCTTACAAAAACTGGCCGTGGATAAGCGGCGATAAACTTTTTTTGGTTCAAGGCATGCTGCCCTACGGTAATCCAAGTTGCGGATCAGCAGGCGCTTATAATCCTTTTATGCAGCGGATTATAAAGTGGCCAAGCAAAAAATGTTTTGGGGATTAGCGGCGAAGACCTTTGATGTTATTAAGAGGCCGCGAATAAGCGGCGAGATGCTTTGAAGTTTCTTATGACACTCCGCTGATGTGCAGGTGTTCAATGTAGATCAACAGTGGGTTATCAGTAGTAGGTTACAGGGTGTTAACTGCTCCCCCTTTAAATTCTGCCGTCCTCGGTGGATTAGAAACTTATTATTTTTACAAATTAATTAAATTAAACTTGACAATTTTAGTTGTGGAGTGCAATATCTTATATGTAAGTCAGAAACAAACAAAATTTACATCAATTAACGAGGGTTACATAAAAATTTAAGAGAAAAGAAAAAAACATTTACGTCAATAACATATAATTGTTTTGAGATCGGAAAACAAACAAAGAAAATAATATTTATTTTCCATTATCAAAAAATAATAACAATACAAAAATTCACATAAACTGAAATAGAGATTTTTATTTTATCCAGATTGTTTCTTAATTTCATATAAATTATTTTGTATTTCATCCGTGTTTTAAATACATAATTTCTTGAAGTTAAATTATAAAAATTTGTCTTTATGTTGCAGAAACTTTATTAATACATTTTTTCTTTTTTTTTAATACTTTATAAATGAATGAATAGGAATTTTACAAATTTTGTTATTTGTTTTTTTATAATGTTTTTTATTATTATTATTGCTTTTTGTAAGTTTTAAGGCATCATCATATGCAAAACAAAACCATAATTCTCAAAAAAAATTAATAATGATAAAAAAAATTTAATAATATGAGATCGAAAAATGTTTTGTTATAAAATGGAAACTGTTTTACCTGAGGTTATTTTTATGTACGAGTCTATTATCGATCAAAACTGTTGTTCCTCTGTCTTCTTGGATTGTTTTTTCTACGTAAAGTTTTCTGAATTTATTTCCTATGCGTTTATTAGTTCGAACGTAAACTTTTTCACCTGCTGTGTAGGCTCTTGTGCCCTTTTTCCGATTATGGTATTCTAAGTCTGTAGCTTGAGTATTGGCTAATATTTGTTTAATTTGATATGTTTGCTCAGGTGAATTTGAGTGTATGATATCTATAGGTTTTTGTTTTGTCACCGAATGAATTGTCCTATTATATTTAACTGTCGCGAGTAAAATGAGTTCGTTCATGTCACTGATACCTTGTTCTAGCTTGGTGCACCTTGCAATTTCTGTCAATGTGCTATGCAATCTCTCTACCTGTCCATTGGATGTGCTATAGAAAGGGGGAATTGTAAAAATGTCAACTTTAAAATGGTCCCGGAGAAGTGTTTTAATGGTATGCGAGTTAAGAGACTTTTCATTGTCGCAGACCAATGTTCTTGTATCCTTAAAAAAATTAAGAATTCCAATTAAAGGTTCCTTTATATCAATTATTGCTCGAGACTTTATTGAACACACAATTGCAAATTTAGAAAATTTGTCAATACACGTAAGAAAATACGAGTTTGCTGTTGAGTAAATATCAACATGTAAAATTTCGCCCGCATAAGATGGAATAGGAGTTTTGCCTATTTCTACCCTAGGTGGATGCCTTTTATATTTAGCTTCATTACAGATTCTACAGTTTTTTATAATCTCGTTTAGTTTTTTTTGTATGTTTGGGAAAAAATAATCTCTTAAAATTTGTTGTACATTCTCGCGCAGGGATCGATGAGCTCGATTATGTTCTACAGCGAGAATCTCATTTTGGTCATTTTCATTAAAAACATCTATTACAAATTTTTCTGAATGGAAAAATTTGGTAGATGGATATTTTCTTAATAACAGATCTTGAATGACAGCTTTAATATGAAGATCACAGTGTAAGCCATTTACAACGTTAGAGTTTATGACTTCGTCCAAAATATCAAACAAATAGCTCTCACTGGAATACGATATGACGTACCTAAGTTTTTCGCGAAATACGACTTTCCTGACCATTTTGTTTTCTTTACCTTCGGTTATAAGAATCTGATTTCGAAAGCAGTTCACAGGATTCTGTACAGTTCGTATGGTTCTGGTTAAGGATGTCTCACTATGAGCCGTGACCGATTCGGAAACACTAGAATGCTCTAACACATTAACGCTTTGTCTAGATAAGGCATCAGCCACAAGATTTTCTCTGCCGGGCTTGTAGTGGAATTTTGGAGAAAACTCTTCTACGAAGGCCATCCAACGCTTAATTTTAGTATTCGGGTTCTTTTCGGAGATGGAAAAAGTCAATGGTTGATGATCGGTGTAAATATTGAGATCTCTGCAGCCATATAAGTAGTTTCGCAATTTCCCTAAAGCCCACACCATAGCGAGAAGCTCTCGCTCGTTTGTTGCGAAGGATTCCTCGGTGGAAGTAAGTGTGCGAGAAATCATGGTAATCGGTCTTCCGTTTTGCGATAAAACCGCACCTAGCGCATGGGAAGAAGCATCAGTGGTTAAGTCAAAAGGCTTTGAGTGGTCAGGATATAAAAGAAGAACGTCCTCTGAAGCCAAAATATTTTTAATTCGCTCAAACGCTTCGATAGCATCTTGATCAAATTTGATTTCGATATTTTTTGGACTGCCTTGAACTTACGTTGCCATTTTCTCCTCGCAAATACCTTGTGAGTGGTTTGGCTATTTTAGCGTAATCGCGTATAAATCTCCTGTAGTATCCAGAAAGACCCAAAAATGACCGCAAACTACGTAACGTCCTTGGAGTTTCATACTCGATTATGTCGTTTACTTTATTCGGACACGTCTTAATACCCTGAGCAGAAACAACGAAACCCAAAAATTCAACTTCGGTTTTGAAAAATTTGCATTTTTCCTGCGAAACTCGCATATTAGCGTCAAACAGTTTCAAAAGAATTCTATCTAAATCTCTCAGATGTTGTTCTTTGGTTTTTGAAAAAACAATTACGTCGTCAATATAGACGTGACAGCACTGACCAATTTCACTTCTTAAGACATCGTCAATTGCTCTTTGAAAAATGCCGGGTGCATTTTTGAGCCCAAACGGAAGTCGACAAAATTCAAATTTCCCGTTGTTGACCGAGAAAGCAGTTTTTTCTCTATCTTTTTCGCACAACCGTATCTGGTGAAACCCAGACTTTAAATCTAATGTCGAAAAATACAAGGACTGTCCAAGATTTGAAAGAATAACGGAAGTGTCCGGAATGGGGTACTTATCACTGATGGTTTTTAAATTCAATTTCCTAAAGTCAATAACAAGCCTCATTTTCCGAGTACCATCGTCGTTAAGACCTTTCTTATCTACCACCCAAACAGGGTTATTAAATGGTGATCGAGACGATCTTATGATGCCGTCTTTGAGCAGATTAGAAATTTCTTGGTTGACGAATTCGACGGATGCCATTGGATAAGGATAAGCTTTTGAAAAAACAGGTTCATCGTCCGTTGTTCTTATAGTGGCTTTTACATTTGTATTATAGGGTAACGATTCATTAATGTCTGCAAAAACTCTACGTCTACTGTCTAAAATGAAAGCAAAATGTTTAAGTATATCCGGAGGTACAGATTCATTTTTGATGGAAATATTATTAACATCTTTGCAAAACAAATAAAAAAGTTTCTCTTCTGTACCATCATACCTTATTATACCATCTCGCAAATCTAGCTGAGCTCCTATTTTTCGCAAAAAGTCGTAACCAATTATACCATCAAACTTCTCAAGCTGAGGGAGAATAAAAAAAAAGGTATTCTGATTAAATAAATTAATGACACATTTCAATTCAATTCGGTTTGATCCATGCACAGATTTAACAATAAATGGAGTTTCAACTGGTGTGATGCCTTTAAGGTGACTCATGTGCTTAATATAGTTCTTTGCCGCACCTGTGTCGATCAGAAGTTTTATTTCCTTCCCTCCTAGTGTCCGTTTTATGAACGGTAGGAGGGACTTGCCCCTAAAAAATTTATTTGATCTGGAATTTGTGTGGATTCATTATTTCTAATGAATGGCCTGTTTCTTGAATATCTGTCCGAATGAACAGGTCTTTTATTTAGTGGTCGATTGTTATGACTGAAATTCGAATTAAAAGGATTCTGGTTTGGTCCTTGTTGTTGTAGTCGGAAACGAGATGTTGATGCGTCTACTTCCATTGGTTGAACATTAGGTTGGGACTGTTGGTGCATATTATATGGCGAAAGGTTTGTTTTATATATTTGATTCCCCTTAAAAGATTGTCTTAATTGGCAATCATTGTAACCAGCAAAGGAATTTGCAAAATTGTATCGCGTATGATTTGCCTCTAACTCCTGCGCAAGGGCCAACGCAGTTGGCATATCAACGGGCCTTGACGAAAAAAGAATATCGCACATTGGCTTACGCAAACCAGAAATAAAGGTCCTCAGAGCATCTTGCCTATACTTAACATTGAGAGAAGCAATAAGCTCGGCGTTACCTTCGTGAGTCATTAAAGTCTTGTTTATGATAAGAGTAAGCTTCCGTTCTACTGTCTCATAAAACTCAATAATAGATAATTTTCCCTGTTTAAGAGTTGACATTTCCTGTTCTATAAGATAGATTGGTCGCTTATCTGCGTAGGTAAAATCGAGGCGACTTATAATTGCTTCAAAATTTAGCACCGTATTAAAAGACGATAGCATTGTATTTGCGGGTCCTACAATTTTGTTTCTTATCAAAGCCACAGCTTGATAATATTTGGAACTGCCTTCAAACCCTTCAAACACTTTGAGAGCAGCAACAGCGGCATGACGCCAAGAAACATAATTAAGTGGATCACCTGTAAATTCGGGAATTGATTTGACGAGATCTAAAGTTTCCTCACACTTAACTTGCCTATTTATTGTGATAGGTTTGTATTCAACAACTTTCAAAGGAGTTTCCAAAATGGAAAGCCGATTTGTCAAATCACTTATCGAAACATCGAAAGCTTGTTTTGTTTGAATTACAGCAGCTTCAACAGCTACTTTTATAATTGCACGCACTTGGATATCATCCATTTTTAAAGTTTTTTTTTTTTTTACTTTTTATTCAATATTTAATGTTTAAATTAAATAGAGATATGGTTTTATTTTGTATCTAAATCCCCTTATCTTTTATGTAAAGTCAAAATTTAATAAAAGAAATTCTAAGTAAAGTTTAACGGTTAATTTCTTGTTTTTTTTTACATACGAAATAGTTACTAAGTTTTTCTATAAATATTACAGTATTTCTTATATTTTTTAAATTTTATTTTATGATCTTACTTCAATTATTTCTTATTTATACAACAAGTTTATAAGGCTGTTATAAATATTACTTTATTAATTATTTTAAATTTTATAAGATTACCTAGCACTCCACTTATATAAAAAATGAAGACTCCTTTAATTTTTTGGTAATTTTTCCTTGGGATGATTGTTGAAAGGATGATAATTTTCAAAAAGTTTTTTTCTTATTTTGTTTTTTCTTGCTCATTTTTTCCACGAAAACAGTAATTTATTTTTCTTTTTAATTTGCTTATTAATTTCAGTTTATATAAATTGCAGGGAGAACCACTTTTAAACTTTTTTTATTTTTAGGTTTTTTTTCCTTTTTTTTTTTACTTTATACTTCAAAGTTTTTAATTATCTCTTATAGGAATTTTTTATTTTGTCTTTTAATGTTTGGTTTTTTTTCACAAATGCTGCGATATGTTTTATTTTTGATATTTTCCTGTGTTGCAGTACTTAACGATTTTAATTTTTTAGGAATCGCAAATGCGTAAGCGTAAAATGTTTGTTTTTTTGTGTTTTTTCGTTTTTCAATTTTATATTTTTACGTTTTCAATTTTCTCATAGTTCGTCGGATTCAGAGTTTTGCCTTTTTGAATGGTTAATAGACAAGTTATAACTCAATAAACGTTGGGCGCCAGTAAATGAAAACGACTTTCTTAATTTTTTTATATTAATTTATTTTAAACCTTTGCACTCAACTGCCTTACAAAAACTGGCCGTGGATAAGCGGCGATAAGCTTTTTTTGGTTCAAGGCATGCTGCCCTACGGTAATCCAAGCTGCGGATCAGCAGGCGCTTATAATCCTTTTATGCAGCGGATTATAAAGTGGCCAAGCAAAAAATGTTTTGGGGATTAGCGGCGAAGACCTTTGATGTTATTAAGAGGCCGCGAATAAGCGGCGAGATGCTTTGAAGTTTCTTATGACACTCCGCTGATGTGCAGGTGTTCAATGTAGATCAACAGTGGGTTATCAGTAGTAGGTTACAGGGTGTTAACTGCTCCCCCTTTAAATTCTGCCGTCCTCGGTGGATTAGAAACTTATTATTTTTACAAATTAATTAAATTAAACTTGACAATTTTAGTTGTGGAGTGCAATATCTTATATGTAAGTCAGAAACAAACAAAATTTACATCAATTAACGAGGGTTACATAAAAATTTAAGAGAAAAGAAAAAAACATTTACGTCAATAACATATAATTGTTTTGAGATCGGAAAACAAACAAAGAAAATAATATTTATTTTCCATTATCAAAAAATAATAACAATACAAAAATTCACATAAACTGAAATAGAGATTTTTATTTTATCCAGATTGTTTCTTAATTTCATATAAATTATTTTGTATTTCATCCGTGTTTTAAATACATAATTTCTTGAAGTTAAATTATAAAAATTTGTCTTTATGTTGCAGAAACTTTATTAATACATTTTTTCTTTTTTTTTAATACTTTATAAATGAATGAATAGGAATTTTACAAATTTTGTTATTTGTTTTTTTATAATGTTTTTTATTATTATTATTGCTTTTTGTAAGTTTTAAGGCATCATCATATGCAAAACAAAACCATAATTCTCAAAAAAAATTAATAATGATAAAAAAAATTTAATAATATGAGATCGAAAAATGTTTTGTTATAAAATGGAAACTGTTTTACCTGAGGTTATTTTTATGTACGAGTCTATTATCGATCAAAACTGTTGTTCCTCTGTCTTCTTGGATTGTTTTTTCTACGTAAAGTTTTCTGAATTTATTTCCTATGCGTTTATTAGTTCGAACGTAAACTTTTTCACCTGCTGTGTAGGCTCTTGTGCCCTTTTTCCGATTATGGTATTCTAAGTCTGTAGCTTGAGTATTGGCTAATATTTGTTTAATTTGATATGTTTGCTCAGGTGAATTTGAGTGTATGATATCTATAGGTTTTTGTTTTGTCACCGAATGAATTGTCCTATTATATTTAACTGTCGCGAGTAAAATGAGTTCGTTCATGTCACTGATACCTTGTTCTAGCTTGGTGCACCTTGCAATTTCTGTCAATGTGCTATGCAATCTCTCTACCTGTCCATTGGATGTGCTATAGAAAGGGGGAATTGTAAAAATGTCAACTTTAAAATGGTCCCGGAGAAGTGTTTTAATGGTATGCGAGTTAAGAGACTTTTCATTGTCGCAGACCAATGTTCTTGTATCCTTAAAAAAATTAAGAATTCCAATTAAAGGTTCCTTTATATCAATTATTGCTCGAGACTTTATTGAACACACAATTGCAAATTTAGAAAATTTGTCAATACACGTAAGAAAATACGAGTTTGCTGTTGAGTAAATATCAACATGTAAAATTTCGCCCGCATAAGATGGAATAGGAGTTTTGCCTATTTCTACCCTAGGTGGATGCCTTTTATATTTAGCTTCATTACAGATTCTACAGTTTTTTATAATCTCGTTTAGTTTTTTTTGTATGTTTGGGAAAAAATAATCTCTTAAAATTTGTTGTACATTCTCGCGCAGGGATCGATGAGCTCGATTATGTTCTACAGCGAGAATCTCATTTTGGTCACTTTCATTAAAAACATCTATTACAAATTTTTCTGAATGGAAAAATTTGGTAGATGGATATTTTCTTAATAACAGATCTTGAATGACAGCTTTAATATGAAGATCACAGTGTAAGCCATTTACAACGTTAGAGTTTATGACTTCGTCCAAAATATCAAACAAATAGCTCTCACTGGAATACGATATGACGTACCTAAGTTTTTCGCGAAATACGACTTTCCTGACCATTTTGTTTTCTTTACCTTCGGTTATAAGAATCTGATTTCGAAAGCAGTTCACAGGATTCTGTACAGTTCGTATGGTTCTGGTTAAGGATGTCTCACTATGAGCCGTGACCGATTCGGAAACACTAGAATGCTCTAACACATTAACGCTTTGTCTAGATAAGGCATCAGCCACAAGATTTTCTCTGCCGGGCTTGTAGTGGAATTTTGGAGAAAACTCTTCTACGAAGGCCATCCAACGCTTAATTTTAGTATTCGGGTTCTTTTCGGAGATGGAAAAAGTCAATGGTTGATGATCGGTGTAAATATTGAGATCTCTGCAGCCATATAAGTAGTTTCGCAATTTCCCTAAAGCCCACACCATAGCGAGAAGCTCTCGCTCGTTTGTTGCGAAGGATTCCTCGGTGGAAGTAAGTGTGCGAGAAATCATGGTAATCGGTCTTCCGTTTTGCGATAAAACCGCACCTAGCGCATGGGAAGAAGCATCAGTGGTTAAGTCAAAAGGCTTTGAGTGGTCAGGATATAAAAGAAGAACGTCCTCTGAAGCCAAAATATTTTTAATTCGCTCAAACGCTTCGATAGCATCTTGATCAAATTTGATTTCGATATTTTTTGGACTGCCTTGAACTTACGTTGCCATTTTCTCCTCGCAAATACCTTGTGAGTGGTTTGGCTATTTTAGCGTAATCGCGTATAAATCTCCTGTAGTATCCAGAAAGACCCAAAAATGACCGCAAACTACGTAACGTCCTTGGAGTTTCATACTCGATTATGTCGTTTACTTTATTCGGACACGTCTTAATACCCTGAGCAGAAACAACGAAACCCAAAAATTCAACTTCGGTTTTGAAAAATTTGCATTTTTCCTGCGAAACTCGCATATTAGCGTCAAACAGTTTCAAAAGAATTCTATCTAAATCTCTCAGATGTTGTTCTTTGGTTTTTGAAAAAACAATTACGTCGTCAATATAGACGTGACAGCACTGACCAATTTCACTTCTTAAGACATCGTCAATTGCTCTTTGAAAAATGCCGGGTGCATTTTTGAGCCCAAACGGAAGTCGACAAAATTCAAATTTCCCGTTGTTGACCGAGAAAGCAGTTTTTTCTCTATCTTTTTCGCACAACCGTATCTGGTGAAACCCAGACTTTAAATCTAATGTCGAAAAATACAAGGACTGTCCAAGATTTGAAAGAATAACGGAAGTGTCCGGAATGGGGTACTTATCACTGATGGTTTTTAAATTCAATTTCCTAAAGTCAATAACAAGCCTCATTTTCCGAGTACCATCGTCGTTAAGACCTTTCTTATCTACCACCCAAACAGGGTTATTAAATGGTGATCGAGACGGTCTTATGATGCCGTCTTTGAGCAGATTAGAAATTTCTTGGTTGACGAATTCGACGGATGCCATTGGATAAGGATAAGCTTTTGAAAAAACAGGTTCATCGTCCGTTGTTCTTATAGTGGCTTTTACATTTGTATTATAGGGTAACGATTCATTAATGTCTGCAAAAACTCTACGTCTACTGTCTAAAATGAAAGCAAAATGTTTAAGTATATCCGGAGGTACAGATTCATTTTTGATGGAAATATTATTAACATCTTTGCAAAACAAATAAAAAAGTTTCTCTTCTGTACCATCATACCTTATTATACCATCTCGCAAATCTAGCTGAGCTCCTATTTTTCGCAAAAAGTCGTAACCAATTATACCATCAAACTTCTCAAGCTGAGGGAGAATAAAAAAAAAGGTATTCTGATTAAATAAATTAATGACACATTTCAATTCAATTCGGTTTGATCCATGCACAGATTTAACAATAAATGGAGTTTCAACTGGTGTGATGCCTTTAAGGTGACTCATGTGCTTAATATAGTTCTTTGCCGCACCTGTGTCGATCAGAAGTTTTATTTCCTTCCCTCCTAGTGTCCGTTTTATGAACGGTAGGAGGGACTTGCCCCTAAAAAATTTATTTGATCTGGAATTTGTGTGGATTCATTATTTCTAATGAATGGCCTGTTTCTTGAATATCTGTCCGAATGAACAGGTCTTTTATTTAGTGGTCGATTGTTATGACTGAAATTCGAATTAAAAGGATTCTGGTTTGGTCCTTGTTGTTGTAGTCGGAAACGAGATGTTGATGCGTCTACTTCCATTGGTTGAACATTAGGTTGGGACTGTTGGTGCATATTATATGGCGAAAGGTTTGTTTTATATATTTGATTCCCCTTAAAAGATTGTCTTAATTGGCAATCATTGTAACCAGCAAAGGAATTTGCAAAATTGTATCGCGTATGATTTGCCTCTAACTCCTGCGCAAGGGCCAACGCAGTTGGCATATCAACGGGCCTTGACGAAAAAAGAATATCGCACATTGGCTTACGCAAACCAGAAATAAAGGTCCTCAGAGCATCTTGCCTATACTTAACATTGAGAGAAGCAATAAGCTCGGCGTTACCTTCGTGAGTCATTAAAGTCTTGTTTATGATAAGAGTAAGCTTCCGTTCTACTGTCTCATAAAACTCAATAATAGATAATTTTCCCTGTTTAAGAGTTGACATTTCCTGTTCTATAAGATAGATTGGTCGCTTATCTGCGTAGGTAAAATCGAGGCGACTTATAATTGCTTCAAAATTTAGCACCGTATTAAAAGACGATAGCATTGTATTTGCGGGTCCTACAATTTTGTTTCTTATCAAAGCCACAGCTTGATAATATTTGGAACTGCCTTCAAACCCTTCAAACACTTTGAGAGCAGCAACAGCGGCATGACGCCAAGAAACATAATTAAGTGGATCACCTGTAAATTCGGGAATTGATTTGACGAGATCTAAAGTTTCCTCACACTTAACTTGCCTATTTATTGTGATAGGTTTGTATTCAACAACTTTCAAAGGAGTTTCCAAAATGGAAAGCCGATTTGTCAAATCACTTATCGAAACATCGAAAGCTTGTTTTGTTTGAATTACAGCAGCTTCAACAGCTACTTTTATAATTGCACGCACTTGGATATCATCCATTTTTAAAGTTTTTTTTTTTTTTACTTTTTATTCAATATTTAATGTTTAAATTAAATAGAGATATGGTTTTATTTTGTATCTAAATCCCCTTATCTTTTATGTAAAGTCAAAATTTAATAAAAGAAATTCTAAGTAAAGTTTAACGGTTAATTTCTTGTTTTTTTTTACATACGAAATAGTTACTAAGTTTTTCTATAAATATTACAGTATTTCTTATATTTTTTAAATTTTATTTTATGATCTTACTTCAATTATTTCTTATTTATACAACAAGTTTATAAGGCTGTTATAAATATTACTTTATTAATTATTTTAAATTTTATAAGATTACCTAGCACTCCACTTATATAAAAAATGAAGACTCCTTTAATTTTTTGGTAATTTTTCCTTGGGATGATTGTTGAAAGGATGATAATTTTCAAAAAGTTTTTTTCTTATTTTGTTTTTTCTTGCTCATTTTTTCCACGAAAACAGTAATTTATTTTTCTTTTTAATTTGCTTATTAATTTCAGTTTATATAAATTGCAGGGAGAACCACTTTTAAACTTTTTTTATTTTTAGGTTTTTTTTCCTTTTTTTTTTTACTTTATACTTCAAAGTTTTTAATTATCTCTTATAGGAATTTTTTATTTTGTCTTTTAATGTTTGGTTTTTTTTCACAAATGCTGCGATATGTTTTATTTTTGATATTTTCCTGTGTTGCAGTACTTAACGATTTTAATTTTTTAGGAATCGCAAATGCGTAAGCGTAAAATGTTTGTTTTTTTGTGTTTTTTCGTTTTTCAATTTTATATTTTTACGTTTTCAATTTTCTCATAGTTCGTCGGATTCAGAGTTTTGCCTTTTTGAATGGTTAATAGACAAGTTATAACTCAATAAACGTTGGGCGCCAGTAAATGAAAACGACTTTCTTAATTTTTTTATATTAATTTATTTTAAACCTTTGCACTCAACTGCCTTACAAAAACTGGCCGTGGATAAGCGGCGATAAGCTTTTTTTGGTTCAAGGCATGCTGCCCTACGGTAATCCAAGCTGCGGATCAGCAGGCGCTTATAATCCTTTTATGCAGCGGATTATAAAGTGGCCAAGCAAAAAATGTTTTGGGGATTAGCGGCGAAGACCTTTGATGTTATTAAGAGGCCGCGAATAAGCGGCGAGATGCTTTGAAGTTTCTTATGACACTCCGCTGATGTGCAGGTGTTCAATGTAGATCAACAGTGGGTTATCAGTAGTAGGTTACAGGGTGTTAACTTATATTTCTGGTCTCGGTGGTATTACTGCCATATTTCTAAAGAAATGCTCCACTCTTTCCCTTCCCCTTTTTAACATTTTTTAGCTTATCCATAAAGGAATATTCTCTCAAGTATGGAAAACCGCGTTTATAACTCCTATATACAAAAAAAGGACCAAAGTGCGACATCAAAAACTATCTTCCCATTGCTAAGCGATCGCTTATACCCAAAGTTTTCGAAAGTATCTTGTATGAACATTTAAGTTTTCATTCCAAATCCTTCATTTCCTTTAGGCAACATCGCTTTCATCGCAAAGGCAGGTCTACAACAACAAACCTCGTTGACTTTGTGTCTTTTTTTCTCTCAGCATTTTAGAATGGAAAGGAGGTCGAAGTTTTTTTCAATTCAACTGATTTTAGTAAAGTTTTCGATAAAATCTTCCACAAACTTATTCTTTTTAAACTATCCACTCTCAGATGGATGCATTTGGTCTTGGATTTTTACAGTGTTCGGTTCAGATCCGTCTTATCAAGCTGTTTTTTTTTTAGCTAAATCGGGTGTTCCCTAAAGCAGCCACTTAAACCCTATCCTTTTTATTCTGACCATCAGTGGCAGATCCAGGGGGAAGGTCATGACCTCCCCAGAACCAACAAAACATTTTTTTTAAACATCCAAAAATGAGGAAAAAATAATTCTATAAAAGTGTTACATTTTAAAGGGGAAATTTTACCAACAGTTTTTTTTATTAAGTCTATTTAGACTGAAGCTTGCATTCTTAGTTTTGCATAATTTTATATGTATATATATAGGTACTTACATGGGCAGTGATCAACGTGAGGCTGAGTTCCTGGAACAGACACTGCTCTGGATGATTTTTCAATTTAGTGCTCCAAAAACTGCTTGGAGCTTTATATTTCCAAGTGCCAGTCGATAACCTTCTAACGAAAACGCATCAAATCTCCTGCCCGTCCTCATCTTCTCACAGTCAACCATTTCCCCAGATCAGGTGATCCGTGACCTGGGCATTATTTGCGATTATCAGCTGAATTTTCTCAAACATATGGATGATATTATTCTGAAAGCAAATTCAGCACTTGACTACGTGAAACTATGGTCCAAGGAATTTTCAGTCCCCTACGTTACCCGATCTCTTTACATATCCTTTGTTCGTCGCTTGTCGAGTCTGGTCGCCCTACCAACAAGTGCAAATTGCCAGAATTGAGAACATACAACGCCGTTTTCTGCGATTTGCACTTAGAGGTCTTAATTGGAGTAATCTATTAATATTACCTCCATATCAAGACCGACTCAAACTTTTGAACTTGAATACGCTATAAGATTGAAGAGAAACATTTGACATTTTCTTCATTCATCGAATATTTTTAGGTACCATTGAGTGTACAACCCCATCAACTCTTACCATTGTAACATACGCAATCCTCGCCTCTTATCTTCCCACAGATCGATGCTCTTATGGCTCCAATGAACCCATCTCCCGGATGCTGAGGAGTGTCAATTTAAACACTACTTGTTTTGACTACAATATCAGTACCCCCTGCCTAAAGCTTCGTCACCTAAACCATCCAACCAGTTAGCTCATAAGTTTCTTAGTTCTTAAGTTAGATTAAGAAATAGCTTGTATTAAGGCTAATAAATGGGGGCTTTGCCCCCCACTAAAATTAAAATAAATTAAAATTCACAGCACTATCCCATAGAATATTTTTTGAAAACAACTAAAGCTCTTAAACAGACATTTCATCTGCTCAACTTTTTCAACAACGCTATGGAAGTTCATGCTATAAAGTGTCAGTAATAGCTACAAGGACTTTTTTAAAAATTATTTCAAAAGTATTTCCTATAGAAAATTTTAAATTGGAACATTTACATTATGAATATAAAGAATTATCATAATATATACTCTTTCATATAAGACTAGAGACCCGGCAACTAAAGCGTCTCTTGTCAAAGGAAATAAAGCAATAATGAATTCTTTATTATTTCACAACTGTAATCGCATTATTTATATATTTTTCTCAATGAAAGTCACTATATTAAATAACGCCTATCAGTTCCCTTCCGTTAACAAATTAATTATTAGTCCTTATAAGTCCTGGAGGTACAGCTGCGTGAAGGATATCCTCTCATACACAATGCCCTATATTTATAACGATACGATCATTCCGATAGTATAAACGACTAGCTAATATCCTTTTAATCGACGGAAATTAAAGCAATAAATTAAATCACCTAGCACGGCAATTCCGATTAAGTAATAAATTCAGTTTAGATAGAATTTATAATTAATAGTTTTGTGAAGAAAATTTATCATGTGGAGCGTGCATGGAGTTATTTAATTATAATCCAATGACGAAGGAATGCGCGAGTTTCGCTTCACAATTTGGCTATAAATCTTTGTGTAAAACGGTACTTCATTTAAAAAGCGCCAGTTATTTTAAATAATTAATGAAAATATTTTTTAAAGTTGAACAAATGAATGTGATGTCGGAATGGAGAGACAAAACTTTTGTGTAATTTTTTTCCCGTCCAAATTATGTCTATTTGATAGTGTAGTATGTTGAATTCTTAAATAAATAATAATTTTACGATGGCTTCAAGCCTTTATAAAACCCATAAACGCGAATATTTGCTTCCGTATTTAATGCTTCCTCATGCCAAATTTAAGAATGCAAAAAAGGACACTTTCGGCCATTAAAATGTTTTAATCAACGCGGTGTAATTAAACTTTTTTGATGTTCCTTTTTTGGTGAATCTTCCTTTACAATCCAAAAGCATAGTAGAAACTAAAGGGACACTTCGGGTTATTCCCATATACAAGCAGAATTAGATGGGTGGAGAAGTTAATTCCTGTAAATGGCTCCCCGAGGGTAGGGTCAAATAGTAGGGTTAATTTGCGTGAAAATAAATATTAAAAGATAATTTTAATTAGAAATATTCGTGAGGAACGTTTTCTCTTTTTGTAGGTATTCATTGTTTTAACAGAGGTATGGGCTAATTGACTATTAAGAATATAATATTGTTATAATATATATCACTTAGTTTCCTTTAGGAAAGTAATAACATATACCAGATTCAATTAGGGTTATTAAAAAAAAAATATTTTTTTGGCGCCACATGTCCTAAAGGAGGAAACTTTTTTTTTTATTCCTATTACTTTTTTACTTGCGATTAGAGGGAATATAAGTCAAGTTTAAAATTCGTGAACATAAAAAATAGTTATAACAATCAAACATGACATTACGATCATATTCGGTCGACATAATCGCCCAGCAGCAGCAATCATGAATCGGCATCCTCAGAGATTCCGTACAGTGCGCACCGAAGACGCTATTGTGGAGCAGAGTATCGAAGAAAACCCGAATGAGTCCATCCGCCATCGCGCGCGACAATTCGAGCTGGGCCCATTCACTTAATGGGAGATTTTGCGAAAGGATCTTCGTTTGCGGGCTTGCTTACGAAATCCAACTCGTGCAAGAATTGAAGCCGAACGGCCATCATGCGCGTCGCACGTTCGGTGAATGGGCCCAAAACGAAATGGCCACTGATCCCGATTTTCACAAGAAAATTTTGTTCAGTGATGAAGCTCAATTTTGAGTGAATGGGTACGTTAATAAGCAAAATTGTCGTATTTGGAGTGATCATAATCCACAAGCAATTTTTCAGATGCCGTTACATCCTCAAAAATTCACTGTTTGTTGTGCTCTATGCGCAGAGGGAATCATTTGTCCATATTTCTTCAAAAATGAAGCCGGCCATAATGTTACAGCCAATGGGGAAACGCTATAGAACCATCATTAATGACATTTTCGTGCCTGGATTGGAGGATGTTAATGTGTACGACCTTTGGTTTCAACAGAACGGCGCTGCATGCCACTCAGCCAACGAAACCATCAAATTATTGAAAAAAACTTTTTGGTCGTGGGCCTGTGGCGGCGTGGTTCCAAGATCGTGCGATTTAACACCGCTGGACTATTTTGTGTGGGGTAATGTGAAGTCGTTCGTCTACGCAGACAAGCCCGAGACGATTGACGTCTTGGAAGATAATATTCGGCGAGTTATTGCTGACATACGGCCCCAATTGTTGCAAAAAGTTGTCGAAAATTGGGCCTCTTCGCTGGAACTTACTGGAGCCAGTAGCGGCGGCCATTTGCCCCAAATCATTTTTATAACATAATGGCAAACCCTTGTCTTTATAATAAAGCTAAATTATTTTCTATTGAAAATTACACGTCTAAAAAAACACCACGTATAACCGCTTAAGCGATTAACTTCAAATTTGGTGTGTGTATTGGTATTGGTATTCACAATAGGAGAAATTGAAATTTTATTTTTAGTCTTAAGAATAACGGTACTTGCCACATGACCGTTTAGGAAAGCCTTATTTTTCTCAAAAACGGCTCCAACGATTTTGATAAAAAGTTTGGAGAATTTTTTGTTTATATTCGCTATCATTTGATTAGCACCAAATTTACGGGAAAAGTCTATTAACGGTACCTTTCATGTAAGGTTTTTTTTTTAAATTTTTGGCTTTCTCGGTAACGGCTATTTGGATTTCTGTATTTTTTTTTTATTTGAGAAGATTTAGGTAGCCAAATTAATTCAGCATATTACCATTTTGAATAACTTTTTTTTCCAATTAAAATTAATTTTTGAAAATTTGTCTTTTAAAAAATCAATATTTTCAAAACAAATCAAAAAAATTATTTTAAAATTAATAATCACATGTATATTGATAAACTTTAAAAAAAAAATAAAAAAAAAACAAAAGCCGTCCTACAATTTTCGAAATACTTTTTTCATAAATTCGTTATTATATAAGACGTGTGATGCCGTACTCCACTTAAAACCATTAAGTGTGTAGGTTGTGACTCTTTTTTTTAAGATCAGATATTATTATTTTTCTACGTTAATGTTACGTATTTTTTTAAAATTTATTCGACGATGTGACCGCACATATGGGTTAGTATGTGCGATCTAGTCGTATAATTTATTTTTTTTGTACAATGCAATTTATGATAAATAACTTAATGTTAGAGACAATCTTAAAAACTAAATAACTTAAGCCAACAAAACATCGATCAACCCTGAGTCGACGTAAAAAAAACCTCGGGTGGAATGAAATCGCTGGACCATGTGCTTTCCAACTATTCATCTTGGAGGTAGTAAGTCCTGAAGATCCTTCCATTAATCGTCCACCAAGGTGTGTTATAAGTTGACACTTTCCCGGGACTCGATCACGGTGTCTGGAATTATATTTTTATCCCTATGACTGTTTTTAAACCTTGCGACTTTTGTTTGCGACTAGTTACTTTATTCAGCTTTTCGGAGAGAGAGAGGTATGTGGTGGCCGGGGTAGACAGAATCGCACGAGTAGCTCGAGTCGCGCGACTATCGGTCTTTCTTCTTTGTGCTTATTCGGGAAATCATTCATTTTTGTTAATCCCTTTCATTGCTTGTTCGCCATGAACGAGTAATGTGATGTTTTTTGTAGCAGGTAGCACGTAGGCAGAGTACAGCAGCTAAAAATGTTCACTCTGGAAACTTGAAATGCAAAGGAATTCAAGAAATGACATAGTGAAGAGTTGAATTCACAATCGCTACGTTTAAAAGTATCTCTGCGACAAGGACAGGCAACAAAAGAGAATCAACGAAAGTCGCAGTGCTCTAGTCGTAAGATTTAAAAATAGTCTATCTATTATGAGATTTTAGGTTTTTATTTTCGCGGAAATAAATAAGAAAATATTTCTTATAACGCGGTAAGTTCCGAGAATAAAAAACTTTATCTAGTCTATCTATTGCTCTATCGAGAACTTTCAACTTTTGGAATATCGGCTAATATTCCCAAGAAAAGGCTTTTGTTTATTTTAGATGTTGAAAATAAGGACAGCCCCGTCAGCTTGGAAGGTGTTCTCCCTGCAACATTCATAGAACGTAATTAAGCTCGGCTTAATTTATGTATTTATTATTATTTTTTATCATCTTAGTTGATTATAAAAAATTAAAATTTAACATTTTATTGATCAGCTACAAAATTTAACAATTTAATAATTTCTTCTTGATATTATTCTTTGATAAATTAAAGTCAATTATATGAAAAGAGTTATTAAAGTGAATACCCATAATATTAAGTGGTTCATTTATTCCAAAGTTCACTGTCGCAGAAGCAGTATAGAAAAATGTTGGATTGCGTGTTGACCTTGGGCGATTGTTGATATTCAGCATACTAAGAATTGCTGTAGAAATGATGGATCCAAGTAATAATTGAAACAGGAAGATGGCATTGTGTACATGCCTTCTTTTCTTTAGCGTCGAAAACTAAGATTTTAACGGTTCACATAGCGCGGAAGAAGTAAGTTTGAGTCCCACGGAAGACGACGAAGATCAAACAACAAAAAAAAACTTGTTGGACGCTTTCAATTTTATCTATGACAACTTTAAAACTAGGGCACCATTTGCAGCTACAGTACTCCAAAAAAGGGCGGACAAGTGAACAATATAAAACTTTTGCAATGTAGGGAATTAGAGAATGACAACAAAGCGGCTCCTTGTTTTGCTTATTACTGTGTCCATGTAAGGATTAAAGGAGAGTTGTGTGTCAAATAAAACTCCTAAGTTATTGAAAGCATCAACTCTGTCAACAATGTCTTCTTTAATAAAGTAGTATGACAACAATGGTTCCCTACTTCTTGAATATGTCATCATAACCTTACACTTCTTTCTGTTGAGTTCTATTCCATTTGAGCAACACCACGCAAAAACATTGTCAATGTCATGTTGTAGGAATAAGTATCCATTCGGGTCCATAAAGCCATAGAACAGTTTGAAGTCATCAGCAAATTTCAAAATCTTGCAATATGAAATATCCGAAGTAATGTCATTAATAAAAAAGAAGAAATAAAAGCGGACCAATGTGGCTTCCTCGTGGAACTCCGGATTAAACATTTATTATCTTAGATGTGCAATGTATACAAATTACGAATTGTGTACGATTTTCTAAATAAGATCTTATCCAATCAACTATCTACTTTTGAAAACCATATCTTTCTAATTTATGTAGAAGTATGCAATGGCATACTCAATCAAATGCTTTAGGCAGCATAAAAAACATCAGGTTGGAGGCCATTTAGCATATTTTTGTTAGCGTGGTTAGTAATTTCTAAAAGATTAGTGAAGGTAGATTTCTTCAAACAAAATCCATGTTGTTCAGGAGCGAGTAATTTTTGAGGTAAATAACGGTACCTGCCATACAATCATTAACAAAAAGTTAGATTTTTTTCGAAAACGGCTCTAACGTATTTTGATAAAACTTTCAGGGTGCTATTTTTTTTACAACAATACATCTTTCAGGTAGAATGAATTTTTCAAAATTTGTTCTATAATGCTACCTTTTATAGAACTGTTTTTTTTTTAACGGTTTTATCGTAAACACATGAAGTCATTTATAATCCAATTAATAGTGCATTTCAATTTTTTTTGCATATTTAGTTTTTCCGAGAAAGCTCTTAAATTAATTAAAAAAATATTAAAGCATTTTCGAAAATTCCGTCCGTCTGTGTGTCTGTTCGCACCTCTATAGCCTAAACGGATGGGCCGATTTAGTTCAAACTTGGTATTTAGTATTTGTTTGGTAGTATCTCAGGGGATGTTTTTCGTTTTTGCTCCAGGTTGAAAAATAGCGGTACCTGCCATACAATTTTTAACAAAAAATTTGATTTTCTGGAAAACGGCTCTAACGGATTTGATAAAATTTTCAAGATGCTATTTTTTTACAACAATACATCTTTCAGTTAGAATTAATTTTTCGAAATTTCTTTTATAACGGTACCTCTTTTAGAACCGGTTTTTTCAAATGCGGTTTTATCGTAAACCATTATCCCGATTTCAATAAAAAAATTCACACAGGAAGTTATTATAATTTAACTAATATTGCATTAAAAAATTTTCAGAAACTTTTTTTCGATTTTTTTAAATTTTCTAAAAAAATGGGTTTGGAAATATTTTGAAAACGGGTTGATTGAATTTTTTAAAAATAATTTTCCCAGGTGAAAACAGCAAATTTTCTTTTAATGACATACTAAAAAAATTTATATTTTTTTCGAAAAAACGACTTTTTAAAAAAATATTCGAACAATTTTCAATATTATTTTCCTCGATAGACATTTATTTTTAAAATTGTATTGAATACTTAGTTTTTCCGAGAAAACATGTAAACTAATTAAAAAAATTAAAGAATTTTCGAAAAAAAAATATTTTTTTTATTTTGATATATTGTGTTACCGGAAAAACTATTTTCTAGCCTAGGCAGAACTAGTTTAGCATAAGTGTGTTAGGTTGAACTAGTTTTGCCTAGGCCTAGTTCATTCGGTGCCATAAAATAACCTAGATGGTGATAAAGTCGATTCATCGTCAATTCATCGACTTTATTTCCTTCGAAGTGGAAAGACGAGCGATCATACGTGTTCTACATTATTTACATACCGCGATCCAGTCGTGCAATTTATTTCAAAAAACTTCGGTATACATGCAAGTTTTGCAATTCCTCAATAGTTTTAAATGTTATTTTTACTACCGCTCTTATGAAAAGGTATAATAAATGACGACTTCCATAACTCAGGGAATACACCAGTGAACAATTGAATAAATATGTAATTGTTGAAGAAATATAAGTGCTACTTGCTTTAACAAAAATGGACGGAATCTAATCAGGACCAGACAAACAATTACTTTTTAATTCGTCAATATATTGCACAATTTCCTCCTCCAACAGTCTAAGGAAAGGTATATCAGAGGATGGTTGATATCAATTAGAATTATTACAGTACAAAAGATTGTTAAAGTTGTATGCTTGTTGAAAGAAATCGGCAAACATGTTGCTTATTTCTTCATCAAAGCTTGAGGATTTACCGTTATATTGCACAGATGATGTATAAGATGAACTGTTTCTTTTTGAACGAACATATTTCCAAAAACTCTTTGGATTCTTTCATATATCAGACTGGATTTTAATAATATAAGCCTTGTTAGTTGTCCTTAATTTAGTTTTACATGGTAAGAATACATGTTATAGAAGTTAGTAAATCGAGTTCTTTTCCATTTCTTGTAAAATGTATTTTTTAAATTACGTTCTCGTATAAGATCCTTATCCAATATACTGATAAATTAACAGATTTCTTTCTTAACTTAGGGACACAATATTATGGAGACAATTATTTAGAACATCATAGAAATTTTGTACACAAACATTTATATCGTTTGAATTTAAAACATTTGCCAAGTCAAAATTGTTAAAGAACTAGTCAAGTTTTTCCATATTAATTTTGTTAAAATTAAATTCAGCAATTGAGAGTTTGTCAATTTTAGGCGGATAATTCGTTGAAATATGCAATTTATAGGAAAATGGTGAGGAACTTTCGGTAAAAGCCACTCATTCACATTAACAATATCCCAGGAACCAGGAAAATCAGTAAAAACAAGGTCCAGATAACGTAGAAATTCGTTTGGCAATCCATTAATTCGGCGAAGTTCTGATAAATGTACAATCTCAACGAAATTTCTTTGACACTCAGGACATTGTTCAAGAACAGTAGACGATGGTTTAAACTACTCAAATCAAGATTTGTGAGATTGAAATCACCTAACATTATAACATTTGAATTGACAAAAAGTTCAACTATTTCCGATATTGCAGGCGAGTACAATTCATATACAGAAGAAGATGACCCTGAGGAAACATACTTACTAAGGGGGCGCTACAGTTCGGGACGAAAATGGGCCTCAACCAACATGCCTCTCCAACTAGCTCGGTCTTTGGCTAGCTGCCTCCAGTTTCGCACTCCAAGTTGAATGAGGTCGTCCTTCACTTTGACCAGGTCAATGTCGCTGTACAGCTCGTATAGTTCGTGGTTGAACCTTCTCCTCCAAAGCCCGTAACGCAGATAGGGTTCATGCCTCGGCGCCATAGAGCAGGACTGGGATGATTAGGGTCTTATATTATTATTTCTGACGAGATGTTGTTGTCAGATGTTATAGCGGATCTGAGGTACACAAAGTCCCTAACTACCTCAAAGTTGTACCTCTCTATTGTGATGTTTTGTCCAATCTGCCGGTGTTGAGTGTCCCTTTTTGTGGACAGCACGTACCTCGTTTTGGCCTCATTGACAGCTAGTCCCATCTTAGCCGCTTTAGCTTCAATGCTAGCAAACGTTCCAGTGATAGCTCGCCGAGTTCTGCCAATGATTTCTATGTCGTCAGCGTATGCTAACAATGACATAGACTTACACTTAACAGCAATTAACGCCACCTCATTTTTGTTGGTGTTCAGCTGTTTGCTGAATGTCTGTCTAATCGGTATATAGTATATTCAGGGGGCAGATCTCCGCATCAGGAACAGATGAATTAAGCCAAATTTTGGCCAACAAATTGGACAGCATCAGGCTTACAGTAGGATCAGGAGCACAAATTTAAAAAGAAGATATCCCACTTTCATATGAAAACTGCATTTTTACGTATTTAAAAGATAAATTAGGTGCAGGTAATTATCATAGTTTTCCACCATTTCACAAGTAGTATTCGGATATAAGCGTGATATAAAAACATATTTCACAGGAGGTACAACAACTAACTCGTCCGAAACACCCTCATCCATATCGGAAGCTATTGGGTCGACGGTTTGCGAACCAGTAGTTGCATCTCCAAAAGAATTAATAGTATTAGGTACCGAAATTGGAATTGGAGAGTTCCATATTTCTTCAATTGTGGTAGTAGACAATGGAAATGGAGGCACTGCAATAGAAAGACGAGATATAGATGGTACACAAATCACGTTGCTGTCAGTCTTTTTTCGTTTTGGCGATGAATCCTTATCTTCAAAATTAAAGTTGTTGAAAATTGACTCAATCCGACAGCTTTTTCTGCATTTTATTTAAATTCTTTGTTATATCAATTAAACGTATTCTTTGTATATGTTTAGAAGGCCTTCAATTAGCTTGACATTAAGGCCAGCGCATTTCATATAAGGAAAACCATCAAACCAGCGCATAAAGATTCTTTATCCTTCGCCGATAATTTCTTTGCAGTGCAGCAATTCATTTTAACGTTAATGTGACACAGTTATAAGACAAGTTAATCAAATAACAATTAATTTATCGCCAACCCTTTCCTTCCCGAGCACATACTCTCCTTAATTGTAATTCTTATTGCACTTAACGCAACGAGACTGAATTTTGGGAACGCATTCATGTCAAAAAGCATGTATTAACTGCGTCTTTTTTATCCCAAGTGAAAATCTGCTGATTGAATACAGTCTTATACCTTAGAATATCCAGTCTGCTTCTGGGTAATAACTGAACAAAGAAGAAACGTATTTTCGGTTTTCCCAGTCAGGTTCTAGAGAAAATGTCTTGACCCGAACGAACTCGAGAAATTGACTCTGGATATTTTTTATGATTGGGGTTGTCAAGGCTTTTCAAAAGCTCCGTTTGGTTTTTATCTTTCATCGGAGTGAAACTGTAAGATATGTATTCCTATTCCCATTCTTTTCCTATTCGTATTCCTATTCCTATCCTTTCCCTGCTCATGTTCCTATTTCTATTCCTATTCCTGTTCCTATTTCTATTCCTATTCCTTTTCCTATTCCTATTTCTATTCATATTCTTATACCTCTTCCTATTCGTATTTCTTTACCTATTTCTATTCCTATTCCTATTCCTATTCCTTTTCCTATTTCTTTCACCGTTCCTATTTCTGTTTCTATTTGCTATTCCTTTAAGAATAAATTCAAGTTTTCTTAAACCATTGAACAAAAAACGCAATTTAAGATCAGATAGGGATCCTTCAACCTTGGCCCCTAATTACAACCCCCTTCGTGTTTTAATCAAAGCATTATCTTCAACAAATTTGATAGTCATTTGTGTTTGAATTCATTCCAAGATCCTCAATTGCAATATCCTTTTCCCGTACAAATACTTTATCTTCTCCTCCCCTAAAATGCTCTCTACAGAAGCAACTCTCAACTTCAAGCGGCATGCCCCTTTTTCACTGTTGAGTTTAATATTCTTAAACATTCAAAACCAACATTTTAGCAATCTACTCTTTCATAGAAAAATATCAAAACAAAAAAAAAAAAAATAAAAAAAGGGTTGAAGATTGAAGTTGAAAATTACTCTTATTCCTTGCGCATTCGAAAGAATCAAGTATGCAATTGAAAATGCGGGCGCAAAGTAAATGAGCGAAGGACTAAGGACGAAGGACGTGCTGATTTGCGAAAGCGAATTACTGAATGGGCTAAGAGGCAATTCATTTGCACACTAAAAAGGATATAATCGCTTCATTTAGACTGGTAAATGTTGTTTAAGCGTTCTATTCGGCTTTCTTTTTACGACCGCAAATATTTTGCTTCGGTATTATTCATGCGTTTTTTTGTTGTTTTGTTTTGAATGCTAATTGAAGGTTTTTGAAATTTGTTGCTTTTTGGAGTATAAGTGCCTAGGTTTTCATTTCGAAAGGGTTGTGTCGTTTCAGTTGAAAATAGTCTGAGTACTTTGGCGGGGAAGAAAGTAATTATGGGGGTAGAAGTGCGGAATTATTGTTAAGGAAATGTTTTAAATTAAACAAGACAATAAAGAATAAGAACAAAACAATTGAAGTAGAACTTTGTTTTTTGCAATTGGAAAAAATTAATCTTATTCAAACTAAACAGCTTAAAATAAATCAAATAGAGTTTTATGGTTCTTATTTGAAAAAAAAAAATATTATATTAAGAAAACTAACTTTTTTATTTCTTGTTAATTTTTATGTTTTTTTGTTGATGTTAATGCGTGCTGAAGTTTGCATTATGTTCTATTTAAATTTATATGATAAGAAAAAAGCTTATAAGTATCATATTAATTTCCACTTAAGGCCGACAAGCTCCATTTCGTATAAATCTATTAAGCGCATCTAAACAGTACATCCGATCGATTAAAACCCCCGCTTTTGTCTTAGAAAACATTATTAGAAAACAATTACGAAACAACTCATTCATCACACATCCCACTCAGTTTGTTGTTGTTGCCCAAATAATGCATTACTCAATTACAAGCATATCAATAAAAATTATTATCCATCTACCCTTAGATATATTGTTTTATATAATGAAATTCCACGTGAGCCTGGGACGAGATGGCTCCAAGTTGTATCTCGGTACCATCAGTTGAACCTAACACCCACGAGTGATCAATATTCGATAGCTTGGTTATAACCAAAGAGGGTGAGCGAGTGAAGTGGAATGCCTCACCTGTTGTGGAACATCACCAAAGTAATGGATGATTATTATTTCATTATCCACCGAGCCACTATGATGCTTCTGTCGATAAAGAATGCTATACTTTGCAATTGGCCTGGTTGATGTGTCTGATATCGTTAGGGTGATTATATTATGTACCAGATGGATGTGAGTGCCTGTCCTAACAGAATTAATATTCAATGAGCTTGTTTCTGCGGGTGCTGCGATGTAGCACTTTCAATCCCTAAAGCATTAATAAAAAAAATGTTACAAAAATTAAAATGTCGTAATGATATGATGTTTTTCTGAAAACGAAATTCAAACAGATAAAATCGATATGGATATCTTTTTTTATTTAAATCAGGAAATAAATAAATCAACATTATTTGTAATTAATAAATGGTTCAGAATAAAAATAATTTTTAATAATTCTGTTTGTTTTATGTGCTATCAATTTGTTCAGATTTTTTGATAACTAGAGGAGTCAAATTAAAGTTTCATAAATTTTACCATTTTTGTTCATTTGCATATAGCATATGACTTTTCGAGATTTTGGAAGCATCCGTGGTTCCATATATCCATTTATACTTCAAATTAGCTCACACAATCTGAACATATAACTGTAGTGAATATTCGCCGATTAGTCTGCATGTCAGGAACCACGAATCGATCATTAGGAAGAACCTTGTGGAAAACATATAGAAATACATATAGAGCCCTTTGTAAAACCTACTTCACTCAAGTTATGCCAGGGTTTCCTCAGATTTTTTTGGAAGAAGTGTATAAATATTTTTTGTTTGGAAGACTTAACCTATAATTTCGAACAATATTTTGGGGCAGGAACCCAATCTTTGAAATGTTCATCTTGGAATACGTTTAGGGCAGGTTTTAAGTTTGTTAAGTTTAATTGCAGCACAATAATCCAGGCAAATTAAGCCTGAAAATAATAAATAAACAAAAAAATCCATGTAGTTCCAATTTATGTAGGAATGTGTTTGGAGGGGTCCCCTCTACCCGCAATAAAAAATCCCCGTTTATCCGGTTGCCGCGCGGGATGCGGGTGATTTTCCCACGGTTGCCCCCGCATATCTGGAAAACGGTTCGTCGTAGAAAAAAAGCTTCAAAGGAAAAATGAAGCTGATAAAATTTCCGGCTCTATGCAATAGCTCCTACCGTATTAACTTCTAACAAAAAAAATGTGAAAGAAAACCTAGCATTCCCATACAAATTTAGGTGTTATTAGAAATGAAAAAAACACCTTAATGTTAGGTTTATTTTCATCAAAGTTAGGACTTGCTGCATTGTTTTTATTTTTTATTTATTTTATGATGAAATAACTCCTAATAATATGCAAATGAAATAAATACTAATTAGGAAATATTTCACTAAAAATTATTATGTTAGGAGTTAATATTTTTTTTAGAAAATAGTGGTTTGCATACGGTATGTTTTTAATTAACAGTTAAACTACACAAATTTCGTGTATTAAGTTACTTAAAATTGCATAGAAATTCAGCTGAATGTTACTATATATTTGAAGTGATCTGAGCATCAATAATCAAAAAAAAAATCAATGGAATTTTAAATAGAAATTAGGAATTTTTGCACAGTCATTATGCTCTCACACGTAGATAAATAAAATAAAAGTCAGTAGCATACACCCGGATGAGGATCAGTTGATCAAATGCCCTGTTTGTAGATCCTGTTGACAACATCAAAGCGTTTAATTAATTTTTATTATTGTTTTCATAAACAATCGTTTACATAAATAATTAAATATATATGCCTTGAACTTTAAAAGTTATTGCATATTTCGTTGTTAGAAGTTTTTTCATAATGAATTAACTTTAGACTTTATTGAGTTTTTAACCGCCTGTAGATAAGCAAGTTATAGAGAATCTAATTTCCTATAAAAAATATATGCATAAGTGTTTTTAATTTATCTTTAACAGTTCAAAAGATACAGCGAATTGAAATGTTACGGTAAATGTCAAAACTTAATAAAATAATTTCCTTTTAGGCCAGTAGCGTTAGACACAAAAATCATACAAATCGGAAAAAAATTCAGACAAAAGAATATCATGTTGCAATAACCTTGTTAGTGGCCCAATATGAAAATCGAGTGGGAAAACCTAGGATTTTCGTATTGGACCACAAATTATTGTTAAAAATAAAAAAATTAGTCCATTTTCGACTATTTTAAAGTGGCGTCATGGAGGCGTAAGGTGATGCCATAATTTATAATTTTCCTGGTGATCCCTTTCCGCAGACTGAAAATTTAATGTGATCACATATGACGAACAGAAATGTGACTGTCACATACCACCTTAGTCGAGCCATATATCACCGTTGCCAATTCCACCCCAGGCTTCAAAAAGGAGTCGAAATGACGCAAAGAAGTCCCGAAGGTAACCCTGCGTAATGAATTAATTGCATTACGCAGGGTTACCTTCAGTTAATATTAAATATTAAATTATTAACCTTTAATTATTAAGAGGACCAGTTCGGGTGCTTATGGTCAAATGAATTCTTTTACATCGTTTGAACTTGAATAATGTTTGGCAATTCGTTCGTTTAGTTTTTTTTTTTTTGTTTTTTTTTTCCACACTATCAGAAATTCGGCTATAATGAGCTTAAAGTAGCAAGCTTCAGTCTATGATCCAATCACATTTAGTGCATGATGAGCAACAAAACATAAAAAACACATATTAGATAAAATATAACAAACATAAACATATTAAACATTTATACGAGTGGAGCCATGGTACGTAAAATTGATTTTAATTTTATTTTATTAATATTGAAATCAAATAAACTGGAATTAGTATTGGCAAGCTTACTCATTCTTGTGAGGGGTTCATTTAATTCATAGTTAGTTCTGTGATAAGCAACATGCATGCATTTGAAGATTGCGCAAGTGATGAGAACCATCGCGGTAATTCATTCCAATATTACAAAGCAATTCCGCGGCGTCAAAGAAAGTATTGAAAATTGAAATGTGCTGTGTGTGTCAACATATAGATCCGTACCTTTTCTTATTATATATCTACCTAATTTGCATTAAATAAATAAAAATTTGTGGGCGCGACAGCTCCTTAAGGAGCCAAGGCCTAGTGACTTATACTCTCAACCATTCCTGTGTGTGTGTTGTTACTCTGCAAGAATGGAAGGGACCTACAATTTACCGCCGAGTCCGAACGGCTACATGAGATGCACTTTTTCGAGACAGATTTTACTCTTGGAGGTTTTGTCAGTTCCTCGCAAGAGGCAGTACCCCAGAAAAAATTGTGGCTATGAGCTGGATTTGAACCCAGGTTCTTTCGCTTAGCAGTCCGACACACTAACCACTAAGCCACGGGGCACTACCTAATTTGCATACATGAATTAATAAAGCAAGTCAGTCAGTCTTAACATTCCTTTCATATTAGAAATATCGTCTTTTATTTCTTGTTTGCTCGGTTTCCTAAAAGTTTCACAGGTTATGGGCCCAGCACGCGGTAAAAAGTTAATAAGCGGATTGTCCTGTTAAGCAGAGAGTGAAAAATAACAATGCAAGTGAAGGCAAAAGAGGGGAAGCTTTTATATCTCAAACTGCATTTGCCAAAATGACAGAAAAGGATAGTTGGTTTCTCGACTCTGGAGCAAGTGACCACATGACGTTCAGAAAAGAGTGGTTCGTTTCTTTTAAGAAATTCGACAAACCAGTTAATATTCGCGTTGGAAACGGTGAAATTATTCATGCGTACGGTACCGGTGACATCAATATTCTGGCGTATAACAAGGAGGATTGGATAGAGAAGCACATATCCAATGTTTTATACGTCCCCGATATCAAATTAAATTTGTTTTCTGCGAGTTGTGCGCTTGATAAAGGACTACAAATGAAATCAAATAAAAATGAATGCGAGTTGCTTAAAAATGAAGATGTTGTTGCTGTGGGTCTGCGAAAAAATAAGATGTTTAAGTTATTATTTAAAGTAGTGATGGTGGGTGAATCTCAGGTAAATAGTGCTGTTCAAGTTTCAAGTCGTAATGATTTGCAATCGTGGCATGAGCGACTCTGTCACCAGAACATAAACTACGTTAAAAAGTTTCTCAAATTAAACAATATTTCTTATTCAGGAGATTCATTCTTTTGTTCTGCTTGCGCAATGGGTAAAAGCCATAGACTACCGTTTTCGAGAAATCTGAATAGAGCATCTTTACCAGGTGAGCTGGTACATTGCGATCTTTGCGGTCCCATGCATGAGACGTCATACGGTGGGTCTAGATATTTTCTTTTAATGAAGGATTATTGCTCTAGTTTTCGTCATGTTTATTTCCTCAAACACAAAACTGAGGTAACTGCTTTACTAAAGTTATATTTAGATCAAGTGAAGATCGATACAGGTTACTCCGTCAAAGTTCTACGTAACGATAATGGCTTAGAGTTCATTAATAAAGATGTTAAGTCATTACTTAGGGCTCAGGGCATATGTCATCAAAAAACTGTCCCATATACTCCGCAACAAAATGGACGAGCCGAAAGAGATATGCGAACGATCGTCGAAGCAGCTAGATCGATGTTGTGCAGCAAAAATCTCAATGCCAAACTTTGGGCTGAGGCAGTAAATACTGCAGTCTATGTTTTGAATAAAAGCTGTCCAAGTCCAGTAGCAGAAAAATCTCCTTTTAGGTTTGGTTCAACAAGAAAAGCAATTTTTTTGACTATAAGCAATTTGGTTGTGAGGTATTTATGCATGTCCCTAGTCAGAAAACAAAAAAATGGCATAAGAAAGCTAGAAAAGGGATTTGGGTTGGCTATGCTAGTAATACGAAAGGCTACCGAATTCTTTTGGACGACACAAAAAAAATAGAAATTTCCCGAGATCTTCTATTCAATGAATGCGTCGGTAGTCAGTCTAACCTTAAAGAGGCAGAAACCGATTTCGTTTTCATAAAGATGTTTGAAGACGAAACGTTTGATGATGAGAGACAAGCTATTTCTATTAGGATGGACCTAGCTGGTGGCGATGGAGCTGGTGAACGAATTGCTAGTACAGATGAAAACGAAGCGAACGAAGGTGATGTCGACGAATGTGATATTCATGCTGAAACTGGTGAACAAAGAATTTATGCAGATGGGGTTGTTGCAGAAGATGCGCGAGTTGGTGGCTTAGACAAGGAAGACATAGAAGAAAATGATGTGTGTAGAAACAATGTTTTGCAAAGAAAAAACCTCAATCGCCGAAGATCTAAGAGTCTCGATAAATTCCAGGAGAATGATAAAGGAAAATCTTCTAAAAGGGTTGGGAAAATACCATTTACCGTGACTTTCGATCATTTGATCCATTCACATTTTTTTTAATTATGTATACATTTATTGATGCAATAGCTCCTTATTCCTTAAGAAGACAAAAGGTCTAGTAACTTATACTCTCAGCCATTCCTGTTTGTGTGTTGTGATTTGTGACAATTTGCCCCTGAATCCGAACGGCTACATTAAATGCACTTTTCGAGACAAATTTAACTTTTGGAGGTTTTGTCAGTTCCTCGAAAAATGTAGTTTCCCGGAAAAAGGTGGCTCTGATGGCTAGTCGAATCCAACCCCGCTTGGCAATCTCACACACTTAACAACCATTTACCTGAAAAGAAGTTTACAAAGCTAGATTGCTAATTTCATCATTGTTCCAATAATTGAGCATCTGTCTGCCATTTTATGGGCTTGGGAGGATAGCTCAGTGCAAATGCTTTATTTATATCTCCACTTAGCTCCTTTACTGTTTGTTCAAATTCTTAGTAACTGTTTGTCAAACCCACTGAAGCTATCTTTTCAAGTTTCGCCTTGAGAGTTGATAATGCTTTCGTAAAGATTCCAGCTTGTTCTCTTCGGATTTATTTTTTAAAAATTATTTTTGTGAGCAGGTTGCTCAAAATAAACAATTTAATTTTATGGCCAAGCAATGAGAGTTTGTTGGAAACTCTCGAATCCCAATTCCCACGGCTGTCCATGTGGCCCAGCGATCACTAGCTTGTGGCAGTTCTTTTAAGCATCCCAGAAGCCTTGGACAATCAGGTTCTAAGCAGGATAATTTCACATTTGTGGAAGTTAACTTTCAACTACAAATCAATGCAATATTGCTGAATTTGTAGAAGTCACGCTGCAGAAGAGTTCTACTTACCTCAACTTGTGGACTTTTCGGCATACATAGTTCCATGAGATAGGAACTACTTAATATTTAAGAAAATAGGCAAGTCAATGTTCCCTATGGCAGATCATTTTTATATAAAACTAGTTTAATCACCCGGCGTTGCTCGGGTATACAATAAATTTTTGAAAAAAACGAATTGGGCGTGGCGCCACAATTAAAATAGCCTTAGTTACTTCTTACAAAATAAGCATTCTGCTTGTGAAACGACCCCATCGGCAACAACTGGTGATTAAAATAGCCTTAATTACTCCTTACAACGTCATCTATCTGCCCGTAAAAGTCCCGTAAAAATCGGTCCATAAATAAGATTTTTTTTTAACACCCCAGCGGAACCTAGTGAGTAATTTAAATAGCCTAAATTACTTCTTAGAACATCAGCAATCTTCAAGTGAAAGTCCTGTCAAAACCGGTGCAACCGTTCCCGAGAATACCAGAAACAAACAGAGAGAAAGACATACAAACATTTAAAAATGTGTGTTTTTGTTATAAGTTTCATATGCATGTTGGAAAAAAGCTGTTATTTTGATATTAAAAACAGATATTTCAAATTATTTATGTGTAGGTATAGATATTGCGGTAGAAGTCGGATAGACACCCGTAAGAAATAAGCAAGTTTAGCCTGATAAGTTCTTTCGTTTAGGACTAGATTTGCAGATTTTGAAGGTAAAGAAATGATTGTGCTTGTAAGACCATAGATTAAAATAGTTTGAAAAAGTGAAAAATGCAACCGCGCAATGCTAAAGTTGCCAATTTAATGTTGGCCTCTCATTGTCGAAAGGGATTGACAGTTAGCGAGCTCTTATTTGCTTTGCGTGTCCGTGTTTTATTTAGGTAATGGAAGATTATTAACATTTAAGGAATATTGCATTCTATAAAGAAAACTCAGCTAAAAAGAAATTGCGATTATAAGTACTATAATGGAAGTTATGGATTCCTGCAAAAAAAATTAACTTTTTGTTAAAAATTGTATGGCAGGTACCGTTATTTTTCGATCTAGAGCAAAAATGAAAAACCCCCCGAGATACTACCAGATTAATACTAAATACCAAGTTTGAAGCAAATCGGCCCATCCGTTTAGGCTGTAAAGGTGCGAACAGACAGATAAACAGACGGACGGAATTTCCGGACCCACTTTTTTCGACTTCTTTATCATAAAAATGTCATGTTTGATTGTTAGAAAAAAAAATGTTTTGCAAGAATCCATAAATTGCATTATAGTACATATTATAATCGCAAGTAAAAATAGAGACAATGTTAGCTGAATATTACAGGCCGACTCCTCACGATATAATTTCTATCATAATCTTCAACATGAGATGAAATATCTAATGGAATCGCGTTGTTTCGGAGTCTGTTGGGATGTTAGACATCTCTCTCTTCGGTTCTATCTTGACATCGATGTCTTGATAATAATTTGGCGTTTGTTTTTTTTCCTTTTTTTTGTGTGCCGATGACGTTTCATCTGGTAGTTGCTTTTTTTGTGCGCTTCAAAAATTTAGTTTGCAATGAAAAAGCCTGAATATAGTATTTTTTTTATTAGTTTAACAGGAGTAAACGAGACAACACCTACATTTTTTTAATGGAATAAATGTTTGAAAATGATAATATTAACAAATATAGAACAAGCATTTAAATCTATTGACTTTTGTCAGGGATACAAACACGTTAGCCTCTCTTGGTTTAATGAAATATCAAGACATGAACTGCCCAGCGAAGAAAAAAGAAAATGGTCTGATATTTATATCACAGATCTGGTTAGCAATACAGATGTCATGTGGAGTCGGCCTGTTAAGTTTGCCCTAATATCATCGGTTTTTGTTGAATAATAAAACCGAAAAAACTCCTTTGCCATTTACCCACCTGTGACTCATTATCACAAACCCTAATAAAAGGATAAAATTTTGTCCTTTTATCAAGAAAACATTTTCCTTTGTTTTGCCTGAATTAGCGCAATTAAATAAGAGTTTTTTGTTTGACTTAAAATTTCTTGAAAATGAAACAAACTTCCTTCAATCGATTGCAATATCCATAAAGCACATAAAACACCATCCCTTCCGCCTTGATATCACAATCATACATCACAGCTCAGGACGAATAAATTGTAATTCCCACTCGAAAACACAAGGACTCTCAGCTCGAAAACATGAGCTAATATCTTGCTTATTTGTTTGAATTGCCTGTAAAATCTGAACCCTTGGTGTATTTAATTTTTATTTATTGCCAAATATTTCCAACAATTTTCATTTTTTTTTTGTTTACAATAACCAAAACTCATATAATGTATGTAACTGTGCGTTTCCGGAACACAATACATTTTTGCTTTGAGGCTGTCTGCAAAGGCTTCGCAAGGATATGAATGTGAAATATGTGTGTACAGATAAAATAATTAATTTGGTTTCAAGTAGATTTTTTGTGATTTATTTTTTAGATAAACGTACTGGTTTATTTGTTGAAAAACGTATTTCAAATTGAATTAATCACAAAATTAAAAAAGGGCAAATAATTTCAGAGCATTGTTCGGAGAGGGTCTCTTTTGTCGTTTTTTAATGTAATTCAAACAATGTTTTTTTCATTTTAGGAATTGTAAGGTTTTTTAAAAAGAAAATGTTTTTTTTTTAATTAACAGAAGAAGTAATTTACATTGCGGATGAAATAAAAAATACCTAGAACTAGATAAAATACAAATGTTTTCTTTTTAATACAAAATTGAACTAATGCAAAATATTGATTTGGATACCGTCAGAACAAATCAAATGCATATGTTTGTCCTGATGTATCTGAAAATATTGTATGGGAACACATTTCCGTGTCACGCAGCAAACAGCCGTGTATTCGTTTGTGGTTCCAGATATATTAATAGATATTAAACAGGTTAGGGTATTCTTTTCTGATCGCAGTTTGCGGAGATAGCGTTAGCTGTATTTATTTGGCACGTCCAGGTCGCGTCGGGCGTGTGCACTGTACATACATACACCTTTTTCATAATATCTGACATTAACAGCTGCTTAATTTGAAAACAAATAAAAAAAGAAGGATGAAAAGGTGCTAGTGAGTGGTGAGTCAACACTAAACACAATATTCGTGATGAGGACGACGCATGTCAAAGGACGAAAACAAGTAAGTTGTAATATAAAAAGAAACCTTTAAGAGAAGTGTTAGGTGTTGGCCAGGGGAGGGAACCATACTTTGGTTTCAATGATATGAACTTAATTGAAACACAGGCATGGTGTTTTGATAACAAAAATAAACAACTGACCCATTTTCGGGTTTTTGGAAACAAGCCTGAACTACATTCAAACCAAAAATGATTGAATACAAAATTACACCGTCCGAAGATCAACCTTGGTGTACATTTTTTGTTGAGAGCTATGACGTAGGCGGAGACTTTGTAAAGTAAACAAATATTTTGCACTAGCAGTAGAAATTTAATTTTCTGTGTTTATTTATTTGAGTATTATTTATCTGAAAATAATTTAGAAAAATAAAGATATAAAAGGAAAAATTGGGCACGACGGGTCGCACGTACTTGCTCTCATGTGCCTAATTACATTGGAAGGCAAGATCTTGGACAAAAACAAATAACATTTACGTTGAAAGTAACACAGTTTGAACTTTTTAAACCTATCAAAATTACAGTACTTAACGGTTTTTAGTAAAAATGAAGTACGCCACCATGCGTCTTAAATAACAAAGAATTTATGAAAAAAGAATTTCGAAAAATGTAGGACGAATTTTGATAACAAAATTATTATTAAATCTTGGTATGCAGTTTTATAGAGTTTATTAATATTCATTAAAATTAATTTTAATTAGAAAAAAAAAGTAATTCGAAATTTTGATATGCAGAATTAATTTGGCTATCTAGATCTTTTCAAATATAAAATTTGACAGAAATCCAAAGAGCCGTTACCGAGAAAGCAAAAATTAAAAAAACCGTTATATGATAGGTTCCGTTAATAGACTTTTCCCGTATATGCGGCTCTGATAAAATGATAGCCAATACCAACAAAAAAATCTCAAAAATTTTCATTAAAATCGTTGGAGCCGTTTTCGAGAAAAATAAGCTTTTCCTAAACGGTCGTATGGCAAGTATCGTTATTTTTAGCCCTAAAAATTAAATTTCGATTTCCCCTCTGAGGAATGCCAAGAAATACACACATACCAAATTTGAACGCAATCGCCTACCCCGTTTAGGCTGCAGATCGATATACACCCGGACGGACAGACTTACAGACAGACAGACAGACAGACAGACAGACGGATATTTTTTGCCAATGACTTTTTTAGACTTCTCCATGATCTAAATGTCATGTTTGATTGTTAGCTCAATTTTTTTTATATTCACGAATCCTAAACTTGCCTTATAGTCCCTATAATCGAAAGTAAAGTTTTTTTATTATATCATTTTGTTTATTCACTAAATTGGATTTTCAATTTCAATAAACTTATTGGTAAATATATTAAAAAAAAAAACTCCGAAAGATGGTTACTTGAATTTATTGCTCCCACTGCTCATTAAGAACGGTCTTGAAGGATCTGCCTTACACTGCATCCTGCTGTTCATCATTCAAAGAGAGGGTGTATGACTTAATTTCATTTCGAATCGTGTCTTCTACCAAGTACCTGAGTCTTACCACGGTTCCTGTCAGTTCCAGAAGCTGTAATTAAATTAAAGATCAGCTACATTTTCAAACATCTTACTACGTGATGGCATTGATCATAAGCAACGACGACAGACCAACCGTATGCGATGTGTGATGCCAGGATGTAAACTCCTAAGTAGCGTTATGTGTGAAAAATGCAATGCTTACTTTTGTTCAAAAAAAAAATGTTGATTGTTTAATAAATTTCATTCATAATTTGTCTTAATAAATAAAATAATCATACATTTTAACATTATTTTTCATTCCACATTATCCAGGTCTCGATGGAGTCTTAAATGCATGTTGTATCAAAAATTACACTGGATTTGGTTTTCGTGCTGTTGATGGAGCCTATGTTGTTGAAAGTTTGCTGTCTATAAAGTCAAATGCCATAGGTCTAGACAATATCCACCCCAAATTTTTATTTATGATTTTTCCTGTTGTACTGCCTTATATAATACATATTTTTAATACAATTTTTATGTCAGGAGTGTATCCGGATCCGTGGAAGGCTGCTAAAATCATTCGCTAAAGGTGTAGAATCTAGGCCTATATCAATACTACCCTACTTGTCCAAAGTCTTCGAGAGAATACTGCAAAGACAAATTAATGTTTATCTTTACACAAACTCGTTACTTTCTCCGAAACAATCGGGCTTTCGTGAAAAAACAGCTGTATTACAGCCCTTTAAAACGTCACTGAAGACATTAGGCAATCGTTTGATAAAGATCAGGTGGCGTTTTTGGTTTTGCTTGATTTCTCGAAGGCTTTCCACACAGTTAATCATGATATTTTATGTAAAAACCTTATGCAGGGATTTAATTTTTCATCAGAGGCTACAAGTTCACTTACTCATACTTAACTAATAGAAAACAAATAGTGCAAGTTGACAAAAAGGTTGTCTTGTTTTCTCCCAAATGTTACCGGTTTTCCACAAGGTTCAATACTTGGCCCACTATTGTTTTCAATTTTCGTTAACGAACATTTATATTTGATAACTGCTCATATGTATGCAAAAGACGTCCAACTGTACCTTAGCTGCCCCTTGGGCTCATTGAGAATGGAGCTTTCTTTGTCAACGAAGATCTTGAGAAAATTGCAAATTGGTCAAATTCAAACGGCCTCATTTTAAACCCCAAAAAATCCAAATGTGTTGTTATATCCAGAAAAAAATTTGTTATTAGTTACTTTCCTTCCATTTTCTTAAACAATGCTCCTATTGAATATGTTGAAGCTGTTTAAAATTTCGAGGTAACGTTTAACCGCTTCCTGACTTGGGACAACCATATAAACGGTGTGGTCGGTAAAGTATACGGCGTACTGCGTACATTATGGGCAACTTAGTCTTTAATACCGTAATGCCCTGTGGCTTAGTGGTTAGTGTGTCGGACTGCTAAGCGAAAGAACCTGGGTTCAAATCCAGCTCATAGCCACCTTTTTTTCTGGGGTACTGCCTCTTGCGAGGAACTGACAAAACCTCCAAGAGTAAAATTTGTCTCGAAAAAGTGCATCTCATGTAGCCGTTCGGACTCGGCGGTAAACTGTAGGTCCCTTCCATTCTTGCAGAGTAACAACACACACACAGGAATGGTTGAGAGTATAGTCACTAGGCCTTGGCTCCTTAAAGAGCTGTCGCGCCAATAAATTTATTTATTTATTTATAGTCTTTAACACCAGTAAAACCACGTTTACTTCTTGTTAAGACTTTGATTATTTCATTTTGGTATATGGTTGTGAAATTTACTGTAATTATAATCATATAAGCAAACGAAAATTTAATGTAGTCTTAAACTGTGCCGCATGTTATGTGTTTGGCCTACGTAAGTACGACAGATTATCTGGTTTTGCTACGCTTGTGCTAGGTATGCATTTGGAGAAATATCTTGAGCTTCGCACTCTTACGTTGCTATCTAATATATTGATATCACGCCAACCACAATATTGTTTTAAAAATATAAATATTGCAACCTCGCACAGATCTCGTCAATTGATTCATCCTCGTTGTTCTTTTCTGACATCCGAACGTCAATTCTTTGTAAACTATATCCTTCTTTGGAACTCTTTAGCGCGTTACATAAAAGAAATTGAAAAAGTTAAAAGTATAAAACAGGTTTTAAAAAAGCATTTTTTGTAAATGTGTGAATCATATAGAAAACGTATTATATTTCATTAAAATCATCTTTTGGTAATTACATATTTAATGAAATTTTGATATTATTATTGATGATTCAAAATTAATTTTTCTTTTTTTATTTATTTCAATTTGTATTAATTTATATTATTTTGATCCTCTATGTGAAATTAGCTCGTAACTAATATCGAAATAACAATAAAATAAAATAAAAATAAAAATAATGATACAACCATTTTTTTTCAAATAAAACCGTTATCTTTTGCTAAGGCAAAAAAACTGCGAAAGCATACAAAGGAAAAAATGTCCAGAGATTTATCACAACAAGAAGTTTTCTAGAGGTAAGTGTTTTATCCCCCCTACTATGTAAAGTTTTGTAGTAGTTGGATTACTAAAAAATCTCTCATCTTAGGGCTTACGCTAAATTGGTTTTGTGATGACATTGTCATAACAACTTTTGTAAGTTCGAAGAATCTCTGTGTAATAAGGCGAGTACTGACAATAACAAGAAAATGTCGTCCATCAGTTGGATTAAACATTAACGCCACAAAGATAAATTTAATTACTTTACTTTTTGTGGCGCTACATAGCGTGGTGCTCCTAGGCCTGGTTCATTATGCCCCTCCAGCTGGTTCGATGTCTAGCCTGCAGTCTCCAGTTCTGCAGAATTCGGCAACTAGAGGGAGGTTAAATACCCAGGTATTACACTAATTACCAAACTTTTCTGAAACAAAAATATCGAAATAAGTGCTGGAAAAACTACGAAGTCTCTCATGATTGCAAGTGGGTTGGGTAGGATTTGCCCCCATAACCCTCTTCTCATATCCACCATGGATGAATACGTAGGTGGTGATGGATATTACCAACCCCTACAATCTTTAAATAACAATAATGAACAAATCGATTATCAAAGTGCAGACAATGAACCCTCACTTCCCCTTATAAAAGAAATTGTTCCTCCCATAATTGTGCTGAAATCATCAACTGAGTTTCTACGGAACATACTCCTGCAACTCGAAATTAATGATTATTTAATAAAAAATATATCTCTTGGTCATAAAATATTGTGGTCAATATTCGAAAACCCTTAATAAAATTAAAACTAAACTAATAAGTGAATCTTGCGAGTTTTATTCATGAAAAAAGGCAGCAGACCTTTTAAAGTGATTCTACCTGGCCTTTATTTATATGAAAACACTATATTAAAAGCTGAACTTATGTCATTAGGCATTGAGTGCATTGATGTAAAAACTTTTACTATTAAGCCGAAATCCTTGAATTAAAACTTTTCTCATATTTATGTAGTATACTAGTATACATAAAACGTGCCACGATCAAATTGAATGACCTTCATAGAAATCATCCAAATATTTTCAAGATCATCGCCCGATGGGATTATAAACAAAACCGCCAAAACAAGGTAACTCAATGTCACAACTGTCAATTGTATGGCCATGGAGCCATGAACTGTCGGGTTAAAACATTCTGCGCCAACTGCTCGGGCAACCATAAAACAACTGAGTGTACTTCACCTGAAATCATAAAATTTGCAAACTGCAGTGGTGCGCACAAATCATCTGGTCCAACGTGTGTAAGCCGAACACACTACATTGGTATTCGCCACTGCGTAATCAAACGCCTAAAACAACCAAGGAGCCTTCATCTGTTACGCGGCAATTCAATCACCTCTCTATGGAAGATTTTCCCCGTCTTCCTCAGCATAATTCTTCTAATTTCTAATCCACCATCAAACATCCAAATAACATCAATAAAGAGAAAACTTCATCACACATCAACACCAGCACCAGCTCGGCACCAAAATCGTTACTAATTGCCAGCTCCAGCTGAACATAATACAGCTTTGGCCGCTAAATCAAATCAGAATAACTTGTTCTCTTTCGATGAAATTAATTCTCTTCTTAGTGAAGTATTATGTAAACTTAGCTCTTGTCATACAAAAGCAGATCAGTTCAATGTTATAACAAGTTTGTCTATTAAATATGTGTATAACAACCATGCTGATTAACTCCTTAAAAATTTACTACTTGGAATGCTCAAAGTATTCAACATAAATGAATTGAACTTTTTAATTTTTTGAATAGAGAAAATATTGATTTAGCCCTTATCACGGAGACTTGGTAAGATTGCAACAAAACTCTCTCTCATTCTGATTTTGCATGCATTAGGTTTGATAGAACTTAATCTTCGGGAAGTGGAGTTAACGTCATTATAAGAAAAACAAATTAATTTCAAAGTTCTAACATCTTTTCGTTTAAAGATCATCTCCCTGTTCGTATAAAACTTGTGCAGTGTCAGGAGTGTCTGATAGAAACTGTTGCAATTACAAAGCTACAAATTGGAATAGATTCGAATTTTTTTTGACCGAAAGCTTGAATTACAACGAAATAACAATTGAAAACGTTAACCAAATTGACACTTACGTGGAACACTTCACCGAAACGAGAGAAATATTTCAACTATTCGCAAACTCATTCTCCCAAATCACATTCTTTATTTAATTCGCCTACGTAATTCGGAAAGACGAAAATGGATACGCTACCGATATGATTCCTTCTTTCACATAGCTATGGACCTATCAGCCTACTTAGCTGCATAAGCAAAATTTTAGAAAAAATAATGAAATCAAAAATTCAAGGTCTCGTCGATGATTTAAGAATCTATCCTAATTATCAGTTTGGCTTTCGACCTCGCCCCTCAAACTGCTACCAATTAGTAAGAATAAAAAACTCCATATCTCAAAAATTTGCAGATAAACAATCTACTGCAATGGCTTGCTGGACATCGAAAAAGCTTTTAAAACGGTCTGGCATAATGCTCTCATCTTTAAACTTTTCTAATTCAACTTTCCTTGCAATATAATTATATTTATTAAAAGCTTTATTGAAGACAGAAAATTCGCAGTCTATTTAGGAAACGTAAAATCCTTTTTATATGACGTACCCTTTGGTGTCCCTCAAGGATCCGTTTTGGGCCCAATTTTATTTAACATTTACTTATCGGACTTTCCTGCTCTCGATCCAAACGTGGCATACTCTTTCAAGATGTCTCAAGGGTTTTGCAAATCGCACTTATACTTATTGAGAAATTTTTCTACAAATGGAACATAAAAATAAACGCTACAAAAGCCCAAGCAATGTGATTTTCACATCGCAGAAAATCTTGGTATCTACCATATGCGAAACTTCGTTTACGCTGTACAGAAATCGAAAGATAATTGCAAATACCTCGGTGTTATTTTGGATAATTAGTTAACTTTCAACCTCACATTTCAAATACAGTGAATAAAATCAATTTGACAGTAAGAACTTTATATCCTTTTATTAATAGAATGTCAAACCTTAGCATGCCAAATAAACTTATAACGGGTGATTTTTTTGAGGTTAGGATTTTCATGCATTAGTATTTGACAGATCACGCGGGATTTCAGACATGGTGTCAAAGAGAAAGATGCTCAGTATGCTTTGACATTTCATCATGAATAGACTTAATAACGAGCAACGCTTGAAAATCATTGAATTTTATTACCAAAATCAGTGTTCGGTTCGAAATGTGTTTCGCGCTTTACGTCCGATTTATGGTCTACATAATCGACCAAGTGAGCAAACAATTAATGCGATTGTGACCAAGTTTCGCACTCAGTTTACTTTATTGGACATTAAACCAACCACACGAATGCGTACAGTGCGTACAGAAGAGAATATTGCGTCTGTTTCTGAGAGTGTTGCTGAAGACCGTGAAATGTCGATTCGTCGCCGTTCGCAGCAATTGGGTTTGTGTTATTCGACCACATGGAAGATTTTACGCAAAGATCTTGGTGTAAAACCGTATAAAATACAGCTCGTGCAAGAACTGAAGCCGAACGATCTGCCACATAGTCGAATTTTCAGTGAATGGGCCCTAGAAAAGTTGGCAGAAAATCCGCTTTTTTATCGACAAATTTTGTTCAGCGATGATGCTCATTTCTGGTTGAATGGCTACGTAAATAAGCAAAATTGCCGCATTTGGAGTGAAGAGCAACCAGAAGCCGTTCAAGAACTGCCCATGCATCCCGAAAAATGCACTGTTTGGTGTGGTTTGTACGCTGGTGGAATCATTGGACTGTATTTTTTCAAAGATGCTGTTGGACGCAACGTTACGGTAAATGGCGATCGCTATCGTTCGATGCTAACAAACTTTTTGTTGCCAAAAATGGAAGAACTGAACTTGGTTGACATGTGGTTTCAACAAGATGGCGCTACATGCCACACAGCTCGCGATTCTATGGCCATTTTGAGGGAAAACTTCGGAGAACAATTCATCTCAAGAAATGGACCGGTAAGTTGGCCACCAAGATCATGCGACGCCTTTAGATTATTTTTTGTGGGGCTACGTCAAGTCTAAAGTCTACAGAAATAAGCCAGCAACTATTCCAGCTTTGGAAGACAACATTTCCGAAGAAATTCGGGCTATTCCGGCCGAAATGCTCGAAAAAGTTGCCCAAAATTGGACTTTCCGAATGGACCACCTAAGACGCAGCCGCGGTCAACATTTAAATGAAATTATCTTCAAAAAGTAAAAAAAAAGTTCTCAAGCTCTTAAAAAATCACCCGTTATTATTCAAAACTATTTTTCAAGCTATTCTTTTGTTAGGGGGCACCAGTTTGGTTTAACTACGCTCACACTCATATCAACAAACTTCAAGTTTGCCAAAATAAAATACTTAAAAGAAGCACCCAGTGCAACAACCAGATAACTCCACTTTTTGAAATGTTGAGCAAATTAAAAAAAACTATCTCAAAAATAAGAAATAAAAATCAATCAAAATGAATTTATTTACTTCAAGATATATTAAAAAATTGTACATTAAAGTAAAAAAATAAATAAATTTGTTTTTGGACTTGTCCTCTTTTTGCACCGATTTTGGTATGAATTACAAGGGCACCTCGTTGTCATCTTCGTAGTCTGAGTTTTCAGCTTCTTGAACTGACTGCTGCGACATCAAGTTATTGTAAAAAGGAATATCCGCTGGAGGTTGGGGTTGAGGGAAAGATTATTTATATATAATGGTTTTGGTTTAAAGGGGTCACCATGCAAGTTTGCTTTTATTTCTATGTCGTATGTCGTAAATGGCCCATGGTGACTAATGGAAGCTGAAACGCTTGCCATATTTTCTTCTTTTCTGTAGCAAAATCCTCGATATTTTGAGATAGTCCACTTAATACGATCTTTGTTCGTCACAAGTTTCTTGTAAAACGGAGCCAGGCTCGTTTTAAAATCAAATATGTCCTTATTGCTCACTGGTATCATATTAAACTTTGTCCTTTGGTAGATAAAGACGTTCTATTCGCCTCTCTCTCTATTATCGCCCTATCTCGATTTTGCCATTCATTTCGAAGGCATTTGAAAAAATCATTTGTTAAGAGATCAGTTTGTTTACATCCGATAATAAACTGCTATCGCCGCTTCAAGCTGGCTTTAGGCAACAGTATTGTTGCGTGACAGCTCTCTTAAAAGTAGTGGATGATATTCGCGAGGAAATCGACAAAGAAAAAGTTTCCACCATGGTGATGTTTGATGTTTCAAAGGCCTTTGACTCTGTATCCCATCGCATTTTATTACAAAAACTGAGCGATAACTTCCACTTTGTAGGTACTGCTGTGGCCCTTATTGAAAATTATCTCTTCGGGAGGAATCAAGCCGTTTACATTAACTCTCAACTCTCTGACTTTATCCCAACACATTCTGGTCCTTTGCTTTTTTCGATATTTATCAATGATCTCCCTGATGTTGTCAAGTTTTGTAACGTACTTATGTATGCCGACGATGTACAAATGTACCTTAGTTACCCATTAGGTATAGCTGAGGATGCTACCTGTCGTCTGAATCTAGATCTGGTTAGGGTATTCAAGTGGGCCGAGAAAAATCAGTTGCGACTAAACCCGAAAAAAATCAAGCCATTGTCATCGGTAAAAATGCAACTGACACTTCTTGTTTTCCTAGCATAGAACTAGGTAGTTCCACGCTTTCTTATGTTAGAACGGTAAAGAACTTGGATATTACTTTTAACCAAAATTTAACTTGGCAAGATCACCTGTCGTGTGCTCTCGGCAAAACATAAGTTGCACTTCGTGTTCTTAATATCGCTGGTGGCTGCCTTCCTGTAAAAACTAAGATTACACTTGTTAAAACACTCCTTATGTCGATTCTACTTTTTGGAAGATTAATTTTTTGCAATATTGATAGTAGAAGTCAAAGTAAGCTTCGAGTTGCCTTCAATAATATCATACGCTTTGTCTATAGTCTTCGTCGGTTTGATCATGACTCTCAATACACGAATACCTTATATAACATGCCCTTGCAAAGTTATCTGGATTGTAATGTATTATTATTTTTATTTGATCTAATGCAGAAAAAGGTACCTGACTACCTTTTTGAAAAACTCGTATTTCCGCAATCTCATAGAAGCAACATTCTAATTGCACCTACGTATAAATACATTGTTTCAAAGCGACAATTTTTTGTGTACGCCGTCTTTGGAACTCCTTACCTGCCGATTTGAGAAGAATGAACAGCTGCGCAATGTTTAGAAAGGCTTAAGAAAATCATTTTAGGTGCTAAATAAATTTCTATTATTTTCTTAATTTATTTTTTCTTTACCATTGTTTCTTTTTCCCAAATAAAATTTTTTTTTTTTAAATTTCTATCTATTATCATGTAAAATCAACCTATCTATTACAACAATTGTACCTTAGAACTAAGTATTCCTTAAAAAATTAAATGTTTTTATATACTTATGTTTATTAATTAATAAAATACAAAAATACATATACAAATAGTTATTGACGGGTTTGTTTATCATTCAGGATAGAAACAAAAAAGATATAAATCAGTAGTCAACTGTCAGATCATCTTAAATGATAAAAGTTATTAGATATATAACAACATTTATTTCTTAAATAATATTCCAATGAAAACTGTTTTTTATTTCTTTTTTGTATGAAGAACTTATGAAAAAAAACCTTTTTTTAACATATAGCATTGCATTAATATTTAAATAAAATTTAGGTTACATATTACGGCTCCTGAGTGCTTAAGTGCCTCATAACCATGGAAAAACGAATATTAAGGTTTGAAAAATAATTTCGTTACTTTCTACTTAACTAATAAGACGTAATTCTATGGGTATGCTTAACTTTATGTCAAATAGAGTTGTTTTTTATTTATAATCGGTGCGCACTTGGAGATTGTTACTACCCTTATCATGTATTAACATAGTGCGAGCGTTTAGGAAAATTGGATAGAATATGAAAGGAGTTACCGATGCACATTGGTCTTGAACGTTTGCAAATCGTAATGGAAGGGACAAATCGAGCCGGGTAAAGCATTCCACATTCGTGTAGTGCGGCTAAAGAATGAGTCTCTTTACTTAACAGTGCGTCCAAAATTAGGCTCATGGGTAAATCTATGAGCATTCCTAGCGGTACGAGTATTACGGGGAAAACTTTTAAGGGGAGAAATACAACTGGCTATTTCGCTGGAGCATTGTTTATAAAAAGGCGATAGAAAAAAGAGAGACAGGAAACATTTCGACGATATACTAGTGAATCAAATGCTTCTGTTATATCCTTAACCCATATCATTTTCAATGCATTTTTCTGAATTCTATCCACGAAACGCAAATGAGTAACAGGGGCCCAAATATGAGAATTGTACCTAAGCTTCAGGCGAATGTACGCCTCATAAATAGTTGCCAGAAATATTTCTTGCATTGTCTAAGAAAACCTAAAAATTTCGCAGCATTTTTTGGCGATGTCATATATGTATATGTATGTTCATTACACAGAAAGTAAAAGCAAAGCAAAGTTGTTCAGTTTCCTCGATGCAAGTACCACTCATGGATATCTGCATGGGGGGAATGTTATGCTTTAACGGCAGCAGGCAGCATTGAGTTTTGGAAGCAATAAATTCCATACAATTAATAATTCCCCATTGAACAATGCCGGTCAGATCGGAATTTAAGCTGCCGTTACAGTTCCACATCCGAAGAACAGGAAAGTGAATGTAAAAACGAGTATGAGAAGCTTAGGGTACTTTCATCAGCAAAATAATGTAATATATAGAAGTCTTAGACAAGAGATCATTGATAAAAGTAAGGTCGGAGACAGAACCTTGGGGCACATCCGCATTTATTTTGTGACTATCAGAGATGAAGCCATCCAAAACAACGCGAATTGATCGTTCCGAAAGGTAATTTATAATCCATCGAATAAGAGGTTCCCCGATTCAAAATGCACGCGTTTTCGATAAAAGAGATCGATGCCAAACTCTATCAAATGCTTTTGAAATATCAAGTGCAATAATCTTACTTTCTCCAAAACGATGTAAAGATTTATTTCACTATATTCATATCACCAGTGGACCTATTGCTACGAAAACCATATTGCCGGTCATTAAGAAGTTTCCGTGTCTCAAGATATTTCTTAATCTGATAGTTTATCAGCGTTTTCATGCCCTTGGAAAGAAGGGATGTAAGTGCAATTAGTCGGTAGTTAGAAGATACGCCTATTTAGGCATGGGCTGGACAAGTGCAGTTTTCCATCCCCTTGGATAGAGGCCTGTAAATATCGAGATCCTCAAGAACCCTTGCAACTGTACGAACGAAAAAAAAAGATTTGGCCCATAAAACCATTTACGTTATCAAGTACAGGAGGAGCCATATCACATTGAGGCAACGTTGAATTATCTGCAAACAATATTGCAAATAAATTAGCTTTCGCTTGGGAGTTGAACACATTTGTGGTGCCAATTTATATATATTTGCTGATATTCGTCATTGGCTTTTCATGTCAATTGGTGGTCTTGTATTAGTAAATATTGTATTCAGCGTCTGATTTGATTTGTGGGCAAATATATGGATTTTGCAATAACACATAAATTAAAATTAAAATTTTGACGATAAAACGCAAGTAAAATAACAGTTAAACATATAAAAGAACAAATAGACATAATAATAAAACTTAAACTATTAACACAGAAATTATATAAAAAATATAAAATTGTATTTTTTAAAGACTAATAAATGGAACAAATCCCTTGAAGAAGCCGGAAAAACCGAAGAAAAACCAATGAATTGGTTGCAAGTTAATGCAAACGAACTATGAAAGATGAAAACTATGATGGTAAGAAACATCATTACCTTTGGTTGCATATGGCATAAGAGAACTAAATTTATTAAAACTAGGAAACTATAAGAAAAGGTACAAAGGCTTCTGGTTTTGCTTATGCATTACTGAAGCAATGAGAACCTGCCTTACAGCAGCTATGGAACTCATTCTAAATACACTATACGTTGCCATTAAGTGCTGCAAAACGACCCATCATGAGATTTGCAAATTGGTATGTCACTGCTAAGACGGAAACAGTGCTTTATGCAGATTCTCTAATACCAACGAGGATACGGCGGAACATATTCTTAATAGATGTGTTGCATCAAGATTTAAGCATCTACCCTCTCTTAAAGTCTCTACAACAAATTCTTAAGCTTCTTAAGGGAACCAGTTTGGAGTTTATTATGGAGGAAGAACTGCAGAATAAATAACCCAATACCGATTCAGTTGTTGGCACAATCGAAATTTAAGATCACTAATACCCGAAATCTATTCATTCAATCAAATAAAACATATGTTTTCGTTGTCACCCGTTCTGTTTCCTCAACACCACAATTCTTTTTACCATAAACTCAGCAATAACTTTTCTCGTTTGACAAGAAAAAACACATCATTATGATGATTTTTTTAAACTGACAGCACTCCAATCAAATATTTACTCTTTATAAACAAATGATCAAACTGACACTTCCACTCAACGCTTGCATAAGTACTTAATTCCATTTTCAATCTATAAAAATCAATCACCGCCTCAAGAATGATTTCAGATCTTATCCGTAGCTAAAACCAATCACACCCATATGGCCAATGAGTTGTGCACTATTAAACCCGAAAAGCATTTGCCCCCTCGTATTGGTATGAAGACAATAAAAATTCATTAGACCAATTCAAAAGATGATGGTGGGCTGAAAATTGAAAAACCCAAACCAACATACCACGGGAAAAATGTCGTAAAAATCAAATTACACCTTCAAGTGGTATACAACTTCATTATTGCAACAGCGTTGCTCTTGCCCCAGCCTGACTTGTGATTTCGATACAAACCAAAGCCATATAGTGTTAACATCGCATCGGGACTGGGAGTCGAGACTCTCTTTTCAGGTATTATGAACGTGCCTTTTTAAGAAACAATATATAGCAAATCGTTGCAATTAAAACATGGCTACTCAAAACAACTTCATTAAGGCCAACGAAAATTTATAAATCTGCATACTGGTGTCTCTCCGAACTCAAGCCCTGCAGGCGCACAATTTATGGGAAACGCGTAACTCTTAACTTGAGAATTGTGCTTACCCCTTGGCAGCATCGTTGGGATGCATGCATGTATGCACAAAACATTATTCTTCTGCAATTCCAGACTCATTACTGGAAGAACTTCATCGTTTTGTAGAACTGCGGAATCTAATCAACGCTGTTCAGGAGGAGCAAAATACCATAAATCGCTTATTTTACAGGGTGTTCCAATTGTTCAGGCATTATGAACAAAAAATGCACAAACAATTCAGTCATGTGTGAGTAGCCGTTACCGTTAGGGCATGTAGGATTACTTAAAAGTGAAAAGGAGGAGGCTGCTTTTAAATAGATAAAGGTGGGTGTCGATGTTAAATTTTTGAGTTTTCTTCTATAGATATCTTAGAATTTAGAGAACCTTTTAGTTCGTCAGCAAACGCCTTAAGACGTTCACATAAAGATAAAACACTGGAAGGGATGTTCAGAAGGTTAATTCCTCTATGGAAACAAATTTATATTATAAAATATTGACTTTTTGATCTTATTAGATGTACAAAATATTTAACGTTGCGATTTGCATTCAGCAACACGTTTCCAGCGGTTTCAAATTTATAAGGTTTCAATTTGAAAACACCCCCAATATGGTGTCGGCTTATTTAATTTTATTGTTGGCCATATCGCCATTGTCTCATCATCACTGCTTGATAAATTTGACGTAATTTGAAGCTAATTTTCTATACCTATCCGATTTTCAAGAAAATTTTGTTTTACAAATTAATAACTCAGGAAAAAAACTTGATTTTTATGAATCTTTTTCTACCTGTAAAATGCACAACCCAATCCAAACCAAACCCAAACTCAAGTGTTTGAAAAGTGGGCGTTTTTTGATCAAATGTGGGAAAAACACATTATGTGGTTTATTGAGGAAACGTAGAGGTTTTTCATTTACCACTTGTTTATGACTAAATGACCTTAAATGGGGACTAAAGATAAATAGCAATAAGAGCGAGCTTATTTGCTTCAGAAACCCAACAACAGCAACAAGAGGTCGAAGAGCTAAATGAAGACACCAAACTGATCCCAATAAATCAGTTCATGACACAGTTCTCCAAAAATATTTTGAGGAACTTGGAGGACCACCCCAACTTGGAAATCCAGCAAATACACCACACAACACCTCAACATTCGAGCCATCACAGACGACCGATTCGAGGATATAATGAACAATGACGGAGCCCCGCTCTACGAGAGAACCAGCAACGGACACAACAGAGAATAAACAACATCGCATCCTAACCCCAATTTTTTTTTTTAAACCTAAGGCAGTTAATTATAATTTAGAATTTCAATTAAAAGATTATGCAAACAAAAATAAAAATAAAAATAAGTAAAAATATAGCATTGTATTGTATTGAGTCAGCTGAAGTACGTCGGGCCCCTTTTGTTGAGCCAACATGATTTATTTTAGTTATAAGTTAGTTTAAGATCAATTGTACAAAAATTCTAACGAATGTAATAAAAAATAAATTGCACGACTGGATCGCACGTACTTGCTATGTGCGGTCACATTGTAGAATAAAATAAAAAAAAAAATTAAAGTGAACATCAAAGCATTTATTCGATTTTTGTGACTTTTGCTTGTTCGAATAAAGTACGTTAAATTGTATTGGGTGAAATAATTTAAACGCCATTTTATTTCTTTAGGAAATGTAAAAGTGTGATTTTTTCTTTCAAAATCGTAGGAGCCGTTTTTAAATTAAACGGTTTTTTAACAACTTTTTTTAAAAAATTAAAAAAAATAAGTCAAGAATACTAAATTAAGCACAAAAATAACGTACATTTAAAAACAAATTTTTTCAAAAATAAAAAAAAAAAAATAATAAAAATACAAAAAAAAGTTTTCGAAAAAAAATTAACGCAAAATTACTTAGGCTACCTACATATTCTTGAATATCAATTTTTATTGTAATCGGATCACCAGTTTTAGAGAAAGTCGAAGAAAAAAAAAGGCTATATGACAGGTACTGTTAATTTTTGAGTTAAGAAGACATTTTTTTTTCTGTAGAATGTCAAAATAACTCTAGGTTCAAAAGTTGAAGAAGATTGGCCCAACCGTTTAGGCTGCAGTCCAAAATACTTCCATACAGAGACAGACAGACAGACGGGCAGAATTTTGCCAGTAACTCAAATATAAACATATTTCTATCTATCTATCATTGTTATGTCATGTTTGATTTTTATCTCAACATTTTTAATCTGCACGAATGCTTAACTTGCATTATAGTACCTATAATCGCCAGTAAAAAACAATAATAAATAAATGGGTTGTCATGTCAAACTCCATAATCTGTCGACCTGAATTGCAAGGATCTTATATAAAAGCCACACTTTGAAGTCCTTAAATTTCATTTGATATCCTCCACGGGTTGAGTAAAGTGCGTTGTAACAGTGTTAAAAGCGATTTTTGTGATTTTTACTTGCCATTTATAGGGATTATAAAGCAAGTTATGCATTCGTAAAAAAAATCTAACAATCAAACATGACATTACGATGATAGAGAAGTCAAAAAAGTGGGTCCGAAAATTCCGTCCGTCTGTCTGTCTGTCTGTCCGTATCGATATCTACAGCCTAAACGGTTGGGCCGATTTGATTCAAACATGGTATATAGTATTTTTAGAGTGCTTTACCCCGGTTTTTGGAATTGGCATTCTAGCTCCAAAACTAACGGTACCTGCCATATAAGTTTTAATGAAAAACTTATTTTTCTCGAAATCGGCTTCTACGATTTTGATAAAACTTTCAGAATGATGTTTTCTATGCAAAATCTATCTTTAAGTTTTAATGGATTTTTCAGAAAAAGTTTTATAATGGTACTTCCCATATGACCGGTTTTTTTAAAATCAGACTTTCTCGTTAACTAATTGACGGATTTTGATGAAATTTTCAAGATATGTAGTGTTTTATGATTAAACTAATATTGCTTATTAAAATTTTCAAAAACATTTTTTTTTAATTTTTAATATTTTTTTTTTTTTTAATTATTTTGTTTTTTGAATATTTTGAAAACGGATCTGTAGATTTTTTTTGAAATTTTTCTCCTACTATAAACTATAGATTTCTTTAAATTGACATGACGAAAAAAGTTTTAAATATTTTTTCGAATAGTTTTTCAAAAAAAACATTTTTTTGAAAAAACTGGTCGAACGATTTTGAATTGAAAAATTCATAAAATAGAAAACACCATACGTTTATCGATCTATCAAACATAATTAAGCTATTTTAATTAATTTGATTTCAAAAAGTAAATTATTTTTATTGAGACCTGTATAGGTATCTATATCATTATTGCCCTACTGCTGATTCCCACGAATCTTTATGTCAGTTGTTCATATTTGTCCATACCAAAATGAAAATTAAACTGAAAAAAGTCTTTCTATTAGCAAATTATATTATTAACAGTAAACAACAAGTGGAAAGATGATACACTAAAAAAATGCAAAATCTAACAATCCTACATATTTATGTGTTTATCCCTTTGTCGTGACGCATGTACGTTCGAGCTTCAAACCACAACGATTCTAAAGAAAATGCAACTAAAAAAAAAAATTTAAATAAAATCTTTGTCAAAAAGACGCCTGCACTTAAAAAGGATTGGCACATAGGAGCAAGTACGTGCGACCCAGTCATGCCTTTTATTTATAGAAATAAAATGGCGTTTAAATTTTTCCGCTGAAAACACTCTTACGTACTTTTTTCGAACAATCAAAAGTCACAAAAATCGAATAAAAACTTAGAAGTTCTTCTTATATTTATCAAATTTTATTCAACGCTGTGACCGCACATAAGAGCAGGTACGCGATCCAGTCGTGCAATTTATTAAATAATGAGTTCGAGACGTAGTGGAACTACTTTGCTATATCGCGATCATACAAAAAACTTCACGATCGGCACTTAGCAACTATAAGGGATATTATTTAATTTATTTTGTTTGTCAGGAACGACCTGAACGACCGATATATTTATACGTGTTTCATTCTGAAGAGATCAACAATATTTGGACCAAAGCTTCGATTCCAAATGTAACTATGGAACGAGTTATTTAATTTACTTAAATCATATTTCGAAAGTACAAAATGAGAGGAAAATGGTTATACGCGGTGTTGACAAGAAAGAAACACTTATCTTAATTAAACGACTGCAAAGCAAATTGAAGAGACAAAGAGGGAAGCAAAAAAGTGTTCTACCCAAGAAACCAATTCTATCTCAGGAAACTGCGATGAAGATTCGGTGCGTGAGTCTTCCCTAAAAACGTATCCTATGACAGAGGCATCTCCAACAAACACTCCTTCGATAGAGATACCATCGACTTCAAGGGCTAATCGGAATACATTTATGTTGCCAACAGTTGCCAAGGTCTGTGATCGGTACGGTTTATCGACGCGATCTGCTGCTGCTGTTGCTATTTTCTGCTGTTATTTTGGCTAATGTCGGCTTGGTTTCTGCCAGGGATTTAACTCTAGTTATTGACAAAAACAAGATCCTTAGAGCTGTATCTAAATCACGTAAGGATATTGGTGTTATTGCTATAAATCATCCATTTTGATGGACGAAAAGACGAGACCCGGATAAATGAGAAAATAAGAGGGGGGGGGGGGGGGGCGTTATCAGCGCAAAGAAGTTTTTGAAGAACACATATCAATTTTGGCAGAACCTGAATCAATTTATTTGGGACACACAACGCCAAGTCGTGGTACCGCAAAGGTAATTTTTTACTTCGATCACAACCTTATTAGAGGATCAAGATTGGAATTTTGACGTGATTTGCATTGGATGTGACACTGGTTGGAAGGGGGGCGTGATACAATATTTAGAGGAGATTTTGGAGAGAATCATTTTATTCTTGACGTTAGATGGTTGCACCTCGGGTCCTAGAGAATATTCCTGACCTATTGGAAAACTATTAGCTGGTTGCAAAAATAAACCCACCGTAAGCTTTTTTGCGGTGGCTGATAATATGCCTGACTTGCCGAAAAATGTGGTTGATAAACTAAGTACGGATCTAAAATATCTTTATCAGCTGTATCAACTGGTTTCTGAACTGGCAAACCGTCAACCAAAAATGGCTCAATCGAGATGGCTAACTTCTGCTATTTGTATTCTCAGACTGTATGTTAGTACTCTCAATTCAACAGAAAATTTGCTATTGCTTCTCAACTACGTCGTTAAGGTATAGGCTCAAATTTGCTTCCAAATCAAGCAAAAGACGTCTTTTAAAGATAGAAAGAAATGTTTTTTTTACGCACACAGAAAAACTTCTTTTCTATCATTATGTTGTTTGATGAAAGGAGCTGGGATTGCGAAGAATAAAAAAGCTAGAGAAACACCAAAAATTAACTTCTCTGCTAGGGATTATATCGATCATCACATCCGGTTCTGTCCATAAAAACGTGAAATATATAGATCCTCAAAGCTTTGGTAGCGCCCTCAAGACGACATGTAATTCCATTTTTTTACGTTGGAACTGACCTAGGCTTTTAATAGGTACCACGAACAAGATCCCCAGCTGATTACATGAGTTGAGCTCGGTAGCACCTGCTTGTTTAAATTGCGGTAGGCCTCCTAATGGAAGTATCGTTGTGAATGTAGTTATTCCAAATGCGAGAGCGAACTGAATAACTGCTGACTGATCCCGGTTTTTCGTTGGCGGATTAACGTTGTCTCTCTAGATGGTAAACATCGACTGCGTGTTTCCATCCCCATCTTTGCAGCTCTGTGTGGCTAGTGAAGCTTGATGTTAATTGTTTCACTTTTCTGTAAAATATTCCAACCTCTTTCCTCTGCATGTCCTCGGCTTCTTGTTGCTGGTGATCGGTTTCTTGCTCTTAGTTTTTTTCATCCTTCTTCGCTCTAAGCTTAGATTATAAGATGCTCGAGCCACGACCTACATAATGCCTGTATTTTGGCTTTGTTTGCTTGGAGCACATTCGGAGTCGAACCAGGGGTTTCTCAGAAATGGTTGTGAGAAGCCCACACCTTTGACTCTGATGCTGTGTTTCTTATAGCTTGTTGACAAAATGTTCAATAGTTTTCGGGTTTCATATCGTCAGTCGGGAGATTTGTCGCTAGTTCAAGGAATGCGCGATCAGCATAGGTTATGGCAGTGGCAAGGTTGACGAACGTCTTATAGCTTCCATGGATAAGTTGCAAGTTCCAACATCTGGTGATCACCGTGAGCCAGCCCTTGTGGATGTAAGGATGAGGGTATTTCCGGAGGTGGTAGGGTAAAGTCTGTGTCTTACCTTCCTCCAAGATTAGTTAATGTCATGTTTTGTGCACTGCATAATTTTTTCTTTATTACTAAAAATCGAAAATACTTTTTAATGAAAGGATTTTAATGTAAAATTATTATTTTCTGAACAATATGGGCATAATTTTGTCCATATTTCTCAGATTTTTTATTAAAACTGCACATTTAACCGAGACACCCTCTTAATTGCACCCTTGCACGAACAGTGTTAAGTTCGCGTCTTAACTTTCTGGAAAATCAATTTCGTCTAGCTTCGTTGAGTGTGCCTTTTGCCATAAAGGGGGATTCAGAATATAGATAAAAGTGTCTATACATACATGCATCTATGATGTTGGCTGGGATAACCATAAAATGAAACAAAGTCCTGAAGAGCAATTGTGCGTCGACGACGATGAAGGCAAAACAAATAATTCGCCCGATAAACTTCAATGGCACATCGTTCATTAAAATATTGGTATAATGGGGTCTGCGGAAGCAAAAACAAAAGGAACATCAACAAGGGTGCCCCTACGGTTGATAGATAAAAAAAATTAAACCATAAGCCGACAATCTTTATTAATTGTTTCAGGGAACAGATGCTATCCACACCGATTCCGCATGGGATGAGGTCATATTACCATAACACCAGTGTCAGTGGGGGACTATAAACGCTAAAAACAGATATCAGGAAAACATCTATATGCTGGCGGGAGAAGGTGCAAAAAAACAGCTACAGCTACAGCTACAGAAATGTTGCCACAGGTTGCAAACAGGTTTACCACACTTCAACATTATTTTTGATTCTCCAGCTCCAGACCTGGTGCCTTCGGCAGAAGGAATGCAAAAACCTCTGAAGCGAAAACGCACCTTGGTGGCTCTTGTGTTAGGTTCATTATGGGCGGTGTGGCATGGCGACGACGACGGCGACTGGTTCATCGGAGAATGAAAACTGAAGACTGTAAATGTCCATAAATAGAAGGAATATTCAGCGGAGCAAGACGATTTCAGAATACAAAAAATATTCAAAGATGAAAAAAAGACTATCTAGAATCTAGATACACGATAAATGGCATTTGGGATCATTTTGACACGTGGGACGATGCGCGTTCTTTGGTGTTTATTTGGCGTTTTTATGGAGATTTGATGGATACGGCTGCTTATGCCGATTTACGTTAGAAGGGTCGTTGAATAAACCCAAAAACCATGACTAAACGTTTAGAGTTCATTGGCTCGCAATGATAATGTAGACGTTTGGCTGTCACAATGCAAAATAGAGCAGATCCGATATACTCGTGAAATAATTGAAATCAAGAAGGTGCACTTAATGAGGCGTAAAACGGACCTGGGAAATCTTACTTATTATAGTTTAGAGAAAATTTAGATTGTTTTTGTAGGCTTTGTTGATTTTTGACTATTCGAGCGTGCATAGTGAAGAAGAGATGTGAAAAGTACGGTTCCCTGCGATTGTTAAGAATATTATAAAAATTAATGGCGTAACAAAACTAATGTTCAGAGAAATTGCTTCAATTAACTTGGTACATCAAATTCATAGCTATTAATTAGTTTCAATTGGCCAGTATCGTAGGAATAAGATTTGAAATCTAGGGACAAAATGATTATCATTTGAAGAACTCAATAGGCTGTGACTGAAGCATTGTCTTACAAATATTGTGGAACACAAACGATGCCAATATCAGTCATTGGAGCGAGAAGCATTTTTTTATATTTTTACAAACGACATTACAATATCTTAATTTTTGTATTGGAATGTAAAAAGATTTATAAAATTTTAAGGATGTTTTCCACCTGTTTTAGCCTTCAAATTCTTTAAGCCGATGATGGTTATTATTTCGACTGAGATCACAAGAATCGATTTTCTTCATTCAATATTGTCTCTTTCCTTTAAAATGTATTACTAGTGGAATGGCCGTTCATATAACGCTCACACATCCAACAATCGTCATAGTTTCGGAATGTTCATTGATGAACCCGTTTTGATCCTTTTTGGGCCAAGACATTCTGCCTTTCTCGTCCATGTTGTAAATGTATTCTGGTCTGTTTCGGATATTTAATCTTTCCATTAGGGCCCTTACCTTATTAAAATGATCAGAGACAAAATGTCTTTTGAGTTTTTGGGCTCTTGCTGGGTTTCATCGGCGTTAGGTCTTATCGCCCGAAACCATAACGCCCAACTTAAAAATGTCATAACGTCAAAATTTTTTCTTAAGAATTTGTTGTTGTAAAATTTACTGAAATTTGGGCAAAATGACATTGATATTGGTCATTATGACACTACTTACGTGGTAAACGGCGTTAGGTCTGATCCCCAAAGGTCGTAACGTACACATTAAGACATGTCATAACGCCCAAAAGCTGTCACATGACCCAAAATATCATGGCATAATTCGTCAGAAGACCCAAATGGATTGTCATATCGCCCAAAAATATTTTAAATTTGCGATAATCCAAATCCTAAAAAAGTGTAATAAGACCCAAAAATATTCCTATTTTTTATTTTAGGCCGTTATGGTAATAATGTGGATCAGAATTTCGGCGTTATTACCGAATCAGTGTGCAAAGAATTTTCTTGAGATCTTATCTCCCAATCAGTATGAGGTTGGTATGTTATGGTATGTAACCCCCCTGCTTGGGCTCACTATAGGATTTGGAGTATGTGCGAGATTGGGTTTATGCAAAAGTTCTTAAAAACAAAAAGAAACGTTGCACATACCCAACCTTGCACCTTCTTCAAATCCTATAGTGAGCCCAAGCAGGGGGTTTGCAGAGGAACAGCATGTCCCCTTATACCTACCTCATACTGATTGGAAGAAAAAATCTCAAGAAATTTGGCCCAAAAAGTGAAATTACACCCCAAAATAAAATTTTTTTGCTGTTGTTGTATTCTTAATATACTTTTCCGGCCTTATTTCATTTTGGGGTGTTTTTGTCTGGGACCTTAATTCGCAGCGCCAAAAAAATTTATATAATGAACTGAAAACAGTGGAAACTATTGAAAAAGAATGTTCAAGTCCTGCAGTTTGGGTGCCCCAACGCGCCGCCTACACCGGCGCGGGTCCAGCGAAGTAACGGTGCGGTTTGGGCCATTTGTTTTAATACATATTCAGGATCTTTTACTCTTTTCTTCTTATTTTGTTGGGTCATTTGCCAGTTTTTGGGTCTTATGACACATTTCTGTTTTGGGATTTAAAAGCATGAGCGATGAATTCTCAAATACAAAACATCATTAATCTCTTAGTTTATGTCATACCGCCCAAATGAAATGTCATAGTGCCCAAATTCAAAAACTAGTTTTCGCTTGGGCATTGTGACATTACTCGATATGACATTTGAGAAAAGTATTGGGTGTTGTGGCATTTCTTTTAAGCTCTATGGCGCTTTTTCGCTTTGATTTTTTTAGGAAAATTTGGCTTTTGGGTGCTATGACATTTTGTGATTTGGGCGTTATGACCTTGGGCGATAAGACTTAACTCCGGGTTCATCATTTGAGCCTTGCGAATCGAGATTTCCGGATGTCGGTTCATGAACAACCGCAACCACTTTCTTCCAGCGCCGTTATCTATCAACATGCCTCCAACATATTAATACTAGGGTGGTAAGCAACAACGATTTATCCACTAGTTGAGGTCTCTAACCTTGCAATTTGACATCGAATCTGCTACGTTAAAAAGTTATCTGTCATTTTTACATTAGCACCGTTATTTATAGGAAAGAACTTTGGAGGGTGAGTGTTGTATTGCGACTCAGAGGTGAATATAGGTTGAAAGAGAATTGGCCAGTTCAGCGCTCCCTGTTGCAGTCTATTTCCAATATCAAATATTAAAGTATGCAAGTCACATTACTTTAACATCTCAGATGACTGGGTCATATAGAGCGGATGGACAACGATGTTTCGGCCCGGATAATCTTCGATTCCACCCCAGAAGGACGGGGCAGTAGAGGAAAACCGAGAATCAGGTGGCGCACACGAGTGGAAGAGGACCTCGACCGACTTCACGTGCGAAACTGGAGGCGGCTAGCTAGGAACCGAAATGGTTGGAGGCCCAGTTCCAACCCGGACTGTAGCGCCACATAAGGAAAGAAGGAAAGTAACATTGCTACTTTTTAAATTAAACTTTTGACAGGGGTTTACTAATGCCTATCTGCTAAGATAAAGACATTAAAACGGTGCGTGAAAGCCTTCTCCGAATCAACCAGACAGGCATTCATGCATTCTTTCTTATGATGAACAATTGTATCGTGCCCCGCCTTAAATCCGAACTGTGTGTCTGGAATTATATAGAAGGAAACTTCTCCCACTTAAACAGAACTCCACAGAAAACTTTTTCGAATACCTAGTTGATACTCGGACGAAGATTTATCCATCGGAGATTCACCGAATTGAAATTATGCTTTTTTACTTTCGGGAGAGGATATAAATATAACAGCTGTCTTACAATTCCAACTCATTGGATAGTATGCATTACTATTATGGAAGTCCTCAGTTCTATATTCAGAGAAGCAATTTTTCTTACTCCTAGTACCCTCGAGCAAGAGACGTCCATGAGTTTAAAATGAGAAATTAGTCATCTAGTTCTCGATCTACTTGCCGGTTGCCGAAAGAAATTTCCTTCTCTCTAATTCTTCTTAACTTAACGCTTGCAATGTGTTAATACATTATAAGGGTATTAATTACCCCTTGAGTGCGCGCCAATTATAAAATAAAGTTAACAATGTCTAGATTTTTGATTCTCACTTTTTAGCAGATAATTCACGAATGCCCTTAAAATACAAGTTCGTGATTTATGTACTTTTAACCGAACATGATATATAACCACCGAAAAATTGTACTAACTGCAATATTTAGCTACATATTTCTGTAAATAGTTCGATTAACGAAAATTAAGATATGAATAGGATCAAGTACTGAACCCTAAGGAGTGGCATGAACCTGAAATTTCAGGAAACGCCACAAGAAGGTTTCTAACGGGGTCAAATCGCATTAATTCACGTCACCTCTGCCAAATATACCTTAGCTCACCCTCTTATCGTTCATGACGAGTTTCTATCGTGGTGCCCGCTGTTCACGTTTTGCCGCTCTGCTAATATCACAAGTCGTCATGTTGTATAGATCCATATGGATCAATTTAGGCCAAAAAGATTGGTTATCATTGTTCTATATTGAAGATGATCGCCTCACCAACGTGGTTTTCGAAAATATATATGACGCTGCCCCCAAAATCCAGACTAAACGGTAACTTTTTGAGGATACATTACCACCTGGTAAGCCTCGTGTGGGTTGGTGTCGTCCCATTCATCCAAAAATGCTCCTCGTCCAATATTTGCGGTTCACTTTCAAAGGTGCCGAAGCGCAGTCAGCAAACAAACGGCTTTGTCTATGGTCATGAACTTTGAATTCCTGTGTCAGTTAGATCTGCACAGCCATAGGCCCAGGTCTAGATGCAAAATGTTCCAAGTTAAAATCTTCGATTAATCGAGTTCTTTTGTAAGGCGAGAAATCGACAGTCTATGATTTATCATGATTCAAGGATGTATTATTTTCGATTAATATGGCTTCCATATCCTTAAACTCTGTAACACTTGGCAACATCTTGTGTTGTTCATTCTCTTTAAGAAGATTGGCTTAACACAGCAGGGTTTGTACAGTTCTTGCTGGACGGCAGGAAAGTCTACGATGGAATTCACGCTACGCCAATTCCACACAAAATTTACTATATTCCGTATTCTTGCGGACTACAACTTTCCATGGCTTATTGACATGTATTCTGCATTCGTCTGGTTCACAAATCTCGAAACTGAATTCGCATTTACCACCAAAAGTTATAGCTACCTTATCTACTTTCCGGGGTGGACCTGAACCTCAACCTATAAACTTCTCTAGCCAGCTCGGCTCCTAGCTATCTGCCTCCAGTTATCTGCCTTACAGAAGTCAAGGGCCTCCGCTAGCTGTTTGGCTGCCAGTGGTCTGTTAAGGGACCTAACATTCCACATACATATCCGAACTTCGTTGTCCTTATTTCGTTTGCAGGGTTCGTCATCAGTGAATCCGTCTGCATCCGAGGTTTGTGGTTGTTTTGCAACTAGTAGTTTTTGACATGGCCGGGAAGTTACCCCGACGGCACAACCCCCAACCTGGAGGACTATAGCTTCGTGCAATAGGGTTATTACTTTTGCTTCAACTTTGTAATAGTAATAGGTCTAATTTGTTTACTTTCGTTCTTCTTCTATGATGAAAAATCTTCTACTTCTTCTTCTGTTTCTACTTACTCCTCTTCTATCTCTGTTTCTTCTCTTTCTTCTTCTTCATTATGTTCTTCTTGTTCATCTTGTTCATCTTGTTGTTCTTGGTGTTCTTCTTTTTGTACTTCTTTATTTTTTCTTTTGTTTGTTTTTCTTCTTCGTCTCCTTCCTCTTTTCTAAATATTCCATATTTCTTCGTGATATCATTTCTATTTAGCATTGTATATAAACTACCTACCTACTTAACTACCTATTAGGAATGTATATACAATGCGATTTGGAAAAAAAGGTGAGTAAGTTCCCTCATAAGTCAATTATCTTAGTCCTTTTAGAAACCAAGAAGTTCAACAACATTTTGATATTTCATCTTAAGTATACCCAGGATTGTAGTATTTTTGCATACTCAAATACCATCACTATAACATAATGTTAACTTTTTGCTCAATACTCAATAGATCAAAATACTCAAACAATACAAGCGAGAGTCCTTTCTTCCCCTTAAAAGTTTAAAATAAAATATTTCGCTTTTGGTTGGATTGCCAGACACGAAGTCTTTTCTCATAGCATAGCAAATGACCCACTCGTCTTGTTCACCATATCATAAAAGAGGATACTCTATTCTGAGCTCTGAATTTTGGAATCTGGCGTTTTCTCTCTTCGCTTCAAATCTCCTACTTTGTATATGTATGTAAAAACCTGACATATTCGCCTAGAAAATGTTCGCCTCCAACAAGTCTGGCAAATGGCAAGGCTCTTCATAATATTAAAAAATCTTGGCCCCCGATTTCTGCTTTTATTTGCTCCCCAATGCCAGTACCAAAAAAATCAGTCTTCAACAGAAGATATGAATTCTTGATTCTTGTGCTGATGTTGGTTTGCCATGGATGTTGCAATCATTACCCATCGAGCTCAAAAGAGATACTTTCGTTTCAATTTATTTAATTTTTTTTCTTGCTTAAGAAACAGCAGTGGTAGGAGTCAAGTAGAACATTCAAGAACTTCACTAATTTTATTTGAGTTTGAGTTGCTAATGCAAAAAGAGGAATATTGTACAACAAAGTACATAGACGACGTACATAGATTCTGGAAAAAATGTGCATCATTGCGAAGCAGCATCCTTATGCGGGTGTAACATATATCAATCAGTGTCGAGTCTTTTGTTTGAAAGCAGACGAAAGTGGATGAAAAGTGTTTTTCAATTAGACGAATGAAATTCATTTTCCAGATTTATTTTAAGAATTAGTTTAAAGGGAAGCCAAATACTCGATTTGACCCGCAGACGTGCGCCAAAGACATTCCAGAACAAAAGTGAAAAACCTAGAAACGCATTTTAATGAGTCAATAGCATCGCTGTGGATAGAAGTTGCTAGGATTTTGTTATCTTGGGGATGGAAAATTGAAATTTAATAACACGCGCTGATTTATTTATTGGGGAAGAGGATTTAGGAGTTGAAGTCGTTGGGAAATAATTAGACAGCTTCGTGGAAAAAGGTCAATTTGGAATCTTGAATCTTGAGAGGGGCACGTGATTCGTTGTAAATCACAGTCAACTTATGTAAATAAATGGATTGTTAAGGAAGCAAAGGTTAAGTGTTTTATAGGTAAAAAATGTGTATGTAGTTGAATTCAAAGAAACCTTATAATTTAATGTAAAATTCTTTGATTGTTCTAAGTAATTTTTTCCAGAAAAGCGAGAATTTGTTAAAATATTGTTTTCATAAATTACTTTTGTTAAATAAAATTTTTAATTTCAATAAATTTATTCATATATGGATTAGTATGTACTTAAAAGATATAATCTTACTGCATATAAAATACATATTGTGATATTTTAAAAATTTGAATAAAACAGTCATATTAAGTGCTATAAAAGGTTTCGTTTATTTTGGAACGCTGAGAACCACATACATTATTTATATTCGTGGGAAATTGCTGAAATGGAAACTTATGCTTGGAGGGTATAAGATGCTTTCAGAATGTTGATGTTTGATATTGTTGATAATCCTAAAAAAGCAAAATCCTACTAGATATACCTTCTCATCTAATCTTAATATCAAATGCTTGAAAACAATTATGTACTTTGCAAAGTTTGAAATTACCTTATTGTGAGCGTTTCTTATAAGAAGTGCCACGTGTTATTGGCATTTGTTTTTGTTTCAATTGAAATTATTCATAGCAGTAATAATTGTATGGCTAACTATATTTTTAAGGCAAGCTTTGAATAGAAAATGCTCGAAAAAGTTTAACACAAGCACTAGCTTCATCTATTTTATTATTCTCTACAATTTTATTTATATACCAAAATAATTTAATAAATAAAATTAATAATATAATAATTGTATTTTCTTTATTAACAAAAAGAGGCACTGCTCCTTATCATTTTTGATTTATTAATGCAATAGAAGGAATAAATTGAATAAATTCATTTAATTGAATAACTTGACAAAAAATTGGACCTTTAATATTAGTTTTCTTATTTAACTATTTAAGTTATAATATTTTGATGTATTATTTTTTCAATTATTATTGGTTCCTTAGAAGGATTAAATCAATATTCTTTACGAAAATTAATAACATATTAATCTATTAATCATTTTAGATGAATATTAATAAGTACATATTTACTCTAATGAATCATTATGAATTACTTGTTTTATTTTGTATTGTGTTATATCTTTTAATTTAATTTTTTTCTTTAATACATATAAATTATTTCACACTAATTAATTATTTGCATTATTTTTATTTAATAAAACTTAAATATTTATATTATTTTAATTTTTTTTTATCTTTAGGCATTGCAAATATTTGCAATACATTACACTGAGAAGAAAAGAGAATCCTGGCAATGGAATTGGCGTTAATAATAACAACAATAACTGGATTGATAGGTAATTTGATAAAAGATATGAATACATGAAGATGAAGAAGATGAAAGAATTTGTTTATGTCAATGGTTCTTGACGTAAGACATTCCTCCAGCACTCTGACGTCCGAACGTTTCGAGGAGCAAACATCGACTCGGATCATTATTTAGTTAGAGCCAATAGTAGCCGTGTTTTTGGGAAATCTATCCGTAGCGAAGCAAGATCTTACACGCACTACAAACACAACAACTAGCTGCCGCAAAAAAGGAATGTTGAATTTGGCTGCGGATTGCATGTTCGACACAACAAGATTCCATTCACAATAGACATGATATAAGACTTGTATCATGCTACAGATACTATATTTCCATAAATATTCACGCAGAGGGAAATAAAATTACCAATTTTCATTTATGCTACATTGTTTAAGGTTGCAAGGTTGCACTTGGGCGTCTTTAGAATCTATACACATTTATTTGTTGGGATTCGATTGCCAATGCAACCATTGTTCGTGCTCGATCCTCTTTTTGGTTGTATCTTGTGTTTAAATATTTTTTAGACTCACTGGCCGACGCGACGGTCTTTTGTGAATGATCGTTTTATTTTGAATTTTCAGAAGTTTGAAAGGTTGCACTGGAAAGCTGCCCATATATAAAAAAATAATATAACCATGCAATTTAAATTACTTGCGAATAAAAAATAATAATAATAATAATAATAATAATAATAATAGGTACAAAACTTCAAGCACGGATATCAATGAAAGCTGTTAGGCAATCAACACGCAGAGAAAATTCAATATCGAACGATTCAAATCGGAAGCGACCCCCATAGCCTGTGCTGATGGCTTATCCCTTAATCTGGCGAGAAATACCCCGACTTATCCCCCGATTTATCGGAATTTGCTCCACATGGGTATTGCTTGATGCCACTACTCTTTTCCCATCATGGTCTAATCGTCTATATTAGGAATGATGTTGTTTGCCAGAGCCTTCCTCAATACGGACAATGTTCCAAAACGGACTTTAACTTCATATGGCTCAAATTCACTGTCCGCAAGCATATCATTAAATATTTTTTTATTTACAGGAGTCCAAATCTTTAACGAGTTTGATGCGCTGTCTGATTCCATCTCGGAAATTGTTTCCCTTTGTCCTCGCACTGAAATCGTTATTGCGGGAGATTTCAATGTACCGAAGTCCAATTGGCTCCGCTATTCTGCTTAAGGAACATCCGAAGTAAGGTATGTCAAGCTCTTTGCCGGGTTACATCACCTTACCCAACTGATCGATGTACGAACGCGACAGATTTTTTTCCGCTACTCGTACAGTAACAAGAGTTCTCAAAGATCTCGATATACCCAAATCCACTGGCCCGGATGGTATACCCAAGATTTTTCTGAAGAGGTGTTTTTTCCACACGGGCAAAGCAACTGCGTAAGCTGGAAAACAGCATTTGTCCAACCTGTCCCTAAGAAAGGTGACCCATCCTCCCCCTCCTCCTACCACCCATAGCACTAATAACCCTTCGTTCTAAGGTCATGGAAACGCTGATTAACCGTCAGCTTAGGGAATATCTCGAAGATCGAAAGCTTTTCCATGACCGTCAGTATGGCATCGGCAGCAACCGTTTCACTGGTGATCTGATGGCATATCTCACCGAACAGTGGAACAAATCTTTACATCGCTTTAATGAAAGTAATGCCATTGTCCATGAATGGCACTTACATCAAAGAAACCGAAAAGCTCTCAGTACTCGGTATGTGTGTCAACGACGACCTCCGTTGGAACGACCATATATTTTAGATTGCTAAAAATGCTGCTAAGTGCTTAGGTTTTCTGTATCGGTGTAAGAAGTATTTTTCCCATCTGATCTGTTTACAATTTATAAAGCGTTTATACGCCCTAAACTCGAGTATAACTCCCACCTCTGGGCAGGTGCTTTGCAAACATGTTTCATGTGTTTCCTTATTTTATCGTTTCTTTTATAAAAAAATTTCACTCGAAGTAGCCAGATGCGTTCACCCAAGGAATGTTCATCAGTTCACCCTTGAGGCCAATTTCGGATTCTTTTTTTTTAGCCGAACAACACGAATTTGGAATAGATAGATTTTCTTTTCCATTTTGATCTGCAAGCATTCAAAACCAATGTTAATCTACACCTCCTATATTTCCCCTCCCTATTTTCCTAATGTCCGCGCAGTGTGTTCTTCATTAAAAGGGATAATAATAGTCCCTTTTGCGCGCGTTAATTATAAAGAAATATATATATAGTACTATAGTACTCTCATGGTGTCATTTTTCGTCTGGCAATCTACATGGTTGTTCCGTAGCTAACTCTAAATAGTGGAAGCGGAAACATTTACCGATATTTTACCAGTATTTAATAAACTTCTATTGTTTGTTCTTTTTCTATATCCACACCAATTGGAGGATTTTAAAAATTATGTTTCATGATATTACTATTATATAGTATGCAGTGTAGATACAAAGGCTCCACTAACCTGATTGTTGGATAAACTTCGTCTTCTTGCAGACCATCCCATTACCCATATTGTGCCGGAGTCCATCAAAGACGTTAATTGGTCTGGAGAGCAATTGGGCTGCTTTAGTTGACTTGTTATCATAGTCCGACAATTTATTTGGGATTCCGAATTCTCTTTTGGCTTTATAAAAACATGAAATGTTGGATCACCTACCTTAGGGTAAAGATCTGTTCAACCGTTGATTTGCATGGTATGAAAACACATTGAGAGTTACCGATTATGGTTTTTGTGCATGGGGCTACCGGTTCTTTTAAGATAGATTAGAATATCTTAAAGGATGGATTCAATAGGTAATGTTATACGATACCGCTACAACTACAATTATTGTTGCACATTGTAATGTATGGGACATATTGAGGACTTTTTCTTACTCTTCTGGCATTTCTTCTTGATGTAGTGTTGGCTCTCTATGTTCGATCAGCTCGGCAGGTATGCCATTGGTACCCCTTGTTATTTTTGAG